>CM060704.1:174294192-175497684 GCA_030686995.1 Artemisia argyi
TTTACTTCAAGTTCCATCCAAGAAATCAAGTGCAATATCCATACATAAACCCTAGTTTAGTTTTGATTCATCAAAACTACTTCAAATCTTTAGAACTTTGGTGATTTCTCTTGAGTTTGAATCCACTCAAGTCACCTCAATTTTCATCATCTCTCTTTCAAGATTACAAGAGTAGAAAGATTGCATGAAGTGAAGTGGGTTGAAGCAAGTCTATCAAAGTCCTATCCTTACATGTTAACTTCCTTTCATCTTTGAAAGCCAAAAGTTGTGAGCCAAACCCTAACTTGATTCTTGTTAAATAATCATGTTCATGTTATTTACATATTATTTGTGCTATATTATGTCTTGTATTAATGTCCATGATGTATAAAAGTGAGCAAAACAAGTTATTGTTATTGATTGTTACAACAAGTTACTAAAACAAGTAAACTAGTGACTTTCTTGGTAAGACCTGATTAAAATGGTAAAAATATGATGTTGGATCATTACATATTACAGTAGAGGACCTAACAAGGAAACCATAGCAATTTGAACCACCTAAAACGAGTAAACGAGTCAAAAGTTATGGCGATTTGAAGTTACCAAAGATTTCCGGCAAAACTGCCAAATACCATTCTGATCAAATTTGAGTTTTGAAAGTCATACTTCTGGTCCGATTCATCAAAAAGTTAAAACACGAAAGTTGTCCGGAACGACGTTTTCGTTCAGGAACAAAGAAGCTCGAGCCCTGAAAACGCTTTTTGAGTGATAAATTCTTCAAAATCTTAACAGCCCATTTTTAGACCAAATTCATTACATATAAGTTATGGTTTATGAAGACCAAAGGGGTCTTATGACCTAAATCAAGACCACAACCATGGCTAGAGCCAAGGTTGAGTCTCAAGACCATGGAACAATGACCAAAGGTCATGGCTAGGCCATGACGAAATGACCATACAAGCTTACCAAGGCAAATACATGAATTAGAGAAGTTGACGATAACTTGAACATACAATTTGGATCTACTTCATCTAAAGGAAACCATGAGATTTTACCAAGAGAAAATGGTCATTCAAGACTTATGAAACTACCCCTAATAACAATCTTCATGTACAAATAAACTTTCCTAAGTTTATTCAAATATCGGACATGTAACCTTTCGGATCAAAACTTATATCTATATATTTCATCAACTACTACAATAGTAGGGAGCCTCATGTGAGGAGTTCATTATGTAAGCCGTCGAGTTGAGTTGTGGATTTACGAGTTAAAGTGTCCTGGCTCCTCGAACGCTTACTAACATGACTTCTGAATTATGTCGGCCCGAACGGTAGTAAACGATATACAAAACATACATGTTTCATGAATCTTCTCTTTCAAAGACTTACACTATACATCATACCACATCATGGACTAGATGCAAGATATATATATAGGCACTACTTCATATTCTTTACTCCGATCCTAAGTCACAACATTCTATTATAGGTTGCTCGTAGAAACCTTCACGATTCAACCGTTACATTCATTACTTGCTATCTTACTTAAGGTGAGTTCATAGCCCCACTTTCGATTACTTAATCGTTTTACAAACCCTTGGGGGAAATACATGCTATTTATAACCGAGCACAATGTTTTTAAATTGTATGCTTACCTGATTGTTTTATTATCACTAAGTACCAGCCTTGCTAAACCGATATCCTTGATTATGAACCATTTAATCACTAGCAATAGTGAGCGCGAATATTAATAATAGGCCTATTGGGATTGACGAATCCCATTTGTATTGACTAAGTTCAAACAAATGCAATAATATTTGAGATTTAGGTATGTTAGCAACATACCTACCGGGATAAAACCGCCGATTGATATTGGTACACGTTAACGTTATGGTGTCATAAGCTTAGTGTATAATACATGTTCCGGGCGTATAATAACGTAGCCTACCTGTTTTGTTTTCCAAACATTGGTGTGAGCCTATAACTCACACTACCAACATATTGTGTTCAATCGATTTAACAAACTATATGAATATCACTCAACCTTTGTGTTGACCTCTCAAGCATGTATTTCAGGTTCATGACGATCAAGGATGGAACGGAAGGGCACGGATACTCAAGAGGGCTATAAATTTTATTATCATTCAAAACTCATTTATTATACATTGTAAACATGGAACCAATTGGGACCTCATTTTGTAATCTCTGATATTTATATAATTTGAATGATAAACCTTTTCAAAACGACTCAATTGGAGTTCGTTTTCTATCATTGTGACTATTGTGCCGTCGAGTAACACCCAGTTTGAATTCCGCTGCATCCATGAATTGGGGGTGTTAAAGATTGGTACCAGAGCCATGGTTATAGAGAAACGGGTCTAAGTGAGACCTAAACTATAACTACAATCACAAACAAAAACATTTTATAGCCTTCCGCTCTCCGTGTCTTCCATCCTCCAGACGATTATGGACTTAGTAAGCATGTTATGATACACAAACATATTAGTATATTCATATATACCCATTTTGAGCATTTCCCCGAAGACATTTTTATGCTACACAAACATAATTGCATATTGATATATGTACCCTAAACATAATTCAGCATTTCCCCGTAGGCATTTTATGCTACATGAACACATATAAGTATATTGATATATACACACTAGGCATTTTATGCTACATGAACACATATAAGTATATTGATATATACACACTAAGCATTTTATGCTACATGAACACATATAAGTATATTGATATATACTAGGCATTTTATGCTACATGAACACACATAAGTATATTGATATATACACACTAAGCATTTTATGCTACATGAACACATATAAGTATATTGATATATACTAGGCATTTTATGCTACATGAACACATATTTGTATATTGATATATACACACTAGGCATTTTATGCTACATGAACATATTAGTATATTGATATATAAACTCGGTTTATTTTCAATCATTTATCTAAACAATGGACTAAACATATCTGTGTATGCCTATTCTAAGGCATTTCGGCACAGCCACACTCTCCCAATCATGTTCCTACTCCAACATTATATGTCCAAGACATTGTAACGGATTGCAATGGTCTCATTCATTTTTCAAGACATTGTGAGATACAATGGCCTCATTCATTTTCCAAGACATTGTGAGATACAATGGTCTCATTCATTTTCCAAGACATTGTATGATACAATAGTCTTAATCATTTCTCAAATGATTTGAGTCACACAATGACTAACCTACTTCCTAGACATTGTGAATTACACAATGGTCTAACCTACTTCCGAGACATTGTGTTTTGTGCAAATGGTCTCTAGAATTATTCCATCACATCATCAATATCATTTCTTATGATATCAAAAACCCGTCACAATCTATCGATTTCAAAACAAGAAATATGAGATTTCTAAAGGACAAACTAATCCATCATCGACAAAAGCTGAACTTTCTCTACATTCATCAAAGTTTTCTTATGAAACCTTCATTATTAAAAGTTCGTGATCCTGGCCAAGTATGTTCTATTTTAGAACTACTTAAAACTTCCTTTCCATACGTATCTACCCTTACTACCTTCTATGCAATGGAATATGAAAACATACGTTACAAGTCTTGTATGGACGGGACTTGCAACTTAAGGGTTTGTCATCGCCTTTGTTTAGTGAACAGTTTCCCGAAAGCAACGGACATATCAAAAGTATACCTAGTTTAGGTATTTGAAAATTTTATCGAACCTTGGCTAAATATAGACTAGTCACCTATATTTAACCTAGGGACAGTGGAATATAGTCTGACTAACTATATTCGACTTAGAATTTTCAAATACTGAGAGTAGTTGTACTAGGGTTATGTTTAGGTTGATTTCCTACATGAACTCGATAAACCACCAGAATACATTAAAACAATCTAGAGACACGATAATGTCTTACCACTCAGCGAAATCTTAACACCTTATTTGTGTTACCTAATTTCATTCTTGAAATTTTTCATTTATGTGATAATCCGAACTACTATCCTGGGATAGTTATCAATTATTCTCTTCATCCTGTAGAAGTACTATCCTGTTTAGGATACCATTCCATCATAAACTTTTAAAATCTCTTAAGATTTTTAAAGCAAACTCAACATCTATACCTAACAGTATTAATGTTAAGCATACATTACACACTTTTGTTCATCAACATATCACAACATTATCGTCACAACCGTTACAAACACAAGCTCATTAACAGATCTTGATGCACTTTTAAAGCTCAAATCATCCTTAGTTACACCACAAGTACCCTCATCAGCTTTACAAGATTGAATATTCATCTTGTACTTTTGGAACACCAGTATCATCTCGTAATACCCTACCTTGTAACTCACCGGCTAAGTATGAATGTTGTGTCGGGAATTCTTGAGTAGAATGATTTATAATGTCCTTATTTGAATGGATTGGGATGCCTTTCCATTTAAATAAAGAAATTATAAATCATCGAACCATAAGTTTATATTCCTTTAGTTACATTGTTTGGGATGCCTCTCTATGTAAATAAAGAATTATAAACAAGTGGGCTTATTTATATCCGAAATAACATAAATATGAAGTCAATGAACACTAGATACAACAACAGATTACCTACTAGGCTATGATTGCAACGACTATCCCAATTTCCATTAGTACGAGGTTTACATTTTGGTTTTCATAATGATAGTGCAATAACAAACAAACTCATTGCGAGGCCATGTAACCATATGCATGTGCAGTCGTACCAAACTCATTACGGGGCCATGTAACCATACGCATGCGCAGTCGTACCAAACTCATTGCGAAGCCATGTAGCCATATGCATGGGCAGCCGTACAATTCAAAACAGGACTTGGTCCAACCGCATGTTCAACGCTTATTCCATGATTCGATTCTTATATCAATTTCCATTTATTGGATTCCTATGTAAATTGCTATTGTTGTTCAACTGTTATATCAATTGCTATTGATACTTGACAACTATATCAATTTCCATTTTGATATTTAACTATATCAAGTTCTATTTGATATTCAACTACTATATCGATTCCTATTAATATTCGACTGCTATATCAATTTCCTTTGATATTCGACTATTACCATACCTTTCCTACATAAAAGGAAGCCTCATCCTACACCATACACCGAAATGACAAATCAAATCACATCACTGGTAATTCCAGACTCTAGTCCTCATAAGTAACCACACCTTTTCATCGATACCACTCCAACATATGACACACAAAGAACTTCGGGACGAAGTTCCCCGTAAGGGGTAGAGACTGTAACAATTCGCATTTTCAGGATAATTACTATTCCCGGAAAATTTCACTATTCAATTTTACTATTCATTTTTCCCGAAATTTTTCCCGAAAGTTGATTTTTATTTGATATTCTCAAGTGATAAATCATTTCCATGGCAAATTAAAAGTTTGACATTCATAAGCTCATTTTCGTGAAAGTTATTAAGGAATTACACGGAATTACACGTTTTAGGGTAAAACGTCAATCAGAAATTCTACGCACAACGAAATTCAACCCCGTCAGGTGACCCCACATCAGTAAAATATTTTACACACTCATGATTTATTTGAGAATTAATCGTGACTGAGAAAAATATGACCAAAAACTTCCCAACAGGTCACCCAAGCCTGTACTACTCTCGCATGAGCACGCTTAATCGTTTGGGCGATTAACCGTTAGACCACAAAACGCGTTTCTAAGACTATTTGAGTTTTCAACTTCTTAGAAAAAGTCAACATATTCTTTCCCTCCTCCATTGACCAAAAATCATCCCTTGATGTTATAAGTCATTTCGTGATTTTTAGGCTTACGGTTTGATGTCTAAAAGACATTTAATACCAACCGACACTAGACTGAGCCCAGTCTAGACATTATAAGTCATTTTAAATCATTTTTATCACATTAGAAAAGTAACATTTTACTTTCCTCAGTTTTACGCAAAATTCATACATTTTACGTATTACGCGTTTTAGACCCGTGTTTCCAGTTTTTAGCAGGGTTTACCACCCAAATGGAACCTACCACTCATTTTATATTTTATTATGGAACTTATTGACATGTTTATCAATACTTTCAAGTTCCATAATTTTACGACACCCGGTTTTACGTTTTGAGGCTTAATCATTTACGATTGGCATTTCCCGGAGTCAAAACTAACCAAGTATCTTGGATAATACCAAGAAAAGTCCACACCCTTGCTCTCCAAGCTCATGAACAGCCTTGGAGGGGGGATTCACCACCCATGTGGCTTGATCTTATGCCTTGTGTCATGAGATGTGAACATGTGTTCAACTTGGCCTCCAAGTGTTGACTAGTCAACAATGTAACCTCCTCATTTGCATATAAATGCTTCTCCTCCCACTCCTTGACCATATGAACGACCCACACACACAACACCCTTCATTTTACTAGTTTACTTCAAGTTCCATCCAAGAAATCAAGTGCAATATCCATACATAAACCCTAGTTTAGTTTTGATTCATCAAAACTACTTCAAATCTTTAGAACTTTGGTGATTTCTCTTGAGTTTGAATCCACTCAAGTCACCTCAATTTTCATCATCTCTCTTTCAAGATTACAAGAGTAGAAAGATTGCATGAAGTGAAGTGGGTTGAAGCAAGTCTATCAAAGTCCTATCCTTACATGTTAACTTCCTTTCATCTTTGAAAGCCAAAAGTTGTGAGCCAAACCCTAACTTGATTCTTGTTAAATAATCATGTTCATGTTATTTACATATTATTTGTGCTATATTATGTCTTGTATTAATGTCCATGATGTATAAAAGTGAGCAAAACAAGTTATTGTTATTGATTGTTACAACAAGTTACTAAAACAAGTAAACTAGTGACTTTCTTGGTAAGACCTGATTAAAATGGTAAAAATATGATGTTGGATCATTACATATTACAGTAGAGGACCTAACAAGGAAACCATAGCAATTTGAACCACCTAAAACGAGTAAACGAGTCAAAAGTTATGGCGATTTGAAGTTACCAAAGATTTCCGGCAAAACTGCCAAATACCATTCTGATCAAATTTGAGTTTTGAAAGTCATACTTCTGGTCCGATTCATCAAAAAGTTAAAACACGAAAGTTGTCCGGAACGACGTTTTCGTTCAGGAACAAAGAAGCTCGAGCCCTGAAAACGCTTTTTGAGTGATAAATTCTTCAAAATCTTAACAGCCCATTTTTAGACCAAATTCATTACATATAAGTTATGGTTTATGAAGACCAAAGGGGTCTTATGACCTAAATCAAGACCACAACCATGGCTAGAGCCAAGGTTGAGTCTCAAGACCATGGAACAATGACCAAAGGTCATGGCTAGGCCATGACGAAATGACCATACAAGCTTACCAAGGCAAATACATGAATTAGAGAAGTTGACGATAACTTGAACATACAATTTGGATCTACTTCATCTAAAGGAAACCATGAGATTTTACCAAGAGAAAATGGTCATTCAAGACTTATGAAACTACCCCTAATAACAATCTTCATGTACAAATAAACTTTCCTAAGTTTATTCAAATATCGGACATGTAACCTTTCGGATCAAAACTTATATCTATATATTTCATCAACTACTACAATAGTAGGGAGCCTCATGTGAGGAGTTCATTATGTAAGCCGTCGAGTTGAGTTGTGGATTTACGAGTTAAAGTGTCCTGGCTCCTCGAACGCTTACTAACATGACTTCTGAATTATGTCGGCCCGAACGGTAGTAAACGATATACAAAACATACATGTTTCATGAATCTTCTCTTTCAAAGACTTACACTATACATCATACCACATCATGGACTAGATGCAAGATATATATATAGGCACTACTTCATATTCTTTACTCCGATCCTAAGTCACAACATTCTATTATAGGTTGCTCGTAGAAACCTTCACGATTCAACCGTTACATTCATTACTTGCTATCTTACTTAAGGTGAGTTCATAGCCCCACTTTCGATTACTTAATCGTTTTACAAACCCTTGGGGGAAATACATGCTATTTATAACCGAGCACAATGTTTTTAAATTGTATGCTTACCTGATTGTTTTATTATCACTAAGTACCAGCCTTGCTAAACCGATATCCTTGATTATGAACCATTTAATCACTAGCAATAGTGAGCGCGAATATTAATAATAGGCCTATTGGGATTGACGAATCCCATTTGTATTGACTAAGTTCAAACAAATGCAATAATATTTGAGATTTAGGTATGTTAGCAACATACCTACCGGGATAAAACCGCCGATTGATATTGGTACACGTTAACGTTATGGTGTCATAAGCTTAGTGTATAATACATGTTCCGGGCGTATAATAACGTAGCCTACCTGTTTTGTTTTCCAAACATTGGTGTGAGCCTATAACTCACACTACCAACATATTGTGTTCAATCGATTTAACAAACTATATGAATATCACTCAACCTTTGTGTTGACCTCTCAAGCATGTATTTCAGGTTCATGACGATCAAGGATGGAACGGAAGGGCACGGATACTCAAGAGGGCTATAAATTTTATTATCATTCAAAACTCATTTATTATACATTGTAAACATGGAACCAATTGGGACCTCATTTTGTAATCTCTGATATTTATATAATTTGAATGATAAACCTTTTCAAAACGACTCAATTGGAGTTCGTTTTCTATCATTGTGCCGTCGAGTAACACCCAGTTTGAATTCCGCTGCATCCATGAATTGGGGGTGTTAAATACGAGTACAACCACAACCTGTATAAATACAACCACGACATGTATAGATACAACCACAACAAGTATAAATACGATAACAATAAAGAGCAATCACGAAACATCATAAATATAATCACAACACATGAATATAATACATGAAAATTTCGGCCTACATGGACCGATATATATATATATATATATATATATATATATATATATATATATATATATATATATATATATATATATATATATATATATATATATATATATATATATATATATATAACCATTCCAACATAGTAGAGTCATACTTGATACATTTGTTTGTACAACAACCAAAAGACTACAAGTTCTTTGAACTATGTCCCACACCTCGGGACTAGGAAAATAGTAAAAGCTAATACAATACAAGTCTATGTCTAGGCTCCTCCGGGTGCTCTAGATGCTCCAGGTGCTCCAGACCCTCCAGGTCCTCCCCTAAGGCGGCGAATCTCATGATCCATCGCAACAACAATCTCCTCCAAGTGCTCAACTCGGAGCTGGAGGGCAGCCTCCCTGGTCTTTGCAGCTGTCATCCTCTCCTGAGCTACTGCCAACTGGTGCGTCTGCTCTCCCTGAGTCTCCTGTGTCATCTGGGCTCTATCCCGTATCTCAGGCAACTCATCCCTAAGCTGATCAATCAGTTCCTGGTGTCCCTCCTGCCGTGCCTCAAGTCCATGATAAGACACGTCAATGCTAACCCTGCCTAAGATCAATCCCTCAACCTGCTCCTCGACCTCCTCAAGTCGAGTATTGATAATCTTATCTACCCTATAACCTAACCTATCAACCTGCTCCTGTTGAGCCCCTAACTGATCATCTAAAGTAAAAGCTGTAGGCCCTCTAGCAGCAGCTGCTCTCGAACTCTCACCTATATGGCATACTGGTGGTGGTGGAAGGTCTGAAGTCTCAGTAGTAGGTGAAGCTGGGGTAGTAAACCTTGCACGCTTCCTGAGCGGCAAAAGTGAAGTAGATATAGAAGTAGTAGTGGGCATAGCTGGTGGTGTAGGTAATGTAGGAACAGTAGGAATCCTAAAAGTAGAGGTAGCAGTGCGAACACTCTTTCTAGCACCTATGGTTGTCTTGCTATGAGGGAACATAAGTTTTGGTTCTGAGGAAATAGAAGTAGCAGGAGAGATGATATATCAGTAGGTACACGCCTAGTAGTTGACAACGTTGTGTCATATTTATGAAGGTGGTCTAACCCACAGTTTGACATTACCTTAGCAATACAATCACTTGGTCTTGTTTGCATCCACAAGACAAAATTGGCAACATGACACTCATGTAATCTTTGAACATGACTCTTCTTCTGCATATATCAAAACCCACAATTACTATAAGAAAATAAGTGTTTAATTAGCTTTGAAACCTAATAAACCTAACTGCGTGAGGTTAAATAGAATCAATATCAAATAATGAAAATAAACTTATTTACGTCCCAAAAAAACACTCTTGACCACAGACACCGTACTCAAAGATGATGTAGCAACATTTATAAGAAGAAAATAAACCTCTCATACTTTTATTTTCAAAACAACGTCAAAACTCATAGCCCAAGGCTGGCTACATTAAAAGTACATGTCTCAAACAACATCGCAAACATCGCCTAAATTACCAATCTAGGTAGCAAGCAAACAAACAAAAAAACACATACCATAAATAGATCTACCTAAAAAACAACATAGGAAGCTATAACTTAAACCAAAAAACAACAAAACCCATAATAAAGAATCTCTCAAAAAAAAGAAGAAAGAAACTAGCAGGAAAGCTTTAGATCTAACAAAAAGAGACAGAAACCTTTAAATGTACACACACACACACAAAACCTTATTAACGTGACTAAAAACATGACATTAGCAGCTGCCTAAAAAGTAACGAACCACTAAATAAAGTCAAAAGCATGCAAAAAAGTTTAAATGTAGCAAAAAACTTACAGTAGAAGGTGACTAGTTTTTGTAGTAAGCAAGTTATTATTAAGGTTTGATGAGGCAGAGAGGAAGAGGATGGATATCTAGAGTGTGGCTGCTAGTGTTTGATGCAAATGTGAAACATAAAAACCCTACTATAACTACAGTTAATTAAGAGGCCCAACCTGTATTCTTTGGTTAGTTGGTCACTTCCTTGTAACTTCTAAGGCCCAACATGTACACACAAATAAATTCTTAACAAACATATTGGTATTTAAACGTTAATCTATATAGTGTCTATAAAAAAAAATGGTCAAAGTGAAAAGTGAAGTAAGTGAAATGTTGAAAAAATTTAAAAAGAAATGTTGAAACAATTAATTGTGAGCAATTTTAACTATTAATACACATCGAAAACCGGTAAGTTGACTCAGTTTAATTTGACCCGTTTTTTCGACCCAACCCGTCGGGTTAACCCGGTTTATATTGACTCGTTTTTCGACCGGAACAGTTCAACCGATTGAACCACCCGGGTCGAACCGGGTTTCAAAACATTATGTTGAATGTTTATGTACGTTTGCTTGGTTTGTTTGAATGATCTGGTTGGTTATTTGATTATAAAGTGATCTCGATGTGTTATAATGTGGTTAAGCTGTTTAATTTGAACTAGTCGATGTTGCTACAAGTGAATATTTATTAGTTTCTTTGCGGATCTAGTCATTTTGACAACATAATATAAGAACCATGTATCATAAAGTTTTTGACTTGTATTGGTTTCATTATTTGACTCTGAATGGGTGGTTGATTCTTTGACTTGTGTTTTGTAAAAGAGGCGATCATACGTAGTTATGTACGCACATTAATCTTTTGCTACAACTATCGATCTTATATAACTTAATGTTCACAACACATGCAACATGATTTATAACAGCAAACGGATAGTTAAAGGCAGTAAAGATCTGAAGTATCGCAATTCCCAGGAATGATACAAACAAAATAAATCCTGCTCCTGAACGTCACAGCACAGATCAAGATACAAACAGTTTAAGGTCATAATGGAACAAGGTTCAAAAAATATTTCAAATGCATCAGTAGTATGATACTTCTTACAATTGTGATACACTAAATTTAGTAAATATAAGAGCACAGGAATGGGTCATTTTGGGTTGTGTTCATGTCAAAGAGCAACATGTCAAAATGAAACCTGTAGCAGAAAAGTACTATTAAACCACAATGTGAATACCACCAATTTGCATACATAAATAAAACCCCTAAATACATCGTATTCCTCATCTAATAATACGAGCCCATGGTATTCCCCAGACCAATAACTGTGAATATAGAGGTAAAAATAGGTGCCAAAGTGACTGGATCAAAATATAAAAATAGTGGACCCTTTTCAGTGTCTAAATGAGTCTCGAATTCCTTTCAGTCATAGCCAAATACATTAATACTTTCAAGTTTCAATGTATACATTTTATTTAAACTTGTACTAAAAAGCTAACAAATTTAAGCGTTAAATGTTAATGCGTCCATCTTCTAAACTTTTTCCTTTTGTTCTTTTTATAGTTGGCAGCAATTCTAAGCTTCGTTTTTTGGCATTTGTCATTGTGCTAACGATAACCCCAATTTATTGGCTTCATTGCATCACCAACATGTCTTCTGGATGCTACTAAAAGACGTGTCTATGAGCTGGACGAGTCATTTCAAATTCATTGTGAACAAAACTAGTGCTAACCCACATGTACCTCAGTGAATGTATATTGAACACAATATGCCCCAAATAGACTTGCTTAGACGGACAACCCTTTTTTCGGTGAAAGGTGAGCATATATTAATAAAACCAAACATTTACAAGACATTAAAGAGATAATGGAATGGACATACCCATCCATGATACGACAACTAATACAAACCAGACAACAATTAAACTAAAACTGCTAACAGACACTCTTTTGACACATATCGGGTACTTAATAAAACGATCTCCGATAACACAAAAAAAATCTCAGATGCAACAAACTACTATACTGCAACAGCCCACGTTTCAAGATACCAATGTTCACCTTCCAACCATAGTTCCATGACTACATTTCCTGGATAAAGGATCTCCATACATCATTCAACCATCACCCACAATGACATATTATATACTTTACCGGGCTTCATCATGAGAACTATAGCACCCATACTCCCCCAAAAAGGGCTATACCCAATTGGCTACATTTCCTAATCAGTTACTTTCAGTCTAAATTAGCAGCCACATCCTTACTAATTAAAGACCAAAAGTAAATCAAACTAGGCATCACCAATCAGGACACCTTCAATAAAGAAACCAACCTAGCCTCCTAGTAGTGTGATGCAAGGACCAAGACGGACAACCCTTTATTTTCAGCTTAGATTAGATTCCCTTCTGCAAGTCGTAGCTAGATCAGATTCCCCTACACTACCAAGAGACAGAAATCTTAATTTGAGACCCTACTTCCCAATATACCCCAAACCCACATCCGTCAATCCTCCGAGACAGAGGTGGATACCTAGCCTTTCAAGTTTCCTGCAACCAATTAGCATAAGTCAGGCGCCACTGTCTAGTGGTGTGGTTGTTTTACCAACTATCATATGGAAATCAATACGGTTCTTCAAATGAGTTCCTATACACTTCATAGCTTCATTTGTGAAAGTTGTGAGTCTAACGTGTAAACAATCCAAATCAATACATCCTTGTGCCACAGCAATCAGTCCTATGTGCAAACCAAGCTCAAATGTCTTCATTTTGCGCAATTTTCTTGCAAAACTGACCAAAAACTTGCAATCCCGTGTCTCCAATGCCATATGTGGCATCAATAACTTCCAAGTAGGGGTGTGCATCGGGCCTAAACCGACTCCGACCCGTCCCGACCCGACAAGCCCGACTCCCCGATTTCGCCGGAATTGCAAACCGACTCCCGAACCGTTTGATAGTCGGGATCGGAATCGGGCCGGCGGTTTGGTCGGGATCGGGATCGGGATCGGTTTTCTTTGTTGTTTTGTCGGTTTTCTTCCCGTTCCGACCCGTCCCGTCCCGACCCGACTCCCGATTTCGCCGGAATTGTAAACCGACTCCCGAACCGTTTGATAGTCGGGATCGGAATCGGGCCGGACGGCGGGCGGCGGGCGGTTTTGCTCACCCCTACTTCCAAGTTGGGACACCTCTGAATCAAGAAACACGGGCTATCAGCATCCAAAGATACAAAATATAGTTTCCAGTTCCCGTAACTGATGCGCAAAGGGAAGTACAAACGGAAACAAACTTTTGGTTAGGTCAAACAATCTTCTAACCTAACAACATAGCTACAGAAATCTACTAGATCAATTGCTTCAACTATAGTAAACTTCAAAGATACAAGAGATTGACTACAGTTTTTTGCAAGAAGAGTAAGATCTTTACCTCTATCTCTTCAAAATTTACGTAACAAATCCATCGATTCAATGTTGGTGTTATGAAACACCGATTCATATAACCATTTCCCATATGTATATCCAACCCACGTTTTCCTAAAGATAAAGTTCTCAAATCATTACAAAACTTCCTGTGATTTCCATTAATCCATCCGAGGAAAACCCATTGTATTGCATAATTTTCAAAACCCTTAAATCTTTACCACGTGTTCTGGCCAAAAGCTTGAGATCCAAATCACGAATTGATCCAACTATAAATATATACAATATAAAACAAATTAATAACGAACTACATATAAACAATTTAAACATTTTTAAAATATCATAAAAATTATAAAGATTCTTACATATTCATTTCTTCCTTGAGCGAAAGATTTGGATCCTTGGTAACTCGACACTTTATTTTTCGACCGGTTTTCAACATTCTTCTCCGATCTTTTCATCCGATCTGGATTGGCCGAGTAGTTGACAACGTTGTGTCATATTTATGAAGGTGGTCTAACCCACAGTTTGACATTACCTTAGCAATACAATCGCTTGGTCTTGTTTGCATCCACAAGACAAAATTGGCAACATGACACTCTTGTAATCTTTGAACATGACTCTTCTTCTGCATATATCAAAACCCACAATTACTATAAGAAAATAAGTGTTTAGCTTTGAAACCTAATAAACCTAACTACGTGAGGTTAAATAGAATCAATATCAAATAATGAAAATAAACTTATTTACGTCCCAAAAAACACTCTTGATCGTAGACACACATTTATAAGAAGAAAATAAACCTCTCATACTTTTATTTTCAAAACAACGTCAAAACTCATAGCCCAAGGCTACATTAAAAGTACATGTCTCAAACATCACAAACATGCATCAACGTAACGCCTAAACTGACCGATCCTACATAGCAAACAAAAAAAAAAAAAAAAAAAAAACAAAAAAAAAAAAAAAAAAAAAAAAAAAAAAAACCCAACACATACCATACAAGGTTCTAACTAAAAAACAACATGAGAAGCGATACTTATACAAAAAACAACAAAACCCTTAATCTGAAATGTGAATCGACATTAGCATCTTCCTAAAAAATAACGAGCTAGCCACTAAATAAAGTCGAAAACATGCAAAAAAAAACAAAATTAAATAAAATTAAAAAAAGAAAAAAAAAACGTTTAAATGTAGCAAAAAAAGAAGGCAACCATTAAAACTTACAGTAGAAGGTGGCGAGAGGAAGAGGGTGGATATCTAGAGTGTGGCTGCTATTCTGCTAGTTTGTAATGTGAAACGTGACAACCCTAATATAAAGGAGCAAAGGTTTATTAATTAACAGGCCCAACCTATATACTGTATTTGGTTAGTTGTCCACTTGCATGTAGCCTTGTAACCTCTAAGGCCCAACACACACAAATAACTTCTTAATTAGCAATATATTGGTATTCTAGTTTTATAATTCTAGTTCATAAAATGAAGAGTCTAGGAGTTTGATATTCTTACAGCATATGAATTTATAATGTTAGAACCATACATAGGTCATAGGTGCATGTGTTTTGTTATGCAACTGGCTAGCATATAAACAGTTCCTTGAATACTTCAGATGTGAAAAAGGCGTATATAAGTCATACAAATTAGGATTAAAAGATGACAAGAAAGGTAAGTATTTTGTACACAATACTAGTTCCTGAAATGCGCAAGACAATATAAATGACAAAACTGAACATAGGTAATGAATGAATGTAGATTTTTTTTGAGTCTGGTCCATATGGGAGCTTGAGAATTGTATTCGATGGCCAATAGCCGCTTACGACTTACCAGTTTAACTAGAAGAAAGAAAATTTGTTTCACCACTGCAAAAGCTTGCTAAATCGACTGAGAGAAATGTATAACATACAGTAAGATTTCTCTCAGTCATCCTAATCATTTCTCTAGCTAACTTCACAGCACAGATCATGATACATAAAGTTTAAGGTCACAATGGAGCAACTTACAAAACATAAACCTGCGGTTTTCTACCTATGCCAAAATTTCTCTCAGTCATCCTAATCATTTCTCTCATTCATCCTAATCATTTCTCTAATGTACAGTATTTTCTACCTATGCCAAAATTTCTGAAATGTTTTTATCCATTTCAAAACATAGTTATAACTAGTTAAAGGTATATAGATAATGTGGACAGATTTGTAATGCTTCAATGCTTATTATTATTAAGACTTATATATTTGTTTAGTATATTTAAGTATGGGTCAAAAGGGTAAAATTGTATGGGTCGAACTCCTTAACCCAAACAGCCCGTTAGAAGTCAGTTATGAAATGACAGTTATTAGAAGTTAGTTATTATGGTTGACAGTTATTGTTAAACGACACAATGGTTAGGTATTAAGAGTCATGTCGTTTCAATAGCTATATATATTGTAAAGTGTCGAACATATGTTTTTTTAGTTCTATTATTAATCTTAAGTTTTATATATACCTTGTCTGAATTTTACAACACAAAACACAATCACAAAACCTCACAACATGGTTTTTACAAAACGTTTCATGGAGAATAATTGGAGTGGCAATAAACCTGTGAAAAGATACCAACAGTGGTATCAGAGCTTATGTTCTGATCCTTGGAGAAGCCAATTATACAAAGATACACCATACATCCCAAACAGACATTACTTACAAAGAGGAAAATACCAAACTACCCAAACGTGGCCTAGACACAAGAAATATATTTCACCCGAAGGAAAACAGTTACTTAAGAAAAAGATGGAAGAAGTGGTATCCTATAATTCCTCAAAACCAAAACCGTATGTTACTAACACAAATAAAGAAATAGGAGAACCAAGCAGTTTGCCAAAGAAAGAAAGAAGGGCACGTTGCTATATTTGCAGAGAGAGAGGGCATTTTTTTTGGAAGTGCACAAACAAAGAAAAGGAAACCAACACAGAATCAAATGCAATGGACACTACAAAAATTGAAACACCACAAGATGAAGCAGTTTTCAAGTATGAACCAGAGACAGTGCATGTTTCAACAGATTACATGGTTCAGGGTTCTGATTTAGGAAGTTGGGATGAGATATGGTATGTTAGTACTGCATATAAAAGGCACATGACTCCTATGAAACAGTTATTCAAAAGATTGATGCAGAGATTCCAAGTTGAAGGAACAGAAGAGAGACAAAAGAAGTTTATTGTCTCATATGGTGTAGGAGAAGTGATTGTGAATACAGACAGAGGAAGATTAATGGTACCTAATGTGGTTTACACTCCTGAAATCACATTAAACATTCTAAGTTTAGAACAATTGAAGGAGCAGGGTTACTTTGTGAGTCATGATGGAAACAGATGCAAGATTTGGTACATGTTTGATCACATGTATGATGAAACAGTTGATAAACACAACATTGTTGTAGGGGAAAGTGATGGAAGCATGACTAAGAGACACAATGAATTTCTGGATGAATATTTCAAGTCAATAGACCCTGATGATGCATGTTCATTGGTAAAAGGAATGGAGGAACTGAAAATGGAGAAAGATTTTGATCATGATTATGTGGATTATGAATACATAAGCATGAATGGAACTCTATATTTCCTAAAGGTAAACACTTTTCAAAGATTCATAGCATTTCTTGATTTGATTGCTATAGATAAATTTGTATATGGAAACTGGGAAGTGTTGAAAGGAAAGTTTATGGAGATGATCGAATGGTTCTACAAAGAATACTTAGGACAAGAAGTATTGGGTGAATTACCACCAACTGTGGGGGTAATTAAGATTGATTTATTGGCTTTGTACAAATTTGTTGATGCACTTGGAGGATACATGAATGTATCATTTAATGGAAACTGGCATCAATTGACAAAAATACTTGGTCTAGCATATGAACATCAAGTGACAGTGAAAGAAATATACAAGGAGTATATTGGTTTGGTGAAATTGTACTATGAAGAGGCTAAAAGGGTGCAGGGTGAACCAGAGGGAATGGCTAGCATGAGTGAAATGGAGCCACAGAATGATGCAAGGGTGATTGCACATGGTGCACAGGGAAATGCACAGGTTGAAGCACTTGAAGCCCAAGTACAAGAGATCAGTGAAGAATCTCCCAGAAAGAAGTGTAAAAGAATGAAAGATGTTATGCGGTCAAGTGAAGAGACCAAAGGAAGCAAGTTTGAAGAAAGTACAAGCAGTAGTGATGATTTCATCATCATTACTTGAAGACTGAACCAAAGAGATCAAGATTGCAGCATTCAAGCATTAGGAAGGAGATTGTGGACAGATTTGTAATGCTTCAATGCTTATTATTATTAAGACTTATATATTTGTTTAGTATATTTAAGTATGGGTCAAAAGGGTAAAATTGTATGGGTCGAACTCCTTAACCCAAACAGCCCGTTAGAAGTCAGTTATGAAATGACAGTTATTAGAAGTTAGTTATTATGGTTGACAGTTATTGTTAAACGACACAATGGTTAGGTATTAAGAGTCATGTCGTTTCAATAGCTATATATATTGTAAAGTGTCGAACATATGTTTTTTTAGTTCTATTATTAATCTTAAGTTTTATATATACCTTGTCTGAATTTTACAACACAAAACACAATCACAAAACCTCACAACATGGTTTTTACAAAACGTTTCATGGAGAATAATTGGAGTGGCAATAAACCTGTGAAAAGATACCAACAGATAATCATAACATAGATGACGTATCCTTCGCTCTCTACCATACCCACGTACAATACACTACTGTGATTACATCGAATCCCGAGGTTGTACGACTGCTGTTACAGGTTATTTATTGTTTTGTTTTGGATGTTGGTAAGCTAATGTTCATAGGTCTTATTTTGCTACTGTTCAAGCTGTTTTCACGCTTGCATCCAACCTTCTGATTGGTGTTGCTATGATTTGAACTTATTGCATAATACTTAATCATGTACCATCATTGGGTCGCATGTATAGTACTTCTTTTAGGACAAACTAAGATACAATAAGTACATTCTTGGAGGATGTATATTCATATGGAAAATAAAATCTAGTATCAATGGTTATTGTTTAGATAATAACATCAAATCATTGTATCTTAGTTTAGCCACGTTAGCTACGTTGTTAACCACCTCAACATGATTTATATATCTTATTCATGACTCAGTTTTTTACTAGACTATTAGGCGTACCACTTGATGTACCGCAAAATGTGCCAAACTTGTTGATAAATTGAATTTCACGACTAAGGCATAATAGTCCACCAAACATCAGCAATGAACAAAGAATTGAGAAGATCAAGCCGTTTAGCTAAGGCAGAATAGTCCCATCTTAACGACTGATTACTATCCTTAACTCAAAGGGAATATCAACCAGCAATGCATCAACATAATATACGAACCATGTTCATAAAGTTTTTGACGTTTATTGGTCCTCGTTATTCAACTCCGAATAGGTGATTGATTATTTGATTTGGGTTTTGTAAAAGAGGTGATCAAATGTATCACAACATACTGTATAGTGTATATTCATCTTATTTAACTTAGTGTTAACAACACTTGCAACATGATTTATAACAGCAAATGGTAAGTAATATTGGATGATAATCCATTAATCCATGTTCAAGGGGTCGTTATGTAATTAGTAGTATTGTATTTAGAGTCGAATGTAAAGAGTATAAGTTTAGGGGTCTAGAATGTCAAGTAGAAAGTTACTAACCGAATAGTTAGTTATTTCGGTTATAGGTTGACAGGTTGTGACGTTTCAGAAAAGTCACAATGGTTCATGTTAATGTAGTATATATAGGGATAGGTTTCGTTTGTAACATTTAACCTTTTCAATCAATAAAACATCGTTTATAAGGTTCAACAACAGATTCATTATATACAAAAAGCGTGAGGTTGTGTATTGTGTGTTTGTTCAATAGACATGGTTTGATTCGATACAAAGAAGATCCGGATGGGACCAACATTGGTATCAAGAGCATCAGAAGTTCGAATCAAACCCGGTGTTCAGTTTGTGTTTCATCAGAGATTCAAGAAGAATACGTTTGCAGATTGCAAGAAAACTAAAACTGCAAACACCAGAGAAGAGAATAACTTGGTTCAGGGAATCAAGTTCAATAAGCGATTCAGGGAATCGTTTTCAGAGAAGAGATAGAAGTGGTTGATAGTACTAACGTAAAAGATCCAAAGAAAGTGGTTGATAGTGCTGTTGTAAAAGATCCAGAGAGACTGATTGATTCAGGGAATCAATCAAGAAGAAGAGAATAAACCGTGCGCATACCGGTCAATAGAGAAGAGAGAAAAGACCGATTGATTCAGGGAATCAATCAAGAGAAAGAGAAGAAGAAACCCAAATTCGACTCAGAAAAGTCGAATAGAGAAGAGATAGAAAGCAATCAGAGGATCGATGATATAGAGAAAGAGAAGTAGCATTTGAGAAACAAATGCGAGAAAGTTAGAATGATGACAGAATTGAAGAAAACAGATTAAAGAGAAAGAAGAAATTTGATCAGGGATCAAATTTGATAAAGAAAACCAAAAGAGATTCAAGAGAAGTAAAGAACGAAAGTGAAGAATGAAGTCAGAATTGATGAGAACATCAGCAGCAACACAGAATGATGAATTCAAGAAAGAATAAGAAAAACAGATTGAAGTATGGAAGAACAGAAGTGATGACATATGCAGTTAAGAATGAAGTTTGTATGAAGTCATCAAAGATCAAGTTGAAGACATGAAGATGTTGAAGACACGGATTAATGAATTAGGGAGGAATATTGGATGATAATCCATTAATCCATGTTCAAGGGGTCGTTATGTAATTAGTAGTATTGTATTTAGAGTCGAATGTAAAGAGTATAAGTTTAGGGGTCTAGAATGTCAAGTAGAAAGTTACTAACCGAATAGTTAGTTATTTCGGTTATAGGTTGAAAGGTTGTGACGTTTCAGAAAAGTCACAATGGTTCATGTTAATGTAGTATATATAGGGATAGGTTTCGTTTGTAACATTTAACCTTTTCAATCAATAAAACATCGTTTATAAGGTTCAACAACAGATTCATTATATACAAAAAGCGTGAGGTTGTGTATTGTGTGTTTGTTCAATAGACATGGTTTGATTCGATACAAAGAAGATCCGGATGGGACCAACAAGTAACAATACAGTAAAGCTCTAAATTATTGCAATATGAATGTATTATAAAACAAAGTAAATCCTACTCATTAACTTCACAGCACAGATCATGATACGTAAAATTTAAGGTCACAATGGAGCAACTTACAATTGTGATAAAGTTAAGAGTACAGGAATGAGTCAGTTTGTGTTGTGTTGAAGGACAATGGTCTCAAGTATATCAAAGTCACTGGAATCAAATATAAAATAGTGGACCCTTTTAAGTGTCTAAATGAGTCCCTGGGTTCCTTTCAGTCATAGCCAAATACGTTAATACTTTCAACGTACATTCAAGTGAAACTTGCACTAAAAAGCTAACAAACTATAAGCGTTAAATGTTAATGCGTCCATCTTCCAAACCTCAGTGACAGTTTTTCCTTTTGTTCTCTTTATAATTGGCAACAATTCTAAGCTTCGTTTTGGCATTTGTCATTGTGTTAACGATAACCAAACATTTGTTGCCTGAATTGCATCACCAACACGTCTTTTGCATGCTACCAAAAGACGTGTCTATGAGTTGGACGGGTATTTACAAATTCATTATGAACAAAATTAGTGCTAACCCACATATACCTCAGCGAATGTATATTGAACACAATATGCCCCAAATAGACTTGCTTAGACGGACAACCCTTATTTTCAGCTTACGCAATTTTGGGCACCCCTCTACAAGTCCTAGATAAATTCCCCTATATTACCAAGAGAGAGATATCTTAAACTATGACCATACTTCCCAATATACCCCAAATCCACATCCGTCAATCCTCCGGGACAAAGGTAGATTTACCAACTATCAAATGGAGATCACGAAGGTTCTTCAAATGAGTTCCTATGCACTTCATAACTTCATTTGTGAAAGTTGTTAGCCTAACATGTAAACAATCCAAATGAACACATCCTTGTGCACAACAATCGGTCCTATGTGTGAAACAAGCTCAAACGTCTTCGGTTTGTGCAATTTTCTTGCAAAACTGACCAATAACTTGCAATCCCGTGTCACCAATGCCATATGTGGCATCAATAACTTCCAAGTTGGGACACCTCTGAATAAAGAAACACCAGCTATTTCAAAGATACAAATACAGTTTGCAAACATGACCAATAACTTGCAATCCTGTGTCATCATTCCTGCTCGATGAAGGAAAGGAAACGCGCACGCTAACTGCTTAGCAGCTGACTACTAAAAAACACCATCATTTGAGCAACTTAATTTTGAGTCGCACTGGCCGCTTCTTTAGCGGCCTTGTGTTCATCCGCTTGTTTCTTAGCCCGTCATCATGTGTAGGGCGTCGCTAGAACCTGAAAATAGCGTAGTCATTATCTATACTATCTATAATGGAAAAATGGTCAAACTTGAAAAGTTGAGTCTTGAAAGTTGAGTATTGAAAGTCAAATGTGAGAGAAAATTAATGTAATTAATACTCTAATTAAAACACCAATTACTTAAAAGTACAATAATTTATTTACATTGTACAACCAATTAAAAACATATCTATCAAATTAAATACAACCAATTAAAACACAAACCGGGTTGACCCGGTAATTTGACCCGTTTTCAACCCAACCTAGCAAGTTGACCCGGTTTAAATCGACACATTTTTTGACCGGGGCAGTTCAACCGGTTGAACTACCCGGGTCGAACCGGGTTTCAAAACATTATCCATTACTTAAAAGTATAATGATTTATTCACATTGTACAACCAATTAAAAACATATATACCAAATTAAATACAACCAATTAAAACACAAACCGGGTTGACCCGGGATGCTTCAAACCTGGCGGATTGACCCGGTTTAATTTGACCCGTTTTCGACCCAACCTAGCAAGTTGAACCGGTTTAAATCGACCCACTTTTCGACCGGAACTGTTCAACCGATTGAACCACCCGGGTCGAACCGGGTTTCAAAACATTATCCTTTACTTAAAAGTACAATGATTTATTCACGTTGTACAACCAATTAAAAAACATATCTACCAAATTAAATATAACCAATTGAAACATAAACCGGGTTGACCCGGGAGGCTTCAAACCCGGCGGATTAACCCGGTTTAATTTGACCCGTTTTCGACCCAACCTAGCAAGTTGACCCGGTTTAAATCGACCTATTTTTTTACCGGAACGGTTCAACCGGTTGAACCACTCGGGTCGAACCGGGTTTCAAAACATTATTTTTCGTTTATAACCTATAAACTTCTTTTTATCAATAAACTATTTGTCGCTATAAAATCCCGTTGCTATGCACGGGTACTCGTCTAGTTAATATAAAAACTTTTATTATTATCAAACACTTTAAACAACTCATATAAGAGCAATTCGTAGTAAAACCAAAACTCAAACTGATCTACTAAACGTTTTTATTCTTTTAGTCTCAAGTATTTCTCGTTTAGATATGAGGGAAACAAATTTCTATTGGGACCAACACTAGCTGAAGTCGTAATAAACAAAGCTTGCTAATTTCTTTAATCCCTTTTAAAACCAAACACCAACTAAACAACTTATTCAAGATAAGTAGTAATACAAGTGTACAATAAATAAATTAAGGATTAATGACTAACCTTGTTGTGTCACATTTATGAAGATAGTCTAACCCACAATATATATCTTGGAACGATCATTTTGTATAACACTTAACCATGGGTGTTGTAATACTATTTGGTCACACTCCTTTTGGTGTAGTGCCAGTACGTTCTAGTCGGGAAGGATTTTTATTTTTAAGTGCACTTGCTTTCGCTTTAACACTTCTGAGCTTTAAACATTAGTAAAAAAAACACAATCAGCAACATTATAAAATTAGTATGATCATACATAAGATTATATATTTACCTCAAATTCTTCCGACTCACGTGTCATATAATTTATGAAGGTGGTCTAACCCACAATTTGACATTGGTCTTGTTTGCATCCACAAGACAAAATTGGCAACACGACACTTTTGTAATCTTTGAACATGAGTCTTCTTCTGCATATATCAAAACCCACAATTACAATAAGAAAAATAAGGGTTTAGTTTGAAACCTAATAAACCTAACTACGTGAGGTTGACTAGAACCAATATCAAATAATGAAAATAAACTTATTTACATCCAAAAAAAACACTCTTGATCACAGACCCCGTACTCAAAGATGATGTAGCAACATTTATAAGAAGAAAATAAACCTCTCATACTTTTATTTTCAAAACAACGTCAAAACTCATAGCCCAAGGCTACATTAAAAGTACATGTCTCAAACAACATCGCAAACATTAACGTAACGCCTAAAATGACCAATCTACGTATAGCAAACAAACAAAAAAAACACATACACCATACAAAGATCTACCTAAAAAACAACATAAGAAGCTATAACTTAAACAAAAAAAACAACAAAACCCATAATAAAGAATCTCTCAAAAAAAAAGAAGAAAGAAACTAGCAGGAAAGCTTTAGATCTACCAAAAAGAGACATAAACCTTTAAATGTACACACACACACAAAACCTTATTAACGTGACTAAAAACAGGACATTAGCAGCTGCCTAAAAAGTAACGAACCACTAAATAAAGTCAAAAGCATGCAAAAAAGTTTAAATGTAGCAAAAAACTTACAGTAGAAGGTGACTGGTTTTTGTAGTAAGCAACTTATTATTAGTAAGCAACCGATTGAACCACCCGGGTCGAACCGGGTTTCAAAACATTATGTTGAATGTTTATGTATGTTTGCTTGGTTTGTTTGAATGATCTGGTTGGTTATTTGATTATAAAGTGATCTCGATGTGTTATAATGTGGTTAAGCTGTTTAATTTGAACTAGTCGATGTAGCTACAAGTGAATATTTGTTAGTTTCTTTGCGGATCTAGTCATTTTGACAACATAATATAAGAACCATGTATCATAAAGTTTTTGACTTGTATTGGTTTCATTATTTGACTCTGAATGGGTGATTGATTCTTTGACTTGTGTTTTGTAAAAGAGGTGATTATACGTAGTTATGTACGCACATTAATCTTTTGCTACAACTATCGATCTTATATAACTTAATGTTCACAACACTTGCAACATGATTTATAACAGCAAATGGAAAGTTAAAGGCAGTAAAGATCTGAAGTATCGCAATTCCCAGGAATGATATAAACAAAATAAATCCTGCTCCTGAACGTCACAGCACAGATCAAGATACATACAGTTTAAGGTCATAATGGAACAAGGTTCAAAAAATATTTCAAATGCATCAGTAGTATGATACTTCTTATGTGATACGCCAAATTTAGTAAATATAAGAGCACAGGAATGGGTCATTTTGGGTTGTGTTTATGTCCAATGGATCATATAAAAAAATTAGCCGAAGAGCATGATGTCAAAATGAAACCAGTAGCAGAAAAGTACTATTAAACCACAATGTGAATACCACCAATTTGCATACAAAAATGAAACCCCTAAATACATCGTATTCTCATCTAAATAATACGAGCCCATGGTATTCCCCAGACCAATAACTGTGAATATAGAGGTAAAAATAGGTGCCAAAGGACATGATCTTAAGTATATCAAAGTGACTGGATCAAAATATAAAAATAGTGGACCCTTTTCAGTGTCTAAACTTGTACTAAAAAGATAACAAATTTAAGCGTTAAATGTTAATGCATCCATCTTCCAAACTTAAGTGACCACTTTTTCCTTTTGTTCTTTTTATAGTTGGCAGCAATTCTAAGCTTCGTTTTTTGGCATTTGTCATTGTGTTAACGATAACCCCAATTTATTGCCTTCATTGCATCACCAACATGTCTTTTGGATGCTACTAAAAGACGTGTCTATGAGCTGGACGAGTCATTTCAAATTCATTGTGAACAAACTAATGGTAACCCACATATACCTCAGTGAATGTATATTGAACACAATATTCCCCAAATAGACTTGCTTAGACGGACAACCCTTTATTTTCAGCTTACGCAATTTTGGGCACTCCTCTGCAAGTCCTAGATAAATTCCCCTATATTACCATTTACCAAGAGAGAGATAACTTAAACTATGACCATACTTCCCAATATACCCCAAATCCACATCCGTCAATCCTCCGGGACAAAGGTGGATTTACCAACTATCAAATGGAGATCACGAAGGTTCTTCAAATGAGTTCCTATGCACTTCATAGCTTCATTTGTGAAAGTTGTTAGCCTAACATGTAAACAATCCAAATGAACACATCCTTGTGCACAACAATCGGTCCTATGTGTGAAACAAGCTCAAACGTCTTCGGTTTGTGCAATTTTCTTGCAAAACTGACTAATAACTTGCAATCCTGTGTCACCAATGCCATATGTGGCATCAATAACTTCCAAGTTGGGACACCTCTGAATCAAGAAACACCAGCTATTTCAAAGATACAAATACAGTTTGCAAACATGACCAATAACTTGCAATCCCGTATCATCATTCCTGCTCGATGAAGGAAACGCGCACGTTAACTACTTAGCGCAACCTGGCTGACTGCTAAAAAACACCATCATTTGAGACAACTTAATTTTGAGTCGCATTGGCCGCTTCTTTAGCCGCCTTGTGTTCATCCGCTTGTTTCTTAGCCCGTCATCATGTGTAGGGCGTCGCGAGAACCTGAAAATGGCGTAGTCATTATTAATATAAAAACTTTTATTATTATCAAACACTTTAAACAACTCATATAAGAGCAATTTGTAGTCAAACCAAAACTCTAACGGATCTACTAAATGTTTTTATTCTTTTAGTCTCAAGTATTTCTCGTTTAGATATGAGGGAAACAAATTTCTATTGGGACCAACACTAGCTGGAGTCGTAATAAACAAAGCTTGCTAATTTCTTTAATCCCTTTAAAACCAAACACCAACTAAACAACTTATTCAAGATAAGTAATACAAGTGTACAATAAATAAATTAGAGATTAATGACTAACCTTGTGTCACATTTATGAAGATAGTCTAACCCACAGTATATATCTTGGAACGATCATTTTGTATAACACTTAACCATGGGTGTTGTAATACTATTTGGTCACACTCCTTTTGGTGTAGTGCTAGTACATCCTAGTCGGGAAGGATTTTTGTTTTGATTTGCACTTGCTTTCGCTTTAACACTTTTGAGCTTTAAACATTAGTAAAAAAACACAATCAGCAACATTATAAAATTAGTATGATCATACATAAAATTATATATTTACCTTAAATTCTTCCGACTGTCGTGTCATATAATTTATGAAGGTAGTCTAACCCACAGTTTGACATTGGTCTTGTTTGCATCCACAAGACAAAATTGGCAACATGACACTCTTGTAATCTTTGAACATGATTCTTCTTCTGCATATATCAAAACCCACAATTACTATAAGAAAATAAGTGTTTAGCTTAGAAACCTAATAAACCTAACTACGTGAGGTTGACTAGAACCAATATCAAATAATGAAAATAAATTTTTTTACGTCCCAAAAAAAACACTCTTGACCACAGACACCGTACTCAAAGATGATGTAGCAACATTTATAAGAAGAAAATAAACCTCTCATACTTTTATTTTCTAAACAACGTCAAAACTCATAGCCCAAGGCTGGCTACATTAAAAGTACATGTCTCAAACAACATCGCAAACATCGCCTAAATTACCAATCTAGGTAGCAAGCAAACAAACAAAAAAACACATACCATACAAAGATCTACCTAAAAAACAACATAGGAAGCTATAACTTAAACCAAAAAACAACAAAACCCATAATAAAGAATCTCTGAAAAAAAGGAAGAAAGAAACTAGCAGGAAAGCTTTAGATCTAACAAAAAGAGACAAAACCTTTAAATGTACACACACACACAAAACCTTATTAACGTGACTAAAAACATGGCATTAGCAGCTGCCTAAAAAGTAACGAACCACTAAATAAAGTCAAAAGCATGCAAAAAAGTTTAAATGTAGCAAAAAACTTACAGTAGAAGGTGACTGGTTTTTGTAGTAAGCAAGTTATTATTAAGGTTTGATGAGGCAGAGAGGAAGAGTGTGGCTGCTATTGTTTTATGCAAATGTGAAACATAAAAACCCTAATATAACTACAGTAAGAGGCCCAACCTGTATTCTTTGGTTTGTTGGTCACTTCCTTGTAACCTCTAAGGCCCAACACGTACACACAAATAAATTCTTAGCAAACATATTGGTATTTAAACGTTAATCTATACTATTTATAAATCAAAAATGGTTAAAGTGAAAAGTTAAGTAAAATGTTGAAAAAGTTAAAAAAAATGTTAAAACAATTAATTATGAGCAATTTCAAATATTAATACACATCGAAAACCAGCTAGTTGACTCGGTTTAATTTGACCCGTTTTTCGACCCAACCCGTCAGGTTAACCCGGCTTCGGAACAGTTCAACCGATTGAACCACCAGGATCAAATTGGGTTTCAAAACATTATGTTTAATCCCTAAATCCTCAAACTTTTATTACTTTTCGTTAATAACCCATTAACTTTTTTTTATCACTAAAACTATCTGCCACTATAAAATCATGTTGTTATACACGGGTACTCGTCTAGTATTATTTTAAAGTATTAAATCATTGTATCTTTGTTTAGCCACTTTAGCTACGTGGTTAGCCACCTCAACATGATTTATATATCTTATTCATGACTCGGTTTTTTACTATATCGACTAGGGCTGAGCAAACGGACCGGATGGACCGGACCGACCGACAAAACCGACCGGACCGAGACCGACCGGAACGGACCGACCACATTCGGTCCGGTCCTCGGTCTAAGCTTTTTGGAAAATTCGGTCCTCGGTCCGGTCGGTCCGGTCCGGTCCGGTCCGGACCGACCAAAAACCCGAAAAAACTTGCCTAATTGGACCGGACCGACCGGACCGAGACCGGACCGACCACATTCGGTCCGGTCTCGGTCTATGGTTTTTCCGGTTCTCGGTCCTCGGTCCGGTCCGGTCTTGGTCGGTCCGGTCCGGTTTTCGCCCGATGCTCAGCCCTAATATCGACTATTAGGCGTACCACTTGATGTACCTGAAAATGTGCCAAACTTGTTGACAAATCTAATTTCATGACTGAGGCATAATAGTCTACCAAACATCAGCAATGAACACAGAATTGAGAATGATTTGGTTGGTTATTTGATTATAAAGTGATCTCAATGTGTTATAATGTGGTTAAGCTGTTTAAGTTGAACTAGTCGATGTAGCTACAAGTGAATATTTGTTAGTTTCTTTGCGGATCTAATCATTTTGACAACATAATATAAGAACCACGTATCATAAAGTTTTTGACTTGTATTGGTATCATTATTTGACTCTGAATGGGTGGTTGATTCTTTGACTTGTGTTTTGTAAAAGAGGCGATTATACGTAGTTATGTACGCACATTAATCTTTTGCTACAACTATCGATCTTATATAACTTAATGTTCACAACACTTGCAACATGATTTATAACAGCAAACGGAAAGTTAAAGGCAGTAAAGATCTGAAGTATCGCAATTCCCAGGAATGATATAAACAAAATAAATCCTGCTCCTGAACGTCACAGCACAGATCAAGATACATACAGTTTAAGGTCATAATGGAACAAGGTTCAAATGCATCAGTAGTATGATACTTCTTACAATTGTGATACGCTACATTTAGTAAATATAAGAGCACAGGAATGGGTCATTTTGGGTTGTGTTCATGTCCAATGGGTCATATAAAAAAATCAGCCAAAGAGCAACATGTCAAAATGAAACCAGTAGCAGAAAAGTAATAACTGTGAATATAGAGGTAAAAATAGGCGCCAAAGGACATGATCTTAAGTATATCGAAGTCACTGGATCAAAATATAAAAATAGTGGACCCTTTTCAGTGTCTAAATGAGTCTCGAATTCCTTTCAGTCATAGCCAAATACATTAATACTTTCAAGTTTCAATGTATACATTTTCTTTAAACTTGTACTAAAAAGCTAACAAATTTAAGCGTTAAATGTTAATGCGTCCATCTTCCAAACTTAAGTGACCACTTTTTCCTTTTGTTCTTTTTATAGTTGGGAGCAATTCTAAGCTTCGTTTTTTGGCATTTGTCATTGTGTTAACGATAACCCCAATTTATTGCCTTCATTGCATCACCAACATGTCTTCTGGATGCTACTAAAAGACGTGTCTATGAGCTGGACGAGTCATTTCAAATTCATTGTGAACAAAACTAGTGCTAACCCACATATACCTCAGTGAATGTATATTGAACACAGCCCCAAATAGACTTGCTTAGACGGACAACCCTTTTTTCGGTGAAAGGTGAACATATATTAATAAAACCAAACATTTACAAGACATTAAAGAGATAATGGAATGGACATACCCATCCATGATACGGCAACTAATACAAACCAGACAACAATTAAACTAAAACAGCTAACAGACACTCTTTTGACACATATCAGGTACTTAATAAAACGATCTCCGATAACACAACAGAAATCTCAGATGCAACAAACTACTATACTGCAACAGCCCACGTTTCAAGATACCAATGTTCACCTTCCAATCATAGTTCCATGACTACATTTCCTGGATAAAGGATCTCCATACATCATTCAACCATCACCCACAATGACATATTATATACCTTTACCAGGCTTCATCATGAGAACTATAGCACCCATACTCCCCCAAAAAGGGCCATACCCAATTGGCTACATTTCTTAATCAGTTACTTTCAGTCTAAATTAGCAACCACATCCTCACTAATTAAAGACCAAAAGAAAATCAAACTAGGCATCACCAATCAGGACACCTTCAATGAAGAAACCAACCTAGCCTCCTAGTAGTGTGATGCAAGGACCAAGACGGACAACCCTTTATTTTCAGCTAAGATCAGATTCCCTTCTGCAAGTCGTAGATCAGGATTCCCCTACACTACCAAGAGACAGAAATCTTAATTTGAGACCATACTTCCCAATATACCCCAAACCCACATCCGTCAATCCTCCGAGACAAAGGTGGATACCTAGCCTTTCAAGTTTCCTGCAACCAATTAGCATAAGTCAGGCGCCACTGTCTAGTGGTGTGGTTGTTTTACCAACTACCATATGGAAATCACTAAGGTTCTTCAAATGAGTTCCTATACACTTCATAGCTTCATTTGTGAAAGTTGAGTCTAACGTGTAAACAATCCAAATCAATACATCCTTGTGCCACAGCATTCAGTCCTATGTGCAAACCAAGCTCAAATGTCTTCATTTTGCGCAATTTTCTTGCATAACTGACCAAAAACTTGCAATCCCGTGTCTCCAATGCCATATGTGGCATCAATAACTTCCAAGTTGGGACACCTCTGAATCAAGAAACACGGGCTATCAGCATCCAAAGATACAAAATATAGTTTCCAGTTTCCGTAACTGATGCGCAAAGGGAAGTACAAAAGGAAACAAACTTTTGGTTAGGTCAAACAATCTTCTAACCTAACAACATAGCTACAGAAATCTACTAGATCAATTGCTTCAACTATAGTAAACTTCAAAGATACAAGAAATTGACTATAGTTTTTTGCAAGAAGAGTAAGATCTTTACCTCTATCTCTTCAAAATTTACGTAACAAATCCATCGATTCAATGTTGGTGTTATGAAACACCGATTCATATAACCATTTCCCATATGTATATCCAACCCACGTTTTCCTAAAGATAAAGTTCTCAAATCATTACAATACTTCCTGTGATTTCCATTAATCCATCATCCTAGGAAAACCCATTGTATTTCATAATTTTCAAAACCCTTAAATCTTTGCCACGTGTTCTGGCCAAAAGCTTGAGATCCAAATCACGAATTGATCCAACTATAAATATATACAATATAAAACAAATTAATAACGAACTACATATAAACAATTTAAACATTTTTAAAATATCATAAAAATTATAAAGAGTCTTACATATTCATTTCTTCCTTGAGCAAAAGATTTAGATCCTTGGTAACTCGACACTTTATTTTTCGACCGGTGATCTTTTCATCCGATCTGGATTGGCCGAGTAGTTGACAACGTTGTGTCTTATATATGAAGGTAGTCTAACTCACAGTTTACCTTGGTTGTTGTAGTGGCTAAAAACCTGCCCAAGGTAAGATTAGATGGTGCCCATTCTAGAATTAGCCGTGTTAGCATTTCCTTAGCCGATCTAGCCTCTTGCTCAGCCACGAGAGCCCGTTGTTGCACCTCCTGAGCTTGCTTCCTAAACAACTCTTTCTCTTGCTGCTCTCGCCTCAACACCTCCGTCATATGCTGCCTAGTAATATAATCTTGTTCAAACGGCTGATGTGTAGACCTGTTAGAAGCTTTGCCACTGCCCGTCATCCTCCTGCCCTACCCGGCATATTTTGGCAGTTGTCACTCGGAACTACTCTATTCAATATTTCTTGCTCGGTCATGAACGGGGCTGTACCGGCTTTAACTTGATCAAAAAGAGACTTCATCTCCGGCTGAAAAAAAAAGGATGTTAAAAACAAGTTAAAAAAAACAAGAAGTAACTTGATCCAACACACATTTTCCTAAAGATAAAGTTCTCAAATCATTACAATACTTACCGATGTCCATTAATCCATTCACGAATAGATCGATGACCAATAACTTGCAATCCCGTGTCTCCAGTGTCATATGTGGCATCATAATTTTCAAAACCCTTAAATCTTTACCACGGGTTCTGGCCAAGAGCTCAAGATCCACATCATGAGTAGATCGAACTATATATATATATATATATATATATATATATATATATATATATATATATATATATATATATATATATATATATATATATATATACAATGTAAAACAAATTAATGATGAACTATATATGAACAATATAAACATATTTAAAATATTTTAAAAATTATAAAGAGTCTTACATATTCATGTGTTCTCTTTTGATCGGTTTTCGGCATTCTTCTCCGATCTTTTCATCGGATCTGGATTGGCCTAGTAGTTGACAACGTTGTGTCATATTTATGAAAGTGGTCTAACCCACAGTTTGACATTACCTTAGCAATATAATCACTTGGTCTTGTTTGCATCCACAAGACAAAACTGGCAACATGACACTCTTGTAATCTTTGAACATGACTCTTCTTCTGCATATATCAAAACCCACAATTACTATAAGAAAATAAGTGTTTAATTAGCTTTGAAACCTAATAAACCTAACTGCGTGAGGTTAAATAGAATCAATATCAAATAATGAAAGTAAACTTATTTACGTCCCAAAAAACACTCTTGATCATAGACACCGTACTCAAAGATGATGTAGCAACATTTATAAGAAGAAAATAAACCTCTCATACTTTTATTTTCAAAACAACGTCAAAACTCATAGCCCAAGGCTACATTAAAAGTACATGTCTCAAACAACATCGCAAACATCAACGTAATGCCTAAAATGACCGATCCTACGTAGCAAACAAACAAAACAAAAAAAACACATACAATACAAAGATCTAACTAAAAAACAACATGAGAAGCGATAACTTAAACAAAAAACAGCAAAACCCTTAATCTGAAATGTGAATAGACATTAGCATCTGCCTAAAAAATAACGAGCTAGCCACTAAATAAAGTCGAAAACATGCAAAAAAAATAATAATAATAAAAATAAAATAATAATAAATAAATTAAATGTAGCAAAAAAAAGAAGGAAACCATTAAAACTTACAAGTGGCTGGTTTTTGTAGTGACCAAGTTGTTATTAGTAGAGAGGAAGAGGATGGATATCTGGAGGCTGCTAGTGTGTGATGTGAAACATGACAACCCTAATATAGGGCGCAAAGGTTTATTAATTAAAAGGCCCAACCTATATATTACTATATTTGGTTAATTAGTTGGTCAGTTGCTTGTAGCCTTGTAAGTTGTAACCTCTAAGGCCCAACACACACAAATAATTTCTTTAGCGACATATTGGTATTCTAGTTTTATAATTCTGGTTCATAAAATGAAGAGTCTAGAAGTTTGATATTCTTACTGCATATGAATTTATAATGTTAGAACCATGTATAGGTCATAGGTGCATGTGTTTTGTTATGCAACTGGCTAGCATATAAACAGTTCCTTGAATACTTCAGATGTGAAAAAGGCGTATATAAGTCTAAAGATGACATGTTAAGAAAGATATGTATTTTGTACACAATACTAGGGGTTGATTTGCATGTCAATTTTTTTTTGATAAAAACACCATTTTGTACAAGTTGTATAACACACCGTACAACACTGTAATGCACTAATGAAAGTATAAAAAAATGTGGTGTGCAAACCAACCCCAAACACTAATGTTTTTTATCCATTTCAGAACGTAGTTATAACTTATAACTAGTAAAAGATTAACATAGATGACGCATCCTTGGCTCTCTACCTAACTACGTACAACACACTCAGACTGCATTCAATCCCGAGGTTGTACGACTGTTGTTACAGGTTATTTGTTGTTTTGTTTTGGATGTTGATAAGCTAATGTTCATAGGTCTTGTGTTGCTACTGTTCAAGCTGTTTCCATGCTTGAATCCAACCTTCTGGTTGGTGTTGCCCCGAATTGAACTTATTGTGTATTACTTAATCATGTACCATTGTTGTGGTGCGTGTATAGTAGTTCTTCTAGGGCAAACTAAGATACGATAAGTACATTCTTGGAGGATATATATATTCGTATCGAAAATTAAATCCAGTATCGATGGATATTTCCTAGATAATAGGAACATGCATCAAATCATTGTACTCAGCCACTTTAGCTATACATGGTTAACTACCTCAACACGATTTATATATCTTATTCATGACTCAGTTTTCATGTACCTCAAAATGTGCCAAACTTGTGGACAAATCGAATTTCACGAGTAAGGCATAACAGTCCACCAAACATCAGTAATGAACACAGAATTGAGAAGATAGACCGTTTAGCTAAGGCATAATAGTCCCATCTTAATGACTCGCTATCCTTAACTCAAATGGAAGACCAACCAACAATGCATCAACACTGCAGCAACTGCGACTTCTAAATTCTAGAATGTATGTTATATACAGATATACTTTTGTTGAATGTATGTGTAAGCGTGTTTGGTTTGTTTGAATGATCTAGTTGGTTATTTGTCTATTTGATTATAAAGTGGTCTCGATGTGTTAATGTGGTTAAGCTGTTTAAGTTGAACTAGTCAATGACTCAATGTAGCTACAAGTGATATTTGTTAGTTTCTTTTCGGTTCAAATCCTTTTGACAACAATATATATGCAAGAACCATTTCATTGTTCGACTCGGAATGGGTGATTGGTTATATATAATTTGACTTGGGTTTTGTAAAAGAGGTGATGAAATGTTGTTCTGTACACATTATTCTTTTGCAAAACTTACTGTTGACAACACTTGCAACATGACAGCAAATGGTAAGTAATAAAACAGTAAAGCTACAAATTATCTCGGATGAATGTATTATATAGCAAAATAAATCCTGCTCCTTAACTTCACAGCACAGATCATGCATGATACGGAACAATTCACAATTATGACATGCTAAAGTCAAGAGCATATGAATGGGTCAGTTTGGGTTGTGTTTCATCTCAATCGGTCAAACCAAAAAATTAGCTAAAGAGCAACATGTCAAAATGAAACCAGTAGCAGGAAAGTACTACTAAACTACACTGCGAATACCACCAATTTGCAAACCAAAATAAGCCGTTAGTACATTGTATTTTTCGTCTAAATAATACGAATCCATGTCATTCTATAGAGGTAATACATAGGTGTTGAAGGACATGGTCTCAAGTAAATCAAAGTCACTGGAATCAAATATAAACATAATGGACACTTTTATGTGTCTAAACAAGTCACGAGTTCCTTTCAGTCATAGTCTAATACGTTAATACTTTCAATGTATACATTGAAGTGAAACTTGTACTAAAAAGCTAACAAATTATAAGCATTAAATGTCAATGCGTCCATCTTACAAAGTTTTTCCTTTTGTTCTCTTTATAATTGGCAGCAATTCTAAGCTTCGTTTTTGGCATTTGTCATTGTGTTAACGATAACCACACATTTGTTGCCTTAATTACATCATCAACATTAACAAGTTGGACAAGTCATTTCAAATTCATTATGAACAAAATTAGTGCTAACCCATGTATTCCTCAGTGAATGTATATTGAACTCAATATGCCCCAAATAGACTTAGACAGAAAAACCTTTATTTTCAGCTTACGCAATTTTGGGCACCCCTCTGCAAGTCCCCAAATCCACATTTGTCAGCCCTATGTGGCAAATGTGGATTTACTTACTATCAAATGGAAATCACGAATGTTCTTCCTATACACTTCATAGCTTCATTTGTGAAAGTTGTGAGCCTAACATGTAAACAATCCAAAGCACTCATTTGAACATCGCCAAAGCAGCCTTTTGAGCTTGAGTCATTGGTGGTGCGGGAGTGGGGTAAGAGCGTGCAGAAGAAGACGAAGAAGAACTACTCGGCAACACCTTATCAAGTCCCGGGTTAAACCCTCGTCGCGTTCCCAAGACTTGTGCTACAATCTGCTCATCAGGGAGTTGCTCTTCTTTACCCGTTGGTCTTCTCTAATCTTTATCATCCGATTCTGTAAAGTCACAAAACGGATGAAATGGGTCAAAATGAGTCAAAACGGGTGAAATGAATCAAATAAACGACAAAGTTGTACATATATGGGCTAAAATGGGTGAAATTGATGTAATATAAACGAGAAAGTTACTTGTTAGCCCAAAAATGTACTAATAAGTAACTATGCCGCTTATATTACACCCGTTTCACCCCTTTTGACCCATTTTAGCATAATGTGTACATGTTTGGGCTAAAATGGATCAAAACGGGTTAAATGACTTAAATAAACGAAGCTTGTGAATTTCTTTAATTCCCTTTAAAACCAAACACCAACTAAACAACTATTCGAGATAAGTAATACAAGTGTAAAATAAACTAATTAGGAATTAATCACAAACCTTTATATTTATGAAGATGGTCTAAACCACAGTTTGACATTATCTTTTTCCATCAATCAATTGGTCTTGTTTGCATCCACAAGACAAAATTGGTAGCATGACACTTTTGTAATCTTTGAACACGATTCTTCTTCTGCATAAAATCCAACAATTACAATAAGAAAAATAAGGGTTTACCTTTGCAACCTAATAAACCTAACTACATGAGGTTAACTAGAACCAATATCAAACTTCAATGTGAATCATGAAAAGAAACTTATTCACATCCCAAAAAACACTCTTGATCACAAACAGCATACTCACAGATTTGGTCCCAACATTTATAAGAAAATTAACCTCTGATACTTTTATTTTCAAAACAACGTCAAAACACATAGCCCAAGACTACATTAAAAGTACACGTCTCAAACAACATCACAAACATCAACGTAATGCCTAAAATGACCGATCCTAGGTAGCAAAAAATCAAAATAACACATACCATACAAGGATCTAACTAAAAAACAAAATGAAAAGCGATAAATTATACAAAAAACAGCAAACCACATACTAAATAATCTGTCCCAAAAAAAAACGTTTAGTTGTAGCAAAAAAAAGAAACAAGCCTTTAAAACTTACAGTAGAAGGTGACTGATTTTCATAATGTTGGAGCAAGTTGTTATAAGCAGAGAGGAAGAGGATGGATATGTGGAGTGTGGCTACTAGTGTGTAATGTTAAACGTGACAACCCTAATATGAGCAAAGGTTTACTATTTAACAGCCCAACTTATATACCTATTACTGTATTTGGTTAGTTGGTCACTTGCTTGTAGCCTTGTAACCTCTAAGGCCCAACACACACAAATAATTTCTTTAGCAACGTATTGGTATTCTAGTTTTATAATTCTAGATTTCTAGTTCATAAAATGAAGAGTCTAGGAGTTTGATATTCTTACACCATATGAAGATGAACTTATAACATTAGAAATAGAAGGGTATCGGAGGGGAGTGTAATAGGTGCCGTCGCACAAGGCATTCACTTAAAACGAGTCATATTTTTATTAGTTTTGCATATAAATACGTATAATATTAAAAATATATGAGTCATACAATTTAAGTTTATATTCACTTTCTCTTTAGTTTACAAATGTAATAAGGCATCTTTGTTTTTATTGCTTAGGGCTATAAAAAACCACAAGACGACATTTATTAGAAACAAAGGATTTATTGTCAGCCGCGTTGCGGCGGGGCTTTTTATGATTTTTTTTTTTTTTTTTTTTTTTTTTGGCCACTTCTAAACAAATTTAATAAGATAAGGTAATTGGCACCAGGACGGATGGGCTGGTTTGGATCGTTTCTTTGTCGGCAACATTTTAACCCGATAATATACATGTTGATTCGATGCTATGGTTTTATAAAAAAAATTTGGTTGTTATCTATTCTATGTTAGTAACTTGTTTCTTTAGATTCTAGAGTCAAGTTTGTGTAGGAAAAGAAACGGGCCAAAGCCATTTATTTTGGACTAAAAGACTAAATATAGCCCACATCATTCATTCCGACATACATTGGGCTTTCTAAAAATGGTTTTTATTTTTCTTTTTTATTGGGCTGAACTGGAAGCCTTATAGAAAACAACTAAATCATAATGGACCATGGATGTTCAGTGGAAAGCAGATACCATAAAAAATAAAAATAATAATAATAATTAAAAAAAAAAAAAAAAAGCCCGCATTGGGCCATAGGAAAACAGTCTTTTGCGAGTTGGCCAATGTGACGCAAATTTGACATCATCAAAACAGGCAACCAATGACAACCCAACAAATTGACGATGTATTATATATATATAGTAATTAATATCCTTGTAAATAAAGAATCATAAAGGTTATGTCATAACCAAAATTGTCACAAAATAAAAATAGAGTGCAAACAACATTTTTTATAACTAAATGACTGGCAAACATAAGATGACAATACATGTGTTGCAAGTCAGTGACGGAACCAGGGGTGTCCCGGGACACCCATGAATTTTTATTGCGTAGTGTTAATTTTGTTAAAGAAAATTTCAATTTTTCTTAAATGCACCCGGTCCCTAAAACTTGTGTTTGTAGTATTGTTTAGTTTATTCTAAGTGCACCTGATCGTTTTGTGTCCTGGTTTCGTCTCTGTTGCTAGTACTAACAAAAAGTAAACGAAAGTAGCATGCATGTGTAAAAATGTTGCAAGCTTATTAATGAAGCGAAATTTGAATGTTCATAGCATGCAGTAACGTCGTTTCAATTATACTGCTAAAACCCAATACTAATAGCCTATATTTTAGTAATGCTACAACCACATAAAAACTTTCACAAAATAACGTGTTAGCGGTTGATAGGTTTAATTAGAGAAAGGAAAGTGAAACTGTCACAAAATAATCAACAACTCACACATCATTTTGTGAATGTTTTTGTAGAAGTTTTTTTGTGGTTCTAACATTCTTTTTATTTTCCAGCTTATGATCTTAGGACATTTGACTTAATTTCAGAATCATGAGTTTATATTATGACTTAAAATGAGAGAAAATGATCTCATATCTAAAAAGCGACAAGTTTGGCTTACGAAAACTAAGCACAAACACAGTCTCTTGATTCTCAACTCAAAGAAACAATTCATTAAACATTAACTTAACCCAAAAAATATAAAGCATACCGCAGCAACAAAGATGCATGAATATGTGCACACGTTACTAAACCATGTTATTACTGAGTTAAGCTAACGTCATTAATTCAAATCGAATATCCAACAAATAGGAAGATTTGATAAATAAGAATATAAACAGTGAACGTGCCGGAGTGGTTATCGGGCATGACTAGAAATCATGTGGGCTTTGCCCGCGCAGGTTCGAATCCTGCCGTCCACGTTTTTTATTCTTTTACTTTTGCAATACCAAAATTTACATAAGTGCTCCCCAAACTATCGGTTTATTTATAAAATTGATCGGAACTATCATTTTGATCTTCTATTTTAACGATGCCAAAATATCTGTAATGTTTTTAACCATCTTAATATATAGTTTGCTCATAAGATTACATTCATTCATAACTTTTGTTTCTAACCTAAGAAAGTACACCATTTGATAAATCTCCGGTAAGTAGATTGAGAAGTATTGGCGGATGAGAACAACTGTGACGAGCTTGTATAAAGATCTCCACAAGTTGGTGTGAATATGATAGGTCATGTTGTGTGTATTATGAGCATGGGCGGACCCAGGACTCTAACTCATTATGTGCACAATTTTTTTTTACGACTACGTAAAAGAAGTGAAAAATGAATAGGACGTGTAATTATTTAGATATATTAGTGGACTAACTAAACAATACATGTAAAACACAAAATTTCGTGATCGGGATTCATTTCACAGAAATCATGATTATAAATGAAAATTTCCAATAGGCCGCAAATATCCATCGGGTTCCTGTGAAACCACGAGAACCCCCTAGGTCCTCCTCTAATTATGAGGTAAAACACCATAAGTGAGCCCTTAATTAAATTATAGAAAAAACTTATATCAATTTAACTTGTTAATGATTATTCAACGAAACTTATTATGTTAAAACTAGCTTTAGAGGATCGCAATCCGACGAGCTTTTAATATTTTGAATTTGAGAATATCAAGTTTTCCCCTATGCCCTCTTTTATATATACTTCCTCGTTTTGCATGCATGTCTTAAATTAGAAGAGCTCCTAACACACACTTGGGGTGGTCTAACCTAAGCATAAGATAAGAGTGACACCATTGTCCGTATCTTAATGTCATTAAATAGAGATATAACATGTTCATCGCTTATAGAAATCATGGTAGTCCACAACACTACAATACGAATCACTATACCCTAATAAAACAATATCGCATCTTTGATAAGTGCACATTTTGAATATGTTAAAATCAACCCGTCTCACATAGTTTTGGATTATGTCCTTCATGTTTTGATCTCGAATAAGCTTACCTTTCCAAATGAAATATGTGGTACCTTTGTGCACTTAAAAGAATAGAAATGGTGTTAATAATATTGAGGTAAACTCCCGCACTTAATTTGAACTTATAAAACATGTCTCCTTGTAAAAAATGCCACTGTCCCACATTTGCTACGCCAGAGGGGGTATTTCATTTTAATTGGATGCATATTATTTGTCAAAGGGTGATGATATTTACACATAGCAAAATTGATTCATGCACATAAAATTATCTTGCAAGGACTATTTTGCCCTTATGTAATTTTTACCCTCTTTTATTCTACCCTAATAACGTGACTTCTTCCCATGCCTCTTCTTCTTTACCTACGCCGTTACCAATCTACTCCACCATGACCCACTAATCCATCACAGGTTTGCATGAATTAACTTACTCCGTATTTATTTTTTCTTTCACATGAATTAATCTATCGAATATATAGCATAGAATTAGTTTTCACAGAATCAGTTTTCATGTTTGCCATATGATTGCAATAAAACCTTTTTAATTGTTTGCATTGATTAATATTGTTTAAATTTTCATGTTTGCCATGCAATAATACATGCATCTATCATACTGTACTTGTTGATTATACATGAACTACGTGTATCATACTGAACAAATCATGCATATAAACTAGCTTACTCTTATTATTCATCATATATTTTAGGAAACAAATGAAGTCGATGGACTCTCCAATCTCAATAACTCAAAATGAAGAACATTATCTTACTAACTCTACATTCGAATCGTGTGATGAATTACTAAAAAGCGTGCGGGCCTTTTATTACGCTATAGGATATGGCCTATCTATTCGCGATTCAAAAAAAGACGACTATGTCTCTTTGCAATGTGACCGAAGTGGTGCCTACCGAGATGGACACTCTGTTGGAGAAAAACGGAAAAGGAGCACAACATCTCGTTTGATCAAATGCCCCTTCCACATAGTAGGTAAAAAAAGAGGTAGTGGTTCTTGGGTTTTTAAGATAAACGACTTGGCACATAATCATGAACCATCTGCCGATATGTCTGGGCATCCATCGTTTCGTCAATTACCAGAAGATGACGTAGAAACGGTTAAAAATATGACCCTTTCTGGAATACCTCCGAGACAAATTATTTCATCCTTACGGCAGAAGAACCCAAATCTTCCGGTGAACTCTAGAACCATATACAATTTGAAGGCGAAACTACGTAAGGATGGTTTAGGGAATCAGTCATTGGTTAATGCCTTATTTGATGAACTTGAAAAAGGTGGGTTTTCTTATGATGTTTTCAATGATCCAAAAGGCCGTATAACACGTTTGTTCATTATACACCCATTATCAATTAAAGTAGCTAGAATTTTCTCTAATGTCTTTGTGATGGATTGCACATACAAAACCAATAGGTATAAGATGCCTCTTCTTGATATCATTGGAGTTTCATGCTTCAATACATCATTTTACTCTGGTTTTGCTTTTCTGAAAAAAGAAGATACAGAAAGTTATGTTTGGGCTTTAAAGGCGTTTAAGGAGTTTCTTGGCCCTACTAATCAACCGGCCGTGATTATGTCAGATAGGGAATTGGCACTAATGAATAGCATAAATGATGTATTTCCTTCTACAACAAGTCTTTTATGTATTTGGCATATTCAAAAGAATGTGTTTTCAAATTGCAAGAAAGATTTTGAACATGCTGATGAATTTAATGTATTCATGTCAAGATGGAATATAGTGGCATATTCAACAACAGAATCTCTCTTCGATAAAAATTGGGTTGAATTCGAGTTGGATTATAAAGATAAGTTACATTCAATTGACTACATTAAGAGTACGTGGTTATCTTGGAAAACAAAGTTTGTTAGTGCGTGGACGGAAAAATACTTGCATTTTGGTAACCGTTCATCCTCAAGAGCTGAAGGCGCACATGCCAAACTCAAGAAATACTTGCAAGTTTCTACAGGTGATTTGCACGAAGTGAAAAAGAAAATTTCTCTTGCTGTTGAGCATGAATTCAATGAGATTAAAGTGAGACTTGCAAGTGAAAGAATTAAAATTCCTCATGATTGCAACATGCCATTATTTAGAGAGCTTCTGTCACGTGTATCTTTGTTCGCATTGAAGGAGATCTATAAGCAATATACAAAGAAAAAGGATGGTAATGTTCAAAAGATTTTAATTTTGCCCAGTTCTAGACTTATAGTTTTAACTCACTTTATAATTTATTTATTTTCTTTCTTCAGGTACAATGACTCCTTGCACAGGTCATTTTATGGCAACTATGGGACTTCCATGTGTTCACAAGATAAGTTCTTGGCAAGGAATGACACTTTCATTAGACCTTGTACATCCACATTGGAGAATTGACACATTATCCTTGAATCCCGAAGATCATTCACCAAATGACATGGACAACCAATTTGCTAATTTGCTCAGTGAGTTGCAACGCAAGTACCAAGTGTGGCCTCTAAGCAAAAAAGAAGTTGCTACTTCAATGATTGCTAACCTTTTGAACCAATCAGATACTCTTTTTGAGCCGATGACACAACAACCGAAAGGAAGACCTCCAAAGGCAAAAAAGAAAAGAGGTGTAACTTCTACAGCAAGAGATCCTTCGAGATTTGAGTACGTAGAATCATCACAAACACACAATCTTTGCAGCTCCTCAAAACAAAATAGCGTAATAGATTTAAATGCATATCCTGATGTTTGAATTATGTTATGTCGTCGGAGTAGTATAATCAAGTTTTTGTTTTATGGATGTTTTTTCAGAGATTCCTTCTTTGTGTTCGAAGATCAAACTGGTGCATTTTTCTTTTGTATTGAGAATTTGTGGTCCTAAATTAAAAGTGTTACAATTTCCTGCAAGGGTTACTTTATTATATGACTTATTATGTCAATGTTTGATCACTGATTATCATTGGTTATCTTCCTATATGTCACGTAGTTTGATCATTGGTTATCTTTGATGCATATATTATGTTTGTTTAATACGGAGTAGATTACAAGCTTTAGGTACTGATATATAAATAGTAGAGTCCTTAGAATCTTGTGAATTTTGTTATCACTTTATTGCTTTTGGTAGACATTATATTTGTATTTCATGTTTGCAACTTAGCTTTGTGATTGATTCAGGTTTGGATTATGTATCTCTAGAACTAAGATATTGAAAAGGAATTGGTTTAATGTGACAAGTAAAAGGAAAATGGAGGGCTCACCGAAAGTTTGGAGAATAAAAGTCAAATGATACACAATAAATATAGGGAGGGCATGATTGTCAACTCACAAAAAAGATTATGTGCATTGATCAATTTGCTACATGTAAATATCAACTCCCTTTGTGAAAGTCTGTCCTCAAGCATTACACCCAATATTTTAGGGTAACTTTTGTTAACGGGATCTAGTAACAAATAGAGTTGACCATCGGGTGGCAAATGTAGCCCCAACTTTCTGACTATGTGACATGGTAGATGTTCTTGGAGGTATGGTATGTTACAACAGATTCTTCTTTATAACATATTATACCCTAAAAACCGATGATATGTCCTTAGTCATAAAAAATGGGGCTATATGTCATTCAATGGTCAACTCACTATCTGTTACCAAATCTTGTTAATAAACATTAGCTACATCTACGACCACAATATAAGAGTGGTATTTATTTCTTACAAAAAGTAATTAGGCCTAAATCTTCTTATGCAAGATTTGGATCAAGGCGAGGACGCTTAAGAGCAATGGATCCTCCACCTTCAACTTGAGATTTTGAACCTATTTTTTAACAAACATAAAATTGCACGAAGTGAATAATATAATAATACAACATGCTAAGAACCAAAGTTAATATTGTGTTTGAATGATAGGTAATACAAGTGTTGTACAACAAACTAATTAGAAATTAATCACTAACCTTTGTGTCATATTTATGAAGGTGGTCTAACCCACAATTTGGCATTATCTTTTTACAGCAATCGCTTGGTCTTGTTTGCATCCACAAGACAAAATTGGTAGCATGACACTTTTGTATTCTTTTAACATGATTCTTCTTTTGCATATATCAAAACCAACAATTACGATAAGAAAAATAAGGATTTACCTTTGAAACCTAATAAACCTAACTATGAGGTCCAAGAAATACTCTTGATCAAAAACACCGTAACTCACAGACGATGTCCCAACATTTATAAGAATAAAATTAACATCTCATACTTTTATTTTCATTACAACGTCAAAACTCATAACCCAAGACCACATTAAAAGTACATGTCTCAAACAACATCACAAACATCAAGGTAACGTGTAACACCCCAACCCGACATGGGTCAAAATGTCACATTATGGTGCCAAATCAGAACATACAAACGCAAGCGGAAGACTTAGAAACATAAGGTTTCAAAGGTATTCTAAGGAAACAAATGAAATGCTAACTCTATACAGTATGTAATACAAATCCAAGCTAAATCTAATCCAAGTCTAATCAAGATGCAAATGGGCTTCTAATCCTCAAGGCAGTCCACTAAGAGCTCATATGCACTCTTCACCCAACCCAGCTTCCAACCTAAAACCTGCCGCAGGAAAAGAAATGCGGCTGATTGATGAGTGTCTAAATACTCATCATTTTGTACCAATCTGAACTGCCAAAACATACAGAAACACTCAAAAATGCATCATAATACTTAAAATATCTCAAAAGAGTGTTTTATATGTTTCAAATACAAAATATGCAAAAACAAATGAAAAACATACAAAGTTTGCATAATTGGCAGTTTCAGTCCCTCAAGTTTCAAATATTGACAAAACTAGTCCCTGAAGGTTTTAAATGAATAAAAAGTCAACTTAAGTCCTTGGGAAACCAAAAATGTTCACAAAACATCCCTGGATAAAAGTTTACACAAACTGGCAATTTTTACCCCTCAAGTTTCAAAATTGGCAAAATAGTCCCTGGGTATTCAAAACTGAAATATTTACAAATAATACCCTTGTACTATGCATGAATGACAAAATGGAACAATTTTGATAACATTTTGAGAAATTACAAGTTTAATCCCTTAAAAATCCAAATTTACAGAAAAGGTCCCTGGAGTTTGAAAAATTGCAGAAAAGGTCCCTGGGAGTTTTTAAATGGAAAAATAAATAAATAAGTCCTTGGTTTATTAAATTTAGCAAGTTAAGTCCTTAAAAATACTTTGGGAAAATAACATGTTCAGTCCCTCACTTTTGCTAAATTTACATTTTTGGTCCTTATCACTTAAAAACCAAACCGGACCCTATTTATTTAACTAAACCAAAACCATTTACCCAATCCACACCATTTACCCAACCCACTTATCCCCTAAGCCCAAAGAATAAGCCCAGTCCACACCCCTTTTTTTAGTTAAACCAGCGCTGACCCCAGTCAAACACCCAAAACCGCCAACCACTGTTCATCTCCCACCTTCACCCCTGCATTCACCAAAACCAGATGGTTTTACCACCACCACCTCACCTCTCCAGCTCACCCTCACCTCCTTTCCACCTCACACACCAAACCAGATAGCATTAAATGCCATTTCCACAATTTTTCACTCCCAAACCACATCCACACCTCTGTTTCTTCCATAAATCACCCACTTGCCTAGAAACCTTCCATATTGTCTCCTGACACCTCCACAAGCCCCCAATAAACTTTAATTACAATCCTTTGCCTCCACGTTAACGTGGAGGACTTTGGCGCCAAAAATCAAGTTTGAACGATCATGATCAATTGGACTAAATGGATGGCTCAGATGAAGTGGGAAATGATCAGAAGAGGTTTCTAACCCTAATTGAAGCCTTTAAAAGGAAAGAGAAGCAGAGAAGAAAGTTACCTAGTTTATTTTCAATTATTGTATGTCGAATGTACTAGTTTTTTAATTCCAGTGTATCTTAAGCTTTCAAGTGTAATCTCTAGTGTTTTTAAGTGTATTGTGAAACCCTTTAAGTAATAAACTTCAAGTTTGTATCATTATCTCAGTTTATGAAAGTTTTATTTTATATAAAAAAATCTCAATCATGTCTAATATTGTTTGTAGTGGAGGATAAAGACTAATCAGCTCATATAAGCTCCTAATAAGCTCAATTAAGCTTTTAGTAACCTACAATTCAGTTTAGCTTTAAAAAATTCCACAAATACAAATTGGTCAACATAAGTCAACTGAGAGTGTGGAGATTTGAATTCTGGATTCTGAGTTGATTTGGAAGTACAAGAAGCTTGGATTTGGGTTTAGATCCTCAGGGAGGAATTAAGTGTTCTTGGTTCTTGGTTTCAAGCAGGAAAGCACTTGGTAAGTTTCTTATAAAATTTCATAACTTTCTTTGTATTGCATATGTCTTGATTTTGTTTATCATGGCTATTATTTGTGTTTCTTAAGTATTAATCAGTGTATTTAAGCTTATTAATGGATTGAGATTGCTAGGTTGTTAAGAAATCACTTGTTACTCATTTTCCAAAAATCTCACAGTCAACAAAGTATATCTTGTGATCTTGTGTATCTGTGGTAATTTTCTGTTTTTATGTGCTTAATCAGATTTAATAAATCATAATAAGTTGGAATGGATCAGTAGCTTAAGCTCTTATAGCCATTTACTTAAGAAATCATAAAACAGTCTAGTTACAAGTGTGTTTGGATCAGTGGTATTCACTGAGTTAAGTAGAGTTTTTGTTGTTGATTCTTGTTTTTACATGTTTCTCTAGGTTGTATTAGTTCATATTAGTCAAATTAAATAGGTCTTGTTAGAGTAAAAGTCAAAAATCACTTGGATCTTTAACCTACTGTCACTGATTAGGAATCTGCATACCAAATCTTGTTTACATGTTAAAAAGTTGTTAAAGAAGCTTGTTTTAACTTTATTTCATCTTAATATAACATAATCAGTTCATAAAGTAAGTTCAAAGTTCACATAAGTCAAACCAACTCAAGTCTCATGAAATAGTCAAAGTACTCATCCCAGATTTTTACAAAAACTCAGGAAATTGTTTTGATTTTTATGTTTGCTTTCATAAGTTGAAACCTATTCCTATTTGTTACCTACCAGTTGAACTTCAGTTTCCCACATCTAGTTTATTTTTAAGATTTTTATTAAGCAAGATAAGCTCAACCAAAGTACCTTGCAGGGCAAAGACATTGCCCTGTGCACAGGTTTTGAGTTAAATACCAAGACCCCTAGTATGCAACTCAGTGGACCCCACACCTTAGGATTCAGCTTAATTGTAGCTTAATATACCAGCTTTTCACATCTAAGTTTAATTTAGACTTTAGCTTATTATAGAATAGCTTTTAGGATCAAACTTGTGACCTTTGTAAAATAAGCTATACTGAGCACTCAGTATATGATCACCATTTCAAGGGATCACTCAGAGCTTATTAGGAACCCATAAGCTTAGCTTATTAGTTTAATTTGTAGCTTATCATCCCATAGTTGAACCCCTAGGTTTATTTTGAACCTTGTTTTACTCTTGTGGACCCCACAACTCTTAGAAAGTGGACTGCAAGGCAAAAACTTGCCCTGCACATCAGCACACCACCACCACACCACCAACTTAAGTGGTGGCTGCAGCCCACACCATTAGGACCCACAACCCCAACCTAGCTTATTACAACCCCCCTCCTACCCAGGTTCAAGAATTGACCCATAGTTTGACCTACAAACCAGTGGACCCCACCTTAAATTGTCCCTAATCTCTGTCCCATTTCTGAGACAGAATTCAAATAAGCAAGTGCTTATTTGAGCTTCTCAGCTTATTTTAGGAGCTCATATCATTAAGTTTAGTCTAATATAGTTCAAATAACTTAGGTAAACTAGATTTCACCATAGTGGACCCCACATAACCTCAGTTTAGCTTATTTCTTCATTTGGTCAACCTTAGTCAACTGTTTAAGCTAATAAGCAATCTCAGTGCTTATTATTGATTTCCAAAGTAGTTATCTTTATTAAAGTTTCATTATTTAGGTATTTAAATAGTTTTATAAAATAAAAACCAGAAAAAGCAAACATAAAAATAGTGATAGCTTCTATTTAATAGAAATTATCTAATTAATTTTCATTTTAGCTTATTAATAAGCACTTGTCCAATTTTATAATTTTATAAATTACTTAGTACCTTAAAGTAGTTAAAATAATTTTATTAGAATTTTCCTAAGCAGTTTACTATTAATTAGATTTAAAACTAGTTTAAATAATTAAATAGGTAATATTAGTAATTAAATAGTTTTATTTAATTTTAATCAATTAAAGTAGAATTTTATATTTTTCCTAAGTTTTATAATATAGTTAAGACTTTTAAAAAATAGTTTCATAATTTCTACTGTTCATTTTATAATTTTCTTATTTAAATTAATTAAATTAGCTTAAAATTAATTAATAAGTAATTAATTAGTCAATTAGCTTAAATATAATTTTTAGCAAGTTTTTATAATTTTGTAGTATTCCTGTAGTGTTTAAATAATTTTATAAATTTTATCATAATTTTCTAAGGTAATTTAGTATTAATAGTAACTTAAAATAGTTAAAATAGTTTAATTAAGTTAAATAGTATTTAATTAATAAAATACTTATAAAAAGACAAAAATATTTATTTTAATTTTTTTATACTTTCTTCAAGTTCTTAGTCAAGTTTAGAAATTATTTATTTAAGTTTTTAGGTTTATTTGTAATAGTTGTAATTTTTAGTTAATTTAAATTAAGTCTTAAATTAGATTTTAATTAGTTTTATTAATTAAATAGTAATTAAATATTATAATAATCATTTTCATAATTTCAAATTCATTTTCTATTTTCTTTAATATTAAGTTTTAAAAAGTTTCACTTTTAGTCCCTGTAGTTTGTAACTTGTTAAATACCACTTTTCTCTGTCTGTTATCTGATTATCTGATTTTGTGTTTATTTCTGTATTTCTGTTATAATTTCATATCTTCCAAATATCAAGCAATCAGTAGTGTAATCAACTCTCAAAACATATTTGTTACTGTCCTCAGTACCACTCACTTTCCTATCCGTCAACAAATACAATTTCAATCTCGTTGGGATTTAACGATCCGGGGATTTCCCTATATTTCCACGGTCAATATTAACTTGCACTTTCTCCCAGGTGGGCCTAACAGCTTCACAAGGCTGACTGGTTGGTTTGGGAGGAGTCAAAATTTGGCGCCGCTGCCGGGGAGGTTGTTGCGTATTTCAAAACGGTAAAAGTCTAGTGGTTTTCAAAAACCCTCCTGTACAAATATCACCACTTTGTAAATTTTCAAGAAAAGCAAAATCATATCTGAAAACGTTCATTAACATTTCTCCTGAAGTGTTAACAACACCAAACAAATCATAAACAACAAAACAAACTGTGAAGTTAAATTACTTCGTATCTTTACGATTACAACCTATACAGTTGGTTTAAGGTAAGTTCTGACATTAAATTGCGAACTTAAGAGGGATCCATTTATTTCCTCCCGCCAGCCTGCGAGTAATCTTAAAGGAACGATTTCGGTTAACGAATCAGTTTCAAAAATATTGTCCAAGTTTTTTCACCCATACACGAAAAGCCAAAAACATTTTACTGTGAATATAATTACATAAAAGTTTACTACCGCAAACCAAGGCAGAACACCTACCAACTGGGGGTGTGAACATAATAAGTTCCCAAACCTAAAAGATTAAAAACTTGCCATTGTATCCTTGTGAATAGTGTACCTTTTTTAAAGGAGCTGTTCATTTGTGATTATTGGGTTTAAGTTCGCTGTAGTTTTGCCTCGATCTTGTGTTGAAAACTAATTTTTGTGCATGCGCACTCGTTCACAAACAAAGAATAAAAAGAAGAAAAACGTACCCGAGTTACGTATTGTTGAAGAAGAACACACACTAAAAATGAACGACGAGCCCAAGGATGAGCCAGTTCCTGACACCCGAACTATGGAGGAACTGTGTCAACCTACCATGCAAGGGAGGGGTGGACCAATTGCACCACTCACTATTGGAGCCACGGATTTTGGATTAAAACACCATATGATACAACAGATCCAGAATACGTGCCAGTTCCACGGATTGCAGGGTGACGATGCCAACAGGCATCTCGACAAATTTTTAACTGTCACCCAAAGCATGAAACAACATGGCGTCGCCGAAGACAGCCTACGTTTATACTTGTTTCCCTATTCTCTCGCTCATCATGCGACTTCCTGGTTCGATCGACTTCCAAAGAATTCGATCCACACTTTTGATGAGATGATCACTAAATTCCTGGCCAAATATTTTCCACCATCTATGGTCACAAAGCTGAGGAATGATATCAGCAACTTCAGACAGCTTCCCGAAGAGTCCTTATTTGAGGCATGGGAACGCTACAAACTTGCAATTGATCGGTGTCCTAATCATAACATGCTTCTTGTCACCATTATTGATACCTTTTATAATGGTTTGACACTCCGTCATCGTGACACCATCAATGCTGCTGCTGGGGGCACCTTTATGAAAAAGGACCCCTGAAGAGTGCTATGACTTAATCGAAAACATGACTGCCCATCATAATTTTTGGGACTCCTCTGCTGAGAGGAACGACTCATTTAAGTCAGACACTCCGGCAAGCAATGAAATATCAATCCTAGCTAAAAGGCTGGATGATTTGTCTACAGCAGTTTTGCGTATCCATCAGAATAATCCTAATCAGGTCAAAACTGTTAACCCAAGTTGTGAAACTTGTGGTGGTCCACATACGTACACAGATTGCCCAGCTTCCGGTGGTTTTTCTCGTGAAAACGTGTCTGCAGCTCAAGGTTCCTATAACACGGGAGGTAATTCTTACCAACCGCAAGGGGACCGAAACCTTTTGAGCTACCGTTCTAATAACTATATTGGACCACCAGGGTTTAATCAACCTCAGAATAGGAACCAGAACTTTAACCAGAATCAGAACCAGAACCGAATGAACCAAGGTTATAACAACCAAGGGAATTTCATCTCTAGTCAAAATCAGTTTAACCAAAATCAGAACCAAGGGAACTATAATCGTAATCAAGGTCAGAACAATTACCCACAGGGTAATTTTCAACAACAAAACCACCCACAGGGTAATTTTCAACAACAAAACCACTTCCAGGGTAATAACAACCAGCAACATGGGAATTTCCAGAACAATCGGGCTCAAAATTTTCCAAACCAAAATCAAGCCATTGTTCCAACTGGACCATCACATGATGAGTTATTAAAACAGTTTATGAAATCCCAAGAAGAACTAAACAGAATGCTGGTTAGTCAAATGTCTAATTTCCAGAAGTCTTTAAATGATCGACCCTCGAGCTCAGGTACAACTTTACCTAGCAACACGATCGCTAATCCGAGGGGCGATGTAAAGGCGATCACCACACGAAGTGGAGTTTCTTACCAAGGACCTACAGATCCCTCTACCTCATCTCCTATCCCTGTAGAGGAATGTGAAACTGAGGATACTACGGATACGGTACTTCCTAAAAACAACGGAGGTGCTAATGACATCCCTCCTCCAGTTATCCCGGTCCCAACTCCCTTTAAAAAAGTTAGGTTTGAAACTACCGAAGGTCCTGTTGAAAATCCAAAATCCAACCCAAAAACAACAATTCCATATCCCTCACGATTGCAAGACCAAAAGCTCCGTGAAAAAGCTAATCATCAGATGGAAAAATTCTTTCAGATTTTCCAAGAACTACACTTCGATATTAGCTTCGCGGACGCTCTTCTTTTAATGCCCAAATTCGCATCGACAATCAAAAACCTGTTGAGCAATAAAGAAAAAATGTTTGAAATGGCACGAACTCCACTTAATGAGAACTGCTCTGCAGTTCTGTTAAAACAGCTTCCCGAAAAGCTAGGAGACCCCGGGAGATTTCTAATACCATGTACTTTCCCGGGTATGGTTGAATGCTTTGCCTTGGCCGATCTTGGTGCAAGCATCAACTTAATGCCTCATTCAGTTTGGAAAAAGCTCTCTCTTCAGGCGCTTAGTCCCACATGCATGACTCTCGAGCTTGCAGACCGTTCAATTTCACGTCCCCTCGGTATTGCCGAGGACGTATTTGTGAGAGTGGGAAAGTTCCACTTTCCGGCGGACTTTGTTGTTGTTGATTTCGATGCTGATTCAAGAGTTCCTCTCATTCTTGGGAGGGGATTCTTGAGAACGGGGCGTGCATTAATCGATGTTTTCGATGAGGAAATCACATTACGAGTTGGAAATGAAGCTATAACGTTCAACCTTGATCAAACCTCGAGATACTCCTCGAATTATGATGCTGAATCGGTCAACCGAATTGATGTCATTGACATTGCATCCGATGAGTATGCTCAGGAAATCTTTGGATTCGCTGATAATTTTTCGAGTGGCAATCCCACTACTTCTTCTAATCCCATAATCGCTAATTCTTCTCCTTCCCTCACTCCGTTTGGGGGAAGTGATTTCGTCCTTGAGGAATTAGAGGCCTTTCTCAAAAGTGATTCAGTTCCCGAAGGAATTGATTACCAAGAGATTGACCCGGAGGGGGATATACTTCTCCTTGAGGAGTTATTGAACAAAGATCCTTCTCCCATTCCTGTTCTACCTCCACAACTTCATAAAGTGGAAGTCAAATATGTTGAGAAAAATGATGACTTCCCCGAGGTCGAACTTAAGGACCTGCCTCCTCATCTAGAATATGCATTCTTGGAAGGTAACGATAAGTTACCGGTCATTATTGCAAAAGACTTAAAGGATGAGGAGAAAACCGCGCTGCTCAAGGTTTTAAAGTCCCACAAACAAGCAATTGCTTGGAAGCTCTCAGACATAAAGGGTATTAACCCGGATTTTTGTACACACAAAATCCTAATGGAAGAGGACTTTAAACCTACTGTGCAGCATCAAAGAAGGGTAAATCCAAAAATCCACGAAGTTATAAAAGCTGAAGTTATCAAACTTCTTGATGCAGGATTGATTTATCCTATATCTGATAGTCCTTGGGTAAGCCCAATTCATTGTGTTCCAAAGAAGGGTGGCATCACGGTTATCACAAATGAGGACAACGAGTTGATACCAACTCGTTTGGTTACAGGGTGGCGAGTATGTATTGATTACAGAAAACTTAACGAAGCCACCCGCAAAGACCATTTTCCTCTGCCCTTTATGGACCAAATGCTCGAAAGACTAGCAGGAAACGAGTACTATTGTTTCCTTGACGGCTTCTCGGGTTACTTCCAAATTCCCATTGATCCACAGGATCAAGATAAAACTACCTTCACATGCCCTTACGGGACATTTGCCTATCGTCGCATGCCTTTCGGGTTATGCAATGCTCCGGGCACTTTCCAGAGGTGCATGATGGCTATTTTCCATGACATGATTGGAAAAACCATGGAGGTATTCATGGATGACTTCTCAGTCATCGGGAATTCTTTCGACTCGTGCCTCTCCCACTTAGAAAAAATGCTTCAACGTTGTGAAAACACTAATCTTTGTCTAAACTGGGAGAAGAGCCATTTTATGGTTAAAGAGGGCATTGTCCTCGGCCATAAAATTTCAAAAAGCGGGATTGAGGTCGATAAGGCCAAAATTGATGTTATTGCTAAACTGCCTCATCCCACAACTGTTAAAGGAATAAGGAGTTTTCTCGGACATGCCGGATTCTATCGGAGATTCATTCAGGATTTCTCCAAAATAGTCCGGCCTATGACTCATCTTCTTGAAAAGGATGCTCCTTTTATCTTTTCCCCAGAGTGCATCGAAGCTTTTGAAATTTTAAAGAAAAGGCTTACTGAAGCACCAATCCTTGTTGCCCCCGACTGGGACTTACCCTTTGAACTCATGTGCGATGCTAGCGATTATGCTATTGGTGCAGTTCTGGGGCAACGCAAAACCAAACATTTTCAGCCAATACACTACGCAAGTAAGACCATGAACGAGGCTCAAACACACTATACCACCACAGAAAAGGAATTATTAGCTGTGGTATATGCCTTCGAAAAATTTCGGTCTTACTTAATCTTAAACAAAAGCGTGGTGTATACGGATCATTCAGCTTTGAAATACCTGTTCACTAAACAGGATGCAAAGCCAAGACTGCTCCGGTGGGTCCTGCTCCTCCAGGAATTCGATATTCTCATAAGAGATAAAAAAGGAGCAGAGAACCTTGCAGCTGATCACTTGTCCCGGTTAGAAAATCCTCATCAGGATATTCTCGAGAGAAAAGAAATTAATGAAACTTTTCCTCTGGAGACTCTAAATCTCATCTCTAACCGGGATAATACCACCACCCCATGGTTTGCCGACTTCGCAAATTACCGTGCGGGAAATTTCGTTGTGAAAGGGATGTCGTCCCAACAGAAAAGAAAATTCTTTAAAGATGTAAAACATTACTTCTGGGACGACCCCTACTTGTTTAAAATATGTGCGGATCAAGTCATCCGACGGTGTGTCCATGGCCAAGAAGCCATGGAAATTCTTAAAGCTTGTCATGATGGACCCACGGGGGGACATCATAACCCAAACTACACCGCCAAAAAGGTGTTTGATTCAGGATTCTTTTGGCCCACGATATATAAAGACGCCCATGAACTTATCAAAACCTGTGAGGCTTGCCAGCGTCACGGGAATATTTCTAAAAAGAATGAGATGCCGCAAAACGCCATCCAAGTCTGTGAAATATTTGATATGTGGGGCATTGATTTTATGGGGCCATTCCCGTCTTCACGAGGGAATAAGTATATACTCGTCGCTGTCGACTATCTGTCAAAATGGGTTGAGGCAAAAGCCTTACCCACCAATGATGCCCGAGTAGTTTGTAAATTTTTAAAATCTCTCTTTGCCAGATTCGGGACTCCTCGTACCATTATCAGTGATCGTGGTACTCACTTTTGTAATGAACAATTTGCAAGAGTAATGCTGAAATATGGTGTAACTCACCGTCTTTCTACAGCATACCACCCCCAAACAAGTGGGCAGGTGGAGGTCTCAAATCGGGGTATTAAGAGAATTCTCGAGAGGACGGTTGGTGAAAACCGTGCCTCTTGGTCGGATAAGCTGGACGATGCATTATGGGCTTTCCGCACTGCTTACAAAACACCCATTGGGTGTACTCCTTATAAGCTAGTGTACGGGAAAGCATGTCATCTTCCGATTGAATTAGAACATAAGGCCTATTGGGCCTTAAAACATGCAAATTTCGACCTTCAGACAGCGGGTGATCACCGTAAAGTTCAACTAAACGAACTAAATGAATTACGTGATCAAGCTTATGAAAATTCTTTAATCTATAAAGAAAAGACTAAGAAGATACATGACTCTAAAATAAAGAACCGCGTTTTCAACGTTGGTGACAGAGTTCTTCTTTTCAATTCAAGGTTGAAAATTTTCTCGGGTAAACTAAAAACCCGTTGGTCTGGACCATTTACTATAACCAAAGTATACCCATATGGAACTGTTGAGTTATTACAACCCGACGGTCCCAATTTTAAAGTAAATGGACATCGGCTAAAACACTATTTTGGAGGGGACATACAACCAATGGTTGTCCCGGATCTCCAAACTTACCCCATGGACCAATAAATTCGGGGTCGAGTCAAGCTAGTGACTCGGAAAACAAAAACACTAGTATCATGTACATAATAATAAGTAATAAATAATGAATTTTGTATTTTGTTCAAATTTCTATCCTTGTATGTATATTATACTTTATCATTCAACTTCCGGGCTGTCAGGACAAATTTATTACAGTTAATCATTCACAAGTGATTAGCTTGCGTGGTAAACCTGACACAAGCCTGGGAGGTAGTGATTACACATATTATATTACTTCATAAACAATATAAAATACAAAAACATTTTTCCTATGCACACAACTTGCCCAGTTTGATTAGCCCCTCAGTTACAACATTTGGTTGTTGGCTGTTTTCAGTTACTGAGCTCTGTCAAACCCAGATTCCCTTTCAAGGGGCGGTTGTTAGGAATTTTCTTTCTTTTGTACATATATATATAAATCTAAAAAAACAAAAACATTTATAAAAGATAAAAACCAAAAATAATCTCCTTTATCTTATCATTTCATAATTCTGTGAGTGGAAATCCCACTCCTATTTCTCACCCAATCTTTGAGTGACAATTCCACTCCATTACCCCAAGGACAATTTTAATTCGGGGTCGAGTCAAGCTAGTGACTCGGGAATCAAAAACAAGCTACCTCATGACAAGTCAATTCGAGGTCGAGTCAAGCTAGTGACTCGGTAATCAAAAGCATAGCAATATGGGTTTTCACTCATATTTCTGATTTCTTTCTCTTTTCTAACACCCTAGTGTGGGGGAGACGAACCACATGTTGTACATATGTAAAATATTTTTTCATAAAAAAAAAAAAAAAAAAAAAAAAAAAAAATGGTATAAGACAAATAAAAAGAAAAAAGTGAGTTTGTATGTAAATAGAGTAAAATAAAAAGGTTAAAAGTATTGCCTCCTTACGTTCTAAAGTCTTGGTGGGACACCAAGTATTGTGAATATTGAGGGCAATATTCAGTTCTAAGTGTGGGGGAGCGTTCTCACGAATGCAAAACACATGTTCCATCAAGAACCCCCATTTGATCAAAATTACCAGTTTTTTCACACTTAGAAATGAGATAAAATGGTATCAATCCTCCATGTCTAACCCACAACAGGATTGGCTAGTCCAGGAGCAAACGGCTCTTGGTAAAGACATCTCAAATCCGTTTATGGCTGGCAATTTGCCAAAAATTGTATGGTTCCTCAGCTCCCCGAAAACAAATGAGTTGGCTAGCCCGCAAGATTATGGCTTGTGGTAAAGGCCGTGGAAAAACCATAATTGGTAATCAGCTCACCAAGATGTTGACTATTCCATCAAGAGTTGGCTAGTCCAGAAGCAAACGGCTTTTGGTAAAGACTAATCAAATCCGTTGACAGCTGGTGATTTGCTAAAAATCACACGGTTATCAGGTGTGCCACAGTTCTTACACCTGGCTACTCCAGAAGTGATGGCTTTTGGTAAAGAGTTAAAATCCATTAATTTTTTCTCAAATAGATTGCTAGGGACTAGCAATAGTTTAGTATGGGGGATTGATGAGTGTCTAAATACTCATCATTTTGTACCAATCTGAACTGCCAAAACATACAGAAACACTCAAAAATGCATCATAATACTTAAAATATCTCAAAAGAGTGTTTTATATGTTTCAAATACAAAATATGCAAAAACAAATGAAAAACATACAAAGTTTGCATAATTGGCAGTTTCAGTCCCTCAAGTTTCAAATATTGACAAAACTAGTCCCTGAAGGTTTTAAATGAATAAAAAGTCAACTTAAGTCCTTGGGAAACCAAAAATGTTCACAAAACATCCCTGGATAAAAGTTTACACAAACTGGCAATTTTTACCCCTCAAGTTTCAAAATTGGCAAAATAGTCCCTGGGTATTCAAAACTGAAATATTTACAAATAATACCCTTGTACTATGCATGAATGACAAAATGGAACAATTTTGATAAAATTTTGAGAAATTACAAGTTTAATCCCTTAAAAATCCAAATTTACAGAAAAGGTCCCTGGAGTTTGAAAAATTGCAGAAAAGGTCCCTGGGAGTTTTTAAATGGAAAAATAAATAAATAAGTCCTTGGTTTATTAAATTTAGCAAGTTAAGTCCTTAAAAATACTTTGGGAAAATAACATGTTCAGTCCCTCACTTTTGCTAAATTTACATTTTTGGTCCTTATCACTTAAAAACCAAACCGGACCCTATTTATTTAACTAAACCAAAACCATTTACCCAATCCACACCATTTACCCAACCCACTTATCCCCTAAGCCCAAAGAATAAGCCCAGTCCACACCCCTTTTTTTAGTTAAACCAGCGCTGACCCCAGTCAAACACCCAAAACCGCCAACCACTGTTCATCTCCCACCTTCACCCCTGCATTCACCAAAACCAGGTGGTTTTACCACCACCACCTCACCTCTCCAGCTCACCCTCACCTCCTTTCCACCTCACACACCAAACCAGATAGCATTAAATGCCATTTCCACAATTTTTCACTCCCAAACCACATCCACACCTCTGTTTCTTCCATAAATCACCCACTTGCCTAGAAACCTTCCATATTGTCTCCTGACACCTCCACAAGCCCCCAATAAACTTTAATTACAATCCTTTGCCTCCACGTTAACGTGGAGGACTTTGGCGCCAAAAATCAAGTTTGAACGATCATGATCAATTGGACTAAATGGATGGCTCAGATGAAGTGGGAAATGATCAGAAGAGGTTTCTAACCCTAATTGAAGCCTTTAAAAGGAAAGAGAAGCAGAGAAGAAAGTTACCTAGTTTATTTTCAATTATTGTATGTCGAATGTACTAGTTTTTTAATTCCAGTGTATCTTAAGCTTTCAAGTGTAATCTCTAGTGTTTTTAAGTGTATTGTGAAACCCTTTAAGTAATAAACTTCAAGTTTGTATCATTATCTCAGTTTATGAAAGTTTTATTTTATATAAAAAAATCTCAATCATGTCTAATATTGTTTGTAGTGGAGGATAAAGACTAATCAGCTCATATAAGCTCCTAATAAGCTCAATTAAGCTTTTAGTAACCTACAATTCAGTTTAGCTTTAAAAAATTCCACAAATACAAATTGGTCAACATAAGTCAACTGAGAGTGTGGAGATTTGAATTCTGGATTCTGAGTTGATTTGGAAGTACAAGAAGCTTGGATTTGGGTTTAGATCCTCAGGGAGGAATTAAGTGTTCTTGGTTCTTGGTTTCAAGCAGGAAAGCACTTGGTAAGTTTCTTATAAAATTTCATAACTTTCTTTGTATTGCATATGTCTTGATTTTGTTTATCATGGCTATTATTTGTGTTTCTTAAGTATTAATCAGTGTATTTAAGCTTATTAATGGATTGAGATTGCTAGGTTGTTAAGAAATCACTTGTTACTCATTTTCCAAAAATCTCACAGTCAACAAAGTATATCTTGTGATCTTGTGTATCTGTGGTAATTTTCTGTTTTTATGTGCTTAATCAGATTTAATAAATCATAATAAGTTGGAATGGATCAGTAGCTTAAGCTCTTATAGCCATTTACTTAAGAAATCATAAAACAGTCTAGTTACAAGTGTGTTTGGATCAGTGGTATTCACTGAGTTAAGTAGAGTTTTTGTTGTTGATTCTTGTTTTTACATGTTTCTCTAGGTTGTATTAGTTCATATTAGTCAAATTAAATAGGTCTTGTTAGAGTAAAAGTCAAAAATCACTTGGATCTTTAACCTACTGTCACTGATTAGGAATCTGCATACCAAATCTTGTTTACATGTTAAAAAGTTGTTAAAGAAGCTTGTTTTAACTTTATTTCATCTTAATATAACATAATCAGTTCATAAAGTAAGTTCAAAGTTCACATAAGTCAAACCAACTCAAGTCTCATGAAATAGTCAAAGTACTCATCCCAGATTTTTACAAAAACTCAGGAAATTGTTTTGATTTTTATGTTTGCTTTCATAAGTTGAAACCTATTCCTATTTGTTACCTACCAGTTGAACTTCAGTTTCCCACATCTAGTTTATTTTTAAGATTTTTATTAAGCAAGATAAGCTCAACCAAAGTACCTTGCAGGGCAAAGACATTGCCCTGTGCACAGGTTTTGAGTTAAATACCAAGACCCCTAGTATGCAACTCAGTGGACCCCACACCTTAGGATTCAGCTTAATTGTAGCTTAATATACCAGCTTTTCACATCTAAGTTTAATTTAGACTTTAGCTTATTATAGAATAGCTTTTAGGATCAAACTTGTGACCTTTGTAAAATAAGCTATACTGAGCACTCAGTATATGATCACCATTTCAAGGGATCACTCAGAGCTTATTAGGAACCCATAAGCTTAGCTTATTAGTTTAATTTGTAGCTTATCATCCCATAGTTGAACCCCTAGGTTTATTTTGAACCTTGTTTTACTCTTGTGGACCCCACAACTCTTAGAAAGTGGACTGCAAGGCAAAAACTTGCCCTGCACATCAGCACACCACCACCACACCACCAACTTAAGTGGTGGCTGCAGCCCACACCATTAGGACCCACAACCCCAACCTAGCTTATTACAACCCCCCTCCTACCCAGGTTCAAGAATTGACCCATAGTTTGACCTACAAACCAGTGGACCCCACCTTAAATTGTCCCTAATCTCTGTCCCATTTCTGAGACAGAATTCAAATAAGCAAGTGCTTATTTGAGCTTCTCAGCTTATTTTAGGAGCTCATATCATTAAGTTTAGTCTAATATAGTTCAAATAACTTAGGTAAACTAGATTTCACCATAGTGGACCCCACATAACCTCAGTTTAGCTTATTTCTTCATTTGGTCAACCTTAGTCAACTGTTTAAGCTAATAAGCAATCTCAGTGCTTATTATTGATTTCCAAAGTAGTTATCTTTATTAAAGTTTCATTATTTAGGTATTTAAATAGTTTTATAAAATAAAAACCAGAAAAAGCAAACATAAAAATAGTGATAGCTTCTATTTAATAGAAATTATCTAATTAATTTTCATTTTAGCTTATTAATAAGCACTTGTCCAATTTTATAATTTTATAAATTACTTAGTACCTTAAAGTAGTTAAAATAATTTTATTAGAATTTTCCTAAGCAGTTTACTATTAATTAGATTTAAAACTAGTTTAAATAATTAAATAGGTAATATTAGTAATTAAATAGTTTTATTTAATTTTAATCAATTAAAGTAGAATTTTATATTTTTCCTAAGTTTTATAATATAGTTAAGACTTTTAAAAAATAGTTTCATAATTTCTACTATTCATTTTATAATTTTCTTATTTAAATTAATTAAATTAGCTTAAAATTAATTAATAAGTAATTAATTAGTCAATTAGCTTAAATATAATTTTTAGCAAGTTTTTATAATTTTGTAGTATTCCTGTAGTGTTTAAATAATTTTATAAATTTTATCATAATTTTCTAAGGTAATTTAGTATTAATAGTAACTTAAAATAGTTAAAATAGTTTAATTAAGTTAAATAGTATTTAATTAATAAAATACTTATAAAAAGACAAAAATATTTATTTTAATTTTTTTATACTTTCTTCAAGTTCTTAGTCAAGTTTAGAAATTATTTATTTAAGTTTTTAGGTTTATTTGTAATAGTTGTAATTTTTAGTTAATTTAAATTAAGTCTTAAATTAGATTTTAATTAGTTTTATTAATTAAATAGTAATTAAATATTATAATAATCATTTTCATAATTTCAAATTCATTTTCTATTTTCTTTAATATTAAGTTTTAAAAAGTTTCACTTTTAGTCCCTGTAGTTTGTAACTTGTTAAATACCACTTTTCTCTGTCTGTTATCTGATTATCTGATTTTGTGTTTATTTCTGTATTTCTGTTATAATTTCATATCTTTCAAATATCAAGCAATCAGTAGTGTAATCAACTCTCAAAACATATTTGTTACTGTCCTCAGTACCACTCACTTTCCTATCCGTCAACAAATACAATTTCAATCTCGTTGGGATTTAACGATCCGGGGATTTCCCTATATTTCCACGGTCAATATTAACTTGCACTTTCTCCCAGGTGGGCCTAACAGCTTCACAAGGCTGACTGGTTGGTTTGGGAGGAGTCACTGAGCTTAAAAAGCCCAGTGACCAGATATATAACAAAGCAAACGGATAAACGAAACGTATATAAGTATAAGAAACAGGACATCATAAGCTTCTGCTGAAAGGAATATCATCTGTCAAATGCATAAGAGATTAACATACAACTGAATGAATATCATAAGTCAAAGGAAAATGAAGTGTCAAAGATATATAACATAAGCATAATCATAAGGAAAAGGTAATGAGCACGTATCAACAAAGGCATGTCTACCAGAGCCACTCGAATAGACATAAAGAAACATAGGATTGCCCGAGCCGACCTACCAGAGCCACTCGAATAGGTCTCCTACCACATAATCATATATCCAACAAATCCGACATGCACAAAGAGGGGAGACCTCTAAGTACCAAATGGAGGAGCGACCTCCCAAACGTGAAGAAGTGTAAGCACACACTCACATTCACCCTACACAAAACAGAATACCTAGGATGCATCCATACGCCCCCCTACAAAGCAAATCATACATATCATAATAATCCAGAGCTCAAAACATATCATATCAAATGGGGACGCCGTGGATCAATCACACCTCCACAGAAAGTGTCATGCCATTGGTGCTTCAATGACACGCCCATGGTACCTCCATGAGTAGAATAAAAACTCGGGCATCAGAACAGAACAAATCATATCATATCATATCGAATCATCATATCATACCAACAGAACATAGCAAACTGAACTGAATCATATCAAACGAATCATATCAAACAAGTCATATCAAAGCTCATATCAGAAGGATCATATCAGAAGCTCATATCAAAATATCATAACAAATGGATCATAGCAATGGCATATCGAAAGGGAATCATAACAATGTCAAGGATTAAGAAAGTCATGAGAAGTCCCTACTGAAAAGGGATAGAATATATGTACCTTAAACCGCAAATGAAACCATATCAGAAACATACAGATCGAGAGTTACCCCTTCTTCAGCGAATCTACACGAATTATCGATCGTCTTATTATTTATAAACTCATTTAAATTTAGATTCCTCATTTTAGGTTTCTTAGCAACTTTCCACTTTAGCAAGTTTCTCAATTTAGCAAGTTTCTCAAATTAGCAAGTTTTCATATTTAGTAAGTTTCCCAAAATAGTAATTCAATGCTTTAAGGTTATAATTTATAATTAAGTAAAGTTAACGGTTAATATAACCAATATCATAGTTTAGGGTTTAATTATGTCAATTTCCAAAGTTTAAGGATTAAAAAAAATAAATAATGCGAATAAATGACCAACTTAGGTTTTTGTCGATTTAATGAAATCTTTTGTCACGTTTCAGATTAATTAAGTTTTGAAGCAAACTCATAAAGACCAATCTCGGAACTAATTATAGAACCATACTCGATATAAAATATAAACCTTTCTTGAAATTAAACACTAGCGAAACACAATGCGAGACCACAATATTATTCTTAACTAGTCACTTTAAAAACCCAGTAGATCGTACCCATGCATACATATTGACATGTTATATGAACTATAATTATTATAACTATTAAAAAAAATATCCATGCACAGTTGACTTTTAGTTATATACGGAGTAAATCGATATATAAATTGATATATATATTTTACTCATGTTTGCATGCATGGTCTCATGATAGTTTCAAATATACATAAGCTGAATCGTGGTTGATCGAAGAGAAAGAAACAAGACTCGGCATCATATTTAACAAGGATTTTTATCGTGTTTACGTATCATAATCTTTTATTACTTGTTCGAATGGCAGCATGAAACATATATGGTCGCTTATGATTTTATGTGACATATCTTATTTGTACAACCATATTAATTTATATTAGGTTAAGTATTCATGTCTTTTATGCATACATACGTGTGAACCAAATCAAAGAAAACGCAAAACGATCATAAGGTTACCTCCAATTGAAACAAAGGCTGATCGAAACGAAATGAACTAGAATGTGGTGACGAACTCGAACACGAACACTAAGGCACGATAAGTTTGATCGAACCACAAAACTGAGACCAATGTGGCGTGAATTCAAAACTCAGATTCTGCTATTCTCGAACTCCCTCATCTTCGGATAACAAATCAAAAACATGACTCAAACACAAGCTAAAAAGTCCAACGAAGTTTGGTGAAAACCCAAACACCATATTCGGCTATACTCTAAGACGTCTCCATTTAATTTGGTTTAATCCTATTTTAGTTTTGAGCAGCTTGTGATTATGGATGTGTGATTAAGATCGGTTGGTATACATATAAAGTGATGAAACAAATCTCTCGAAACTTGGGGATGACATCTTTGAACTATGACCAAGTCATTTGACCATCTTAAAATGGTTTATATTTCGAAACTCTTTAATTCTCCGTTGTAAGCGGCTATCAAAATGAAAGGCCCAACCAACTTAATATTTGAATAAGAGAATAAATTAACTTATAGATATTTAATATTATATTTTCTTTCTATCGCCATACAAAAATGTAGTACCTCATGCATGCACAATATAATGTTATTAAATTTATAACTTATAATTTCATAAAGTTTATTAATATACCATAACGGGTTATAATTGTAACAAAGGTAAAAATGTCATTTCGGATTTTAGGTTGTTATATAACGCCTAAAATAACCGATCTACGTAGCAAACAAACAAAGAAAACACATATCATACAATGATCTACCTAAAAAACAACATAAGAAGCAATAACTTAAACAAAAAACAACAAAACCCTTAATAAATAATCTGAGGAAGGGAAAAAAAGTTCCTTTGCTAGAAAGCTCTAGATTTAACAAAAAAGAAAACATCAAAACCCTTTTTAATGTGACCAAAAAACATGGACATTTGTAGCTGCCTAAAAAATGAGCCTTAAAATAAAGTCGAAAAGAAAACGTTTATAGAAGTACTAACAAAATAGAGAAGCAAATTTGTAGAAATCTTTAGTAGAAGGTGACTGGTTTTTGTAGTAAGCAAATTAGTACGAGGAGAAAGTTTACTCCCAAACTAGGTTATTAGACATTATTATTGCCCATTCTCATAAAAATGCAGTCATTCATCAGTATCCATTGAAGAGGCTTCATCGGTAGAAGGGATGAACTGGGCTTGACTGGCTTCATTATCTATTGGAGAGGCTTCATCAGTAGAAGGGATGAATTGGTAGAAGGTGACTTTTTTTTGTAGTAAGCAAATTAGTACGAGGAGAAAGTTTACTCCCAAACTAGGTTATTTGACATTATTATTGCTCATTCTCATAAACATGCAGTCATTCATCAATATCCATTAAAGAGGCTTCATCAGTAGAAGGGATGAACTGGGCTTGACTGGCTTCATTATCCATTGGAGAGGCTTCATCAGTAGAAGGGATGAATTGGGCTTGACCGGCTTCATCAGTAGAAGGGATGACCTCGGCTCTACACACGCTCTCAAATTGAACGTGGTTCATCACAAAGGTATCTGTAAATGCATATTATATCAGAAATTTGACTAAAGAATACAGCGAAAATCAAGTAATGTTGGAATAGTGACTCACTGAGAGATTGAGTTGGAGCCCGATTCTGCCTGGACGAATTAGTCAGATCACTCGAATCTTGCAAATGTCTACACTCCCTCCATTATTTATGTCACTGTGAATTGCATAAAGAATCGCCCTCGTCACCAATTTTTCTCCATCATCCATCTATAAAAACATGAATACTTTTTAATCATAAAAATCTTGTGAATTACCATACTAGGGATAATATTTTCAAAATGTAGGCGGGTGTAACAGTATATTTATAAACAAAAATATTGTTAACAAAACTATCAATATGTGCGACAACTTACAGTAAGTCTCTCTTGATACTCCTTTTCTATTACTTCTCTTGCATACTCACCCCCACTTCCAGATGCTTGAGTATCTATATAAAAAGTGATGTATTATGCTTAGTACATTACCCTATAATATACATTGAGAAAAATATAACTGACATTATCATTATTCATTAGAAAGCGTTACAGTGTTAATCAGTGACAAGATTATAAGTGTGATCTTTATTTTTATTAATATTTAGACGAATACATATTTGTTGTATCAGTTAATGAATCAAATGTTACGATTATTATTAATTTTTGCCAACCGTGAACAATTTATATGGGTTGCTTGGAGGATCAAACTTTTATGGGTTTAACTGAACTAGTGAAGTAAAAAAATGTCTTAAACCTATATGATGGAACTTGTAGTCGAGGCGAGGCTCATTATAAATGGTGAGATGATTTGCACACTTCACAAAATGATAGTAACACTCGGTAGGTGTGAGACTATATATCTAATAGGTTGTTGGCACTGTGTGGGTGACAAATGTTATTAGTTTGTGACCATCAAAATAAATAAATAAATAAATAATAAAAATAATCTTTTTGATGCAGGCACGTTCAGGTAGGTTTAAAACATATACTATTTTCTAAGCGTGAACCATTTTTCAATGTACAGCCATTAAATAATAAGTATGTATAAGAGCAATTTGTAGTCAAATCAAAACTATAAATCTATAACTGATGTACTAAAGGTTTTAATTCTTTTAGTCACAAGTATTTCTCGTTTAAATATGAGGGAAACAAATTTCTATCGGGACCAACACCAACTAAACTCCTAATAAACAAAGCTTGTGAATTTCAATAACCCCTGCGAAACCACGCAGTCACACACCAACTAAACAACTTATTCAAGATAAGTAATACAAATGTACAATAAACTAATTAGGAATTACCAAAGGCCTCTTGGCCGAGCCGTATGGGAGTGATCAATCAACTTATTGTGCATTATTTTATGAAGATGGTCTAACCCACAGTTTGACATTATCTTTTTCCAGCAATCGGTTGGTCTTGTTTGCATCCACAAGACAAAATTGGCAGCATGACACTTTTGTATTCTTTTAACACGATTTTTCTTCTGCATATATCAAAACCAACAATTACGATAAGAAAAATAAGGGTTTACCTTTGAAACCTAAACCTGATATACATGAGGTTTTAACTAGAAGCAACATCAAAGTTCAATATGAATCATGAAAATAAACTTATTCACGTCCAAAAAACACTCTTGATCAAAAACACCGTATTCAAAGATTATGTCCCAACATTTATAAGAAGAAAATTAACATCTCATACTTTTATTTTCAAAACAACGTCAAAACTCATAGTCCAAGACTACATTAAAAGTACATGTCTCAAACAACATCACAAACATCAACGTATCACCTAAAATGACCGATCTACGTAACAAACAAACAAAGAAACAACATACTATACAAGGATCTACTTAAAAAACAACATAATAAGCGATAACTTAAACAAAAAACAACAAAAACCTTAATAAATAATCTGTCAAAAAGACCTTTGCTGGAAAGCTCTAGATCTAACAAAAAAGAAAAGATCAAAACCCTTATTAATGTCACCAAAAAACATGGACATTTGCAGCTGCCTAAAAAAATGAGCCTTAAATAAAGTCGAAAAGATGCAAACGTTTATAAAGTAACAGAAAAGAGAAGCGAACCTGTAAAAATCTTCTGGTAGAAGGTGACTGGTTTTTGTAGTAAACAAATTGTTATTAAGGTTTGATGATGGAGTGAAAGAATTTATAGGCAAAATATGAGAAGAGTGCTACAATAAATATACAACCTAATTCCCTCACCAACCAAACCATAAAAGCTCTGTAAAAATTTACACCATCTGAATAGTGAATAAGACCAGAAGTGACTAAAGGCGCCTTTTGATTTTTAAAAGGGCATACGTTATAAGGACCGGGGTCCTTTTTTTAGTTACACCGGGTCTAGGCTAGTGAGTGGGGTCCATGGTCCTTTTTGATTTTTTTTTGTTTTTTTCCTATTTTGTCGTTTTGTGCATTTTTTTTTTTTTTTTTTTTTTTTTTTTTGTAATGTTTGTGTAATATTTGTGTAATATTTTTTGTATAGTTTGTGTAATGTTTGTGTAATATTTTGTGTTTATTTGTATTGTTTCACGGTAAACGTTACCACATTAAACGACTATAACAACAAATGTTATTATTCAATTAAACAACAACGTTAACACATTATTTAAAAACAACAACATCTACGAACAACATTTACGACATATGAAGATTATTCATATCATTTAAAAGATCATGTAGCCTTGCACCCGACTGACAAGCGTGATCCTCAGGATTCCTTGCCAATTCTAACTCCATCTCCAGCGTCTTTATTCTTGTCTTCAACAGCTTGATCTCATTATCTTTAGCAACGCACTCATTATCTTTAGCAACGCAGTTTGAGCACTGCGTTGAAGATGAGGCTCGACTAAAGTACCGTCTTTCAAATACATCTTTCCAACTGAAGTATCGACACCCATAGTCAGTTGTACCTGGCTGTTACATGTTAAGAAAATAATAAGAAATGTATTTTTATCACACAAATTAATTACATAAAACCCCTAAGCAAACGTATAATTATTTACCACTGAAAGAGGACATGCATAATACAGTCGGCCCCGACTACCTTCTTTCGTGGATTTCCGTTCTATAATATATCCTCAATTACATCGACACCAGAAAGGATTTCCTTGGCCCACCTGACAAAGAATTTACAACATAAAACACGTATCATTTACAATGTTATTATTAATTTAAATATAAACAGTAATCAATCATTTACAACATAAATCAGTAATCAATCACTATGTTTATAATTATTTACAACATGAATCATTAATCAATTATTTACAACATGAATCATTCACTATGTTTATAATTATTTACAACATGAATCATTTAAAACATTAATCATTTACAATGTTTTGTATGTATATATTATTTACTAATTTGGTAGTCGATGCATATATAATGATTCCCACTCGGATGCAGCTTTGAATCTGTTCCTCCTCCATTGTGGGTGGAGATACGGAAGTGGAGAATGTTCGTCTAGCGTCAAAACAATGAAATGGCCTACTTCGTCCCCCACACGGGCTATCACAAGGGGGTCAGTTCTTTGTGACGGATCTGGACCACTGAGAAGCGGAAAAGACGTATTCCAACCCCGCAAAGATATAAATGCAACGGGTCGTCTAATCAGTTCTGCAATAACCAACCCCGTGTTGGGCATTTCCATGTAGCGATTAGGCGGTGCATTTCCATCTCCGAACCAGTCTATTGTACGGCGAAGATCGTTAAAACCATCTTCCCCCCACAAACCCATGTAAACCTGCCAATTTAGGTCCATCTGTTGCAATAACATCTGCCTAACTTGGCGCCAATAATGTTGTTGTTCCCAAACACCATGGGCAACGCACCGAAACCCACAATTTCCGTCACCCACCACATTATATATACTGGTTATGTATGGATGCCAAAGGACTGGAAGCATACCCATAAGCATTTCGCTTACTGCATCTCCATCGTACAACCTGTGTCTTAATTTTTGTTGATCACTAGGACCCGTGAAAGAACTATGTCGGGCAGGTTCTTTGTTGAAGTTCGGGACTTTCGTAGATCTTGTAGCGGTGCTTCTTCGGGCAGGTTCTTTGTTCAAGTCCGGGAAATCATTCAAGTCCGGGAAATCATTCAAGTCCGGGACTTGTGAAGCCTTGCCCTTTTGGTCCTTTGCACTCGGACGTCCACGAGTATTTTTCTTGGGTCATCTCTTTCAACTTCGTTATCATATTTTTTCTGACAAACGGCGATGCTTTGCTAACCATATCCGTGAATTGTCGAATGTCATTTTGAAACGAAGCATCATCATCATCATCATCATCATCATCATCATCGTCATCAGCATCTTCAGGCGGTGGCCTACTGTTAACAGGCCACGGAACAGACAGTGTTCTCCAGAAAATAGGAATTGATTCGAGTGGAATGGGGAGTTCTGAATTCAATAAAAGTGACTTATATAAGTTACTGTTATTAATAAGAAAATAGGAATTGATAGTTATAAATTTAATATACTTACCATGACATCTGTAGATATACATCATATGAAAGCATGGTAGTCCGTGTATTGCATTCAACTTATGGCAACATTGGTCTGGGGTGATCCGCCGTCCGAGTTCTTTGAACATCAGATCACAAGCACGATGGGAAACTTTATACCACAATTCTTGAAATAGTGGTATATCACATTTAAGTTGTAGCTCGTTGATGCTTCTGTTAAAACTCTCTTTTATCCCATTTTCTTGCGAAATGAGAATCTTATCGACCATCGTCAATAACCTATCTAATTTGGACTGTGTGCCGTCCAAATATGTTTTCAACAACGCGTGGTGAGCCTCAACTCTGCACGTTGTTGTTTGGCCGTATGAGCGATAATGGTCGATAATATACGAGAGAAACTTGTTTCCGTAACTCTGCAACCAGTTATCCAGATACCCTTTTATATCTGAAAAAACAATGAATTAATAAAAGGTCATTCGGGTGCTTATTAATTAAAAAACAATGAGAAAATAACTAAGTACCCGCATGGTCAACCAATCGTTGTTGTAGGCGGTTATAACGTTCCTCGAACATTTCCCGTGTCGGAGCTTTAACCATCCAATCCCAGGTGCCCTTAATGGACTCATACTCATTCTCTCCACGACATCTGTTTTTGCAATACTGAAGCATATTTTGATTTATATGCCATCGACAGAGTAAGTGGTGAGCGTTAGGAAATTCTCGTTCTACTGCCCTAACCAACGCTAATTCTCTGTCAGTGACAATAACACGTGGGTAATATCTTTCGTCTATAACTTCCTTCACTTTTTCCAATACCCATGTATAATTCTTATTTTGTTCACAGCTTACAAAGCTATACGTCATTGAAAATGTTTTATTTGTTGAAGTTACTCCAACAATTTCACACAACGACAATTTGAACTTCGTGGTATTGTACGTGGAGTCCATCAGCATGATTTCTGGGAATGTACACCATAAAGCATACGAAGTGGGGTGCACAAAAAAAAGCTCTTCAAGCTCGTTGGTATGCTCATTTACCCTCGGGTACCATGTATACCTTGAATCCGTCAAATGCGAGTAAAGAACTTGAATTGGAGTTCTATCACCCACTCTGGCTCTCCGGAGCTTATCTTGTGCGTTATATATGGTTCTGAGGCTAGACACGTTATTTGGATTACGACTCTTTATTGTTGAAAGTATATTCATTGGTCGTAGGTTACATTATGTCAATTCGTCGACCAACCCCAACTCATCATTCTGTAGTCGCATTGCAAATGGAACACCATGCAACGACTCTAGCATATCATGATTATGTGTATCATTTTTCACCCTTAAAACCCAATAATTCGTTGTTCGATGATAACTCGCTACTAATCTGAATGGACATTCGGTTTTAACTGTTTTGGTTTTCCGCTTTCCTATACCTTGAGGTGTATACTTCCCACCCTTTGTACACCTGTAATTGATCTCATTCATCTGACCGAACAGTGATCTGGTTCTATTTTTAACAACTACAAAACCGAGCCCCCGGGCTATATTTTGCACCCACTCAGTCATTTGCTCGTGAGAATCGAAAACCTGAAAATACATAATATATTTTCTAACATATATATATATATATATATATATATATATATATATATATATATATATATATACATATTTTTAACATTTTTACATATTTACATAATTTTTTACAACTTTTACATTTTTACATTTAAAACTTTTATTTACAAATTACTTTTACATTTACAAACTTTTTACAAACTTTATTTTTAACAACTTTTTACAAACTTTTACATTTACAAACTTTTTATTTAAATCATTTATACATTTACAAACATTTATTCATTTACAAACATTACAACATTTTATACATTTTATACATTTACATTTATACATTTACATTATACATTTACATTATACATTTACAACATTTAAAAAAAAAATACGTATCTCACACACACACGCTTATCACACACACCCACCCACCCCCAAAACACACACACGCTATCTGTTTCTCTCTCTCTATCCCCCCCCCCCCCATTCTCTGTTTCTCTCTCTATTTTTAGATCTAAAAACCACAATCAACAGTTTGATTCTGGTTTGAGAAACGTTATGAGATAGAAAGATAGCGTGTGTGTGTGAGATACGTGATTCTGGGTTTGAAAAATTAGGGTTTCATAAAAAATTGGGGGTTTTGAAGGTGATGTGATATGTGATATGTGATGGATTTTATGGTAAGTTATACTTGTTATCTGATTCTGGGTTTAAAAAATTAGGGTTTCATAAAAAAATTGGGGGTTTTTCAAAAATTGATTGTTATAGTTCAATTAATGTTTGTTAATTGAAAGTTTTGTGGTTAAATTTAACAGATCTATGTAAATTTTATCAAACGCCTAATTTTTATAAATTAGGATTTTGAAAAAAATTGGGGGTTTTTCAAAAATTGATTGTTATATTTCAATTAACGTTTGTTAATTGAAAGTTTTGTGGTTAAATTTAACAGATCTATGTAAATTTTATCAAACGCCTAATTTTTATAAATTAGGGTTTTGAAAAAAATTGGGGGTTTTTCAAAAATTGATTGTTATATTTCAATTAACGTTTGTTAATTGAAAGTCTTGTGGTTAAATTTAACAGATCTATGTAAATGTTTTGGTTTCGTAAAAAAATTAGGGGTTTTAAAAATTAGCGGGTAATCTTTCAATTAACGTTTGTTAATTGAAAGATTTCAAGTTAATTTAAAAAACCCTCAATTTTTTACGAAACCCTAGTTAGATATAAAAACCCTCAATCTTTCAATTAACTAATGTTACCTCTTCTGTGTAAAATGGTGAATTCGACATTTCGGCAGCCTAAGATCTTTGTTGTGTTCACTTGTGTGCAATCTGCAGCCCCTGTTAATCTAACCAAATAGCCTCCGTCTTTATAACCCCACCATGCAATCTGCAAACCCTCCCTATATATAGACTTCACTTGTTTTCACTTGTGTTCACTTGTGATATTGATTGAGAGCAAATAATTGTTTGTGCTTTAACTTGTGCAATATGCTTCTTTGTGATGCTTATTTATAATGGAGTTTGTTCACTTGCTTTCTTGTGAGTTTCTGCAGTTTGTTCTTGTGGTGAGACTTGCTTTCTTTGTGAGCCTTGTGGTGAGACTTGCTTTCTTGTGAGAACTTGCAGTGAATCTTAGTACTTGCAGAATCTTAGTACTTGCATTGTGTAACATGTGTGGAATGTGAAACTTGTGTTTCACCTGGTTTGGGAGCAATCTGTGTCACTTGTGTGCACTTGGGAAAGAAAAATGACTTGGACGACTTGTGTGCAATCTGTGCACTTGGGGGCAAATCTGTGCACTTGGGTGCAATCTGTTTCACTTGTGTGCAATCTGATATGGCAATGATGATATAAATCTGAGCCTTTGTGCATGATTGTGTGCAATCTGCTTGTGTGCAATCTGATATAGATCTGAGCCTTTGTGCATGACTTTGTGCAATCTGATATAGCACTTGGGAAAGAAAAATGACTATGACCTGGACATGGTTGTGTGCAAAAACTGCTTGTGTGCGCTTGGAAAAAAAAAAAGGCGATGACGAATGGTTTTTAAAACCGAATGGCATGGCAAAGTGATATTTTTATCACTTTGCAACCTTCATATCCGAGCCTAATATTTTTTTTATCACTTGTGCAAATGGTTTTCTAAATCGGCAATGATGATATAAATCTGAGCCTTTGCAATCTACTTGTGTGCAAAAAATTGACCTGGACTTGTGCAAAAAATGCTTGTGCAAAAACTGCTTGTGAGATCTGGACTTGACCTGGACTTGTGCACTTGTGTGCAATCTGATATCTAAACACCAAAAAAAAAAAGGACTAAAAACTTAAAAAAAAAAAAAAAAAAAAAAAAAAAAAAAAAACAGCAAAAGACAAAAAAGTAAAAAAAAGAGAAAAAAAATGAGGAAGGGGACAAAAAAGCTGCAAAAACAGGGCTAGGGCTAGGGGGTTTGCCCTAGACCCGGTTTTGTTAGTATGTCCCTTTAAAAGTTAAAGAGGCCATTCATTGTGTACACACATCACAAGTGAGGGTCGTGCTATTTGCCTTCCGGGTGAAAATTACTGCAGAGGGCTCTGCAGTAATGTGTTGCCTTTTTTAGGGCGGTTTTTTTTTATTCCCAAAAAGGCCACATATTTCGCTGCAAAGTGTCCTAGAAATTCAAAACCAGCACGTGTCAACATCTCGTCATTTTTAGAATAAAAAATTATAAAAAAAAATGTATCTCACATACCCATTGCAGCGAAATACCTTTTTTGGGACCCACGTTAATTAAAAATAAATAAATATACTAATTTCTGCTTCATATTGCAGCGAAATACCTTTATTGGGGACCCACGTTAATAAAAAAAATTAAATTTTTGTATTTCTTGTAAGCTTTGCAGCGAGATAGCTTTTATTGGGCCCCACGACTGCAAAGAATAGTATTTCTGCTCTTAATTGCAGCGAGATAGAGGTTTGGGCGACACGTGTACCCACAAGGCTGCATTGCATTGCTTGTAAGCTTTTGATAAAATTAAAAAAAAAAAAAAAAAACAAATGTATTTCTATGCTGCATTGTAGCGAAATACAAGTTTCAAAAAAACAAATGTATGTATAGAGCTTTTCGCAACGGTATTTTTTTTATTAACGAACTATATATTTGCTAAACTTTTTAATATTTACAACTTTTTTACTTTATTCGTCAAATATATAGTGAATTCGTTAATGAAAAAAATACCATTGCGAAGTGCTATAAATTACGAACAAAATAAAACCAATATTGATATGCTTTTGATACATGTACGATTTTATAAACAATGTTAAAGTTTGATAAATATATACATTATAACTTTTTTCAAGTTAAAAAATAAAACTTACCAAAACCTCCCTAAACTTATTTATCAAACTTTAACATTTTTTATAAAATCGTACGTGCATCAAAAGCGTATCAATATTGGGCTCGTTTTTTTCGTAATCCAGAGCTCTTCGCAACGGTATTTTTTTTATTAACAAATTCACTATATATTTGATAAATATTTGACGAATAAAGTTTGTTATATAAAAAAGTTGTAAATATTAAAAGGTTTAGGGTGATTTTAGTAAGTTTTATTTTTTAAATTAAAAAAAAAATGATTTGTTGGTCCTTACAATTCGCTGCAACAAATACAAGAAATACTTTTTTATATATATATTTTTTAATTTAATAATTTAAACAATGCAGGCATGTGGGCCCAAACTTGCATTTCGCTGCAAGTAGACATAGAAATACATACATATATATTTTTTTTATATTGGGGCGGGCCCAAAGAAGAAGTTAGATAAGTGGCGGTCCCTTTGCATTGTATTTCGCTGCAAATGGCATGTGAAATACGTTTTTTTTTTTTTTTTTTTTTTTTTTTATAAATGACGAGAACTCGACACGTGTATATATTGTATTTCTGGGACAGTTTGCAGCGAGATATATGGCCTTACAGGGAATAAAAAAAAAACCAGCCCTCAAAAAAGCAAGACACTTGTGCAGTGTCCTCTGCAGTAATTTTCACGCCTTCCGGACATTTGATTGAAAACATGGCAGTGAAACTTCAAGGGAACTTATCATGTCAAAATGTCATGTACAACCATGCATATATATCCATACACGTGTCCTTTTAATTTCTTTTGCTTTTTGCGTTTTGTCACTCAAGCAGTGAATTGAGATTTACAACTTGCAAATTTTCATGTTTATTTTATTCTTTTCCCTATCTATTTTACTGTATTTGTCATTTGATACGGGAATTTTCAGGAGCAAGTAGTTATTAGGTTTGGGCAAAATGAGAAGAAGACAATAACTACTCTATACTATGCAACCTAGTGCCCTCACCAACCAAAAGTCTAAAACGTAAAAGCTCTGTTGAAGTTGAATTAACACACCATCAGATATAGAACTATACTACACAAGCTATAAAAGTTACTCATACTAATGATGTAGGCTTTTGCTTTTGATTTATTCATTTTCCTACTATATTGCATGAAAACATGAAAGACAAGAAAACTCTATAAAATGTTTTCGAAAATTTGTATATTTGGCACACTGTATGTTAGAGCGCTTTGTAGGTATTAGCAATAATTAGTGTTTAGCGTTTGAAAAGCTAAGTGCAACATTATATATTTTTGCTTTAACACTATTTCAAAATTGCTACGGAAAGAAAGCATTGAAGTATAAAGCTAATGATTTATGTTATTGCAACAGGATTTTTGACAAAGTGTTGAAAAAAAATATTAAAATTAAAAGGTCGATCTTGCACAAAAATGTTATGCGAGGATGCACGTAAAAGACATTTTTTTAAAAGAAAAAAAATATTATAATTGTACTGAAAGTCCAAAATGTAAAGGTTTGTTGAAGTTAAATTAACACGCCTTGAGCCTCATATAAATATAGCACTGTACTACGCATTGACGGAACTTAGAAGGGACCGAGGGGGCTGTAGCTCCCCTAAAATTTTTGACCTTATGTATATTTTATACCTTTTTACATATGGTTTTAGTTATTTTTAATACAAAAATTTCAATATAGTGTATATCGGCCTCCTAAAATAAATATTTTTCAAGTTGGCCCCCGCAGAAACATCGTTCAAGTTCCGTCCCTGGTACTACACAAGCCATCAGAAGAAGTGACTAATGATAGGCTAGCTTTTGCTTTTAATTTATTCATTTTGTTTATATTCCATGAAAATATAAGACATGGAAACGGCCTAAATAGTGTTTTCGACTATTTGTATGCTTGGCGCTGTGTATTTTACAGCGTTTTGTATGTATTATTTAGCGTATAAAATATAAACTTTGTTTGAAAAGCTAAATGCAACATTTTAGATTTTTGCTTAAAAGCTAATTTAAAAATACTACGCAAAGTCTCCTCTTAAACCTCCATCTCACAAATGAGCAAGACAAATGCGAATGCATTATGGATAACACTAGAACCTTCACGATAAAAGGTATGAGAAATCAAATCACCAATTCCTTGCAATCTCCTTATCCAAAACCAACTTGTTGGAATACACTTGTTACAATCAAGGTTCAACATCACTCTTGGAGGATCACAAATCAAAGAATGACAACTAGAATCAACTTGGATCATAGGGGCATTGACCTTCACTTAGTTCGTTGCCCAATTTGCGTTAATGATCTTGAGATGAAAGAGCACATCTTTGTCAATTGTTGTGTTGCAAAAACTACATGGAAAGAAGTTCGCAAGTGGTGGAATTTACATAATATACACATTGACAACCTTAACGATGTGTTTACTCTTGCAAGCCGTGCAAATGTTCCACCAAAAAATCCATCTTGCTTGATGTTGTTGCTTGATCTACTCTATGAATCCTTTGGCGCTTCCGGAATGAATCTACGTTCAACGCCAAAAGACCAAATAAAGACCTCATTCTAAATGATGTTAAGCAATACACGTTTACGTGGATCTCAAATAGATATAGGAAAGCATCATTTGATTAGTTTGAGTGGCTTTGTAACCCTTGTAATGCCCTTTTCGACTCATTGTAATTATTTTCTAACTCCTTGCTAGTTTTTAATCAAATTGTCGTTCGGAAAAAAAATGCTATGCAAAGAAAGCATTGAAGTTTAAAACTACTGCTCTATGATACTGCATGCTTTTGAAAAAAGACATTGGGTCGAACGATCGATCGTCGGTTGTGACTGATATGGGCACTCAGTAGACTTCGGTCGGCCAGTTTTTTTTTTTTTTTTTTTTTTTTTTTTTTTTTTTTTTTTTTTTTTTTTTTTGTCGTTCCAACTATCGATTCAACACACCACATATGTCCAAAAATTTCCCACTTTTTCATATTTGTTACCGTTTGATACTTAAAAGATAATAATAATAATAATAATAATAATAACAATTTTTTTATAAATCTTATAATTTTCTAATAAAGTGATGCTTAAATAATAATAATGATAATAATAATAATAATAATAATAATAATAATAATAATAATAATAATAATAATAATAATAATAAACACTTTACAATTTACACTATAAATAACTCATTCAAACTACTTCTCATATTCATTTCGCCATGTCTAAGAAAAATCTCAAATAAAAAACCTCAGGATCCCGAATACAAGAAACCGCTCAGCATTTAACACCCGATCCGAATTTTCGGTTAACCGGTGTATCACCACCCATTCGATTTCGACCTGCCAATTTTGAATATCATTCACAAATACCACAACCACCACAAAATCAAAATATGTTTTTATCAAAATCATCCATTTAACCCACCGTATAATAACAACCAACATTCTTTTTTCTAATTGGCAACTCTTCATGACTATGGATTCGTCTATGTCTTCCCAATAGCAATAACAATAACAATAATAATAATATGAGGGTATATTTCATCCTTTTAAACGGTCAAACAAAGAGAAAATTTGGTAAAGGGACCAAAACCGTTATGGGTCGCAACCACAGGGATATGATCCGTTAAAAAAAAGTAAAAAGACTATATTCGTTAAACCCGAAAGACAACAAGGAACATTTATGAAATTAACTCTAATCAAAATGAATTCTAAACAACACAAAACAAAAATCTGAAATCATAAAGCTCATTAATCATTCTAATTAATCATTCATTAGGTTAATATGGACACAAGTCATGTTAACATCATTACTAATCACCATAAATATATAGATCGAAATCACCACAATTACTCATTACTCATTAGTTTATGCTACCCAGATACATGACCGACATAGGGGTGACCTGCATGATTTGACCAAAAATAATGAAAGAAAGTTAGTCCATTAGAAATCGATCTTGAAACTTTGTTTTTGGTACGAGTGTGCATCATTCAGATATAGCAAAAATGAGAGAACTAGACTAACATCCATAGTGGTATTTTACTTCCTAAGTGAAAGCATTTCTCGCGACCAATAAGCATGAAACAACGAGCACCACAATCACTAACCCACCCAATGTCAACGCAACAATTTTCTCTTTTTTTTTCGAGTCTACCACCATCACCTCCCCCGTTATCATCACCAACGGGATAAAAAGTATATGTCAACCAACACCTCTGCAAAAAAACATCACCCGCATCAAACCCCATATCTGAACACTCCTCTTTCGCAATCAAACTAGCATTGGTCACACAATTCACACTCACTATCCCCTAAATCACCTTGACACTGACCCAGCGCATGAACACCCTCAAATACGGTTGCATGATACCCATTCCCGACCCCTTTCACCACCATCCCAAACATCACCTCCATCTTCTCACCAAAACCCAACCCACTTGAATCGCATCAAGCAACCCGACCCACATTTCTTGTATAGCACTTCTGTATCTGGTGCTTGAGGAAAGTTCACTGCTTCATACGAAGAGTAGCAGCCAGTTAGCTGGGCACTTGAAGCAAGGCGATTTTTTTGGTCGAGTGTTTTGATGGTGTGTTATGTCCTGATAATAGAAGAACTAAATATCAAACATTAAAACATAAAATGGAGTATAAAATACTGTTTGATCAAAATTCGGTGAAAACTCGACCAACTAAAACTAATTTTAAAGACCTAAATGAAAAAAGTTTACCGTGTGTTCAGCGTTGGCAGTCCATGAAAATTTTAAAGGCGCAAAAAGAAAATATGTACTATAATTTTCAGACGGAAGGAGTAATATGCTTGTAAGATTAAGTAGTTTCTTACTACATCAAAATATAAATATCATATCTTATATAGGCATTTTGTAAAGAACAAGGAGCTGGGTGGACATAGCACGTTTACGAGTCCAATTGCGACTGTTTTTTAAAATAAAATCGGAATTTTTTTTTTCATGGATGAGCTCACGAGATTCCAATAACAAGTCTGACTATAGCAAATCGTCTGATGAGAAAGATAAGCCGCATGTTGGCCAAATAAAAACAACATAAACACTACCAAAAACTCATCCATTTTCCAAGACAAATTTTTAAGCTAACAAGGGTTTTTATCAAAAGCCAAAGGTTTTTGTTCTTTTAGTCTCAAGTATTTCTCTTTTAGATACTAGGGAAACAAATTTCTATTGGGACCAACACCAACTAAACTCTTAATAAATAAAGCTTGTGAATTTCTTCAATTTCCTTAAAACCAAACACAAACGAAACAGCTTATTCGAGATAGGTAATACAAGTGTTGTACAATAAAGTAATAAACTAATTAAGAATTAATCACTAACCTTTGTGTCATATTTATGAAGGTGGTCTAACCCACAGTTTGTCATTATCTTTTTCAGCAATCGCTTGGTCTTGTTTGCATCCACAAGACAAAACTGGTAGCATGACACTTTTGTATTCTTTTAACACGATTCTTCTTCTGCATTATCAAAACCAACAACTACGATAAGAAAATAAGGGTTTTACCTTTGAAACCTAACTACACGAGGTTTAACTAGAAGCAATATCAAACTTCCAAATGAATCATAAAAATAAACTTATTCACCTCCAAAAAACACTCTTGATCTAAAACACCGTATTCAAAGATTATGTCCCAACATTTATAAGAAGAAAATAAACATCTCATACTTTTATTTTCAAAACAACGTCAAAACTCATAGCCCAAGACTACATTAAAAGTACATGTCTCAAACAGCATCACAAGCATCACAAACATCAACGTATCACCTAAAATGACCGATCTACATAACAAACAAACAAAGAAACAACATACCATACAAGGATCTACCTTAAAAACAACATAAGAAGCCATAAATTAAACAAAAAACAGCAAACGATAAATAATCTGTCAAAAAAAACCTAGCCGGAAAGCTTTAGATCTAACAAAAATAGACACAAACCTTGAAATGTGCAAATAGAAAAGATCAAAAACCTTATTAATGTGACCAAAAACATGCACATTAGCAGCTGCCTAACAAATAACGAACGAGCTAGCCACTAAATAAAGTCGAAAACATGCACACACAAAAAAACGTTTAATTGTAGCAAAAAAAGAAGAAGCAAACCTTTAAAACATACACTAGAAGGTGACTGATTTTCGTAATGTTGGAGCAAGTTGTTATAAGCAGGGAGGAAGAGGATGGATATATATGGAGTGTGGCTGCTAGTGTGTAATGTTAAACCTAATATAAAGGAGCAAAGTTGTTATTAGGTTTGGGCAAAAAGAGAAGAAGACAATAACTACTCCGTACTATGCAACCTAATGCCCTCAACAACCAAAAGTCTAAAACGTAAAAGCTATGTTGAAGTTGAATTAACACACCATCAGCCCCATCAGATATAGATATAGAACTGTACTACACAAGCTATAAAAGTGACTAATGATGTAGGCTTTTGCTTTTGATTTATTCATTTTCTTACTATATTGCATCAAATATCAAAGACAAGAAAACGCTCTATAAAGTGTTTTCGAAAATTTGTATGTTTGGCACGCTTTGTAGGTATTAGCAATAATTAGTGTTTAGCGTTTGAAAAGCTAAGTGCAACATTATATATTTTTGCTTTAACACTATTTCAAAATTGCTACGGAAAGAAAGCATTGAAGTATAAAGCTAATGATTTATGTTATTGCAACAGGATTTTTGACAAAGTGTTGAAAAAAAAAAATACGTAGTATTAAAATTAAAAGGTCTTGCACAAAAATGTTATGCAAGGATGCACGTAAAAGACATTTTTTTAAAAGAAAAAAAATATTATAATTGTACTGAAAGTCCAAAATGTAAAGGTTTGTTGAAGTCCAAAAATGTCATCGATTATAGATGTTTGATATTCTTACACTATATGAATGCATAACGTGCTATATATTAATAGCATTGAATAAAAAGAGTTAAAAAGGTTTTGACATAACCAAAATTGCCCCAAAATAAAAATAGAGAACAACATTTTTAATAACTAAATGACTGTCACAAACATAAGAACAAAAACTAAACGAAAATAGCATGTAGGTGGAAAAAAAAGTTGCAAGCATATTAATGAACCAAAATTTGAAAGTTCATAGCACGTAGTAGAACCGAAATAAAAGCTCGTTTCTATTATACAGCTACAACTCAAAACCCAATAACCAATATTTTAGTTTATTTTCCAGCTTATGATCTTATGACATTCGACTTAATTACAGAATCATGAGTTTATATTATGACATAAAACAAGAAAAATTGATCTCGTATATTAAAAGCGACAAGTGAACTTACGAGAAATATGTTAAAACAAAAATCATCTCTTGAAACATTCTCAACTCAAACTATCAATTCATTAAATAATGGGGTTAACGTTCTTATATAACTATGTATGAAAGATACATAGCAACGGATGTTCAAGTTGGAGAATAGATATATCGGTATTTGACTCTATCACCAAATCGTTGCAAAAATCTCAAACTTGCGTTGCTTCCACTTGCATCATTTTCTTGTAAGTTTCGTGCATATTATATCATATAAGTTTTCCTATAAATAATCAACACCAAAGACACACAATTCCTGTTAATGGGTCGGGTTTGGGTCACGAGTCTAGATGGGTTTAAGTCTATATGGGTTCGGGTCTAAATGGGTCTGCTAGATGAAAGCTTTATAATCAATGTAAATTGTACTGTAGGACAATGATATGATACAAGATGAATGTTGGATGCATATTTATAAAAGCTCATGAAATATCAAATAGCCACTTTATGAAGGCCATACAATACACTATACACTAAATCTAAGTATAATGTAATTGTAAGATAATGAAACCTGTAGTTATAATCTTATTAATCATCCACTATTTATAATAGTGAAACTCTAATACCCTAAACCCACAAATCGGGCTTAGGCTTATACTTCACTTAACACTCACTCGCAGTTCGAGCGGCGAAATCGCGAAAGCTCGAACTGGAGTAGTAAACTAAGAAAACAAATTAAAACAATAAACGAAAATAAACTAAGAAAGCAAATATGACACAACCAAAAGTCGTCTCGGGAATTTATACTCTGGATTCGACATTAAAAACAAAAAAACAAACAATTAAATAACTAATACTTTTTTTTTTAATCGCTTACAAAATCAAAACAAAATAAGATCAACCAAAATTTCTAAACACTGATAGGCCAAATTCTGGACCTACGTGAACAAATTTGGGCCCTCAATCACCAGTTGCAAAGAAATATCTTCAGTCTTTTTATTACCTTCATAGTACCGCACTAATCAAAAGTTATGACTTGAAGTTTACTTTCTAAACACGTTTTGCATGCGGCTCCCACTGTTGCATAAAGAATCTGCCAACTCTGAAATCTACTCGAAGCATGGGGTTAAATATGTTGAGGATCTACGATCATGATAAGGGTATACGTGTTCCGAACCGCCGGCCGAAGCCGACGGCCGGAAAAATTAAACTGGCGGCTAAGTATTTGCGGAAGGTATTTTAGGGTTTAGGATCACTGGCTGATACCATGTAAGATAATAATAAACCCATAAACCGGGCTTGGGCTTATACTTCACTTAACAGTAATAACTACAGAGTTGACGAAATTAGTAAACAAAAAGTGGAGTGGCTTTGCCCGCGCAGGTTCCAATCCTGCCGTCCACGGTTTCATTCTATTTTTTGTAACGTGAATTCAAAGAATCGATCAAAGAATAATCGGTCTCATCCTTTTTAAACCGTGTCAAACGATCTTGAATGTTTTTAAACATTTTCAATTCATTGTTATATCGTAAACATAATATTCCCTCAATAAAACTATAAAGATAAAAGAGTGTAAAGGTCGATGGATTGTCACAGTTGAGGCTTTAGTTCGTTATCATTTGGTTAATACGATACTTTTGATACAGTTAGACTTGATGCATGTTAATTACAGTATGTTAGTTACTCAGAGTTTGAACCAAATCCGGCAAAATAAGTTCTCAAATAACCAAGTGCAAAAATTTGGATCTATACGCAAGCATATTCTTCTGATATCAGAAGTAACAAATTGCTCTGCAGCTAGTCTACAAAAAAAATGTCTGATTTTTTTCACTTGTACTATCATTATAAAAGTTGAACTTGCTTAATAACATCTTCAACCTTTAAAGACTTTGATTCTGATCCAAGAAGGTACGCCATTTGATAAATCTCACTGGTTAGTGGATGAGAAGTATCAGCTGCTGAAAAACGATGCGACAAGCCTTTAACATTATGGATATCAACCCAGCTAAACCCGACAACCTTTTGTACATTCTTTACCCTTTATTGTTTAAATAACTAGATAACGGATAACATTAAAGTCGAATATATCACAATTAAACATCAAAATAAAAAGTCTAATATTTAAACCTCCAAGAAATAAATCAAACATTTAGCTTGTTTACTTGAGTATATACTAGAAAAGAACAAGCAACTAAACAAAATGTCTTCAAAATTTAATGAATTTAATGAAGTGCTATGGTTAATGAATTTAACATGTTTACAAAACAATGTTATTGCAACAATAATCTGACATATCAGTTGACTTGATACCTTAACTGAAGATGCCTGAGCCTTTGCTCCATTTGACGGTAAGATTGAAAGTTCGGCCTTTTTTTGCCCTTTTTGCCTCTGCCGTCTTTGCCCGGCACATACATCTTCCGCATCTTGGAACCCTTGTTTTCAACAAGATATGTTATTTTTCCTTCTACAAACGTTTCTCCAGATTTACAATCTTTTAAGGAAGCTTCAATTATGAGTTCACCTTTGGCGGGTACAGCAAGATAAGGTTTGTTAAGACGGATATTATGACCCGGAAATACTGTTGTACCATTACAATGAAAGATAACTGCTTTGTAATTCATTATCCATTGGAGAGGCTTCATCAGTGGAAAGGATGACCTCGGCTCTACACACGCTGTCAAATTGAACGTGGTTCATCACAAAGGTATCTGTTATATTTACGAAGATGGTCTAAACCACAATTTGACATTATCTTTTTCCATCAATCAATTGGTCTTGTTTGCATCCACAAGACAAAAGTAGCATGACACTTTTGTAATCTTTGAACACGATTCTTCTTCTGCATCAAAACCAACAATTACAATAAGAAAAATAAGGGTTTACCTTTGCAGCCTAATAAACCTAACCACATGAGGTTAACTAGAACCAATATCAAACTTCAATGTGAATCATGAAAAGAAACTTATTCACGTTCCAAAAAACACTCTTGATCACAAACATCATACTCACAGATTTGGTCCCAACATTTATAAGAAAATTAACCTATGATACTTTTATTTTCAAAACAACGTCCAAACTCATAGCCAAATACTACATTAAAACTTAAAAGTACATGTCTCAAACAACATCACAAACAACGACGTAATGCCTAAAATGACCGATCTACGTAGCAAACAATCAAAAAAACACATACCATAATAAATAATCTGTCAAAAAAAACCTAGCTGGAAAGCTTTAGATCTAACAAAAAGAGACACAAACCTTGAAATGTACAAATAAAAAAGATCAAAAACCTTATTAATGTTACCAAAAATATCGACATTAGCAGCTGCCTAACAAATAACGAGCTAGCCACTAAATAAAGTCGAAAACATGCAAACACAAAAAAAAAAACGTTTAATTGTAGCAAAAAAAAAGAAGCAAACCTTTAAAACTTACAGTAGAAGGTGACTGATTTTCGTAATGTTGGAGCAAGTTGAGAGGAAGAGGATGGATATATGGAGTGTGGCTGCTAGTGAGAGGAAGAGGGGAGGGAGTGGACTCGGTTATCCCTCGGCAAAAATCGGTGATCTTCGGCAACACCGATGCCACCGTTCGGCAAGAATCGGTAAAGCAAAAATTCGGTAACATTTACCGATTCGGTAAAGTGTTGTGTTGGTAAATACTTGAGAAGGAAGAGTGATGTGTAAGGTTTTTATTGGGTATTGATGATGTGGAAATTTGGTGAAACCAATGCCACCAAATTGGTGAAAATTGGGGTGAATTGGTGAAGTGTGAGTTGTAAGGTTTTTATTGGGTATTGATGATGTGGAAATTTGGCAAAATTTGGTGAACTGGTGACCACTCCCTCCGCCCTAAAGGAGCAAAGTTGTTATTAGGTTTGGGCAAAATAGAAGTCAATAACTACTCCGTACTATGCAACCTAATGCCCTCACCAACCAAAAGTCTAAAACGTAGAAGCTCGATCCGTTGAAGTTGAATTAACACACCATTAGCCCTATCAGATATAGAACTGTACTACACAAGCTATAAAAGTGACAATGCTCGATGTAGGCTTTTGCTTATGATTTAGGGTTGAGTTAGGATACACCTAGGAATGTGTTGTCTTTTCATTCTTAAATGTTTTTAGCTCTTTGACATGCTAGAAGTAAAAATGTCTTTGTAGGAGTTAACTTTTTTGTATCCTGGTGTTGTGTTACTCTTTTTATTTATTTATTTATTTTTTCTTTTACAATAAATGACAAGTCTTACACATATTAATGGTATGATTTGATTTATATCTAACTTGTTTACTAGTTCATGCATATAAATGAGTATAGTGTATTCACCACTTCAACCAATGAGTATATTCACCACTCACAACTCGTATACAAATCAGTATATCGAGAATCGTATTCACCACTTCAACCAATCACAATCAAATACCGTAAACTTTAGTAAATTCATCAAGTTCAAAAATGTTGCGGAGTTAAATTCGAGAACATGGCGTGTTTTAAATACTTGCAAAAAAATCAAGTATAACTAAATACTTTGTCTTGAAACTTGAAAGCAGCTTCGGTTCACTTAAAAGTTAACATAGAGAGAACTGCAAAATACATCCCTGTGGTTTACACATTTTGGCATCTTACATCCCTGTCAGAAACTTTTGGCATCTTACATCCCCCGTTAGGCAAACGTTTGCCACAATACATCCCTCGTTAGGCATGAGGACTAACGGTGCAAATTTTTCCTCCGTTATCTCTTAACGGGACTGAAAATATTACACCGTTAGCCTTCGTTAGCCAAACATTTGCACCGTTAGTCCTTTTTATTAGAAAAAAAATTAAAAAATTTTAAAATTAAAAAAAAAGGAAAATAATTTAAAAAATTAATTTTTTTTAAGTTAATATTTTAAAAAAAAAAATCAAATTTAAAAAAAAAATATTTGCGAAAATAAAATAAATTTTTTTATAAATACGGATTTTTTTAAAATATTAAAAAAAAGGAAAAAAATAAAAAAAATTAGTTTTTTTAAGTTAATATTTTAAAAAAAATCAAAAATTTTTTAAAAAGTTAATATTTGCGAAAAAAAAAAATTAAAAAATACGCATTTTTTTTTATAAAAATTAATTTTTATAAAAAAAAATTTAAAAATTATTTTTTTTTAAAGTTAATATTTTAAAAAAAATCAAAATTTTAAAAAAAATATTTGCATTTCTCTCATAATAAAAAGAGTAAGCTACAAAAATCGTCCTTGTGGTTTTTCCTGGTCTCACACCACACACAAACATAAACAAACACAACCTTTACTCTCTCTCTATATTATCTTCATCATCCCCATCACCAAACCCTAGCAACCAAGCGCCGCCGCCCCCACTGCTGCCTCACCGCCGCTTCACCATCACCATCACCAATCAACTCCACATCTCATTTCCTTCTTGATCTACTACCACACGCGCCCTAAACCACCCTATTTCACCTCGTTTTATCACAAAAATCATCACCATCTTTCTTGTTTTTGAAGTTTATCACGTTTTGGTCTTGGAGGTCGAAGGTGAGACGAGTTTCAACTCGTATTTTGGTGAAAAACGTGACCTAGGGTCACGAATTTAATATATTCGTTTGGGTTTATGGTTGTAAACATGAAACTCAAGTGGGTTTTTGATTAAATGGATGAAGTAATGAGTTTGGCATCCGGGTTGTTGCTTTTCTTGTTGGGTCGAGGCGTACCCGAGAGCAAATGCTCTCGGTTTGTGCCATTTTCGGATTTTTTTTTTTTGATGTTTGGATGATTCTTGATTGGTTATTGTTGACCTTTTGTTGTCGTTTGGATTACGGTGGTGGTGACTGTTGAGGTGGTGGTCGACTAGGGTGTGGCCGGATGGTGAGAGAGGAGGGAGAGGCGGCTGGAAGATAGAGAGGGGGAGGGTTAGGATTTCTAATAGGTGAGTTGTGAAAGTGTTAGTGATATTAAAAAAAGGAAAAAAAAATTAAAAATTATTTTTTTTTAAGTTTATATTAAAAAAAAAATCAAAATTTTTTAAAAAACATTAATTTTTTTATAATATTTGCGAAAAAAAAATATTTGCGAAAAAAAATTAAATTTTTTTTTATAAAAATATTAATTTTTTTAAAAAAATTAATTTTTATAAAAAAAATTAGTTTTTTAAAAAAAATACGCATTTTTTTTATAAAAATTAATTTTTAAAAAAAATTTTCCCTTTTTTTTAATTCTAACTTTTTTTTTTTAATTTTAAAATTTTTTAATTTTTTTTTCTAATAAAAAGGACTAACGGTGCAAATGTTTGGCTAACGAAGGCTAACGGTGTAATATTTTCAGTCCCGTTAAGAGATAACGGAGGAAAAATTTGCACCGTTAGTCCTCATGTCTAACGAGGGATGTATTGTGGCAAACGTTTGCCTAACGGGGGATGTAAGATGCCAAAAGTTTCTGACAGGGATGTAAGATGCCAAAATGTGTAAACCACAGGGATGTATTTTGCAGTTCTCTCGTTAACATATATATACTCTACAAAAATGTTGCGGAGTTAAATTCAGGAACATGGCGTGTTTTAAATACTTGCAAAAAAAAAGTATAACTAAATACTTTGTCTTGAAAGCAGCTTCGGTTCACTTAAAAGTTAACATATATATACTCTACAATAAATTTCTTTTAGTTTAACTATTATGTCAATTTAAATTATGCATTTTAAATAAAATATGTCATTATTTTATAAAGACTTGGATTTTAGAAACACAATAAAACTAAAAAACTTTGATTCCTAATAAAAACTTTGACTTCGAAAATAAATTAATCTTTAAACAAAAAACGTGATTTAACAAATAACTTGTAAACGAAAAACATAATTTATTGAAAATGCATAATTTAGTCTTAAAAAGTTTGTGTCAAGTACTTTGATTAAAAGTATTTTTTTTATAGACAAAGTATTTTACACAAAGTTTTATTTGACACAAAGTTTTATTAACATAAAATTTGTGTCAAATCTTTTATATAATAAAACAAAACTTCAAGTGGAAGTTTCATATTTCGAAAAAAAGAATGTTTTCTTATTAGGTAATAATTGAATTATTATTTTTTAATATATAAATTTATAAAATTGTTTTATCGATATACTACACAAGTAGAAGATATAGATAAAAAGCAACTAACAATAAGATTAAACTTTTTAAATGATTATCTTTAATAATAAAAAAATATAATTAAAAGTCATAAATCAAACAAAACAAAACAACGATTAAATTATTTGTTTTTTTAATAAATAAAAATATATCGTTCAAAAAAATTAAAAGAAAAAAAAACGCGTGCGTGGGCATTATAACTAGTACAAATAATAATAACCCAATACAACATTCATCAACTAACAACCTCTACTCAAATCTCTAGCTTTGTATTCATAACAAGAGCGTTTAAGCATTTTTATTATCAAGAGTATCTAAGTGCACTTATGAATATGTTACTAGGTGATCAAAACTGACTTGATTGTCGGAGGCGATTCTCACGGGCTCAGCTCGGGACTTCTCTAACGATCTTTCTTTATCTTTTCAGAACTGTTATCGAAGACTCACAAGTCAAGGTCAACACAAGTCATATGACCAGCTCATCACCTTGACGAATGTAGACTTCGGTAGCATCATTAAACATTAACATAACCCAAAAAAATATAAGCATACAGCATCAACAAAGATCAATATGTGCACACATTACTAAACCATGTTATTACTTAGTTAAGCTAATTGCTAAAGTAGTGTCATTTATTCAAATTGAATTTCCACTAAAAACAAAGATTGATAAAATAAGGATATAAAAAGTGGACGTGCCGGAGTGGTTATCGGGCATGACTCGAAATCATGTGGGCTCTGCCCGCGCAGGTTCGAATCCTGCCGTCCACGTTTTCATTTTTAATTTTTTACTTTTGCAATAATTTTTTTTACAAAAGTGATCCCCAAAATATCTGTAATTTTTTTTTAACCATTTCAAAACATATTTATAACCCATGAGATGACATTTCATTCATAATATGTTCTGGTTTTCACTTCTTTTATCTGTAAGATACTAACTTGCTCGATAAAATCTTCCGACTCTATAGACTTCGTTTGTAACCCAAGAAAGTATATGATTTGATAAATCTCATCGGTCGGTGGATGAGAAGTATCCGCTGATGAAACACAATGCGACCAGCTTTAATTTTAACATTATGAATATGAGAATATCGAGCCTACTAAACATAACAAGCTTGTTTTAAATTTGTTTCCCTCGTCTTTTTCCGTATGTTGCTACCTTTTTCCCTATGCCCTCTTTTATACTTCCTGGTTTTGCATACATGAAAAGAAGAGCTCCTGAAACAACGGGTTGGTTTAACCGGAGCATAAGTGTGACACCGTTGTTTGTATCTCAATGTCATTAAATTGAGACACATGTTCATTGCTTATAGAAATCATGGTAGTCCACTAGTCCGCAATGCTACATTATGAATCACTATACCATAATAAAACAATATTGCATCTTTGATTTGTACACATTTTGAATATGTTAAAATCAACTCGTTACATAGTTTCGGATTATGTCCTTCATTTTTTGACCTTGAATCAGCTTACGTTTTCAAATGAAATATATCCTCCAAATTGTGTTCTTAATTTGAATTTATAAAACCATGAATGCTTGTAAAAATGGCATTGTCCCAAATTTGCTACCCCGGAGGAGGTTTCATCTTAATTGGATGCATAGTATTGTCAAAGTATCCTGAAAAGTTACACCCAATATTTTAGGTAACTTTTATTAACGGCATCTGGTAACAAATAGTGAGTTGACCAACCGCCGCCAAATGTAGTCCCGCCTTCGTGACTGTGTTACAACGTATTCTTCCTTGTAACATACCATACCCCCAAAACCTATACCGTGTCACTGTGTGACATGGTGTTCTTGTGATGATGATAACATAGTGTTTGATGGAATTTATACAAACATTTCATTATATCTTATATCAACACCTAGTAATTTGACGGTGAAACCCAACCAATACATGAGTGGATATTATCCTCATGGGGATAACTTATAGACAAAATTAATAAGTTCTAGAACCATAATCGAAGCGGTATTTAATTTTCACCAGAAGCAGTTGTAGGATTTGGATCCTCGTGAGGACGCTTGGGAGAGGGTATTTCCAACGACGAGTAATCTGCCACAAAGAATTTGAAATCTGTTAGGTAATAACACAAAAATACAATAATATTTAAGCCAGAGAAATTCAATTAAACTGTTAATTTGAGTTAAAGTTTATCTTTGACGAGTCAAATTGTTTCACAATCACAGCATGCGATTTTTTTTTCTTCTTTTTATGGTAAATGTAGAAGTACCTAGACTGCCCCAACTTTGATTAAAATTATGACAGTTATGCAAGAATCCGCATACATGTAACAACCCAAAAAAAAGAATCAAAAACAGATTTTGGCTATATACTAGCTATCTGTTTTGAAAATGTTCTAGTTCCTTAGTTTTTACAGCAAATATATATATATCCTGCAGTTCTATGATTGTATACATTTGATCGACGCATTCAGCTTTCTGATGAATCTGATGTCCCAGAGTTTGAATCATCACAAGGACGCTTAAGACCAGATCCTGCGCATTCAGCTTGAACTTTGGTACCTATTAAATAACCAGCACAAACATCATAACAAGCCAACGCCATTTCAAAAATATAATCCAATAGTTAGGGAGGTTTCACTCGACCTTTGGTACCCTTCAAGCGACCGACACAATAAGAAGAATAACATGACCATAATTTAGTTACGACTTGAAAAATAATTTCACTTAAATATTAACAAATACATGTAATAATTCAAAATGGGTGAGATAACATGCTTCTACGTTTTGACCAAAAGTTAACAAATACATGTAGTAATCAAATGGTTCAAAAGCCAAGCAGCATAAAAGCTGTTAGCAGATCAAACTCACCAGTTGCTGCTGCTTCTGCTGCTTCATGTTTTCCGCGAAGCATCAGCTTCTTCATCTGTGGGTCTATAAAGATACGTGGGCGAGGGGCTGTAAAAGATTGATAAGTATTAGACAGTAACAATAAACTGATGTGTCAATTAAAATTAGTTTTTAAACATCCATGAAAGTAGTTTGCAAATTTAAGTACCCTTGCGGTTAAAAATAACATGCATATAAAGAGACATTGATTTAAAAAGGGGAGTAAAAACTCACGCCTTGCCGCTGCTGCTGCTGCCCTTGCTTCTAAAGCTGCGACCGCTGCTGCTCTGCGTTCTTGGTAAGTATCCAAGTACGTCTGGAATGAGGGTGGGGGAATATCTATAATAATTATAAAATTAGAAAAAAATATATATGTATATATATGTCTAATTAATTAGTGAAAATTGTCAAAATTAAAAACAATTACCAGATGGAGGTAGCTTATGAATATCCACGAAGCGCAGTCCAGGGCAGTTGGGAACAAAGGTAGGATCGGGCGAATAATAACCAATAATAGCTTGGCGTTTGATACCTATCAATCAATTAACCCAAATTCAGCAGTACTAGACTTATTATGATAATGACTTATATAAATAAATGAATTATTTGTAACAATTCGCATTTTCAGGATAATTACTATTCCCGGAAAATTTCACTATTCACTTTTACTATTCATTTTTCCCGAAAATTTTCCCGAAACTTGATTTTTATTTCTTGGGCTGAAGTGATAAATCATTTCCATGACAAATTAAAAGTTTGACATTCATAAGCTCATTTTCGTGAAAGTTATTAAGGAATTACACGGAATTACACGTTTTAGGGTAAAACGTCATTCAGAAATTCTACGTACAACGAAATTCGGTCGCGTTAATTTTCCCCGTATCAGAAAAATGTTTGACACACTCATGATTTATTTGAGAATAAATCATGACTGAGAAAAACATGACCAAAATAAACCTCGGCCGTGAAAAACTGGAATTTTCAGTTTTAAGCGTTTTTACTCAGCCGTGACCTTAGCCTATACCTGCACCGCGTTTCTAAGACGATTTGAGTTTTCAACTTATTAGAAAAAGTCAACATATTTTTCCCTCCTCCATTGACCAAAAATCATCCCTTGATTTTATAAGTCATTCCTTGATTTTTAGGCTTACGGTTTGATGTCTAAAAGACATTTAATACCAACCGACACTAGACTGAGCCCAGTCTAGACATTATAAGTCATTTTAAATCATTTATAACCTATTAGAAAAGTAACATTTTACTTTTCTCAATTTTACGCAATATTCGTACATTTTACGTATTACGCGTTTTAGACCCGTGTTTCCAGTTTTAGCAGGGTTTTACCACCCAATTGGAACCTACCACTCATTTTATATTTTATTATGGAACATATGGACATGTTTAACAATACTTTCAAATTCCATAATTTTACGACACCCGGTTTTACGTTTTGTGGCTTCACCATTTACGGTTAGCATTTTACGGAGCCAAAACTAACCAAGTATCTTAGATAATATCAACAAAAGGCTAACCCTTCCTCCCCAAGCTTGTGAACCACCACTAGGGGGGGGATTCACACTATGTGGCTCAATCTTATGCAAGAGACCTTAAGATTAGTACATGTGTAGAACTTGGCCTCCAAGGGTTGACAAGTCAACACAAGTAACCTCCTCATTTTTAGTATAAAAGAGACTCATTCTCTTCCTTTCTCTTGCAATACCAACGACCCTAAACCATCAAAATGCACCATTTTGATCATTGATCTTGCTCATTCAATCCATCACAAGTTCAAGTCATAGTTCCTAGTTGATCCTTAACACCTTTCAACCATAAAACTCTATAAAATCACCATAAAACACCACAAAAATTCATCAAATTTCCAAGTGTTCTTAGTGAAGATTTTTACTAAGGCTTGTTTTTGTGATAGATTAGTGTTTATCAAGGGATTATAAGATAGGGTTTTTGATATGGAAGCTTGGCTATGGTTGGAAAATATTTGGAAAGGTTTTTGGAAGATTAAGTAGTGGTTCTTGGTCTTGATCTTGGTTCTAGTTAGTTTCTTCACAAGTTGTAAGCAAACCCTAACTTGCTTCTTGTTAAATAATCATGTTCATGTTATTTACATACTATTCTTGCTATATTATGTCTTGTATGCATGTCCATGATGTATAAAAATGAGTAAAACATGTTGTTGTAATTGATTGTTAAGATAAGTTACTATAACAAGCAAACTAGTGACTTTCTTGGTAAGACCTGATCAAAGTGGTAAAAATATGATATTGGATCATTACATATTGTAGTAGAGGACCTAACAAGGAAACCGTAGCAATTTGAACCACCTAAAACGAGTATACGAGTCAAAAGTTATGACAATTTGAAGTTACCAAAACTTTGCGGCAAAGCTGCCAAATACCTTCTGTTACAGAAACATTAAACCCGAAAAAAGAGGCATTTCTGGTCCGTTTCATGAAAAAGTTAAAACACGAAAGTTGTCCGGAATCACGTTTTCGTTCAGGAATAAAGAAGCTCGAGCCTTGAAAACGCTTTCTGAGTGAGATATTTCTCAGTTTCTTAACAGCTATTTACATATATATAAGTCACTATATATTGGTTATACTTTAAAAGGAACAAGAGGTCTTATGACCTATAATCAAGACCACCACCATGGCTAGAGCTAAGGTTGTGTCTCATGACCTTGGAACAAGGACCAAAGGTCATGGCTAGGCCATGACGAAATGACCATACCAACTTACTAAGGCGGAAACATGAGTTAAGACCATATATACATACCAAGGCGAAAACATGAGTTAAGACCATATATACATACCAAGGCGAAAACATGAGCTAACGACCATATAAACTTACCAAGACAAATACATGAACAAGAGTTGGTGATAACTTGAACATACAATTTGGATCTACTTCATCTAAAGAACCATGAAATATTACGAGTATTTGTTATACAAGTTATAAGAACTTACCCTAATATCAATCTTCATGTACTAATAAACTTTCCTAAGTTTATTCAAATATCGGACATGTAACTTTTCAGATCAAAACTTATATCTATATATTTCATCAACTACTACAATAGTAGGGAGCCTCATGTGAGGAGTTCATTATGTAAGCCGTCGAGTTGAGTTGTGGATTTACGAATTAAAGTGTCCTGGCTCCTCGAACGCTTACTAACATGACTTCTGAATTATGTCGGCCCGAACGGTAGTAAACGATATACAAAACATACATGAATCTTTTCTTTCAAAGACTTACATTATACATCATACCACATCATGGACTAGATGCAAGATATATATATTGGCATGTTTATGTTTCCTTAGACATTATTCCAAACCTAAGTTACAACAATTATTCTAGGTTGATCTTAGAAGTTCTTACGGCATATCCATCATTCTCATTATACATCATCCAACTTAAGGTGAGTTCATAGCCCCACTTTCCATTACTTAATTGTTTTACAAACCCTTGGGGGGAATACATGCTATTATTTTTCTACTCGAACACAATGCTTTCTACTGTATGCTATTCGACTATGTTTTATTATCACTAAGTAACATCCTTGCCAAACCAAGATACCTTATTATGAACCATTTAATCACTTGCGAGGGTTACTTGCGAGTGAGCGCGAATATTGTGAATAGGCCTATTGGGATTGACGAATCCCATTTGTTTTGACTAAGTTCAAACAAATGCATTAATATTTGAGACATTAGGTATGACGGCAAAGTACCTACCGGGATAACTCCGCCGATCGATATTGGTACACGTTAACGTTTTGGTGTCATAAGCTTAGTATTTGATAATAACTGTTCCGGGCGTATAATAACGTAGCCTGCCTGTTTTGTTTTCCAAACATTGGTGTGAGTCTATAGCTCACACTACCAACATATTGTGCTCAAACGATTTAACTACAAACACTACGATTATTGTGTTCAAACGATTTAACTACAAACACTACGATTATTGTGTTCAAACGATTTAACTACAAACACTACGATTATTGTGTTCAATGATTTAACTACCAACACATTGTGTTCAAACATTAAACAACCTCTATGAATATCACTCAACCTTTGTGTTGACCTCTCAAGCATGTATTTCAGGTTCATGACGATCAAGGATGGCACGGAAGGGCACGGATACTCAAGAGGGCTATAAATTTTATTATCATTCAAAAACACATTTATTATACATTGTAAACATGGAACCATTTGTGACCTCATTTTGTAAATCTCTGATATTTATACAATTTGAATGATAAATCTTTTAAAACGACTCAATTGGAGTTCGTTTTCTATTATTGTGACTATTGTGCCGTCGAGTAACACCCAGTTTGAATTCCGCTGCAACCATGAATTGGGGGTGTTACAGATTGGTACCAGAGCCATGGTTATAGAGAAACGGGTCTAATTGAGACCTAAACTATAACCACATGTACAGCAAAAACATTTTATAGCCTTCCGCTCTCCGTGTCTTCCATCCTCCAGACGATTATGGACTTAGTAAGCATGTTATGCTACACAAACATATTAGTATATTCATATATACCCATTTTGAGCATTTTCCCGTAGACATTTTGTGCTACACAAACATAATTGCATATTGATATATGTACCCTAAACATAATTGAGCATTTCCCCGTAAGCATTAGTATATTGATATATAAACTCGGTTTATTTTCAATCATTTATCTAAACAATGGACTAAACATATCTGTGTATGCCTATTCTAAGGCATTTCGGCACGGCCACACTCTCCCAATCATGTTCCTACTCCAATATTATATGTCCAAGACATTGTAACTGATTGCAACGGTCTCATTCATTTTCCAAGACATTGTGAGATACAATGGTCTCATTCATTTTCCAAGACATTGTGAGATACAATGGTCTCATTCATTTTTCAAGACATTGTGAGATACAATGGTCTCATTCACTTTTCAAGACATTGTGAGATACAATGGCCTCATTCATTTTCCAAGACATTGTAAGATACAATGGTCTCATTCATTTTCCAAGACATTGTATGATACAATGGTCTTAATCATTTCTCAAATGTTTTGAGTCACACAATGGCCTAACCTACTTCCCAGACATTGTGAATTGCACAATGGTCTAACCTACTTCCGAGACATTGTGTTTTGTGCAAATGGTCTCTAGAATTATTCCATCACATCATCAATATCATTTCTTATGATATCAAAAACCCATCACAATCTATCGATTTCAAAACAAGAAATATGAGATTTCTAAAGGACAAACAAATCCATCACCTACAAAAGCTGAAGTTCAGCTTTACATTTATCAAAGTTTTCTTCTGAAACCTTCATTATAAAAAGTTCGTGATCCTAGCCAAGTATGTTCTATTTTAGAACTACTTAAAACTTCCTTTCCATACGAACCTACCCTTACTATCTTCTATGCAATGGAATATGAAAACATACGTTACAAGTCTTGTATGGACGGGACTTGCAACTTAAGGGTTGACATCGCCTTTGTTTAGTGAACAGTTTCCCAAAACCAACGGACATATCACAAGTATACCTAATTTAGGTATTTGAAAATTTTATCGAACCTTGGCTAAATATAGACTAGTCACCTATATTTAACCTAGGGACAGTGGAATATAGTCTGACTAACTATATTCGACTTAAAATTTTCAAATACTGAGAATAGTTGTACTAGGGTTATGTTTAGATTGATTTCCTACTTGAACTCGATAAACCACCAGAATACATTAAAACAATCTAGAGACACGATAGTGTCTTACCACTCAGCGAAATCTTAACACCTTATTTGTACTACCTAAATTCATTCTTGAAAATTTCCATTTATGAGATAATCCGAACTACTATCTTGGGATAGTTATCAATTATTCTCTTCATCCTGTAGAAGTACTATCCTGTTTAGGTCCTAAGGATACCATCCCGTCATAAACCTTTAAAATTTCTTAAAATTTTAAAGCAAACTTGACATCTCTACCAATATTAACATTAAGCATACACTAAGCACTTTTGGTCATCAACATATCACATCATTATCTTCACAACCGTTACAAACACAAGCTCATTAACAGATCTTGATCCACTTTTAAAGCTCAAATCATCCATAGTTACACCACAAGCACGCACATCAGCTTTACAAGATTGAATATTCATCTTGTACTTTTGCTACACCAGTATCATCTCGTAATACCCTACCTTGTAACTCACCGGCTAATTGTGGTGTTGGGAATTCTTAAGTAGGATGATTTGTAATTATTTGAATGGATTGGGATGCCTTTTCATTTTAATAAAGACATTGTAAATCACCGAACCATAAGTTTATATTTCCCTATTTACATTGTTTGGGATGCCTCTCTATGTAAATAAAGAATTATTAACAAGTGGGCTTATTTGTATCCAAAATAACATAGGTATGAAGTCAATAAACACTAGGTACAACAACCGATTACCCACTAGGCTATGATTGCAATTACTATCTCAATTCCTATTAATATTCGACTGCTATATCAATTTCCTTTGATATTCGACTATTACCATACCTTTCCTACATAAAAGTAAGCCTCATCCTACACCATACACTGAAATGACAAATCAAACTGCATCACTAGTAATCCCAGACTTTAGTCCTCATAAGTAACTACACCTGTTCATCGACACCAATCCAACATATAACACACATAGAACTTCGGGACGAAGTTTCCCGTAAGGGGTAGAGACTGTAACAATTCGCATTTTCAGGATAATTACTATTCCCGGAAAATTTCACTATTCACTTTTACTATTCATTTTTCCCGAAAATTTTCCCGAAACTTGATTTTTATTTCTTGGGCTGAAGTGATAAATCATTTCCATGACAAATTAAAAGTTTGACATTCATAAGCTCATTTTCGTGAAAGTTATTAAGGAATTACACGGAATTACACGTTTTAGGGTAAAACGTCATTCAGAAATTCTACGTACAACGAAATTCGGTCGCGTTAATTTTCCCCGTATCAGAAAAATGTTTGACACACTCATGATTTATTTGAGAATAAATCATGACTGAGAAAAACATGACCAAAATAAACCTCGGCCGTGAAAAACTGGAATTTTCAGTTTTAAGCGTTTTTACTCAGCCGTGACCTTAGCCTATACCTGCACCGCGTTTCTAAGACGATTTGAGTTTTCAACTTATTAGAAAAAGTCAACATATTTTTCCCTCCTCCATTGACCAAAAATCATCCCTTGATTTTATAAGTCATTCCTTGATTTTTAGGCTTACGGTTTGATGTCTAAAAGACATTTAATACCAACCGACACTAGACTGAGCCCAGTCTAGACATTATAAGTCATTTTAAATCATTTATAACCTATTAGAAAAGTAACATTTTACTTTTCTCAATTTTACGCAATATTCGTACATTTTACGTATTACGCGTTTTAGACCCGTGTTTCCAGTTTTAGCAGGGTTTTACCACCCAATTGGAACCTACCACTCATTTTATATTTTATTATGGAACATATGGACATGTTTAACAATACTTTCAAATTCCATAATTTTACGACACCCGGTTTTACGTTTTGTGGCTTCACCATTTACGGTTAGCATTTTACGGAGCCAAAACTAACCAAGTATCTTAGATAATATCAACAAAAGGCTAACCCTTCCTCCCCAAGCTTGTGAACCACCACTAGGGGGGGGGGGGATTCACACTATGTGGCTCAATCTTATGCAAGAGACCTTAAGATTAGTACATGTGTAGAACTTGGCCTCCAAGGGTTGACAAGTCAACACAAGTAACCTCCTCATTTTTAGTATAAAAGAGACTCATTCTCTTCCTTTCTCTTGCAATACCAACGACCCTAAACCATCAAAATGCACCATTTTGATCATTGATCTTGCTCATTCAATCCATCACAAGTTCAAGTCATAGTTCCTAGTTGATCCTTAACACCTTTGGTAGGAATAAGGATTGGGCTTGGACCTGTGTTGGGTAATATGTTGGACTAGGCAGATTTTTGTATTAAAATTACAAGGGCCAATTATGTAAAATCTGAAACTTTAAGGACCAATTCTGCCAATTCATGAAATATTAATCAAGGACCATTCTTGTCAATTGGATATTCTTCAAGGTTGCCTTTGACGAATTGAGCTCGAATAATTATCCGGACTTGAAACTGCATCCCGGCACCGGCTTTTTGAACCATTCATACTCTCGTGCCCGTTTTTCCGGGTTTTTGTTTGTTTTCCGTAATATCCATACCTGCACATCACAAATATAAAAACACGTGTTTTCTTGGCATTTGTTAGCTCAAATAGTCATTTTTGGGTCGATATTTGGTAATAAAAAAGTGTGTAATTACTACACACCAAAATCCCCCCGACTAAAGTATTGCCGTGTCCTCACGCAATGTGATCAATTCACGCTCTCGGGATAAATAATTTTGATACTCTTTTTACTAACTTTGATAAGTAGCAAAGAGGTTCAAAAGAGATTACAAAATCATTTATTCCCGAAAACGCTCCGTTTTCCAAAATTTTCATTTATTCCACTTTATTCTATTTTTGGATTTTTCATACATCATACATGTGACGGTTTGTTGGACTTTCATTATTTTTGCAATAATTATTAGGGTCGACAAGTAGAAACACTTCTTTTTACGAAGTGACCATACGGATAAAAATCGTCATCCTTGATTTTTCACAAGTCCCCAAACTAAGCGTAAAAACGAGATCACAGCTTATCTACAAATTAGATGCTAACACTACTCATAACAGTTACTAGTGGATACTCCTTACTCCCATGTCCTAGGTTTTTGTATCTCATTATTTTATTTTTGTTGAGAAATGAATCGCTTCATATTTTCTCGTTTCAATATTTTTCTTATCCGATAGTGACACCTAAGTTTAAACACTAAGTAGTTAATCATTTTCTCTCAAGAACCACTGCAATAGAAATTCGGTCCACATCAAGGAACTAGGGGTACATACAATATCAAGGGAATAAGTTGCGGAGTACGATCACGTGCACCTCATGTGACTGATTACTAATCACTTATCACATGCACCTCACGCGCCAACAACTTATTGATACATACATAACTCTTTATTCAACAATACTACAACTTTCATATTTTTCATTTCTCACTTTTTTTCATACTTTTCTCATATTTTTCACTTTTTTCTTTGATTTTTCTCATAATACAACGGAAGCTTATCGGGTAGCTCCAAAACCACATGCATAGTCAACTTTGACTTTTGATTTATTACTTTTGGCTCTTATTTTGGTGTTCCTTGATATGTACCCAACTTCTAAAGCAAAAATTCTCTTAAGAAAATAAAGAACTAAATATTATTTAAACCGAAATACCACTAATTATCCTAGAACATCTATTATATATCGGTGACGTATCTAATGGGAGTAAAAAGCCACAAGTACCTCTCATGAGCTCTAAAGAGAACCACTACTCCACGTTTAGCATCTAACTTCTAAATAAACTCTATCATTTCTCGCTCTTCGCAATTTAAGATTCCAAATAATGAAACCCGCGAATACTTAGCCGATAATCAGCCACGCATATATAAAGTCAGTTACGGAAACTTGCAAATTCTAGAAGAAGAATTCGCGTTTTCTAGCTCCTTATGTAAAAGACTAGCGAAAGCTTATAAGCTGCGCATGTATAAAGTCAAGTACGGGAACTTGCAGATTCTTAAGAAAGAATTCGCATTTTATAGCTCATTGTGTACAAAACTAGCACAAGCTTATATGATCATCATTGGTTAAGGGAACAAGCTAGGGCTCAACACGCCCGGTCAAGTCAAAATATTTATTCCTACTCTCGCCAGCAAGAAAGTCAACAAGGTGTCAAAACACTTATTCAAACTTTATTATATTTTTGCACAACTTTTCAACTTTTTCACATCTTTTTGTACTTTTTCATTGCTTTTTCATCAAAATTTTTGAAAATTTTCTCATTTTTTCAAATTTTTTTATTTTTGGTGGAAAAACGGAGTTGCAAGAGTACACGACTTTTGAAACATGCAAGGTCAAATCGAATTGAAGATTCCCTCCCCCCGACTAGAATGAAACATTGTCCTCAATGTTTTGGGTTAAGACAATCCTAACAATAATCTAGGGCCGTTTATTAAGTATGCCAAAGAAAACGTTAGTCGATAAGATTAACGGATATAGGATTTCCAATAGCACCGATGAATGAGACTCCAAGTGAAGAGATAACGAGCACGAGAGTCATCATAAATCGCGGACAATCCTGAACAAACATCACAAACAACCACGGAACACAAGAGTAGAAGAGGCACCTCCTCCCTACATTAGGTGTTAGAAATAAGAAAATAAGAAGATGAAATTGGATAAGCATGGGTTGCCACCCACGAAGCGCTTGTTTTTGTTCACCGAGTCACATTAGCTTGACTCGATCCCCGAATTAATTCGTCCTTGGGGAGAGCAGAGAAAACGGCCACTTGGCAAAAGCGATGCCCGGATCAAAGACGGTATCCTCACTCCCGGTGGAGTGAAGGATAAGAGAAATCATAGCAAATGTGAAGAATGGAAGAAAGATTTTTATAAGAATAAAAATCCATTCTTCATCATCAAAATCGGTTTTAGCATCAGCAAATACCACGGGAGGGAGGGTCGGGGTTAAATCACCAAATAGAGAATTCTCACGATTGAGAACATCTCCCCCCGGGTCTGGATCTTCATCAAAACACAAAGGATCAATCTCCGTTGGAGAGACAACATGAGCAAGTTCACCGGAGAACTTCTCGTGAGGAGCATCAAGTGAATCATGTGAGTCCTGAACCTCGGGTTCCATGTCGGACTCATCACTAAGAAGATCGAAGAGCGGATTATTTGAAATTTGATTAAAATCCGATTCAAAATCAAACATCGGATTCGTGAAAGTCTTATCGAATACTTCGGGAACCCTCGGAACGAGATCATCATCGTCCTCATCAATAACGTCATCACTCCCTTCCACCGGTGTGAAAGAAGGATGGAAAGAAGAATCACCGTGAGAAATATCCCCGGACTCACTCGGGATTGGAACGAGGTTCTCGACACTTGACGTTTCGAATTTGTCAGATTCCGTTGCCGGAATAGTGTCAAGAGGCTCGTCCCCCATTATTAGAGAGTCCACGGGTTCCACGGGAGAAGAGATAGGATCATTATGAGGATTTATATTGATCGTGATCGTGGAATCATCATCATACAAGCAACACTCACAAAATTGTAGTCTTCTTTCTTCAACACGAGGTACTTCCATCGATCTCTCATTCGGCTCGGGAGTAGATGTATAACGTCTATTCACCATCTCTTTCAACTCATCCAGCATGGATTTGATTTCCAAAATTTGATTAGAAAAATTGGAAGATTGTGGGGGTTGATAAAAATTATTAGAATCGTAATAAGAATTAGGTTCGTGATAAGAATTTTCGAACGATCCCCCACAATTTTCAAAACCCGATGGATTTTGAAATGAATCACCATTGTAGCACGAATTTGGCTCATAAAAATCATTTTGAGGAAAATTATTGAAGCTCGAGTCGTAAGCGTAAGACGTATCTGCACTCGGCATATAGCACATACAATCGGTGTATCCACATCCATCACAAAAACATCCTCCACACGGCCTACCTTCTTCGGACGGGTTTCCACAGTTATAGCAATAAAACGACGGTGGTGGTGGTGTATAGAAATCGGGAATATTAGACGAATTGTTGAACGAATGAGAATTACAATTCAAACAAACGCCATCTCGAATATTATCTCCACATTCACTGCACGTACACCACACACACAACCCTCCGAAGAACGGTTCTTCACAATAAGAACAAAACGTATCCATGAGAATTAAACGTAAGAGGGATTGAGAAGAAGAATCAAATATGAGAGGATAAGAAGATTATTTATATTTTTTTATTTTAAAAAAAATTTTATGTTTTTATAGAAATATATATAAGATAGTAGAAAAACTTAACGCAACACGATTTTTCAAACCGACTATTCAAAACTCACGTCCACCCTCCCCGGCAGCGGCGCCATTTTTGATAAAGTCGTATAATTAAGTTCCGAAGAAATACCGGTGAAAGTATTTCCCGGGTCGTTCTCCCAGCGAAGGTGAAATGGAATCGTGAATAACCGGATCGAGAAATCGTGTCGTGAAAAGCGGGAAAATGAAAAATATGATTTTGGGTTTCAAGTTATGCTAAGTAATAGTAAAATATGAAGAATTTACGATCTAGATATGTACGGATGTTAAAAACGTGAAAACGGAAATTCAAACGCGAAAATAACGTAACGTACGAAATAAAACGCGACTTATATACAAGAAATGATCCTACGAACGTGAAACAAGTTTCTAAAAATCTTAAATGATAAAAGAAAATTTCTAGAAAAAAGAAAAATATTTTTTAGACTTTTTATTTATTTTCTAGAATTAATTTTCTATTTATTGAATTAAAAAGTAATTAAAAATAAAAGAAATTATGAAAAACAATGGGAAAATTATGAAAACTATTTTAGAAAACCTAGAATAATATAAAAGAATTTTAAAAACTATTTTTGTATTTTTCAGGACTTTTTTCTATTTTTTATGGATTTTTGGAATTTAAAATTGATTTAAAAATGATTATAATCTAAAAGAAATTAAGAAAAGTACCAAATGGACTCAGAAAAATCTGAAAATTTTACAGAAATTCTAAAATAATATATAAAGCTTGCAGAAAAATTTTGGATAAAAATTAATAAGCAGAAGTGCTTAAACAGTGCTATTCAGCTTATGGCAAGTGCTTATTAATAAGCACTTGCCACAAAACTTTACCAAAATGATATCACTACTGTATTATACTATTATAAGCTCAAACAAGCTAAGAAATGAACATCTATTAGCACAGAACTACAATAAGCAAGCTATAAGCAGTCTAATACAAGCCAAATAAGCAGAAACCAATGTAGAATAAGCAGATGGATTAAGCAAACCATAAACTATACTAAACCTACTCCTATTGAACTCAGAGAAGCCAAAAGATCACATAAACAAACTCAAATGAACAATAGCAGCCATGATCTAAAAACAGAAAATCAGGTTACACTACCAATAAGCTAGGCAGATTAAGCTGCTCAAATAAGCAGATAAGAAGAAACTAAAGGTGGAAACTTAAAATCTACCAACCAGAGAAGCTATAAAACAAAAATGCTAAGGCTAAGACTAATAGCTACTACCTAAAAGAGACCAAGAACATGGGTCCATAACCTGTGTGCAGGGACACAGTCAACTACAAGCCTAATTTAAGATAAGCTAATAGGACTTAAGCTCGAATTATATGATAGATATTGGTTGACTAGCTAATAGAGAATGCAAATCAACAAGCTTTATCTGATTCTAACAACTAATGAAGCCTACATGATCTATCAAAAACCTATGCTGACAGCTCAGTTACTACTAGTGTTGACTATTTAAATGCACAAGAACTTTGACTATTTCCAATTTTGATCACTGATTCCTACTAATTTATGTGATAATAAGCTAATGTGAAAATGAAATAAGCTATATTGAACTAAGTAGCAACTATACTAACTGTTTCACTAACTATTTTATAATAATGCTAACAGTTAAGCTATTGTAAAGCTAATTTTGACTTTTTACTTATTACCTTTGAATATTATGACCAATTAAGACTATTAATATCTATTGTAGACTGTATGAACCAAATTTAGCTACCCTAAACAACACAAACTCAGCATAAAGCCTAAATCCAAACACCCCCTTAACAGATGGTATCAACTAGAAAACTTATTTTAAGCTTATAACCTACCACTTTTAAGCACAAATCACACTAAGCATACTGAATAACATCTATTAGTACTGTTACACTACCAATTAGACAACTAGAAACACAATTTAGCAATTTACCTAGATTATCACTACTTAACTGCTACAAGATAAAAAATAGAGAATGGACTTACAAAAGGCTTCCCCCTCAGCTCAAAATAGAGGGGGATTCACTGTGCTAGCCTATCTTTGTGATAGGCTGAGTTCTAGGGTTCTGTCTCAACTTATCCACCAACACCTCAGCATCATCTTTTGGATCAATACCTCACTATGACTGTCTAATGAACAAGGACTCAAAAAGGCACCTTACAATAAGCTATTTAAGCTTACATAAGATGAAATAGAGAAAATAGCTCTTACTGTGAGCTTATACTACTAACTAATTTTGTGTTTTTTTTTTATTTTTTTTTTTATTTTTCTGATTTTTTATTTGTTTTTGTTTTTATGAAAATGAAAGTGAAGACTGAATAAGAGTAACAATTGGAAGTAAAGTTTAGCTAAATGAGACAGATAATAAGCTAAGTGAAACAATTTAAGCTGAAAATGAAGAGATAAAATAAGCTGAGACTAAGATTATAATAAGCTATCTATAAGCTGAATTTGAAAGACAGATTAAACAATAAGCTGAAATGAAAGACTTTTATTAAAAGTAAAGATTACAATAACTAATCTAAATTACAGATAATACCTACACTATACTACTCCTACTCCTATTCTCTAACCACTCTAATCGTTGGAGAAGGCTTCTTTATATAGCCTGAGGTGAGGAGCCTTCAGAAGGTCCTAGAAACAGCATCTCTCCAAGAATATACTCCCTAGATCCTTTGTGACACCCATAGACCAATCACAGCCTTGGAAACCATGTGGTGACACGTTCGGTCCAATAAGCAGCTTGAACGTGGCATTCCTTGAGTCAGGAGGTGTCAGGGGTGTCAGGGTTTGACTATTATACCCTTAATTGGGGTAATTTATGGAGGGATTGGGGTAATTGAGGGTAAAAAGGATTTAGGGTTCTTGTTTACTATTCATTGAATAGTGGTTTCTGGGTAAAAATGATAAAGGGGGCGCGGGTAATATTTTTATATAATATTTTGGTTTTTTTGGTGGACCGGGTCAGATGATTAGGTGTTGGGCCAGAGTATGGTGTGGAGTGGGCTTTGGTAGGAATAAGGATTGGGCTTGGACCTGTGTTGGGTAATATGTTGGACTAGGCAGATTTTTGTATTAAAATTACAAGGGCCAATTATGTAAAATCTGAAACTTTAAGGACCAATTCTGCCAATTCATGAAATATTAATCAAGGACCATTCTTGTCAATTGGATATTCTTCAAGGTTGCCTTTGACGAATTGAGCTCGAATAATTATCCGGACTTGAAACTGCATCCCGGCACCGGCTTTTTGAACCATTCATACTCTCGTGCCCGTTTTTCCGGGTTTTTGTTTGTTTTCCGTAATATCCGTACCTGCACATCACAAATATAAAAACACGTGTTTTCTTGGCATTTGTTAGCTCAAATAGTCATTTTTGGGTCGATATTTGGTAATAAAAAAGTGTGTAATTACTACACACCAACCACCACCATGGCTAGAGCTAAGGTTGTGTCTCATGACCTTGGAACAAGGACCAAAGGTCATGGCTAGGCCATGACGAAATGACCATACCAACTTACTAAGGCGGAAACATGAGTTAAGACCATATATACATACCAAGGCGAAAACATGAGTTAAGACCATATATACATACCAAGGCGAAAACATGAGCTAACGACCATATAAACTTACCAAGACAAATACATGAACAAGAGTTGGCGATAACTTGAACATACAATTTGGATCTACTTCATCTAAAGAACCATGAAATATTACGAGTATTTGTTATACAAGTTATAAGAACTTACCCTAATATCAATCTTCATGTACTAATAAACTTTCCTAAGTTTATTCAAATATCGGACATGTAACTTTTCGGATCAAAACTTATATCTATATATTTCATCAACTACTACAATAGTAGGGAGCCTCATGTGAGGAGTTCATTATGTAAGCCGTCGAGTTGAGTTGTGGATTTACGAATTAAAGTGTCCTGGCTCCTCGAACGCTTACTAACATGACTTCTGAATTATGTCGGCCCGAACGGTAGTAAACGATATACAAAACATACATGAATCTTTTCTTTCAAAGACTTACATTATACATCATACCACATCATGGACTAGATGCAAGATATATATATTGGCATGTTTATGTTTCCTTAGACATTATTCCAAACCTAAGTTACAACAATTATTCTAGGTTGATCTTAGAAGTTCTTACGGCATATCCATCATTCTCATTATACATCATCCAACTTAAGGTGAGTTCATAGCCCCACTTTCCATTACTTAATTGTTTTACAAACCCTTGGGGGGAATACATGCTATTATTTTTCTACTCGAACACAATGCTTTCTACTGTATGCTATTCGACTATGTTTTATTATCACTAAGTAACATCCTTGCCAAACCAAGATCCCTTATTATGAACCATTTAATCACTTGCGAGGGTTACTTGCGAGTGAGCGCGAATATTGTGAATAGGCCTATTGGGATTGACGAATCCCATTTGTTTTGACTAAGTTCAAACAAATGCATTAATATTTGAGACATTAGGTATGACGGCAAAGTACCTACCGGGATAACTCCGCCGATCGATATTGGTACACGTTAACGTTTTGGTGTCATAAGCTTAGTATTTGATAATAACTGTTCCGGGCGTATAATAACGTAGCCTGCCTGTTTTGTTTTCCAAACATTGGTGTGAGTCTATAGCTCACACTACCAACATATTGTGCTCAAACGATTTAACTACAAACACTATGATTATTGTGTTCAAACGATTTAACTACAAACACTACGATTATTGTGTTCAATGATTTAACTACCAACACATTGTGTTCAAACATTAAACAACCTCTATGAATATCACTCAACCTTTGTGTTGACCTCTCAAGCATGTATTTCAGGTTCATGACGATCAAGGATGGCACGGAAGGGCACGGATACTCAAGAGGGCTATAAATTTTATTATCATTCAAAAACACATTTATTATACATTGTAAACATGGAACCATTTGTGACCTCATTTTGTAAATCTCTGATATTTATACAATTTGAATGATAAATCTTTTAAAACGACTCAATTGGAGTTCGTTTTCTATTATTGTGACTATTGTGCCGTCGAGTAACACCCAGTTTGAATTTCGCTGCAACCATGAATTGGGGGTGTTACAGATTGGTACCAGAGCCATGGTTATAGAGAAACGGGTCTAATTGAGACCTAAACTATAACCACATGTACAGCAAAAACATTTTATAGCCTTCCGCTCTCCGTGTCTTCCATCCTCCAGACGATTATGGACTTAGTAAGCATGTTATGCTACACAAACATATTAGTATATTCATATATACCCATTTTGAGCATTTTCCCGTAGACATTTTGTGCTACACAAACATAATTGCATATTGATATATGTACCCTAAACATAATTGAGCATTTCCCCGTAAGCATTAGTATATTGATATATAAACTCGGTTTATTTTCAATCATTTATCTAAACAATGGACTAAACATATCTGTGTATGCCTATTCTAAGGCATTTCGGCACGGCCACACTCTCCCAATCATGTTCCTACTCCAATATTATATGTCCAAGACATTGTAACTGATTGCAACGGTCTCATTCATTTTCCAAGACATTGTGAGATACAATGGTCTCATTCATTTTCCAAGACATTGTGAGATACAATGGTCTCATTCATTTTTCAAGACATTGTGAGATACAATGGTCTCATTCACTTTTCAAGACATTGTGAGATACAATGGCCTCATTCATTTTCCAAGACATTGTGAGATACAATGGTCTCATTCATTTTCCAAGACATTGTATGATACAATAGTCTTAATCATTTCTCAAATGTTTTGAGTCACACAATGGCCTAACCTACTTCCCAGACATTGTGAATTGCACAATGGTCTAACCTACTTCCGAGACATTGTGTTTTGTGCAAATGGTCTCTAGAATTATTCCATCACATCATCAATATCATTTCTTATGATATCAAAAACCCATCACAATCTATCGATTTCAAAACAAGAAATATGAGATTTCTAAAGGACAAACAAATCCATCACCTACAAAAGCTGAAGTTCAGCTTTACATTTATCAAAGTTTTCTTCTGAAACCTTCATTATAAAAAGTTCGTGATCCTAGCCAAGTATGTTCTATTTTAGAACTACTTAAAACTTCCTTTCCATACGAACCTACCCTTACTATCTTCTATGCAATGGAATATGAAAACATACGTTACAAGTCTTGTATGGACGGGACTTGCAACTTAAGGGTTGACATCGCCTTTGTTTAGTGAACAGTTTCCCAAAACCAACGGACATATCACAAGTATACCTAATTTAGGTATTTGAAAATTTTATCGAACCTTGGCTAAATATAGACTAGTCACCTATATTTAACCTAGGGACAGTGGAATATAGTCTGACTAACTATATTCGACTTAAAATTTTCAAATACTGAGAATAGTTGTACTAGGGTTATGTTTAGATTGATTTCCTACTTGAACTCGATAAACCACCAGAATACATTAAAACAATCTAGAGACACGATAGTGTCTTACCACTCAGCGAAATCTTAACACCTTATTTGTACTACCTAAATTCATTCTTGAAAATTTCCATTTATGAGATAATCCGAACTACTATCTTGGGATAGTTATCAATTATTCTCTTCATCCTGTAGAAGTACTATCCTGTTTAGGTCCTAAGGATACCATCCCGTCATAAACCTTTAAAATTTCTTAAAATTTTAAAGCAAACTTGACATCTCTACCAATATTAACATTAAGCATACACTAAGCACTTTTGGTCATCAACATATCACATCATTATCTTCACAACCGTTACAAACACAAGCTCATTAACAGATCTTGATCCACTTTTAAAGCTCAAATCATCCATAGTTACACCACAAGCACGCACATCAGCTTTACAAGATTGAATATTCATCTTGTACTTTTGCTACACCAGTATCATCTCGTAATACCCTACCTTGTAACTCACCGGCTAATTGTGGTGTTGGGAATTCTTAAGTAGGATGATTTGTAATTATTTGAATGGATTGGGATGCCTTTTCATTTTAATAAAGACATTGTAAATCACCGAACCATAAGTTTATATTTCCCTATTTACATTGTTTGGGATGCCTCTCTATGTAAATAAAGAATTATTAACAAGTGGGCTTATTTGTATCCAAAATAACATAGGTATGAAGTCAATAAACACTAGGTACAACAACCGATTACCCACTAGGCTATGATTGCAATTACTATCTCAATTCCTATTAATATTCGACTGCTATATCAATTTCCTTTGATATTCGACTATTACCATACCTTTCCTACATAAAAGTAAGCCTCATCCTACACCATACACTGAAATGACAAATCAAACTGCATCACTAGTAATCCCAGACTTTAGTCCTCATAAGTAACTACACCTGTTCATCGACACCAATCCAACATATAACACACATAGAACTTCGGGACGAAGTTTCCCGTAAGGGGTAGAGACTGTAACAATTCGCATTTTCAGGATAATTACTATTCCCGGAAAATTTCACTATTCACTTTTACTATTCATTTTTCCCGAAAATTTTCCCGAAACTTGATTTTTATTTCTTGGGCTGAAGTGATAAATCATTTCCATGACAAATTAAAAGTTTGACATTCATAAGCTCATTTTCGTGAAAGTTATTAAGGAATTACACGGAATTACACGTTTTAGGGTAAAACGTCATTCAGAAATTCTACGTACAACGAAATTCGGTCGCGTTAATTTTCCCCGTATCAGAAAAATGTTTGACACACTCATGATTTATTTGAGAATAAATCATGACTGAGAAAAACATGACCAAAATAAACCTCGGCCGTGAAAAACTGGAATTTTCAGTTTTAAGCGTTTTTACTCAGCCGTGACCTTAGCCTATACCTGCACCGCGTTTCTAAGACGATTTGAGTTTTCAACTTATTAGAAAAAGTCAACATATTTTTCCCTCCTCCATTGACCAAAAATCATCCCTTGATTTTATAAGTCATTCCTTGATTTTTAGGCTTACGGTTTGATGTCTAAAAGACATTTAATACCAACCGACACTAGACTGAGCCCAGTCTAGACATTATAAGTCATTTTAAATCATTTATAACCTATTAGAAAAGTAACATTTTACTTTTCTCAATTTTACGCAATATTCGTACATTTTACGTATTACGCGTTTTAGACCCGTGTTTCCAGTTTTAGCAGGGTTTTACCACCCAATTGGAACCTACCACTCATTTTATATTTTATTATGGAACATATGGACATGTTTAACAATACTTTCAAATTCCATAATTTTACGACACCCGGTTTTACGTTTTGTGGCTTCACCATTTACGGTTAGCATTTTACGGAGCCAAAACTAACCAAGTATCTTAGATAATATCAACAAAAGGCTAACCCTTCCTCCCCAAGCTTGTGAACCACCACTAGGGGGGGGGGATTCACACTATGTGGCTCAATCTTATGCAAGAGACCTTAAGATTAGTACATGTGTAGAACTTGGCCTCCAAGGGTTGACAAGTCAACACAAGTAACCTCCTCATTTTTAGTATAAAAGAGACTCATTCTCTTCCTTTCTCTTGCAATACCAACGACCCTAAACCATCAAAATGCACCATTTTGATCATTGATCTTGCTCATTCAATCCATCACAAGTTCAAGTCATAGTTCCTAGTTGATCCTTAACACCTTTCAACCATAAAACTCTATAAAATCACCATAAAACACCACAAAAATTCATCAAATTTCCAAGTGTTCTTAGTGAAGATTTTTACTAAGGCTTGTTTTTGTGATAGATTAGTGTTTATCAAGGGATTATAAGATAGGGTTTTTGATATGGAAGCTTGGCTATGGTTGGAAAATATTTGGAAAGGTTTTTGGAAGATTAAGTAGTGGTTCTTGGTCTTGATCTTGGTTCTAGTTAGTTTCTTCACAAGTTGTAAGCAAACCCTAACTTGCTTCTTGTTAAATAATCATGTTCATGTTATTTACATACTATTCTTGCTATATTATGTCTTGTATGCATGTCCATGATGTATAAAAATGAGTAAAACATGTTGTTGTAATTGATTGTTAAGATAAGTTACTATAACAAGCAAACTAGTGACTTTCTTGGTAAGACCTGATCAAAGTGGTAAAAATATGATATTGGATCATTACATATTGTAGTAGAGGACCTAACAAGGAAACTGTAGCAATTTGAACCACCTAAAACGAGTATACGAGTCAAAAGTTATGACAATTTGAAGTTACCAAAACTTTGCGGCAAAGCTGCCAAATACCTTCTGTTACAGAAACATTAAACCCGAAAAAAGAGGCATTTCTGGTCCGTTTCATGAAAAAGTTAAAACACGAAAGTTGTCCGGAATCACGTTTTCGTTCAGGAATAAAGAAGCTCGAGCCTTGAAAACGCTTTCTGAGTGAGATATTTCTCAGTTTCTTAACAGCTATTTACATATATATAAGTCACTATATATTGGTTATACTTTAAAAGGAACAAGAGGTCTTATGACCTATAATCAAGACCACCACCATGGCTAGAGCTAAGGTTGTGTCTCATGACCTTGGAACAAGGACCAAAGGTCATGGCTAGGCCATGACGAAATGACCATACCAACTTACTAAGGCGGAAACATGAGTTAAGACCATATATACATACCAAGGCGAAAACATGAGTTAAGACCATATATACATACCAAGGCGAAAACATGAGCTAACGACCATATAAACTTACCAAGACAAATACATGAACAAGAGTTGGTGATAACTTGAACATACAATTTGGATCTACTTCATCTAAAGAACCATGAAATATTACGAGTATTTGTTATACAAGTTATAAGAACTTACCCTAATATCAATCTTCATGTACTAATAAACTTTCCTAAGTTTATTCAAATATCGGACATGTAACTTTTCGGATCAAAACTTATATCTATATATTTCATCAACTACTACAATAGTAGGGAGCCTCATGTGAGGAGTTCATTATGTAAGCCGTCGAGTTGAGTTGTGGATTTACGAATTAAAGTGTCCTGGCTCCTCGAACGCTTACTAACATGACTTCTGAATTATGTCGGCCCGAACGGTAGTAAACGATATACAAAACATACATGAATCTTTTCTTTCAAAGACTTACATTATACATCATACCACATCATGGACTAGATGCAAGATATATATATTGGCATGTTTATGTTTCCTTAGACATTATTCCAAACCTAAGTTACAACAATTATTCTAGGTTGATCTTAGAAGTTCTTACGGCATATCCATCATTCTCATTATACATCATCCAACTTAAGGTGAGTTCATAGCCCCACTTTCCATTACTTAATTGTTTTACAAACCCTTGGGGGGAATACATGCTATTATTTTTCTACTCGAACACAATGCTTTCTACTGTATGCTATTCGACTATGTTTTATTATCACTAAGTAACATCCTTGCCAAACCAAGATCCCTTATTATGAACCATTTAATCACTTGCGAGGGTTACTTGCGAGTGAGCGCGAATATTGTGAATAGGCCTATTGGGATTGACGAATCCCATTTGTTTTGACTAAGTTCAAACAAATGCATTAATATTTGAGACATTAGGTATGACGGCAAAGTACCTACCGGGATAACTCCGCCGATCGATATTGGTACACGTTAACGTTTTGGTGTCATAAGCTTAGTATTTGATAATAACTGTTCCGGGCGTATAATAACGTAGCCTGCCTGTTTTGTTTTCCAAACATTGGTGTGAGTCTATAGCTCACACTACCAACATATTGTGCTCAAACGATTTAACTACAAACACTACGATTATTGTGTTCAAACGATTTAACTACAAACACTACGATTATTGTGTTCAAACGATTTAACTACAAACACTACGATTATTGTGTTCAATGATTTAACTACCAACACATTGTGTTCAAACATTAAACAACCTCTATGAATATCACTCAACCTTTGTGTTGACCTCTCAAGCATGTATTTCAGGTTCATGACGATCAAGGATGGCACGGAAGGGCACGGATACTCAAGAGGGCTATAAATTTTATTATCATTCAAAAACACATTTATTATACATTGTAAACATGGAACCATTTGTGACCTCATTTTGTAAATCTCTGATATTTATACAATTTGAATGATAAATCTTTTAAAACGACTCAATTGGAGTTCGTTTTCTATTATTGTGACTATTGTGCCGTCGAGTAACACCCAGTTTGAATTCCGCTGCAACCATGAATTGGGGGTGTTACATTATTAACCTGTTTTTGCTTCTTCCGCTTCTTCCACTAAACGTTGGCGTTTTGCTTCCTCAATCCTCTTCAGCTCCGCTGGTGAGCCTTTTATCGTGGGCTTAAACTTGTAACGTTTGGTAGTAGCTATAAAATCACATCAACAAACAATAAATAAATAAATACATATTCAACATCATAAAACATTTGAAAAATATATATATATACTTACGAAATTTCATGATAGGGCCATACTTGGGCAAATCTTTTCTCAACAGCGCAATGATTTCTTCACTCAGTTTTGGTGAAACAGAACCACCAAACGGCATTCTCACCATCATTGGATCATCCATCACTTTGCTTTGATTAATTACTTACTTTTAGGGGTTTTTTAGGGTTGGTGTTTTCAAACTTTGCTCAGATAATGGATAGTATATATAGGTTACGGTCGGTTGCTAGTTTCTTACAACTTTCACTTTGCCCCCTTCTCTATCTATCAGTTTCTCATTATTCACAAAATTTGGTTTGACGGGCGTCAAAGGTTCGCGTCTCAAGCGATTTTCAGTTGTTTTTGGTGAACTAAGATAGTTGAGATTAAACTCTTGACCTATTTTACAAACGGGAATTGATTTGCACACTTTGGGATTGATTGGCACACTCCATCAATGCATTAAATACTTATACAGTATTAAACATTCTGTTTCAATTGCTTGTACCTTGAGTGTGCAAATAACATTTTAGAGTGTGCAAATCATTAGCCTTTACAAAAGCCTTAACCCTTCTGGTCTCACAAGAACGTTTGCGCTTGGGAATAGGTGATCTTAGGATGGGCCCAAAGTATGTTGTTGCGCGTGGGGTTTGAACTTGAAAAGTCAATTTCTCAATGTTACATTACCAAAGCATATGAAAAATACGCTAGTAATATATTAGAGCACTTATTACCCATGGCAATAATGATTTACTTACGACTTACCAATTGAATTGAACTAGAAGAACGAAAAACGTCACCACTTCATTGTACAAGTTCCGTCGTTTGCAATGTAAATCGTACTGTAAATCGATGTAAGCTTTATAATGATATGATACAAGATGAATGTTGGATGCATATTTATAAAAGCTCATGAAATATCAAATAGCCACTTTATGAAGGCCATACGATACACTATACACTAAATCTAAGTATAATGTGATAAGTAAAGAGTTGACGAATTAGTAAACAAAAAGTGGACGTGCCGGAGTGGTTATCGGGCATGACTAGAAATCATGTGGGCTTTGCCCGCGCAGGTTCGAATCCTGCCGTCCACGCTTTCCTCCTATTTTTTTTTCTCATCCTTGAATGTGTAAACACATAACATTCCCTCAATAAAACTATAAACATAAAGAGTGTAAAGGTCGATGGATTGTCACAGTTGAGACTTTAGTTCGTTATCACTTGTTTTGCCCAAGTATGGCCCTGTCATGAGAGAACCAAATCCATGACAAGTTTTTTGGGTAAAGGGATTATACCCGGTGACTAGATGCATGTTAATTACAGCATGTTGGTTACTCTTGTTATTAATCAGTTTATCCTTTTGAGTTTGAACCAAATCCCGCAAAATAAATTATCAAATAACCAAGTGCAAAATTTTGGATCTATATGCAAGTATATTCTTCTGATATCAGAAGTAACAAATTGCTCTGCAACTAGTCTACCAAAAAAAAATCTCATTTTTTCACTTCTGTTATTGTTATAAAAGTTGAACTTGCTTAATAACATCTTCCACCTTTACAGACTTTGATTCTGATCCAAGAAGGTACGCCATTTGATAAATCTCACTGGTTAATGGATGAGAAGTATCAGCTGCTGAAAAACGATGGGACGAGCCTTTAACATTATGAATATCAACCCAGCTAAACCCGACAACCTTTTGTACATTCTTTAGCCTCATCCCTTTTCTTATATTTCCAACTTGTTCCCAATCCCCTCTTTCGGCAAATATATTTGACATCAGTACATACGACCCCGATTCTTTAGGTTCCATTTTTAATAATGCTTCAGTGACCCGTTTTCCCATTTCCATATTTCCATGCACTTTACATGATCCCAGCAAGCTCTGCAACATGGGTAGCCCGACTTGACCCGGGTGTTGACTTAAAAAGTCTTCTGCTTCCTTTAACCGACCCGCGCGCCCATACATGTCCACTATACAAGAATAATGTTCCGGTGTTGGCTCGACTTTATAATATTTGACCATCGACTCAAACACTTCTTTCCCTTTCTCCACCATTCCCTTTCTTGCACATGCAGTTAACACGGATAAAAAAGTTATTGAGTCGGGCTCGAAAGATTGGTTCTTTATGTCTTCGTATAAGTTCATTACAGATTCATAGTCTCCATGTCTTGAATGAGCAGATATGATTGCGGTCCATGCAACTTGATTCTTTTCGTTGATTTCATCGAATACTTTACAAGCTTCGTTTATACTTCCTCGTTTTGCATACATGTCAAGAAGAGCTCCTGAAACAATTGGATCGTTGTTTAACCCGAGCATAAATAAATAAGAGTGGCACCATTGCCCATATCTTAATGAGATAAATTCAGAAGACGCAATTGCACTCAACACGCTCCCGAATGTGTACTCGTTCGGTTTTGAATCTGTAATCATAGTGGAAAATGTCATTAAAGCTTCTTGAAACATCTTGTTTTGAGTGAACCCCGAGATTAAAGCGTTCCATGTTATGATCACTTTGTGTTCCATTTCTTGAAAAATATTGATTGCGTCATTCATGGACTCAAACTTAGCGTACATGGTAATGAAGCTATTAGCAACCACCAGCTCTGATAAAAAGTTTGACTTTATGCAAAGCCCGTGAACCATTTGACCTTCATTCACCATATTGTTCTCACATATGGCGTGAACCAACCCAACAAACGTAACCTCATTCGGATAAACACCGTCTACTCTCATGTCATTGAATAAAGATACAGCGTGTTCCTCGCCTATAGAAATCATAGTGGTCCACGACACTACATTACGATTCACCATACCCTCAAAAACCAATTTTGCATCTTTAATTTGTTCAGATTTCGAATACGTAGAGATCAAAACATTGCAAACAGATTCATGTGTTCCGTACCCCCTTTTCATAGCCAAACTATGTATCTGTTTCCCAAGCGCCAAATTTCTAGCATGCCCACAAGCTGAAACAGCACTTGTAAACGAAACATGATCAAGCTTCATTCCTAATCTAATCATCTCAACAAAAGTCGACAGCGCTTCCACCCCATAACTTCTTTCCTGACTATAACCCGAAAGCATAGCATTCCACGACACTAAATCCTTACTATCCATCTCATCAAACACCTGTTCCGCTTCAACTATCCGTCCCCATTTCGAGTACAACGTCAAAAGTGCATTCGCTATAAAACCTTCACACTGCATTCCGTTTTTCACCACAAGCGACTGCAACTGAACTCCAAACAAAAACTCCTCACAATCCGCACAATGAGCCAACGCACTCGTATAAGTCACTGCATCAAAACCAACCCCTAAACAATTCATCCGACACGCAAACCCCAACGCCTCATTCCCATCCTTAAACCCCGACAACAAAGTGTTCCACGACACAATATCCGGACTAACCAAATTCTCAAACACATCCATCGCCCGATCAAGCAAACCCGCCTTACAATACATATGCATCAAAGAATTATTAACAGACAAAAAAGAATCAAGCCCTGAAGTGACCCCAAATCCATGTATCTGACCCCCGAGCTTCGGGTCACCACGACACGCCTTAACAGCAAGTGTAGTGGAAACTTCATCAATATGAGCAACACCCAGATCACGAAATTCCTTTTTAAAGGTTTCAAGAGCTTGAAAAGGGTGATTTTGGTGTAGAAAGGTGAGCATTGTGTGCTGCAGAGAGTCGAAGTTTCGTTGAGGCGTTTTGTCGAACAGTTGGTGTGCATTTTGAAATGAGGGGAGTTTGGTGGTAGTGTGGAAACGTTTTTTGAAAAATAATTGGCGGGTGATCATTAATGGTGATGAGTGATGATGAAGGTTTGGTTTTTATGGGGTTTGGTTCATGGGGGATTAGTGGCAAAGAGGGTTTTGTTAAAGAGAGATTAATAAAAGTTAATTTTTGTAAAAAAGAAGGGTTATTTTGTTATACTTAGGGTTAGCAATTTGACAAGTCTACCTACATTTGAGTCAAAAAGGTGACCACATCATTCAGTAAAATGATTCACAGATATAAAATTTGTGCCTAATTATGTGCCTAAGATAGGTAGAGTTACCTCAATGAATTGTGAAATGGTGAGCCCTATTGTTATATGCAATTTTAGGCCTAAAATTAGGTTTTTCAATCACTACTCTATAATCTATATAAAATAGTAAGGGCCCGTTTGGTTTGTAAAAGGATTTGAAATTGAATTTGAATTCAATTTATAATAAAAGAAAATGAAGTAAGAGAAAAAAAATGATATTTTATTAAAAAATTTATTTTAATAGTTAATAAATAATTTATTAAAAAAAATATGGTAGTTTTATTTTTTAATAATTAATTTGTATATAGATTGTGAGTGAAATATAAATGTGTGGTCCATTATTTACAAAAGACACCAAATATGGCATGAATCAATCTATCATTACCGGGCCTACTTCGATTTCTTAAAACTTGAACCAAACATTTAATTTTTGGAATGAAACCATTCCTTGAATCCAAAAGCTATAAACCAAACGGGCTCTAAGTGAATTTATTTTGGGCTAGTTCGGTTTTGATCCGGTCCGGTTTTGCACCACTAATTTGTATTGTTGGTGTCTTAATCAATAAATTGAGTTGAGTGTGCAAATCAATTTCCGGTTTATTGTATGGGTTTCTTTAAGTTTACAAGCCTTGTTTTTCAAGTTCCCTCATTTTCTATTATGTCTTTTTTTTATTATTATTATTTTTTTTTTTTGGCAAAACGGAATTTATAAAGCTAATACTACTATGAAACTTCAACAATGTTAAGGTGCATATTACAATCACTTGACCACAGATTCTTATCTCAACTACAGTACTAACTACACTTGATGCAACAAACTAAAAATTTCGACAAAGATCCCAAGGTTGATCAATCCAAAGCATGTCACACTTTTTGCTCAACTGCACATTGAAACACTTTTCATTTGACAATGGTTACTCCTTGAGTCCTTGTGACCAACAAAAAACTTAGCATTAAACATTGCTTCGTTTCTATCATAAGTGATCCAGACACTAATGAAAAAGGCTATATTCATCATAATTCACAACCTATAAGCCCTTTATTGAACATAATTGTAAGCCCACAAAATATACTTGCACAAACAGTCAAACACCACCAAAATTTGGAAAGGTAAACATCCAAAATAGGCTTTAATACTGAAAACGGCTAAACATGATACGCACCAGACCATTCATAAACACAAGTTTGGTCATATTTTAAACAGTTAAAGCATACAATGATAACCAAAGATTTTTAACGTGCGACACAATCCTATGAACATAACAGTAAAACCATAATTAACCAAGAAACATAAGCAAGATGGATATTTCGTAATAATCAAAAGAAGCCATCCATCCAATATCTTGGATGTTACTCTTAAAAGCTTTACAAGTGTTTCCTCAATGCAAAAATCTACCGATTATGAGGACAATGCAAAGCAGTCGTCTAAATCGACCTTGTAAATATTGTAAATAGTCTAAAGTACCAACTATATAGTAATAAACTTCTATACCACCACCCGATATCTTAAACTTGTTAGCAAAAAGTACTGGACCTAAACCAGATTACAAAACGGGTGGCAGCCCATATCAAACATTCACTCCCAGCCTCCAGCGACGATGGACTCATACCCATGTCCAGCGTCAGCACTGCCATAAGAACCAGAAAAATCAGAAACTGCAGGGGGTGGTGCAGAGTAGTCATAACTGTCAGAAGTCGTGCCATAGTCAGTGTTTCCATAAGAAGTGTCGTTCCCATAACCACCAGCAGGCGCACCATAATCTGAAGTCCCATAGGAAGCACTGTTACCATGACCACCAGAAGCTCCATAATCTGAAGTCCCATAAGATGTATTGTTGTTACCATAACCACCAGAAAACGCTCCATAATCTGAATTTCCATAAGAATTAGTAGCACTGTAATAATCATCAGAACTTCCATTGGAGTTGTTGTTTCCACTCCTGAAATCACGACCACCAAACTTACTAGAGCCACGGCGATGATCAGCAGAATCAGAATAGCTCTCAGCATATTGAGCAAGCCAATCTGGTGTTTCTTGTTTAGCTTCTTTCATAAGCTCAGAAATACCTTTAGCAACAGACGAGTTCTTATCATTGAAGAAAGCAGTAGCAATTCCTGATTTACCCGCACGACCAGTCCTCCCAATTCTGTGAACATAGCTATCAATGTCACGTGGCAAATCAAAGTTGATAACATGAGCAACACGTGGGATATCAAGTCCTCTTGACGCGACATCGGTAGCAACCAAAATTGGTGTCACACCATCTTTGAACATTTGCAACGCTCTTTCCCTTTCCTGTTGGTAATTTAACACGAGCACAGGTTTAGTATAAGATCCAAAACTGATTTTTTTTTTTTTTTTTTTTTTTTTTTTTTTTTTGCATGTTTAAAGATGCTAACCAATGATATAATAACTTACAAATTGCACTTTGTCACCATGGATAGCAGTGGCAGGGAAACCGCTCCTGCATAGCCAGTTTTCTAGAGTGTCTGCACTTCTTTTGGTCTCCACAAAAAAGGTCTCATTTTTTCACTCCTATTATCGTTATAAAAGTTGAACTTGCTTAATAACATCTTCCACCTTTACAGACTTTGATTCTGATCCAAGAAAGTACGCCATTTGATAAATCTCACTCGTTAGCGGATGTGAAGTATCAGCTGCTGAAAAACGATGTGACGAGCCTTTTACATTATGAATATCGACCCAACTAAACCCGACAACCTTCTGTACATTCTTTACCCTCATCCCTTTTCTTATATTTCCAACTTGTTCCCAGTCCCCTCTTTCGGCAAATATATTTGACATCAGTACATACGAACCCGATTCTTTAGGCTCCATTTTCAATAATGCTTCAGAGACCCGTTTTCCCATTTCCATATTTCCATGCACTTTACATGATCCCAGCAAGCTCTGCAACATGGGTAGCCCGACTTGACCCGGGTGTTGACTTAAAAAGTCTTCTGCTTCCTTTAACCGACCCGCCCGCCCATACATGTCCACTATACATGAATAATGTTCCGGTGTTGGCTCGACTTTATAATGTTTGACCATCGACTCAAACACCTCTTTCCCTTTCTCCACCATTCCCTTTCTTGCACATGCAGTTAACACGGATAAAAAAGTTATTGAGTCGGGCTCGAAAGATTGGTTCTTTATTTCTTCGTATAAGTTCATTACAGATTCATAGTCTCCATGTCTTGAATGAGCAGATATGATTGCGGTCCATGCAACTTGATTCTTTTCCTTGATTTCATCGAATACTTTACAAGCTTCGTTTATACTTCCTCGTTTTGCATACATGTCAAGAAGAGCTCCTGAAACAATTGGATCGTTGTTTAACCCGAGCATAAATAAATATGAGTGGCACCATTGCCCATATCTTAATGAGATAAATTCAGAAGACGCAATTGCACTCAACACGCTCCCAAATGTGTACTCGTTCGGTTTTGAATCTGTAATCATAGTGGAAAATGTCATTAAAGCTTCTTGAAACATCTTGTTTTGAGTGAACCCTGAGATTAAAGCGTTCCATGATATGATCACTTTGTGTTCCATTTCTTGAAAAATATTGATTGCATCTTTCATGGACTCAAACTTAGCGTACATGGTAATGAAGCTATTAGCAACCACCAGCTCTGATAAAAAGTTTGACTTTATGCAAAGCCCATGAACCATTTGACCTTCATTCACCATATTGTTCTCACATATGGCGTGAACCAACCCAACAAACGTAACCTCATTCGGATAAACACCGTCTACTCTCATGTCATTGAACAAAGATACAGTGTGTTCCCCGCCTATAGAAATCATAGTGGTCCATGACACTACATTACGATTCACCATACCCTCAAAAACCAATTTTGCATCTTTAATTTGTTCAGATTTCGAATACGTAGAGATCAAAACATTGCAAACAGATTCGTGTGTTCCGTACCCCCTTTTCATAGCCAAACTATGTATCTGTTTCCCAAGCGCCAAGTTTCTAGCATGCCCACAAGCTGAAACCGCACTTGTAAACGAAACATGATCAAGCTTCATTCCTAATCTAATCATCTCAACAAAAGTCGACAGCGCTTCCACCCCATAACTTCTTTCTTGACTATAACCCGAAAGCATAGCATTCCACGACACTAAATCCTTACTATCCATCTCATCAAACACCTGTTCCGCTTCAACTATCCGTCCCCATTTCGAGTACAACGTCAAAAGTGCATTCGCTATAAAACCTTCACACTGCATCCCGTTTTTCACCACAAGCGACTGCAACTGAACTCCAAACAAAAACTCCTCACAATCCGCACAATGAGCCAACGCACTAGTATAAGTCACTGCATCAAAACCAACCCCTAAATAATTCATCCGACCCGCAAACCCCAACGCCTCATATCCATCCTTAAACCCCGACAACAAAGTGTTCCACGACACAATATCCGGACTAACCAAGTCCTCAAACACATCCATCGCCCGATCAAGCAAACCCGCCTTACAATACATATGCATCAAAGAATTATTAACAGACAAAAAAGAATCAAGCCCTGAAGTGACCCCAAATCCATGTATCTGACCCCCGAGCTTCGGGTCCCCACGACACGCCTTAACAGCAAGTGTAGTGGAAACTTCATCAATATGAGCAAGACCCAGATCACGAAATTTGTTTTTAAAGGTTTCAAGAGCTTGAAAGGGGTGGTTTTGGTGTAGAAAGGTGAGCATTGTGTGCTGCAGAGAGTCGAAGTTTCGTTGAGGCGTTTTGTCGAACAGTTGGTGTGCATTTTGAAATGAGGGGAGTTTGGTTGCTGTGTGTAAAGGGTTTTTGAAAAAGAATTGGCGGGTGATCATTAATGTTGATGAGTGATGATAAAGGTTTGGTTTTTATGGGGTTTTGATCATGGGGGATTAGTGGCAAAGAGGGTTTTGTTACTGAAAGATTAAGAGTTAATTTTTGTTAAAAAGAAGGTTAAAAGTGTTTGTTTTAGCTTTTATAAGAGGCTTATTCACTTATATTTAGGGTTTTGTTTAAAAAAAAAAAAAAAAAAAAAAAAAAAAAACCTGATATTTTGGGTTGGTCAAAAAGTCAAGAAAATTAACCTGATGATCGCGAAGATTTGAGCCAAAAAGTCAGCCTTGTTCGGGTAATTTGAAGAGGAAAAACCTCATTCATCTACCGTTTACTTCTTGTTGGCTTATATATCTCCGCCTCAAAATAGTTGTTAATCCACAAAAGCAAACATTTTAAGAAAAACGTAATTGTTATTGTTATCTCTCTAATACTTTTTGCAAAATGACAGTTTTGCTCTTAACAAATAGCGGATCTAAGTATTTGGAACATGTGTGGCACAAAGGATTATTTTTCCTCAAGTTCTAACTAATACAAAGTAGAGAATAAAAAGTGCGGGATTAGAAATATATATACAAGCCAGCTAAGTATAGTTACATCGGTCGTCTCCCTAGAACAAATTATCTCTTCAATATTTCATGAATTGGAAGTAACCCACATCAACTTAGTAAAACTTGGACAACTCTTTATTTTATTTTACTTTACTTTAGCTAATTAGTTATTGATTATTTAGCATCATATATGTTGTATTGTTTTCAACCTATTTTTAGAATATAATTTAAAATATGCATTACGCACAAACCAATCTTTTCTTATATATATAAAGCTTAAGAAGCCTTATAAATTTAAGTGCTCATGATTAATGCTTGATGAATTGATTGCATCACATGTGTTATTCCACATTTATTTCGAGGCATGTCAAGCAACTTTCGTTAAGTATACAAACTTTCCTTAAGTGTGCAATGAATATTCACATGATGGCCATTTATATCTTGAGTATATGAAGAATTTATCAGTTACACAACTCTACATAGTATGTTATCTTTATAAAGTTACTCAGTAGTTTTGAAGTTTCACACACCTCAAACTTGAGCTTACACTTTTGCATAACTGAATCTAATTTGAAAAATGGCAAACAGGTCAGGCCAGGCTTCTCAAACAGCTGAAAAAATTTCTGAAAAAGATGGAACAGCTAACAAAGATTGTGGAAAAAATCCCATGCAGCCAAACGGCCAACTTTTTCTTGATGAACTTTATGTTGGTGTCTCAGGAACCATAGTTGTTATGCTGTGTAGAAAATGGGATGTGAATGCGACAACCGGCCGTTATTTAAGCACTGATTTCATTGTTTCGGATGCAAAGGTAATTTAGCTCTTTGTTTTCCTGCAAGTTAAATGAAGAGAAACAAATATAATTGTGATTGTATAAAATTATTAAAATCCAGAAAGATGCATATGTTGTCTATTTTGTATATGGTTTGGGGCTTGGTTGATGCATACATTATTCACTAAAGAACTCGAATTCTGTTATTCCAGGGTAATATCATGCACTGTACTACAAAAGCCAGCATTTCACATAATTTTGTTGACAAATTAAAAGATGGTTTCAATTACTCAATCAAAGACTTCAGTGTCATGGAAAATAAGGATGAATACCGTGTTTTGAAGGACTCTGCTTTCATGATTGAATTTCATGGATCAACGTCCGTAAGGAAAGCTGCAGTCAAGGCGGATGGTTTTGTCAGACATCCCTTCCAATTGGTACCATTCGACAAGCTTGAACCTACAGGCAATAAATTTCTAATTGGTAAGGTCATGATTGTCAAATGTTTTCTGTTGGTTTCCAGTTTCTATCTATGAATATAATTTTTTGTATATTTTTCAGATGTTGTTGGTTACATTACGAATGTTGGTAGGACCACCTATCAGAGATCAGGTTCAAGAAATCTTGATTTCCATCTTGCCAATCAAAGGTATGTGTTAGTTTGTGCCTTTCTTACAGCTATCACATGTTGTTTTCCTAATCGTTAGTCTTATATTGCTTTAAGCAGTGGGCAGTCAATTAGGGTTACCCTGTGGGGTGCTTTAGGCGATGTCTTAGTAGAAAAGAAAGCTAAACATACTGGGCTGTGTGCCGTGGTCCTAACTTCAGTCAATGCTAAATACTACAATAGTAAGGGTCTATTCAACATAATGTTTCTATGTGGTTTATGAGAATCAAGGTTTAACTGATTGTATGTACTTACCTTTCAGATAAACTTTATTTGTCGAGCAGCTCCTCCACCCTCATTCTGGATGATGATGACATTCCAGCTCTGAAACAATTTAAGGGCGGAGTAAGGTAATCACAGTTAGATTCTCCCTACACGTTAATCATGTTAACATCTAACCCTAATGTTTCTTACAGTGGTGTTAATCTAAAAAGGGAAGGCGTGCCAGTTGACCACTCTATACCAAAGCCTGGGACACTTGAAAATGTGTTGATGTGGGCAAGAAACAGGAACAGTGATGTACTTATGTTCTATTCTAATCTTTTGTTAATGTAATTATAGCCTATTGCATCCTATTTAGAGCTCAACCTTCCACTGTAAGGTAACGATAGATAGAGTCATAACTAGAAAGGGGTGGAACTATCCATCGTGCGGAGGTGAGAAATGCAAGAAAGGTTTAACAAGGCATGAAGGTAAATTTTGGTGTGAAGGTTGTAACAAATCTGTGGACTATCCAGTTGTAAGGTATCACTCTTGCTTTACATTATAAATTATTTGGTTTTTAAAAATATCATTTGTATAATTTTTAAAAGAATGAAAAGATTGAATACCAATTTGATGCAATATTGGGTGTGTAGGTACAGGCTCGAAGTTGGTGTATCCGATGAGACAGACCAGACTGTTGTTGTGATGTTTGATGAGACTGCAAAAGAGGTGGTTAAACACTCAGCAGCCGAACTTTTTGGTACAGATGGGGAGGTACATTATTAATGATAAAGAGTAAATGTTTAAAGGTTAAAAAAAGTAATCTAATAATTAGCCCTAACCTTATCTTCCTCTCCAGGATTCAGAGGATCATGTTGTGTTGCCACGTGCCATTTCTGAAATTGTGGGCAGTACCCACATTCTGGAGATAAAGACACACACTTACTATGAACATGGAAGCTACGAGAGCTTCACATGTTCGGCAATTTGTGCAGACCAGGCTGGTGATGATGAGGGTGCGGGTTCTAGCACCGTTGAGGAAATGGATGCTTCTGAGACAGGTCCAATCAGTGTCAACTCCATCAAAGCCTACTGAAGACAACATTAAAAAAGGTTAGTTAATGGATCCTTCATCCACATTCCGAAGCAGTTTAAACTATAACCGCTTACATGTCATTTATAATTGTGTTATTTAAGGAATGATGTTGAAGATTCAGACAATGAAACAAAGGATGTCATTAAGAAAAGAAGGTCTGGATTACTCTTATTCTTTTTGTTATTTTATCATTAGCTTAATATTGTTGCAAATCTTAATAGTTTGATTTCTTGCATACCTCATTTAGGTTTGTCGTTGCAGTCTCCGACGAGGAGTGAACAAGAAATGCTGAAGATCTTGGAAGCATCGTGCAAAGTTACCACCTGATGAGTGAAGAATGAAATGAATAAATAATTAGGGGAAACATTCTGAGTTGAATCCTAATAGTTAATAGGATTCTTGAGTTTCATGCTTTTGGAAAAATATTTGTGTTTGGTTTTAAGTTTTCATGTTTTGAATGAATTGTGTTTGTTTCCAAGTTAAAATCATGCGATCATGGTATTCATTAGTAAAATTTTACCCGTGTGGTTGAAACTTATGGTCCGCACTGCTCTTCTGACAACACATATTATTACACATTAAACGCCAACACTATATAAAACCATGTAAAAGCTGTAACTAGATGGCTTACTCGAGCTTTGTAAATGTATGCACACAGAGCATCTCTAAGCTATCCTAAAGGCTGACAAACGAATCAACACTTCCGACAGCAACATATCTGACATGACTCCTGAACGTTCACTTGCTATGTAACAAAAACCATCAGTGTGAGCTGTCAAGTTGTCAAATGCTTGAAGGGACGAGTATGCCAGTACTTCAACGGTGCCTAGAGAGATTTATCAATAAAGAAAGTGATCACGAGACGTGGTAAACAACAACATGATCTTGACTAAACGATATAAAACAGTATACTCAAAATTCAAGTATTCTTACCATTTCCAATAGTTAGGAAGAACAAATTCTCCTTCATGTTCCATGATATCTCATTCACCTCGCCAAACAAAGCAGCGAGAACGTTCGAATATATGCATACATGGTATTCATTAATAAAAATTTCATTGTTTACAAGTTCAAATCTTGCAAATTAATAATAACAAGCAGCTTGATTAAATTTTATATTACATTTGTATTATACTTATTCATGGAAGTTTTAAGTTAAAATTGCGCATCAAATGCAAGACTATAAAAAAATAAAGTAATTGTCTAAACTTTGTATTGGATTTTTATATTACATTATAAAGGTTCACTCATCTTCTTTGTTTCCTGTTTTTATTCTCAAATAAATGATGTCTACATGATGTTGTTTGGAACAAATAATTGATCCTGGAAATAAGACGGCAGACCTGTGCAAATGATATTACATATTCAAGTTCGAATTCTGAAGGTTGCATCATAAAGATTAATATATAAGTCTATAACTAATCAGAGACTTAAAAGGGATGCATCATGAACATCGGGTAACACAAATATAGTGCCGGACCTAACAAATGACAAAAATTAGTACAATACGCAGGTAAATAAGTAAAAGGTGCAACTTTGGTTCACAAAATTATCAGGAAAAGGAAATAAAATGAATTGCTATAATATTTTTATGATTTTTTTTTTTTTTTTTTTTTTGTTATAAAACCTTTTGAATTCCTAATGAATTAACTTTATGGTCAGTGTAAGTTACTAAAATATTTTGTAACTGCATGGAAACCAAATAGCTTTATGAGGCCTTTAAAAGCCCCATGCTGATCTCTACTATACACAACTATCACAATCTATATTTCACTCTAATAGGATTGAGTAAGGAAGAACTCTGCAGGTATTTTCATCTGACAGCAGAGCAGGCTGCCATAGAACTTAATATTGGTTCAACTGCTTTAAAAAGGTACTGTAGAAAAGCGGGTTTTAATCGTTGGCCCTATCGTAAGCTGAGTAGTTTAGATTCGCTGATTAGCACTCTTCAGGTATGAGTTCAAATAAGTGTAACATATTATTGTTTAGATTTGCGAATGTCATGTCTAATTCAACAGTATCTTTTTGCAATATGAATGTGTAATTGCATTTATAAAAAACTAATTTTATAACATACCATATTATTGATAAACTTATTTTTTTATAGGCTGAAAATGGAGGCACAAAAGTTGATGATAAGATGTGAGATGTCATACTAAAGTTGAAAGAAGAAAGAAGAATGATAGAGGAAAATCCTGATTATGAAATTGCAGCAACCACAAAAAGATTGAGACAGAAATGTTTCAAAGCTAACCACAATAATAGGAAAAACAAGAGATTGATATTATCATTAACCAACGCAACAGAAGCAATTGAAGCAACACCGTTGCAAGTTGTGTACCCTACTGATAGCTCAAATTATGAAGAAATGGCCACAACAGAAGCAATTGAAGCAACACCGTTGAATGTTGTGTACCCTATTGGTAGCTAAGATTATGAAAAAATGGTTCATGATAATGGTAGTGATTTTAATAAGCAGGAATAGATGAGCATGTTTTAGTCTAAAATGTTAATTTAACATCAATGGAATGTTACTCTCTTTCTATCTTAACAACTATATATGACTAAATAATTAGATTACAATATCTGTCAATCTATTATGTCAATCTGCTATATAACTTTATTCAGTCAACAAACTAACAATTACGACTCTGACTTAAACAATCTTTAACCAAGTTAATTTACACATGTTTTGTTAATATGAACCACATAATAAAAGCTATTCGTAACTCCAATAATCTTCCAAATTCCTTAAAAATTCTTAAGCAAATTCCATATTGATTGTCAATAAATGATGCATTTACACAACCAAATACCAAAAGCCAATCTTTTCGCCTTCATAAGTTTATATCACTACAAATATATATGTGATCTTTAATTCCATGTGCTACAGAAACAAACATCTGTTTTATGAAGCTATGGATCATGGTAAGTTTAAACTTAATTGCTATTCCTATACTTAAATTGTTCGTGCAATAACAATTATCGATTTATCTATTTTACAGATTCACTTAAGAAGCAAACCGACTTTCCATCCTTATCAAACATGATCAACAACTCTATAATGATTAGATCATATACAAAAATTAGATCTGATGGCAGAATTGAGAGTTGTTGTGGTCTGAAAATAAGGGAAGTAGCGACACAACAAGCAGGTAAAGAAAACTAATTCTGGATTTTAGTTCAATTAATAAACACTAACCTTATGCTAACAATTAGCAAATTTCATCCAGGAATTTCGACAACTCCAGAAAACAACAGAGAAGATATTAAAGAAAAAATATCAGTTCCTGATTCTAACAAATCTAAGAAAACCCGCAAAAGATATAAAGGTAAATTTTCAATGCATGTATCTTATAATTAAGTAGCAGTTCTACTAAACATAAAGCATAAATTTTCAGGTTCTACATCCAATTCCCAGTTCCCAACAACAGATATTACATCAGAACAAGTGAGAAACCGTATGGCTAAAAAAAACCAAAAAAGAATAGGATTCACATCTAAAGGTTACTTTTCAATTAAGTTTACCCAATTTCATTTTTTCTTAACAGATTTAAAGGCAATTAACAAAATCATATATAAATATAATTTTTTTTTACGCAAGGGATTGCTGTCTCATACCATAATATTGGTCCACCATTGTATAAATGTGGAAACTCTGAAGCAATCATGTGGTATGAAGAAAGAACGAATAAGGGATTCAAACATGTAAAGTCATTATTCTCCCTTTGTTGCCAAAGTGGTAAAGTGCTCCTCACTAAATTCAATGAAGCACCGACGTTATTAAAGAACCTTCTTGATTATGGTGATTCATCTACAGCAAAATTTAGAGAGCAGATTAGAATTTACAATAGTCTGTTTTGCTTTACATCTTTTGGAGCAAAAATAGATAACTCGATTAATTCAGGACGGGGACCATATACATTTAGAATCAACGGACAAAATTATCATCTGATTGGGTCACTGCTTCCAACAACAGGAGAACAACCGAAGTTTGCTCAGCTTTACTTTTTTGATACACAGAATGAAGCTCGCAATCGCATGAATGCTTTTATTGATAAAAAAACAGAACCCGAGATTGATGAAACATTAGTCATGGACCTCATTGCAATGCTAAATCAGTCAAGTGCAGTTGCCAAGGCATTTCGCATGGCAAGAGATTGGTGTGTTGCACATGATACTTCTAACTTCCAGTTGCGTCTTATTAGCAATAGAGCAAGTACACGACAGTACAACACCCCAAGTGTGTCCGAAGTAGCTGCTCTAATTACAAATGATTTTGGTCAGGGAATTCCTTCACGAGATATCATTGTAAGCTGTAAAGACACTGGAAAACAAAGAATTTTAGAATTGCATGCTTCTTACATGGCACTACAGTATCCTTTGTTATTCCCATACGGAGAAGATGGGTTTCATGATAATATACCTTATCATGACAATTCAAGTGCACGAAAAACTATACGTGAATTCGTTACAATGAAGGAGTATTATGCGTACGTAATTCAGCAACGAAATAACCAGGGTACTACTTTGCTAAGAGGAGGGAGGCTTTTCCAACAATTTTTGGTTGATGCGTATACATCTATTGAAGAACAAAGACTTAAATGGACAAGAAGTAATCAAGGCAACCTACGTGTCGATCTTTATCATAACGTGTTTGATGCTGTTACAAGAGGAGATACAGACGCCGCAGCAATTGGAAAAAGAATAGTTTTACCATCAAGCTTTGTAGGCAGCCCAAGGTATATGATGCAAAATTATCAAGATGCCATGGCTCTATGTAGGGTATTTGGAAATCCGGATCTGTTCATCACATTCACTTCCAATCCAAAATGGCCTGAAATAGGTGACATGCTTTCGCATATTCCTGGCCTGAAAGCTCACGATCGACCGGAAGTTGGAACTAGGGTATTTAAAATTAAATTGACTGAGTTATTAGATGATCTTACAAAAAAACAGATTTTTGGCGATTGTTGTGCGGGTAAAAAAATTCACCTGTTAATATCGATAACTTTTTTGCTTTAAATCATTCTGATTTATACCTAATATATTTCAAATATTTCGTTTCAGTTGTGTATGTTATCGAATTTCAAAAACGGGGCTTGCCGCATGCTCATATTTTATTGTGGCTTGAAGGATACGCCAAGTGCAAGACTAGGGCTGAAATAGATGATCTAATCTCAGCAGAGATTCCATGCAAAGCTAATGATCCGGATGGATACAAAGTTGTTACCGAATTTATGTTGCACGGACCCTGCGGGAAGGATGCAAAGAGCGCACCATGCAACATAGAAGGAAAATGTTCAAAGCATTTCCCTAAAGCGTTTTATCCGGAAACAACAATTGATGGAGATGGCTACCCTGTTTACCGTCGTAGAGATAATAAAGTCAATGTTGTAAAGGGTAAGTTCACTTTCAATAATAGATATGTCGTTCCTTACAATCGATATCTTTTGATTAAGTATCAAGCGCACATAAATGTTGAATGGTGCAATAGATCGAGGGCAATTAAGTATCTATTTAAATACTTAAACAAAGGGCCTGATCGAGCTACTATTGTCATTGAAGAAAACATAAAAAAAGCCGATACAGGAGTTCCCACACAGATTGTTGAGGTTGATGAAATTAAAATTTTCTTGAATTGTCGATATTTAGGCCCATGTGAAGCAGTATGGAGACTCTTTTCTTTTGACATCAATTTCAACTACCCATCAGTCATGAAGCTCAATTACCACCTACCCAACCAAAATGCAATAACACTACGGGATTCTGAAAATTTACCAGCACTGCTTCAAAAGGAAGGTATCAACATAACTATGTTTACCAAGTGGTTTAAACTTAATAAACGTGAACCACCAGCTCGGGAATTAACTTATGCTGAAATTCCAACAATGTATGTATGGCATGAAAAAGCAAGAATTTGGAAACTCAGAAAACTAAAGAAATGCATAGGTCGGATGTTTTATTCCAATCCTGCTTCAGGGGAACGTTACTATCTCAGAATGGTACTGAATGTAGCTAAAGGTCCCGAATCGTTTGAACACTTGATGACCGTTAACAAAGTTACATACCGGACATTTAAAGAGGTATGCTTTGCATATGGATTGCTCAATGATGACAAAGAATGGACCAGGGCTATATCAGAGGCGAGAATGTGGGCATTGGCACCTCAATTGAGGGACTTATTTGTTACAATATTGTTGTTTTGTGAAGTAAGTAGGCCGCGGCAATTATGTAAAGAAAACTAGGAGGCTCTATCAGAAGATATTTTACATAAACAAAGAAAACACTTCAGGTACCCAGACTTACAACTTACCGAAGAACAGATTCAGAACTATTGTTTGGTGGAGATAGAGGCACTGTTCCACAGATTTGGTAAATCTTTAGCCAAATTTGAAGGCCTCCCACGACCAAATCCTAAGCTACTAACAAACATGGATAATCGTTTGATTAGAGAAGCATTGGATTTTGATATGAAAACAAGTAAGATTGAACATGAACAGCTTCATTCAATGTTAAACTCCGAGCAACATCTGATCTATCAAGAAGTTATTGAGTCTGTTTATAGTAAAAAAGGAGGATTTTACTTTGTTTATGGACCCGGAGGTAGTGGTAAGACATTTTTATACAAGACTATAATATCAAAACTAAGATCAGAAAGAACGATAGTTCTTGCAGTTGCATCTTCAGGTACATCATTTAATACTCTTTTTATCAATTATTATACATAATATTTCATGAACATCAACAATACTACACTACTTAAATAGTTGATTATTTACTATTAAACCAGGAATTGCTTCTTTACTACTACCGGGAGGGAGGACTGCTCATAGCAGATTTGTTATTCCATTGGAATTGATAGAAAATAGCACGTGTGGTATCAAACAAAACACACATCTCGCAGAATTACTGAAAGAGGCCAGATTGATAATTTGGGATGAAGCACCAATGACTCAGCGATATGCTTTTGAAGCTTTAGACAAGAAATTGAGGGATATATTGGGATTCGAGAAACCGGAAAATAGAGACCGCATATTCGGTGGAATGACAGTGTTACTGGGAGGTGATTTCAGACAGGTTTTACCAGTAATCCCGAAGGCCAAAAGATCAGAAGTTATTCAAGCTTGCATAAACAGATCAGAACTATGGAAAGCTTGCAAGGTATTTACACTTACACGTAGCATGCGAGTAAATGAATATACAGACGATGGAAGCATTGACACTCGAAAACAAGAATTCAATAAATGGGTGTTGGATGTAGGTGATGGGAATTTGGAAGCCAAAATTAAAGAAGGTGAGGATGAGCCAAGCTGGATTCATATTCCGAATAACTTTATTTTAAATCCAGGAGAATCTCCCATTGAAGAAATCTTCGCACAAACATTCCCTCATTTTACAACAAGACAGAATGAACACGCATATCTAAAGGAAAGGGCTATCCTGACTCCAAAAAACGAAGATGCTGATGCAATAAATGAACACATGTTTAAAAAGTTAGCAGGTAAGACTATCACGTACAAAAGTGCAGATGAAGTATGTAAGGCATCTATTGATACTCTTGATCAAGATCAACTGTATCCCATTGAGTTCTTGAATTCCTTAAATTTCCAAGGTATGCCACCACATTCTCTATGCTTAAAAAAGGAGCTCCCGATAATGCTTTTGCGAAACGTTAATCCTAGCCAGGGTTTATGCAACGGGACACGACTAATTATTACTGATCTTGGCCAGTTTGTTATTCAAGCTAAAATCCTAACTGGATCACATGTAGGAGATAGTGTCCTTATACCTAGGATCACACTGTCATCGACACAATCAAAATGGCCGTTCATATTGAAACGAAGACAGTTTTCTGTTAGACCATGCTATGCGATGACCATAAACAAGAGCCAAGGTCAGTCACTTAAGTATGTCGGTGTCTACTTACCCAACCCTGTGTTCAGCCATGGGCAGCTATATGTTGCGATATCTAGAGTCACAAACCCTAACGGTCTCAAAATACTAATGGCGGAAGATGAAAGCATCAAATTCAAAGACCGGACAAGAAATATCGTTTATAAGGAAACGTTCAGTAACCTAATTTAGCGAGTTGTAATACCTTTCTCATAATGAATCGATGCTACTATGTATCTTCTATGTTTTGTTGCTTTACAAATAATTTTATTGTTCTCATTAATTCAATCCTACAATATATCTGTTCATTTACGATATCAACGTTACGTTCATGACCAACAAATTAGTTCAGGAGACGTTCGCCATGACGATGCTTTGTAAATACAAAAATTTCAATGTAATACTTTTATTTTTTTAAGTCTTAACAGGTATAATCACAGTCTTAAACAGGTTAGCTCTTTGCAATAGCTGGCTTATTTTACTCGAAGTAACAGGAATGCTCAGACGATGAGATTTAAACTTACGAGTTTTGCAGGTTTGAGGAAGAATGAGAGAACGAAGGGTTGGATAGATAAATTGATAAATGCTATCATTGATGCAAGAATCATATGGAAGCACATTTCAAAGCAGTTGAGACAGTAATACTAAGAATTGGTGAAACTGACATCAAGTCAGTGACGTGAAGCACATTTGATATTATAAATAAGCTATATAACCAGAAATAACCACCAAAATCCTTAAACTTCAATTTTCACTTATGATATGAGACAGTTAAAAATACGAACACAACAATAATAACTAACACCAAACAAACAGGCAATCAAATAAACTCCTTATAACACCGCAAACACATATAACTCCGGCCAATCTCAACTTCTCAACACAAAATCCCTTAACCTACACTTCGTCACATGCAATTCTACAAAAACCTAATAAAAAACCAATAAATAGGGCGTGAGAGGAAATTACATTGCACGCAAGCTTCCACAATAAACCAAAGACCAAGAGTATCCACCAATAACCAGCAACACATCGAAAAATCACCTGAAACAAAGAAATTTAAAAATTAACTAAAGCAAGGTTATGAGGAACTTAACCATACTTTATCAGTTTCAAATATTTCTACATAAAACAACACAAACGGCGAAAATTTCCACATATAAATCACCATAAAGTGGTCACATATCTCTAAACTTAAAAATCTGCCTAAAGTGCCCACAACATTTCACACAATATGGCTAAAGACATTTGCGCAAAAACTTTGTGAAAAGCACACGAATTGAACCTTAAATTGGCAGACACATTTTTGCATGTAAATAGGATGAAATAAGCACACCTTTAGATCGACCTCGAAGAACCGGTGTAGGCTGACTACGGGTAGCAGCACCACCACCGCGAGCTGATTAACCACCTTGATGATCCATGTTAATCAATTTTCTTTCAAACTCCTATTCAATTTAATTCAATTCACAAAGTACTAATCATTTAACTTATGCAGCATAATGAATCTAACCTAATTTAATCCCCAATTATGAATCTAACCTAATATTATCCCCAATTATGAATCTAACCTAATATTATACCCAATTATGAATCTAACCTAATTTAATCCCCAATTCCGAATCCGCAATTAGTTAATTACAATCGTTGAGCCGACTGATAACAGTTTTTCAAAAGCAAACAATAAAAAAAAGCATAATTTTTGGGGGAAAACGTATAAAGCCATAAATTCTAAATTGACCCATAAAAACATGAAATTAAACACAAAACTAACCTTTCTATACCATCAATTTCCAAGCAATTTGTACCAATCTCTCGCCTTTCTATTCAATTCAGGACCGTCGTATGATTTTTTCGAATATATGATTTTGGTGAGATCTTGTGAGTTGACCTAGATGAAAGAAAAAAAATTACCAAAATGAGGTCGTTATTGTTGTTATGGTTATTGGTGTGTCTGATGAAATTTTATGCCATGATTTATACGACTCTGACTTGAATACGATGTACTGATGTTGTTGTTTTATTAAAAGATGTGTGATATAATTTTTGAATTCACACAGTGTGACAGAAATATGGGCTATTTTTTCATATAAGGTAATAATAAAAAAAGGAAAAAAAAATAAAAAAATACATGAATAAACAAAAGCATAACAAAAGCCATAGCAGATCTCCATTCATACTAAAATATTCACTACATTCAAACGTTAACAACTCATCACAAGATAAACCAACATAAAACTACCAACAAAAGACTTCAAAACACATCCATTAAAGTCATCTAATCATTCAACATCCGATGACCCTTTATCAAATTCCATCAGCTTCACCTGACGCTCTTTCTCCATAATACCATCACGGGTTTCACCAATAAGAGATGTCAACAACCGAAGCCTATCAAGGTCCCTGTTATGCGTTTCAACCAAACAACGAAGAGCAGCTACAGCTTTGTCATTATATGGACCACAGTTACGAAGTTCAGCAATGGTTATCTCACTCTTTTCAACCTTGCTGCGAAGTTGATTCCGCTCCTCTCCAATTCTCATTAGAAAACCTTGCTCTTCAATTATCTGGCTCTGAATCAAGAACTTGAAAGCGGTTGCTAAATCATTAGATCCGCATGCTTGCTTCAGCTCACTGATGTTTCTTGATGATGATGCCATTGTTGATAAACTTAGATGAATAGATCAATTTGTATATCATATTTATAATACAAAAAAAACCGTTACAAGAAAACAAATAGTCATTTTTAATATAAACATTAACTATAATGAATGAAGAAATAAATATTAATTATAATCAAAATTTGTAACCGACGATAATTAAAACTTAAAACTTTACTATTTATAAACAAAAACTCCATCACTTACAAAATCCATGCAATTATCGTCTTACATATCAGAAAAAAAATACTTAACGTTAAAGAGAACATATATACATACAAAATAAATACAATACCATAAGATTCATAAATAAATAATAATATGTCATATAATTAACGACGTGATTACATACCATCAAAATTTACAAAGCTAATAATGAACATATTTACCACACATTAAAGTACGACCAGGTATATGAGCCCGTGTGCAACGCACGGGTCTGAATGACTCGTATATATAAAGCTTAAGAAGCCTTATAAATTTAAGTGCTCATGATTAATGCTTGATGAATTGATTGTATCACATGTGTTATTCCACATTTATTTCCAGGCATGTCAAGCAACTTTCGTTAAGTATACAAACTTTCCTTAAGTGTGCAATGAATATTCACATGATGGCCATTTATATCTTGAGTATATGAAGAATTTATCAGTTACACAACTCTACATAGTATGTTATCTTTATAAAGTTACTCAGTAGTTTTGAAGTTTCACACACCTCAAACTTGAGCTTACACTTTTGCATAACTGAATCTAATTTGAAAATGGCAAACAGGTCAGGCCAGGCTTCTCAAACCGCTGAAAAAATTTCTGAAAAAGATGGAACAACTAACAAAGATTGTGGAAAAAATCCCATGCAGCCAAACGGCCAACTTTTTCTTGATGAACTTTATGTTGGTGTCTCAGGAACCATAGTTGTTATGCTGTGTAGAAAATGGGATGTGAATGCGACAACCGGCCGTTATTTAAGCACTGATTTCATTGTTTCGGATGCAAAGGTAATTTAGCTCTTTGTTTTCCTGCAAGTTAAATGAAGAGAAACAAATATAATTATGATTGTATAAAATTATTAAAATCCAGAAAGATGCATATGTTGTCTATTTTGTATATGGTTTGGGGTTTGGTTGATGCATACATTATTCACTAAAGAACTCGAATTCTGTTATTCCAGGGTAATATCATGCACTGTACTACAAAAGCCAGCATTTCACATAATTTTGTTGACAAATTAAAAGATGGTTTCATTTACTCAATCAAAGACTTCAGAGTCATGGAAAATAAGGATGAATACCGTGTTTTGAAGGACTCTGCTTTCATGATTGAATTTCATGGATCAACGTCCGTAAGGAAAGCTACAGTCAAGGCGGATGGTTTTGTCAGACATCCCTTCCAATTGGTACCATTCGACAAGCTTGAACCTACAGGCATTAAATTTCTAATTGGTAAGGTCATGATTGTCAAATGTTTTCTGTTGGTTTCCAGTTTCTATCTATAAATATAATTTTTTGTATATTTTTCAGATGTTTTTCGTTACATTACGAATGTTGGTAGGACCACCTATCAGAGATCAGGTTCAAGAAATCTTGATTTCCATCTTGCCAATCAAAGGTATGTGTTAGTTTGTGCCTTTCTTACAGCTAATCACATGTTGTTTTCCTAATCGTTAGTCTTATATTGCTTTAAGCAGTGGGCAGTCAATTAGGGTTACCCTGTGGGGTGCTTTAGGCGATGTCTTAGTAGAAAAGAAAGCTAAACATACTGGGCTGTGTGCCGTGGTCCTAACTTCAGTCAATGCTAAATACTACAATAGTAAGGGTCTATTCAACATAATGTTTCTATGTGGTTTATGAGAATCAAGGTTTAACTGATTGTATGTACTTACCTTTCAGATAAACTTAATTTGTCGAGCAGCTCCTCCACCCTCATTCTGGATGATGATGACATTCCAGCTCTGAAACAATTTAAGGGTGGAGTAAGGTAATCACAGTTAGATTCTCCCTACACGTTAATCATGTTAGCATCTAACCCTAATGTTTCTTACAGTGGTGTTAATCTAAAAAGGGAAGGCGTGCCAGTTGACCACTCTATACCAAAGCCTGGGACACTTGAAAATGTGTTGATGTGGGCAAGAAACAGGAACAGTGATGTACTTATGTTCTATTCTAATCTTTTGTTAATGTAATTATAGCCTATTGCATCCTATTTAGAGCTCAACCTTCCACTGTAAGGTAACGATAGATAGAGTCATAACTAGAAAGGGGTGGAACTATCCATCGTGCGGAGGTGAGAAATGCAAGAAAGGTTTAACAAGGCATGAAGGTAAATTTTGGTGTGAAGGTTGTAACAAATCTGTGGACTATCCAGTTGTAAGGTATCACTCTTTCTTTACATTAGTTATTATTTGGTTTTTAAAAATATCATTTGTATAATTTTTAAAAGAATGAAAAGATTGAATACCAATTTGATGCAATATTGGGTGTGTAGGTACAGGCTCGAAGTTGGTGTATCCGATGAGACAGACCAGACTGTTGTTGTGATGTTTGATGAGACTGCAAAAGAGGTGGTTAAACACTCAGCAGCCGAACTTTTTGGTACAGATGGGGAGGTACATTATTAATGATAAAGAACAAATGTTTAAAGGTTAAAAAAAGTAATCTAATAATTAGCCCTAACCTTATCTTCCTCTCCAGGATTCAGAGGATCATGTTGTGTTGCCACGTGCCATTTCTGAAATTGTGGGCAGTACCCACGTTCTGGAGATAAAGACACACACTTACTATGAACATGGAAGCTACGAGAGCTTCACATGTTCGGCAATTTGTGCAGACCAGGCTGGTGATGATGAGGGTGCGGGTTCTAGCACCGTTGAGGAAATGGCTGCTTCTGAGACAGGTCCAATCGAGCCTTCTAAAGAAAACACCATTGAAAGGTTAATCAATGATACCTCAATTCGCAAGTTTTAACAATCTAAAATACAACTACTGCTTACCTCATTTATTTTTTAATTGTTTCAGTGTTGATGTTGAGCAATCAGGCACTGATATAGAGGTGGAGAAAGTTGACCAAGTTGCTGCTACTAAAAAGCACCAGTTGAAGAAATGATCGGATGATCCATCAGTGTCAACTCCATCAAAGCCTACTGAAGACAACATTAAAAAAAGGTTAGTTAATGGATCCTTCATCCACATTCCGAAGCAGTTTAAACTATAACCGCTTACATGTCATTTATAATTGTGTTATTTAAGGAATGATGTTGAAGATTCAGACAATGAACCAAAGGATGTCATTAAGAAAAGAAGGTCTGGATTACTCTTATTCTTTTTGTTATTTTATCATTAGCTTAATATTGTTGCAAATCTTAATAGTTTGATTTCTTGCATACCTCATTTAGGTTTGTCGTTGCAGTCTCCGACGAGGAGTGAACAAGAAATGCTGAAGATCTTGGAAGCATCATGCAAAGTTACCACCTGATGAGTGAAGAATGAAATGAATAAATAATTAGGGGAAACATTCTGAGTTGAATCCTAATAGTTAATAGGATTCTTGAGTTTCATGCTTTTGGAAAAATATTTGTGTTTGGTTTTAAGTTTTCATGTTTTGAATGAATTGTGTTTGTTTCCAAGTTAAAATCATGCGATCATGGTATTCATTAGTAAAATTTTACCCGTGTGGTTGAAACTTATGGTCCGCACTGCTCTTCTGACAACACATATTATTACACATTAAACGCCAACACTATATAAAACCATGTAAAAGCTGTTACTAGATGGCTTACTCGAGCTTTGTAAATGTATGCACACAGAGCATCTCTAAGCTATCCTAAAGGCTGACAAACGAATCAACACTTCCGACAGCAACATATCTGACATGACTCCTGAACGTTCACTTGCTATGTAACAAAAACCATCAGTGTGAGCTGTCAAGTTGTCAAATGCTTGAAGGGACGAGTATGCCAGTACTTCAACGGTGCCTAGAGAGATTTATCAATAAAGAAAGTGATCACGAGATGTGGTAAACAACAACATGATCTTGACTAAACGATATAAAACAGTATACTCAAAATTCAAGTATTCTTACCATTTCCAATAGTTAGGAAGAACAAATTCTCCTTCATGTTCCATGATATCTCATTCACCTCGCCAAACAAAGCAGCGAGAACGTTCGAATATATGCATACATGGTATTCATTAATAAAAATTTCATTGTTTACAAGTTCAAATCTTGCAAATTAATAATAACAAGCAGCTTGATTAAATTTTATATTACATTTGTATTATACTTATTCATGGAAGTTTTAAGTTAAAATTGCGCATCAAATGCAAGACTATAAAAAAATAAAGTAATTGTCTAAACTTTGTATTGGATTTTTATATTACATTATAAAGGTTCACTCATCTTCTTTGTTTCCTGTTTTTATTCTCAAATAAATGATGTCTACATGATGTTGTTTGGAACAAATAATTGATCCTGGAAATAAGACGGCAAACCTGTGCAAATGATATTACATATTCAAGTTCGAATTCTGAAGGTTGCATCATAAAGATTAATATATAAGTCTATAACTAATCAGAGACTTAAAAGGGATGCATCATGAACATCGGGTAACACAAATATAGTGCCGGACCTAACAAATGACAAAAATTAGTACAATACGCAGGTAAATAAGTAAAAGGTGCAACTTTGGTTCACAAAATTATCAGGAAAAGGAAATAAAATGAATTGCTATAATATTTTTATGATTTTTTTTTTTTTTTTTTTTTTTGTTATAAAACCTTTTGAATTCCTAATGAATTAACTTTATGGTCAGTGTAAGTTACTAAAATATTTTGTAACTGCATGGAAACCAAATAGCTTTATGAGGCCTTTAAAAGCCCCATGCTGATCTCTACTATACACAACTATCACAATCTATATTTCACTCTAATGGGATTGAGTAAGGAAGAACTCTGCAGGTATTTTCATCTGACAGCAGAGCAGGCTGCCAAAGAACTTAATATTGGTTCAACTGAATTAAAAAGGTACTGTAGAAAAGCGGGTTTTAATCGTTGGCCCTATCGTAAGCTGAGTAGTTTAGATTCGCTGATTAGCACTCTTCAGGTATGAGTTCAAATAAGTGTAACATATTATTGTTTAGATTTGCGAATGTCATGTCTAATTCAACAGTATCTTTTTGCAATATGAATGTGTAATTGCATTTATAAAAAAACTAATTTTATAACATACCATATTATTGATAAACTTATTTTTTTTATAGGCTTAAAATGGAGGCACTAAAGTTGATGATAAGATGCGAGATGTCATACTAAAGTTGAAAGAAGAAAGAAGAATGATAGAGGAAAATCCTGATTATGAAATTGCAGCAACCACAAAAAGATTGAGACAGAAATGTTTCAAAGCTAACCACAATAATAGGAAAAACAAGAGATTGATATTATCATTAACCAACGCAACAGAAGCAATTGAAGCAACACCGTTGCAAGTTGTGTACCCTACTGATAGCTCAAATTATGAAGAAATGGCCACAACAGAAGCAATTGAAGCAACACCGTTGAATGTTGTGTACCCTATTGGTAGCTAAGATTATGAAGAAATGGTTCATGATAATGGTAGTGATTTTAATAAGCAGGAATAGATGAGCATGTTTTAGTCTAAAATGTTAATTTAACATCAATGGAATGTTACTCTCTTTCTATCTTAACAACTATATATGACTAAATAATTAGATTACAATATCTGTCAATCTATTATGTCAATCTGCTATATAACTTTATTCAGTCAACAAACTAACAATTACGACTCTGACTTAAACAATCTTTAACCAAGTTAATTTACACATGTTTTGTTAATATGAACCACATAATAAAAGCTATTCGTAACTCCAATAATCTTCCAAATTCCTTAAAAATTCTTAAGCAAATTCCATATTGATTTTCAATAAATGATGCATTTACACAACCAAATACCAAAAGCCAATCTTTTCGCCTTCATAAGTTTATATCACTACAAATATATATGTGATCTTTAATTCCATGTGCTACAGAAACAAACATCTGTTTTATGAAGCTATGGATCATGGTAAGTTTAAACTTAATTGCTATTCCTATACTTAAATTGTTCGTGCAATAACAATTATCGATTTATCTATTTTACAGATTCACTTAAGAAGCAAACCGACTTTCCATCCTTATCAAACATGATCAACAACTCTATAATGATTAGATCATATACAAAAATTAGATCTGATGGCAGAATTGAGAGTTGTTGTGGTCTGAAAATAAGGGAAGTAGCGACACAACAAGCAGGTAAAGAAAACTAATTCTGGATTTTAGTTCAATTAATAAACACTAACCTTATGCTAACAATTAGCAAATTTCATCCAGGAATTTCGACAACTCCAGAAAACAACAGAGAAGATATTAAAGAAAAAATATCAGTTCCTGATTCTAACAAATCTAAGAAAACCCGTAAAAAATATAAAGGTAAATTTTCAATGCATGTATCTTATAATTAAGTAGCAGTTCTACTAAACATAAAGCATAAATTTTCAGGTTCTACATCCAATTCCCAGTTCCCAACAACAGATATTACATCAGAACAAGTGAGAAACCGTATGGCTAAAAAAAACCAAAAAAGAATAGGATTCACATCTAAAGGTTACTTTTCAATTAAGTTTACCCAATTTCATTTTTTCTTAACAGATTTAAAGGCAATTAACAAAATCATATATAAATATAATTTTTTTTTACGCAAGGGATTGCTGTCTCATACCATAATATTGGTCCACCATTGTATAAATGTGGAAACTCTGAAGCAATCATGTGGTATGAAGAAAGAACGAATAAGGGATTCAAACATGTAAAGCCATTATTCTCCCTTTGTTGCCAAAGTGGTAAAGTGCTCCTCACTAAATTCAATGAAGCACCGACGTTATTAAAGAACCTTCTTGATTATGGTGATTCATCTACAGCAAAATTTAGAGAGCAGATTAGAATTTACAATAGTCTGTTTTGCTTTACATCTTTTGGAGCAAAAATAGATAACTCGATTAATTCAGGACGGGGACCATATACATTTAGAATCAACGGACAAAATTATCATCTGATTGGGTCACTGCTTCCAACAACAGGAGAACAACCGAAGTTTGCTCAGCTTTACTTTTTTGATACACAGAATGAAGCTCGCAATCGCATGAATGCTTCTATTGATAAAAAACAGAACCCGAGATTGATGAAACATTAGTCATGGACCTCATTGCAATGCTAAATCAGTCAAGTGCAGTTGCCAAGGCATTTCGCATGGCAAGAGATTGGTGTGCTGCACATGATACTTCTAACTTCCAGTTGCGTCTTATTAGCAATAGAGCAAGTACACGACAGTACAACACCCCAAGTGTGTCCGAAGTAGCTGCTCTAATTACAAATGATTTTGGTCAGGGAATTCCTTCACGAGATATCATTATAAGCTGTAAAGACACTAGAAAACAAAGAATTTCAGAATTGCATGCTTCTTACATGGCACTACAGTATCCTTTGTTATTCCCATACGGAGAAGATGGGTTTCATGATAATATACCTTATCATGACAATTCAAGTGCACGAAAAACTATACATGAATTCGTTACAATGAAGGAGTATTATGCGTACGTAATTCAGCAACGAAATAACCAGGGTACTACTTTGCTAAGAGGAGGGAGGCTTTTCCAACAATTTTTGGTTGATGCGTATACATCTATTGAAGAACAAAGACTTAAATGGACAAGAAGTAATCAAGACAACCTACGTGTCGATCTTTATCATAACATGTTTGATGCTGTTACAAGAGGAGATACAGACGCCGTAGCAATTTGAAAAAGAATAGTTTTACCATCAAGCTTTGTAGGCAGCCCAAGGTATATGATGCAAAATTATCAAGATGCCATGGCTCTATGTAGGGTATTTGGAAATCCGGATCTGTTCATCACATTCACTTCCAATCCAAAATGGCCTGAAATAGGTGACATGCTTTCGCATATTCCTGGCCAGAAAGCTCACGATCGACCGGAAGTTGGAACTAGGGTATTTAAAATTAAATTGACTGAGTTATTAGATGATCTTACAAAAAAACAGATTTTTGGCGATTGTTGTGCGGGTAAAAAAATTCACCTATTAATATCGATAACTTTTTTGCTTTAAATCATTCTGATTTATACCTAATATTTTTCAAATATTTTGTTTCAGTTGTGTATGTTATCGAATTTCAAAAACGGGGCTTGCCGCATGCTCATATTTTATTGTGGCTTGAAGGATACGCCAAGTGCAAGACTGGGGCTGAAATAGATGATCTAATCTCAGCAGAGATTCCATGCAAAGCTAATGATCCGGATGGATACAAAGTTGTTACCGAATATATGTTGCACGGACCCTGCGGGAAGGATGCAAAGAGCGCACCATGCAACATAGAAGGAAAATGTTCAAAGCATTTCCCTAAAGCGTTTTATCCGGAAACAACAATTGATGGAGATGGCTACCCTGTTTACCGTCGTAGAGATAATAAAGTCAATGTTGTAAAGGGTAAGTTCACTTTCAATAATAGATATGTCGTTCCTTACAATCGATATCTTTTGATTAAGTATCAAGCGCACATAAATGTTGAATGGTGCAATAGATCGAGGGCAATTAAGTATCTATTTAAATACTTAAACAAAGGGCCTGATCGAGCTACTATTGTCATTGAAGAAAACATAAAAAAAGCCGATACAGGAGTTCCCACACAGATTGTTGAGGTTGATGAAATTAAAAATTTCTTGAATTGTCGATATTTAGGCCCATGTGAAGCAGTATGGAGACTCTTTTCTTTTGACATCAATTTCAACTACCCATCAGTCATGAAGCTCAATTACCACCTACCCAACCAAAATGCAATAACACTACGGGATTCTGAAAATTTACCAGCACTGCTTCAAAAGGAAGGTATCAACATAACTATGTTTACCGAGTGGTTTGAACTTAATAAACGTGAACCACCAGCTCGGGAATTAACTTATGCTGAAATTCCAACAATGTATGTATGGCATGAAAAAGCAAGAATTTGGAAACTCAGAAAACTAAAGAAATGCATAGGTCGGATGTTTTATTCCAATCCTGCTTCAGGGGAACGTTACTATCTCAGAATGGTACTGAATGTAGCTAAAGGTCCCGAATCGTTTGAACACTTGATGACGGTTAACAAAGTTACATACCGGACATTTAAAGAGGTATGCTTTGCATATGGATTGCTCAATGATGACAAAGAATGGACCAGGGCTATATCAGAGGCGAGAATGTGGGCATTGGCACCTCAATTGAGGGACTTATTTGTTACAATATTGTTGTTTTGTGAAGTAAGTAGGCCGCGGCAATTATGGAAAGAAAACTGGGAGGCTCTATCAGAAGATATTTTACATAAACAAAGAAAACACTTCAGGTACCCCGACTTACAACTTACCGAAGAACAGATTCAGAACTATTGTTTGGTGGAGATAGAGGCACTGTTACACAGATTTGGTAAATCTTTAGCCGAATTTGAAGGCCTCCCACCGCCAAATCCTAAGCTACTAACAAACATGGATAATCGTTTGATTAGAGAAGCATTGGATTTTGATATGAAAACAAGTAAGATTGAACATGAACAGCTTCATTCAATGTTAAACTCCGAGCAACATCTGATCTATCAAGAAGTTATTGAGTCTGTTTATAGCAAAAAAGGAGGATTTTACTTTGTTTATGGACCCGGAGGTAGTGGTAAGACATTTTTATACAAGACTATAATATCAAAACTAAGATCAGAAAGAACGATAGTTCTTGCAGTTGCATCTTCAGGTACATCATTTAATACTCTTTTTATCAATTATTATACATAATATTTCATGAACATCAACAATACTACACTATTTAAATAGTTGATTATTTACTATTAAACCAGGAATTGCTTCTTTACTACTACCGGGAGGGAGGACTGCTCATAGCAGATTTGTTATTCCATTGGAATTGATGGATAATAGCACGTGTGGTATCAAACAAAACACACATCTCGCAGAATTACTGAAAGAGGCCAGATTGATAATTTGGGATGAAGCACCAATGACTCAGCGATATGCTTTTGAAACTTTAGACAAGACATTGAGGGATATATTGGGATTCGAGAAACCGGAAAATAGAGACCGCATATTCGGTGGAATGACAGTGTTACTGGGAGGTGATTTCAGACAGGTTTTACCAGTAATCCCGAAGGCCAAAAGATCAGAAGTTATTCAAGCTTGCATAAACAGATCAGAACTATGGAAAGCTTGCAAGGTATTTACACTTACACGTAGCATGCGAGTAAATGAATATACAGACGATGGAAGCATTGACACTCAAAAACAAGAATTCAATAAATGGGTGTTGGATGTAGGTGATGGGAATTGGGAAGCCAAAATTAAATAAGGTGAGGATGAGCCAAGCTGGATTCATATTCCGAATAACTTTATTTTAAATCCAGGAGAATCTCCCATTGAAGAAATCGTCGCACAAACATTCCCTCATTTTACAACAAGACAGAATGAAGACGCATATCTAAAGGAAAGGGCTATCCTGACTCCAAAAAATGAAGATGCTGATGCAATAAATGAACACATGTTTAAAAAGTTAGCAGGTAAGACTATCACGTACAATAGTGCAGATGAAGTATGTAAGGCATCTATTGATACTCTTGATCAAGATCAACTGTATCCCATTGAGTTCTTGAATTCCTTAAATTTCTAAGGTATGCCACCACATTCTCTATGCTTAAAAAAGGAGCTCCCGATAATGCTTTTGCGAAACGTTAATCCTAGCCAGGGTTTATGCAACGGGACACGACTAATTATTACTGATCTTGGCCAGTTTGTTATTCAAGCTAAAATCCTAACTGGATCACATGTAGGAGATAGTGTCCTTATACCTAGGATCACACTGTCATCGATACAATCAAAATGGCCGTTCATATTGAAACGAAGACAGTTTCCTGTTAGACCATGCTATGCGATGACCATAAATAAGAGCCAAGGTCAGTCACTTAAATATGTCGGTGTCTACTTACCCAACCCTGTGTTCAGCCATGGGCAGCTATATGTTGCGATATCTAGAGTCACAAACCCTAACTGTCTCAAAATACTAATGGCGGAAGACGAAAGCATCGAATTCAAAGACCGGACAAGAAATATCGTTTATAAGGAAACGTTCAGTAACCTAATTTAGCGAGTTGTAATACCTTTCTCATAATGAATCGATGCTACTATGTATCTTCTATGTTCTGTTGCTTTACAAATAATTTTATTGTTCTCATTAATTCAATCCTACAATATATCTGTTCATTTACGATATCAACGTTACGTTCATGACCAACAAATTAGTTTAGGAGACGTTCGCCATGACGATGCTTTGTAAATACAAAAATTTAAATGTAATACTTTTATTTTTTTAAGTCTTAACAGGTATAATCACAGTCTTAAACAGGTTAGCTCTTTGCCATAGCTGGCTTATTTTACTCGAAGTAACAAGAATGCTCAGACGATGAGATTTAAACTTACGAGTTTTGCGGGTTTGAGGAAGAACGAGAGAACGAAAGGTTGGATAGATAGATTGATAAATGCTATCATTGATGCAAGAATCATATGGAAGCACATTTCAAAGCAGTTGAGACAGTAATACTAAGAATTGGTGAAACTGACCTCAAGTCAGTGACGTGAAGCACATTTGATATTATAAATAAGCTATATAACCAGAAATAACCACCAAAATCCTTAAACTTCAATTTTCACTTATGATATGAGACAGTTAAAAATACGAACACAACAATAATAACTAACACCAAACAAACAGGCAATCAAATAAACTCCTTATAACACCGCAAACACATATAACTCCGGCCAATCTCAACTTCTCAACACAAAATCTCTTAACCTACACTTCGTCACATGCAATTCTACAAAAACCTAATAAAAAACCTATAAATAGGGCGTGAGAGGAAATTACATTGCACGCAAGCTTCCACAATAAACCAAAGACCAAGAGTATCCACCAATAACCAACAACACATCGGAAAATCACCTGAAACAAAGAAATTTAAAAATTAACTAAAGCAAGGTTATGAGGAACTTAACCATACTTTATCAGTTTCAAATATTTCTACATAAAACAACACAAACGGCGAAAATTTCCACATATAAATCACCATAAAGTGGTCACATATCTCTAAACTTAAAAATCTGCCTAAAGTGCCCACAACATTTCACACAATATGGCTAAAGACATTTGCGCAAAAACTTCGTGAAAAGCACACGAATTGAACCTTAAATTGGCAGACACATTTTTGCATGTAAATAGGATGAAATAAGCACACCTTTAGATCGACCTCGAAGAACCGGTGTAGGCTGACTACGGGTAGCAGCACCACCACCGCGAGCTGGTTAACCACCTTGATGATCCATGTTAATCAATTTTCTTTCAAACTCCTATTCAATTTAATTCAATTCACAAAGTACTAATCATTTAACTTATGCAGCATAATGAATCTAACCTAATTTAATCCCAATTATGAATCTAACCTAATATTATCCCCAATTATGAATCTAACCTAATATTATCCCCAATTATGAATCTAACCTAATTTAATCCCCAATTCCGAATCCGCAATTAGTTAATTACAATCGTTGAGCCGACTGATAACAGTTTTTCAAAAGCAAACAATAAAAAAAAGCATAATTTTTGGGGGAAAACGTATAAAGCCATAAATTCTAAATTGACCCATAAAAACATGAAATTAAACACAAAACTAACCTTTCTATACCATCAATTTCCAAGCAATTTGTACCAATCTCTCGCCTTTCTATTCAATTCAGGACCGTCGTATGATTTTTTCGAATATATGATTTTGGTGAGATCTGGTGAGTTGACCTAGATGAAAGAAAAAAAAATTACCAAAATGAGGTCGTTATTGTTGTTATGGTTATTGGTGTGTCTGATGAAATTTTATGCCATGATTTATACGACTCTGACTTGAATACGATGTACTGATGTTGTTGTTTTATTAAAAGATGTGTGATATAATTTTTGTATTCATACAGTGTGACAGACATATGGGCTATTTTTTCATATAAGGTAATAATAAAAAAAGGGAAAAAATAAAAAAACACATGAATAAACAAAAGCATAACAAAAGCCATAGCAGATCTCCATTCATACTAAAATATTCACTACATTCAAACGTTAACAACTCATCACAAGATAAACCAACATAAAACTACCAACAAAAGACTTCAAAACACATCCATTAAAGTCATCTAATCATTCAACATCCGATGACCCTTCATCAAATTCCATCAGCTTCACCTGACGCTCTTTCTCCATAATACCATCACGGGTTTCACCAATAAGAGATGTCAACAACCGAAGCCTAGCAAGGTCCCTGTTATGCGTTTCAACCAAACAACGAAGAGCAGCTACAACTTTGTCATTATATGGACCACGGTTACGAAGTTCAGCAATGGTTATCTCACTCTTTTCAACCTTGCTGCGAAGTTGATTCCGCTCCTCTCCAATTCTCATTAGAAAACCTTGCTCTTCAATTATCTGGCTCTGAATCAAGAACTTGAAAGCGGTTGCTAAATCATTAGATCCGCATGCTTGCTTCAGCTCACTGATGTTTCTTGATGATGATGTCATTGTTGATAAACTTAGATGAATAGATCAATTTGTATATCATATTTATAATACAAAAAAAAAAAAAAAAAAAAACCGTTACAAGAAAACAAATAGTCATTTTTAATATAAACATTAACTATAATGAATGAAGAAATAAATATTAATTATAATCAAAATTTGTAACCGACGATAATTAAAACTTAAAACTTTACTATTTATAAACAAAAACTCCATCACTTACAAAATCCATGCAATTATCGTCTTACATATCAGAAAAAAAAATACTTAACATTATAGAGAACATATATACATACAAAATAAATACAATACCATAAGATTCATAAATAAATAATAATATGTCATATAATTAACGACGTGATTACATACCATCAAAATTTACAAAGCTAAAAATGAACATATTTACCACACATTAAAGTACGACCAGGTATATGAGCCCGTGTGCAACGCACGGGTCTGAATGACTCGTACAAGTTAAAAGTTATCATATACGTGACCAACAAGCTAACAAGTTATCACATATATGATCAATAGTTTAGTAGTCGTAACTTATGACTTTTCTTTATCGATTTCTCATACATTAATGCATAGCATTTCTTTAAAACAATACTAAAACTTTGAAAGAAAGAATAAATTGGAAAGCAAATGAGAATTAGAACCTTTTTTTTTTTTTTTTTTTTTTAGTAATCATGAGTTTTCACTCGACATTGCGAGCCGACTAATCCCACTGCGACTACTCTTTTTTTGATAGCCCGAAGTCGGAGCAGATGAACCTCCGTGATAGAATTAGAACACTAAAGGGGGCCAAAATATAAATTTCAAACTATAAAGTAAGTAGGTAAGCAGACAAATTATCTATACGACTTATAAAAGAAAAACAGTCAAAGTGAAAAGTTGAGTTTTCAACACTTGGTCATATGAGAGAGAAAAATAATGTAATTAATACGCTTATTAAAACACCCCATTACTTAAAAGTACAATGATTTATTCACATTGTACAACCAATTAAAAACATATCTACCAAATTAAATCCAACCAATTAAAACACAAACCGGGTTGACCCGGGACGCTTCAAACCCAGCGGGTTGACCCGGTTTCGACCCAACCTAGCAAGTTGACCCGGTTTAAATCGACTCATTTTTCGACCGGAACGGTTCACCCGGTTGAACCACCCGGGTCGAACCGAGTTTCAAAACATTATGTTTAATTCTCAAATCTTCAAACTTTTATTATTATTCGTTTATAGCCTATAAACTTTTTTTTATCAATAAACCATCTGTCGCTATAAAATCCCGTTGCTATGCACGGGTACTCGTCTAGTATTGGAAATAGTGATATGAGCAATTTTTGACATTTTGTATTTCTTCTTTTAACAAAGAGAGGTGATTTGCATATCAAATAAATTGATGATTTGCACATCAAATAAATTGATAAAGACACCAAAATATTATACCCTTAATGTGCAAATCACCTCACTTTAATAAAAGACGCATTTCTCTTCTTGTTCGCTACTTCATTCTCATCTCATCCATGGATGAGAAAAAAAGTAGTCAACTGAATATATATGTGTTTGTCACCAAACCAAAAATAATAATAATAATAATAATAATAATAATAATAATAATAATAATAATAATAATAATAATAATAATAATAATAAATTACACTTAACATGGCCAATCCATATGTGTGGCACGTGCCACATGTAGCCAAGGTATAGCTCCCGCCCCTGCTCTTAATGACTTAACTAATTAATTGTTACTTTTTAAAAGTTTTTAATAACAATTTATTGTAATCTTGATTGATCAAAAAAAATTTATCTAATTTTTGTAGTGAACAATTAATTTAGTACGACCCGAAATGAAAATATAAATAAATTTATTTCGGCTATAAAGAAAGCAATGAACTCAAAAGATAATTAGTCGTCACATTTTAGAGCACTAACGACACTTCTTAAGGTTTTCTTTGCATAAGCTGTCTTCTTACTTGGTATGTGTTATTGTATGAGTTTCCTTATGTTTACAAGCCTTATTTTTCAACTTCATGTTGTTTCATACTTTGGGTGACGGTTAAAAATTTGTCGAGATGCTTGTTTGCATCGTCACCCGGTAATCGTGAAATTGGCATGAATTTTGGACTTGTTGAATCATATGATGCTTAAGTCCAAAATCCGTAGCCTTAATATTGAGAGGGGCAATCGGACCGCCTCTACCGTGCATTGTCGGTTGACACAGCTCCTCCATCGTTCGGAGATCGGGAGCTGGTGCATTTTGAACAACACCCACCGGAGGGTGTTGATTGTTGTGGTTGTTTTGTTCCATTTCCGTAATGTTAGGGAAACGAACTTTGTGTGTGTGACGTATCAAACTCTCGGGGTTCGATAATGGAGAAATAAGACGTTTAGAAGATGAACGGGTGTTCATACACCACAAAAACTCAAATTTTGAAAAATAAAAGGAAAATCAAATTTGAAAAGAAAATCTTTTTGTATTTTTTTATTTTTATAAAGCAAAATTCAAAAACTTAAACTTTTGTTTTTCTTTTTCAAACGTTACGTTAATTGTAAAACGTTTCCCTTAATCTACTTGCGAAGGAACGGGAGAGAAGAATGGATCTCTCTTCAGCTTGCAATTTAATGTCAAAGCTTCCGTATTTTCCGCTTATTCGGTTGTAGAATCAAAGTAATCCGATTAGCAATTAATTTCACGCGTAGTTATATTGGGAGACTTTTTTGGTTTACAACGCCCTTTCTTTCGATCGGGTCAAGGCTGTAACTTTATTATTTTTTTGGTGTTTTTGAAAACACTTTAGGAAAAGTGTTTTTGATTTTTCAATTTTTTTTGGTTTTTATAGAAAATATGTACAAGGAAGGTTTTCAAAACACAATTTCGAAAAACGAAAACGAAAAATTCACTTCAACCTTCCCCGGCAGCGGCGCCAAAAATTGATTGGTTTGAAAAACACAATATCAATATTATAGTATAGATATAAGCTCAAGAGATCCGCAAAAAAATACAGATAACCCGAGGTCGTAGTCCGTGTGAAGGATGAATGGAATTTCGAATTCCCGATTCGTCAAACGTGTCGTGAAATTGGTAAAAAGTAATTTTTATGAGATTACACTAATGCAATGGTAAATGAAGCACAAATAACCAATTAAGCACGTAATTCAACTAAACAAATTTAAAACGTAACGTAGAAACGAAAACCGTAAACTAAAACGTAAAATAAACGTAACCGTACAAAATAAAACGCGACTTTTAAGCTACGCTGCTCCTACGGACTTGAAAATAATTTTTAAAGGTTAAAAATGAAAAAAAGAAAATTTTGAGAAAAAGAAAAATAATTTTTTTGACTTTTTATTTATCTTTTATGAATTAAAAACTAATTTAACTAATTAAAAATTAAAAGAAAATGGAATTTAAGTGAGAAAAATGAAAATTAAATTTTGAAAATTATTAAATAACTAAAAAGAAATTTTAAAACTAAAAACTAATTTTTTTTGGCTTTTTATGTAATTTTTGAAAATTAAAAAGTATTAAAACTAATAAAAAATTCAAAATAATTGAGAAAAATACAAAATAAATTTCTAAAAAACTAAAATAACTAAAAATAATTTTCTAATATTTTTTTGGATTTTTCTTGGCTTTTTCAGATTTTTTTTGTATTTTTCAGTAATTAAAAATTGATTAAAAATGAAAATAAAATAAAAAAATAGTAAATGAGCTCAGAAAAATATGAAAATTTCAGGAAAAATCTTAAATAATGTTTAAAAGCTAGGAAAAATAGAAAATTTAAAAAATAAGCACTGGAAGTGCTGATTAGACCCAAACTGCTTATTGGAAAGTGCTTATTGATAAGCAAAAGTTGACCAATTGACTTGAAATTTTGACCCAATGAATTTTTGGACTAAAACAAGCTCAGATGAACAGTATTTAAAGCAAACTCAACTCAAAAACACAGGTGTGTGCACAAATCAGGTTCAATAAGCTAGATGAAATAAGCAATAAGCAAACAGATTAAGCCATAAGCCAAATAACAACTGAAACAACTACTATGGATACTAATGAGCTTAAATGAACCAATAAACTCAGATTATGATCAAACTTCAACACTTGCAGCCCTATTCTAAATGGCAGACTATGAATCTTAACTACTCAAACTGATAAGCTAAAGAGCTGGGCAAATAAGCTTGGAAAAGCAAACTTGTGGATTCAATTTATTCACTAACCACCAGAGATACAAAATTTACCAACTGAAAGGAATTCAAATCAACTAGCAGACCTACAATTGGCTAAGAACCTTGCTCAAAAACTGAGGAGCAGGGGATAATCTAGTTCAAACAGGCCACTTCAGTTGGCTCTTTAGGCAAGCAAATAAGATCCAATCCAAAATTTTCTTTTTGATATTTGTTCCTTGACTACTAAACTTCCAAAATCAGTAAACAACAAGTATTTTTAACAAAATTTGATCACTAGAAAAGCTCACAAAAATCTGTTTCAAACCTGAGTTCACAAATATTTTTTTGACTTTTTGATTTGAAGAAACTTTGACTAAATCTACTTTTGATTTCTAAAATATTACTGACAATGGTAAATTTAACTATTGTATAATTGAAAATAACGAAATCTTATACCTATGCAACTAATTTAACAGATATGAAACTAAAAATGCAATCCTACTAACTGTATGAATAAGTGACAGATGTTTTGACTTTTTATGAAGTTACTAACTAATTTTATGCTAAATTAACCTTAACTATAACCTATGTGAACAACTTAAGCCATCTGTTACCTCAGAATCAAACACTATGTCAGCAAACAATTATGATCCAAACACCCCTGATTAGACTGTCTAAACCAAATATTACCTCAGAACAGTCCAACTTAAATCCAATCCAAAAAATTATAAATGATGCGTGGGAATCGCAACAGGCTTTCCCTCTCGAGGGATCTCAAGAAGCTTACAACCCCCACCCGGCAGTGTACCTGATCGTTGTAGTATAGTATAGTGACAAGTACCGGGGGATTGATCGTTCAGCTTAGGAATAGTGTCACCAGGATTAGAAAACCTAATTAATAGTTCTAAAGGTGAGGGATGATTATTTTTGTATTTTTATATTTTTATGAAAGCAAGTAAAATCTCGGGTTTTGGAAGAGTGGGCGGAATTGGTTGCTATTCAACTAACCCAAAGCTAATATATAATCAAAATAAAATACTGAAAATGAAATTAAACTAAATTACACTAAGGTTGTGAGCAGTAATTGGAGAAGTTGTGTTTACTTAGACTTCACTACTCTCTAGATATCTTTTACACATTAATTACTTGTTATACTTGTATGGATGACGGATTGTATTCCTTAATACCATTCGTGGGGTGGCATACATAACTCCCCAACTCTATGAGCTCTTATCTCCTCCTACACCATGACCCAGCACAACTATAGGGATTGTAAACAGTGGCTCATACATTAAATACAACCAATAAAGACCTAGTACGCCTCGGTTCATGTTTCTTAAGACGTTCAAGCATGTTACCATTTGGAGATCTGCCAGTTTTCTTAAGCCTAACATATAAAATCATTCATCCAAGACAAGAATAGACAAGTAATCGACACATAATCAACATCTAGGTTTCATTAGATCTAAGCAAACACAAAAGAGATCTAGCCTAGCATAATGGAATTGAGACAAGAACAAGATATAAACAACCAACACATAGACATATTGATTGAATTGGAAGAACACTTATCTCAATTACAATGCAAGGTATCAAGCGTTTAGAACCCTTGAAAAACCTGTAAAAGATGCACCAAATTCGTCTTTAGGGTTTCACCAAAACTTTTCTCTTTTAATGAAAAAACTAGAAAACTATATATAGGAAAACTAGGCTCACGGCGTCAAGACAGCCATGTGACGCTGTCACCTCGCCGCCAAATACTTCCTCGGACGGCCTTGATCCACTTATGACGGCCTATGTGACGCCGTCACCAACCACGGTATTTTATTCTTGGTACTTTGATGCCGTCATGATGACTTTTGACGCCGTCACCACCTACGGTATTTTATTCTTGATGTCTGACGCCGTCAAGATGTAACTCTTGACGCCGTCACCTAGTGTCTTCAGCATGGAAAATTGATACTTTGCCGTTTTCTTCACTTTTATGCTCCAAAAACGTCCAAAATGGCTTCTTTTCAAGAATTCACTCTCCAAACACCTAAAATCACAAAAGGAACGATTTAGGGCAATATTTGATCAAATAAAGTCGGATTCGGGCTTAAATGACCCCCTAAAAACAGATCATTTTTCGCCTCATCATATACCCTTACACTTGATATTTGCTTGTCCTCAAGCAAATGAGCTTTTATTATACTCAAAAAACAAGTTAGGGGTCATTTAACACTAATATAAAAGTACTTACAACAAATAATCGTTCCACTAAAGACCAATAGACAAGCACGGAGGTCATACACAAGCACCTCACAAATAGTGTTTAGATACTCACATCTCTCGGGTGTATTAAAATAATATAACATTATGGAAATGGAAGATATCTCTCACTACCTGTCATAGCAAAATAGATTACCATAGGCTTGGGAAAGGATCAAACCACCACCACATGGCGTAAGCACCTAGGATAAACTATCAAAGAGGTCTTTTTAAAGGGTTGTAACGTTAGGTATAGGGATATGAATTACACGGTTTTGTTGGATAAAGGAAGTTTTACAGGTGGCGAGTTAACAATCTTGGTTAATTACATGTACAAGATGGCGTTGCTAAGCCAAGACCAGACTCAACTTAAGCTAATAAATGAAAAATAACAAAAAACATAAAATGAACATAGAATGAAAAGGGATGGTAGTCCGTATGCTTTTTCTCTTTTTCTTTTCTATTTTTTTTTCTTTTTCTTAATTTTTTCGATTTTTTTTTTTTTTTTTTTTTTTTTTTTTTTTTTTTTGCATACACTCTTACCCTACCATCCAAAATAATACATCATAGGGGATGAGAGTTCCCCTTACACTTGAATCTTTACATACTTTACAATTAACTAAACTAATGACTCGAATTAAGAAAATCAAAACACTTGGAGCACTTTTAAGATTAACGTACGTATGGGGGTAATAATATGATGTTCTTCCCCATTACTCCATAAAATAAGTACTTACCCATGAGTCCCAATCGTCCCAAAACAATATGTACAAGGATATGACTCGACTTAGCAACCATGTAATCAATTAGAAAGTTAACTTAGGGTTTAACAAATAACAATAATGCACTAAAAATGAGCGCATACACGGAAGGCTAAGGCGATTTAGTTGTACATTTAAGTGGGGTGTAACAAATTCTTCCTTTAAGTAAAATGCTTAAAGTTAGAAACGAAAAGATAGGCTCGGAGGGGTGTACTAGGGGTTTTGTGTACTAAAAATGAGTACAACGCTAAGGGTGTGGGAAAAATTAGTTGACTTAACTAGCCAAGTAATATGACTTAAATGGTCAAGTAATTATAATACGGGTTTAACACAAGGGTGATCCTAATGCCTCTTATCATGTAGTAAATCCTACTACACGAATGTAGTCTCACTAGCGGTCTCGGGATGCATCACTAACGCAAGTTCTAGAATCTAAATGCTACCGGTACACTCATAAGCACTAATAGTAAATGCTTTTCCTATCAAATCTAAAGGCGAACATCACATTTTTGGGTGGAAAATTTTTCTGAATATACGGTTATGTGCTAGTCATACAACCTCCTATCCATGAGACGCTTGCTATGGCTAAAGTTTCACTCCTAAATGTTGTAAAAAAATTTAAATTTGGCGCTAAAATTGCACTAACAAGTATTTCTCAACGTTTTATTACACATCTACTATCAAACAAAACAAACTCAAGCGAAAGTGCATATGTAAGGTATCATCTTTTTACCCTCCCCTTACACTTAGGATGAACATTGTCCCCAATGTTCAAGTAAAGAATGTAAAAGTTAAGAAGTAAAGAGAATGAAATCAAATACTCCCCTGATTCGCTCGGTATGGATTATAGGTTGGCCAGGTTAAATCTTCCTCCAAGAAAATGAACAATCAAAGCTTCCCTTCTAGAATATAAATCATCTTCTTGTCATCAATAACCTGTAAATCCTGACAACAATAGACAAGGCAACCTCGCGTAAAATCGGCGGCATCCTATATAAGTTACTAAATCCTAGAAAACAAAGTAAGATATAATGCTTGTGGAATGAAGTTTGCAGATTTCCTGGAGATTATAAAACTCAATAATTCACAAAAACCATAAGACTCCGTTAGAAAAACAAAACTGGTAAAATTTCCAGATTTTTAACTCCTGACGCCGTCAAGAGTAATACTCTGACGCCGTCAGAATGGACCTGCAGAAATTCTTATGTTAAGTTTCCGGAAAATTTCTGGAAAAACTTTGTCCTACTTCCTGGAAAATCCTGCAAAACTTCATTATGACTCAATACAAGCATTTGAATCTAACAAATACGAATATACATGTTCATTTAATATTGTGGAGAATCATGATTGGTTTGTTTCTTAAAAACATATTTGGGGTTTCCCCTTACACTTATCTTTTGCAAAAATACCTTTAGGTTGAAGTTAAGACTAGGCCAAACAACATAATAAAGTATTTCCACATTTTAATTGAGAAACATGATCAACCAACAATAAAAATAAAACATGCATACGGAAGCAAATAACTATCAAACAAATAAATTACACAAATCATGGGTTGCCAAGATTAACCATCAATAAAAATTAAAAGCTGAACATGCATAATATTTATTAAAAGAACAAAAATAAAAAGTGTCTAAAGCCATCAAAGGCTGAATCCTAAACTATTACAAGACCAAATGTTTCAAATCATACAACCAAGAATAAATTGTTCAAGAATCACAGATATCAAAATGAATCACTGAGGGGGAGGACCAAAGCGATAATCATAGCCTGGTGGGAGGTGTCCAGTGTACCCATAGGGAGGGTAGTCAGTCTCTCGGCCTGGGAAGGGGTCAATCTGCAGGTGAGGCTCAAGATGATCTCGGGTGGAGAGGTGTTGCATCTGGCGGACGGTGTGATCGTACATCCAATCAAAGCGCTGGTCAGTAGTGGCTCGCCACGTATCCATCTGACCCATCCAGGCACCCTGGTGTGCCTGCCAGTCTCCCCAACTCATGCGTCGGTAGTAATCAGCCGTCCCCTCCTCATACCCGGCAAACTGATGCTGCTGGGGCAGTCCCTCATCATCACCATCATCATCCTCATCATCAGCCCCTACGTACCATGTGTAGGAACCATCCCCCATCTGCATCACAATGCTCATCTGCCTAAGGGATTTCGCCCTCACTACCCTGCAGTTCCCACAGTCGCTCAAGTACCCCATGATCTGAGGAGTAAGGAGACCATAGGAACGAGCCAACCGTGTTACGAACATCCCCCCATAAACCTTGTCGATATCCCTCTCACCCACACTGGTCCTCAAATAACTGGCCACCCAAAACGGGATGTTGCAATAGACATCCCCAGAAAAGATGGTGTACAAGTAGAACAGGTCCGAAGCAGTGATACGGTGAGTGGTGCCATGACGTGCAGACAGGCTGTATGTGATGCACCTGTGAACTAGCCTAACAATGGGGTCCCTGATCGATGCAGCCCCAGTAGTCGAGGTGTAAACCCCATTCCCTATGGTTGGCCAAAAGGTGACACACCTCATCTCACTCCGCTGAGTCTCTCCATGTAAAATCCTCAGCAGAAAAGCCCCATCAACCTCCTCACTAGTATATAGCCCAAGCCTCCACCCAAAATCAGCCACAGAACATGACCTCAACTCTCCCCCTAGCCTGAAATACACAGTGGTGCCCCCCATATCTCCCCTAGCCTCAGCCTGATCAAAACGGAAGGTCGCAAAGAACTCCCGTACTAACTCACTATATACCGTCTCTCTCAACCTAAACAACCTCTCCCACTGCGGACCCGCAAACCCATCTATGCGGATCCTCCCTAAAAATGCAGCCTCCAACCCACTGGCTCTCAGAAAATCCCAGTCAACCACAGCCCCAGCATCGATATGGTAGTTACACAACTCCTCATACTTGGTACTAGTACCAACATCGCCAAACTCGCCCCAACTGTGCACTAATTCCCCATAATTGATCCCTTGAGATCTAGAAGAACTACCCTTTTGTTGGCGAGACCTTTTGCTCATTTTCCTGGAAAAAGGTGGAGTGAATGGAAACGATTAGAACGCGAATTTTTTTTATGAACTTTATGCAGTCAGACACATCTGACGCCGTCAAGAGTAATCTTTGACGCCGTCAGATGGATCAGAATAAGAGCCATGCAAATGCGAGGGAAAAAATCAATTTTCAAACTCTTAACCCATTACCCAAACGCTCCTTTAATCAGAAAACAGGGGTGGGGGTCAAAGAATCCGAGTTATGATGGGTTTTCCCTAAATTAATGCATGATTTGGGTGAGACAACATCATCAAATGGTAACCCCACGATTACAAATCACCAATTGGATGGCATTACGATTTGCTAATAGTGGGTCAAGAATGGGGTTTCGGGCGAAAGGGGTTTTTCAAATTGACGGGTCCTAAGGATACTTAATCGAGAAAAGATGAAGAAAACTTACTCACAGAGTAGAGATCGGACGCGGAAGATGTCGAATTGGGAGGTTGAGAATCGGAGTAGCAGCAGCTCTTGGGTGAGATTTGTGGGGTATGGGTTGAAAGTGATTGGTTTTGGGTTAATATTGCTGATCCGTCGAGCTGACGGCGTCAAGAGTTAAATCTGACGCCGTCAGATGCCCGTGTAGGGTGAGGTTTGGAGTAGTTTCAAGTTTAGTCCCTGCTCTTTGCGTGAATAACTAAACACTAGTAAAACCCATGAGTAGCTATTCCGTTAACGAGGTCCACCAGGGTCGAACGTCTCATTACTGTCGCGGAAAGAGGTGAGGTAGTAGCGGAGGTCGGGCGACGTTTTGGCTAAGTTGATCCTTATGCACGGGTCATTGGTGTGAGAAGAAAGATGTTGTTCCATAGGAGGTTTCAAATCAGTGGTATTTTCGAGGTACGACCTCTTTACACCGGGTTTAAAACCAAAAGAACGTTTTTTGGATGAGATCGGGAATGTAGTTCGCAAGCATCCAACGAAAATGCTATGGATTTGCGATCTTTTCTCCGCATGGGGGTGTTTATGAGAACGGGGGGTAGTTAATGGTAAAGCTTTTGAGGAAAATCTCCCGCTATCCTCTTGGTCAAGTACCAAAGGGGTTGACACCTCGAAGACTTTTTCAATTTTCTTAGGTACAGAATTTTCTTTGATCTTTTCTTTGACCCTTGATATGAATTGGTCTGCGAAATTCATAAAGGCTTTATGAGTGCTTTCCATGCGTGCCTCTAGGTGCTGGATCTGTTTTTCCTGATTATCCATGAAGGTTACCATTATCCCTTCGAATTCCTCTTGTCGTGAGCGTTCAGGAAAATCTTGGTTGATAACCGTATTCCTACGTGGATTAGGATTCCACACGGGTTCAGCGGCAAGTTTCTCAATACTCATCAATTCTTTTACCTGCTTCTCGATGCTTCCTAACAATTGTTCTTGGGTGGCACATGCGTAATCAAGTTTTGCTTTGCTTGGGAGCATCGGGTCCTCCCATCCTTCCTCTTCGTATTGTGCCAACTCCTCAAGAACTTTCCAGCACTCATCAACGCTAAGTCTATCTAGCCTACCCTTGGCTGCGTAATCAATGGCTTTCCTTGTTTGATAGTCAACCTTACCATAAAAGATTTGGATTTGCAGCCATGGTTCGATCCCATGATGAGGAACTTTTCGGAGTAGGTCTTTATACCGAATCCATGCTTCATAAAAGGTTTCATTTTTACGTTGTTGGAACATCAAAATGTCATTTCTAAGCTTAGTATTTCTCCCCGGTGGGAAAAATTGAGCAAGGAAATGAGTGGTGAGATCATCCCATGTGGTGATGGATCCCGCGGGTAAACGCTCAAGCCATTGACTAGCTTGATCCCGTAGAGAGAATTGGAATAAGCGTAAACGGGTAGTCTCTCTAGTTTCAACACCTAGGTCTATGGAATCTACGATTTTGAGGAAGTCCTTAAGGTGTTGGTTTGGATCTTCAGAACGAAGTTCATGGAATGCACATCCGCTTTGCACCAACCGGATGGTGTCGGATCGCAAAGGGGTCACATTGTCTCCGGTGAGCTCAATGGTGTTTCGGTAGCCTTGGTGGCTAGGTCGGGAATACTCTCCTAAGGTTCGGGGCCTAAGGGGTTCTAATGGTGGGTTTTGTTGTGGTGGGATGATGGGTTCAAAGATGTTACCACCTTCCATGATGTCGGATGGTAAAGAGTTATGAACAAAGGCACGAAGAAATAAGATAGACTAAAGAAGACCTAAAAATAAAAATAAAAATCTTACTAGAAAGGAATCTAGCAAGTAGACCTAATAAAAAGAAATCCTAACCTAGACAAGAACTATTCCCCGGCAGCGGCGCCAAAAACTTGATGCGTGGGAATCGCAACAGGCTTTACCTCTCGAGGGATCTCGAGAAGCTTACAACCCCCACCAGGCAGTGTACCTGATCGTTGTAGTATAGTATAGTGACAAGTACCGGGGAATTGATCGTTCAGCTTAGGAATAGTGTCACTAGGATTAGAAAACCTAATTAATAGTTCTAAAGGTGAGGGATGATTATTTTTGTATTTTTATATTTTTATGAAAGCAAGTAAAATCTCGGGTTTTGGAAGAGTGGGCGGAATTGGTTGCTATTCAACTAACCCAAAGCTAATATATAATCAAAATAAAATACTGAAAATGAAATTAAACTAAATTACACTAAGGTTGTGAGCAGTAATTGGAGAAATTGTGTTTACTTAGACTTCACTACTCCCTAGATATCTTTTACACATTAATTACTTGTTATACTTGTATGGATGACGGATTGTATTCCTTAATACCATTCGTGGGGTGGCATACATAACTCCCCAACTCTATGAGCTCTTATCTCCTCCTACACCATGACCCAGCACAACTATAGGGATTGTAAACAGTGGCTCATGCATTAAATACAACCAATAAAGACCTAGTACGCCTCGGTTCATGTTTCTTAAGACGTTCAAGCATGTTACCATTTGGAGATCTGCCAGTTTTCTTAAGCCTAACATATAAAATCATTCATCCAAGACAAGAATAGACAAGTAATCAACACATAATCAACATCTATGTTTCATTATATCTAAGCAAACACAAAAGAGATCTAGCCTAGCATAATGGAATTGAGACAAGAACAAGATATAAACAACCAACACATAGACATATTGATTGAATTAGAAGAACACTTATCTCAATTACAATGCAAGGTATCAAGGGTTTAGAACCCTTGAAAAACCTGTAAAAGATGCACCAAATTCGTCTTTAGGGTTTCACCAAAACTTCTCTCTTTTAATGAAAAAACTAGAAAACTATATATAGGAAAACTAGGCTGACGGCGTCAAGACAGCCATGTGACGCCGTCACCTCGCCGCCAAATACTTCCTCGGACGGCCTTGATCCACTTATGACGGCCTATGTGACGCCGTCACCAACCACGGTATTTTATTCTTGGTACTTTGACGCCGTCATGATGACTTTTGACGCCGTCACCACCTACGGTATTTTATTCTTGATGTCTGACGCCGTCAAGATGTAACTCTTGACACCGTCACCTAGTGTCTTCAGCATGGAAAATTGATACTTTGCCGTTTTCTTCACTTTTATGCTCCAAAAACGTCCAAAATGGCTTCTTTTCCAGAATTCACTCTCCAAACACCTAAAATCACAAAAGGAACGATTTAGGGCAATATTTGATCAAATAAAGTCGGATTCGGGCTTAAATGACCCCCTAAAAACGGATCATTTTTCGCCTCATCAATAAACTTACAATGATCTAAACCAACTCAGAAAACAGATCTCAGCTGCAGTACTCAGATACACAGATGCAATAGAAACACCTCCGATATGACAGATATATATTGAATGAAACAGTAACTAGTGAACTCAAACTCAAAACTATCAAAAATGATGAAATGATCAAATAAAAGCAACTAGCAGACTTAAATAAACAACAAAGAACAATATTCAAACAACTAAATTAGATCTAAACTACTTGAACTATTCTGATGCACAAAGGAATTAAAAACGGTACACTTACAAACCAATACCCCCTCAGCTCAAACAGAGGGGGTTTCACTTAGCTTACCTGTCTCTTAGACAGGCCTTTGGACTCCTTAAGGCTGTCTTAACTCCAATATAAGCTGGCTTATGAAATAAGCTGATATAGTTGACCAACAGTTGACTTTTGATTTTTTTTTTTTTTAAGAAAAACTTATAAAACAGTATTGAATTAAGTTTGTAAAAATTAAAACAAGTTAAATGAAACTAAATTCAATTGTAAAAACTAAATTGAAATGTATTTTTTTTTTATTATTATTATTATTTTTTTATTCTAAAAGCTGATAACAGAAAATAAGTTGGTAAGCAATAAAAGATAAAAGGCTTAAGCAATAAACTAAAACAATAATAAACAATTAAGCAGTAGGAAATTTAAATGATAATAAGAAAACTTGAATTGAAGAAGAACTAAATTTTCATTAATAAACAAAACATTACAAAGTGAATTTAGCAAAAGAACATTACATAAAAAAAAACACACTATTACATGAGATGGAGAGGGGGTATATATAGGAGTTGTATGGAGCTTGGGAGATGCTTCTGGATTGCCAGGTCACTAATCCGTGTGAGAAGTGTGTTTGTTTGAGTCCCTTTGAGCCATTAGATCACCCTTGATCCCCAAGTTTCATTTTGAGCCGTATGATTGATTGATGTGATTAGATTGATCCTGCGTATGCTCTCCTATTGGCCCACGAGTCATTCTCTGACATCCTTGACAACCTGTCAGCTTCTAGAAACAATAATCATTGGGTAATTGTTACCCAATCGGGGTAATTTTGAGGAATGGTGAAACTAGGGTTCGGGGGAATAGTAACTTTCTGGGTAAGATTATTTTGGGGGGCGGGAAATGGGTTGGGGGTAGTTTTTATTTGGGGTTGAGTTGACCGGGTTTATATGGGTTGACCTGGGTAAATAAAACAGGCCGGGTATTAACTTTTAGAGGGTAGTGGGCTTTTAAGTGACTTGGGCTTGATGGATTGGAATGGGCTGCTGGTTTATTGGATTATAGTTTGGATCCGGTTGGTTTCCTTGTAAGAGTAATATTTTCATTTTAAGGACTAATGTTGTAATATTGCAAACCATAGGGACCAATGTTGTAAAATCTTCAAAACTATTTCCAAGGGCCTTAATTGTCATTCTTCGATTTATGAAGGACCAAGTTTGACTTTTCTCCGAATAATTCTTCAAGGGACCATTTGTGTAATTCTCTTAAACTGCGGGGACTAAATTTGCCAAATTCTCAAACTTTGACCAGGGACCAAATATGTAACTTTGACGAATCTCTGAGGTTGACTTTGACTTTTTAAGCTTGGACTTTGACCATTTGACTTCCCCGGCTCCGGCTTTTAACACTTCCCATTCTCGTGCTCGTTTTTGTCGGTTTTGGTGTCGATTTTGTTCATTTTTCTCATATCCGTACCTGCACATACACAAATACAAAAACATGCATTCTCTTGGCATTTTTGGTTAGTATTTTGTGTTTTTGGTCTGAAATAAGGTCTAAAAAGGATGAGTGATTAAGCACTCATCAGGATCATTAGAATTCTCCTATGCATTAAATACAACCAAAAATCATAGTACACCTCTGATCATGTTTCTTAAGACGTTCAAGCATGTCACCAATGGAAGTCTGCTAGTTTTCTTAAGCCTAACATCGAATACAATCATCCGTAACAACTATAAACAATCAATCAACCCATAATTAACATCTAGGTTTCACTACATGTCTACATCTAAGCAAACACACAAGAGATCTAGCCAAGCATGTTAAATTCAAGACAAATTAAGATATATTCAAACAACACATAGATATATTGAATGAATTGAAAGAGTACTTATCTCAATTGAACATGAAAGGTTTCAAAGGGTAAAAACCCTTGAAAAAGCTGTAATATTCGGACTAGGGTTTCTCTCCAAAGTTACACCCTAATTGTTCCTCTCTAATGAATGAAAATTGCAAAACTATATATACATTTTACAGGGTGACGGCATCAAGAAGGAAATTATGACGCCGACAACTTGCCGCCCATAAGGAAATCGGATTGCCTAGATCCACTTTTGACGTCGTCATGTGCAATTCTACTCTGGGCCGTCACTCTTATTTGGACCATGACGGCCTATGGTGACGCCGTCATGTCCCTAGCGTAAAACTCTTCTGGATCGTCACGGACTTTATCCACTTCGACCTCTTGTATTACTCTTGACGCCGTCACTTGAGAACTCTTGACGCCGTCAGGTACTGTTCCTAGCAAGGAAAATTAAGACTTTGCTGTTTTCTTCACTTTTATGCTCCAAAAACGTACCTAAAATGACAAAAAGAACGATTTAGGGCATTATTTGATCAAATAAATTCGAATCCGGGCTAAAATGACCCCCTAAAAAACGGTTCATTTTTCACCTCATCATCTGGGTGCTCAAATTTAATACCCAATAATGGGGTTATCTCATCCCATGGTACATTAGGATAAAAAACAGGATATGAGTAACCTTCTTTCACCTTAAATCTGTCATCAACTTCTATTTGCTCATCTTCATTTTCCCTAGAATCACTAGCAGAACCTTCACCTAAGTTTGCAGGCCTACTAACAACATCATCCCTAATGTACTTACCACCAACTAACTTGATTAGGAAAGGGTCCTTAAGTTCTGTATTTGCAATCACCACATATTCTTCATCTACATGTTCTGGTCCAACATATTCTTCTATGTTTTCTAATTCAATTTCAGAATCAGATTCATCATCTTCTTCACCTACACTAGCATCTATATGGACATCTTCTAAAATATCATAACCATGATGTTCAACATATAGTTGTACTTTGCAAGCATTGTCAAAAGCTAATTTCACAAAACTTGCTAACTCGGTATCACTCCTTAAAGATTTCAAATGTGTACCCAAATCTTGTTTAGGAGCAAAGAAATAGATACCATGAACAGGAAACAAACAACAATATTTCATTATCTGCATTAGTCTTAAGTGGTTGCACTTACCCAAATCGGCATCCTCAACAATGTCAACAGATCCATTTGCATACTCAAACGGATCGGCTATAAATGTGCCTTCATAATGAACAATTATGGATATCTTCTTCATTGGTTGTGTTAATTTAGGTTAATTTTGAAGTTACATGAATTAGGGTTTATGTTGATTTGGGGATAAACGGTTTGGGGGAAATGAATTTTTTTGGGGGGGGGGGGGGGGGGGGGGGGGGGGAAGTTGGGTAAGTAGTGTATATAAGTTTTTTTATTTCCACGTAATCATTAAAAATAAAATAAAAACGAAAAAATACACCCACGTCATAATATGGGAAAAAAAATAGTCGGTGCACCCGGTATCCGGTCAAAAAGTGGCCTTATTATAGAGATGGCAAAAAACTCCGTACCCGAAGGGGACCCGATCCCCAAGTCCGATTTGACTGGGGAATCCCCGAGTTGACCGGGGATGGGGATGGGGACGGGGACGGGGAATCCCCGAATTATAAAACTGGGGATGGGGCGGGGATGGGGATAACAAAAATCCCCGACCCCAAACCTGAACCCGAACTTTTAATGTATAAGTATACACTATATAAGTTATATGTATATTAATACTACATGTACTTGTATATGTATATGTTAGTAAGTAGTGACAATTATCATACTTGAAGTACTATATATGTATGTATATGTGACATTTAGTGGACCAAATACTTTAAAATGTTAAGCATTAATGCATATTATTCTACCAATATTTTATTTGAATACACACATTTGATGAAGTATATTTTTATATGAGAGAACTGCAAAATACATCCCTGTGGTTTATAGGTTTTGCCATCTTACATCCCTGTCAGAAACTTTTGACAAGATACATCACCCGTTAGGCAAACGTTTGCCACCATACATCCCTCGTTTACAATGAGGACTAACAGATTTTTTCTCCGTTATCTCTTAACGAGACTGAAAAATATAACACCGTTAGCCTTCGTTAGCCAAACATTTGCACCATTAGTCCTCTTTTTGAGGTTTTTCCCGTTTTTTACGTTTTATCCGTTTTTTGTACGTTTTATCAGCTTTTTTAGGGTTTAATTCACTTTTTGTACGTACCATATTGGCAATAAAAAAATACACGTACCATATCGGTACATTTTGGAAAGTATAGAGCTATTGTACGGACAAAACCCTACAGTGATTGGATGTATTTGTACTGAATTTAGCTGCCGGTGCAGCAACTCTGGATCAATGGAGGCAGTTGTGTAGGCTTTACCGGATATACCTAGATAAAACAGTCCGGCCTACACGTACCTAATAGGTGGCTCGGAACAGCAACCTTAGCATTTATTCTTGTACTGCGTGTTATTCACCTTCAAAGGGGCTACTTTATTATCTATTTGCTGGGGTCTTTCAGCATCGTATCATTGCGCTCTTTTTTGTCGCCATTGGTTAATCCTGAAGTTGATGCTAGTCCATTGCTACCTATGAAAGGCTCTGATGAGTTCAGACCATTCATTCGGCAACTTTCTGAATTTACTTTCTGGTAATTATTCTACACTTCCACCCATTAATTGGCAGTTCACCCCCTAAACTTCTTTTTAATCCTAATTATATAGTGTTGCATCAAGTTCTTGTAAAATACGTTTTCTAATTTTAGATTTTCATAATGTTATAATGGTTATACATAAAAAGTATTACGTTACGAAGGCCTTCATTATATCGATTCCGATGACCTTCTTCGAGATATTCCTTTTTCACTTCTTGAATGGGCCTATGATAATTGTTTGCATGTTCGTCATGTTCGCCATGACAATGAGCCGTACTATCGCATATATGAAGGAATACAAATATGTTCCGTTCAGCATTGGTAAACAGGTTAGTAAATCATTCCATTTTCTTGCTGTAAGAAGTTGTTTTGGAGATAAAATGAAATTAGTTTTTTTTTTAAGATCTTGTCTTCATCAGGTAGCAGTGGTGGCCGGTGGATCTTAAGCATATTGGATGGTTATTAGTTATTTAGTTATCATTGGAGTGGTTAGTATAAAACATTAATGAATCACCATCCTGATTCATTACTGTTTAGTAGTTAAATTTTAGTTGTTGATCATATTGGATGTGAAACTGTCAATTCGTTTGTGTTTTTATAATTTCATATCTGGTAACAAAATTTGACCCATATTTATAGATGACATGATTTATTTACATACGTCAAACCACATTTTTCATTGCATTTTTGTGGCAAATGTATTTATTTTATGATGCACATATAGTGAGGCAGCCCTCAGAACAATGAGGATGATGATGATGATCAAATCTGACTACACTGGTTTTTTGGTTTTTGAATACTGAAATATGTTTGTCGCACGGGAAACGGCGGCCGGCGGAGTAGATGTGGGTCGCTAGGATGGTTCACATTGGTACGAATTTGAACGTTGAGTATTCATAGTGGTAATTACCTTAATAAGTTTTTCATATATTTTTGAGTAAAGATCATTTGAGCACCATACTTTTTTTACATACCAAGGGACTAATCTCCACCCTCCATCTTTCCTCCATCTTTATTTGATCTAATAGATGAGATTAATCCCAACAATTTAAAAAATCCACTTTCATCATTTTTTTTCAAATATTAATATCTTTCAAACCGTTAATCGTTAAGCGAAAAAAAATATACCGTTACGACGAACATTTAATTATCTTTCTATAGATAGGCTAATTGATATATTTTCGACAATTTTTTTTTTTCGTTTTTTCACGTTTTTTTTCGTGGCCGAAAAAATCATATATGATATTACATATAATATCATATATGATATTACATATCATATATGATATGTAATATCATATATGATATTATATGTAAAATCATATATAATATTGCATATCATATATGATATGCAATATCATATATGATTTTACATATGATATCATATATGATATTATATGTAATATCATATATGATATTGCATATCATATATGATATGCAATATCATATATGATTTTTTTTTCCGGCCACGAAAAAAAAAACGTGAAAAAAATGATTTTTTTTTCTTTTTTCGAAAGTATATCAAAGTGCCCGTCTATAGAAAGATAATTAAATGCCCGTCGCGATGGTGTAATTATTTTCGCTTAACGATTAACGGTTTAAGAGATATTTAAATTATAAAAAATGGGTGAAATAATAAAATGCTTTTAATCTCAACCATTGATTTCCTTTTTAGATGGATGGTGGAGATGAGTCCCTTGGTATGTAAGGAATGTTTGGTTTGTAGAATAACTCGACTCTATATTTTTAGACTTTACCCGTAGAATGATGTTTTCTTCATTTAGTATGCGAAGTCAACTAGCTATGAATTATTAACATGATGATTAGCTCATTTAGAACGTAATTGGTCATAATTTTTTAGACTTTATACCCGTAGAATGATGTTCTTCCATGTGCTCTCTTTTCCTACTAATTTTCATTAAAATGTTTTTTTGTTTATTTTATTATTACTTTCTCTGTCACGAATTATTTTATTTTATCGAGGCCACAACTGACCATGACTACCTTGTCCGTATCAATACATTTCACATTTGCTAGTTGCCTACAAAGAATAAGAATCCATCAGTTGACTCCCAGGTCGCCTATCCAATTCATCAATCGCAACTTGGTGATTATCTAGTTGTCTCATTTTCCTTGATATATTTGCCAAAACAATAAAATGTCTTCCATAGAAGTTTTTGATCACCTTAGAGTTCCACTTGAAGCTATAAAACGGGCCACCAACAACTTTGGAGAAAAAAACTACATCAGTCGAGGTGGATTTGGGAAGGTTTACAGAGGAGAACTCGATTTCTTGGGTAAGCAGGTTATGGTTGCTGTAAAGCGATTAGATCCATCACTCGGACAAGGAACTCCTGAGTTTTGGAAAGAGATCATGATGCTTTCTCGTTACAGACATGAGAATATTGTCTCTCTCTTGGGCTTTTCTGACGAGGATGGTGAGAAACTTCTTGTATATGAGTACCTACCTAACAAAAGCCTTGACATGTATCTTAGTAGTTCTCATCTCTCATGGATCCAACGCCTTCACATATGTATTGGGGCAGCTTCTGGGCTAGAGTATCTTCACAACCCTGGTGGTACCACACAAAGAGTGTTACACCGTGATGTCAAGAGCTCCAACATCTTGCTGGATGAAAATTGGAATGCCAAGATTTCAGATTTTGGCCTTTCCAAATTCGGACCTGCTAACCAAGAATTTACATTTTTTTTCTCCCATGCTGCAGGCACGTTTGGGTATTGTGATCCACTTTATGTGGATACTGGCTTCTTGTCAAAAGAATCTGATATCTACTCTTTCGGCGTAGTGTTATTCGAAGTCTTGTGTGGAAGACATTGTGTTGTAAATTACACAGATCATCGACGATTTCTGTCAAGGTGGGCACAGATTTGCTACGAAGAAAAGAAAATAGGTACAATTGTGCTTGATTGTCTAAAAGAGAAGATTTCACAAGATTGTTTGCAAAAATTCACAGATATTGCGTATCAATGTCTATGTAAAAATCGCGAAAAACGTCCACTAGCAGGCGAGATTGTAACACAACTAAAAGTTGCACTTAATTATCAATTGCTTGCTACTCATTTACAGTCTGATGTTCCATCAGAAAACACCAGGATGCCGGACTCAGAATATGAGGTATTTATTTTGTTCATGGGTTATTTTCTTAAAATGCCGAAGTACCTTTTCATCTATCTTGTTTTAGTCAATGTATTTATTTTACATCTAAGTCACTAATGACACAACAGTCAAAGATAATCATATTGATATGACAATAATGTTAAATATTTGTATAAAAATTTAGATTTAATAATAACGTAATATATCTTTTTTTATATAAATGTTAAGATATATTACAGGTGGCGAAACGAGCCAAAAGGGATACAAAGCCAAAATTTAAAGACTCTCATGTACAAAAAAAGATACAGCCACAGAGCCACTTAAATATGACAAATGAATAAGTACGATGGTAGTTCATTATTAGGGGAAAAAAAAAAAAAAAAATCATTTTTATTCCTAATGTAGGTTGAACCTGTTTTTGTCAAACTTGGATATTTTTGGGAAAAAGATGCATCTTCTCTTTGAGAAGGATTCTCATTTTATACTAAAAGTACTAGCTATTTAGCAGCCTCAGATACATAAAAATTACAGATTTAGCCTAACCCATAAACAGCTTAAATATCTAGGAAAACGTCATATACAAATAATGATTTTGATTTGGTGCATAAAATCTTTTAGAGATTGATTTGTTGAATAAAATCTGATCAGTTATATCTTTGACTGTTTACTGAACTAGAATGGTCCTTCATTGCTCAAATTGATGTCTGTAGGTTTCAGCAAGGAACGATGGGCTACCTTCTGTTGATTCTTCTCTTGGCGATCTAGATATCAGTTCGTTGGAGGTATAACAATAATATCAAGCTTTTGGTTATGCACCAAATCTGATCAGTTATATCTTTGACTGTTTATTGAACTAGAATGGTCCTTCATTGCTCAAATTGATGTCTGTAGGTTTCAGCATGGAACGATGATCTACGTTCTGTTGATTCTTTTTTTGGCGATCTAGATATCAGTTCGTTGCAGGTATAACAATAATATCAAGCTTTTGGTATGAATCCTATGAGTGCTATCTATGTACAGGCACATAGAACATGCTATATTGCATGCTGACCTTTTTCTTGTGCATTATGATCATAATATAGGCTATTATTGATTATGAAGGTGTAATACTGTAATGTACCTTTATGTGATTCTTGTTACAGATTATAAGAAATGAAGATCTTGAAGAATTAAGGGAACTTGGTTCAGGTACCTTTGGAACCGTGTACCATGGGAAATGGAGAGGAACAGATGTCGCAATTAAGCGCATCAAGAAGAGCTGCTTTGCAGGTCGATCGTTTGAGCAAGAAAGATTAGTACGCATCATTATTATCATCTAACCTTGATGATCATTTATCACACTCGATCAATTTGTCATCTTACATTTATTTTCTGTTATTCTAGACCATAGAGTTTTGGCGTGAAGCTGATATTCTCTCAAAGCTCCATCATCCCAATGTATTGGCACTTTATGGTGTAGTACAAGATGGTCCTGATGGCACGTTAGCTACTGTCACAGAGTTCATGGTTGATGGCTCGCTAAGGCATGTCCTACTCCGCAAAGATAGGTGATCATAGTTCCTCAATCCACCCCATTCAACCAACTTAATTCTTCTATAATACAAATACAAAATTAAAATTTCAGGCTAATTGTGTACAGAGTAACTTTTAAAAAATTTCGATTTAGGGTAACCTTACAGGTTATAGATCAAAATCGTGTTGATAACTCTGACCATGCTGACTTTTTTTAGTTGGTGCTGAGAAGCTTGACTCAGATTGAATTTCTGGGCTAAAATGAGCTTGTTACATCCCCCCCCCCCCCCCCCCCCCCCTTTTTTTTTTCTTTTCAAAAATAAAGATCTCACATAGGTGTTTTATCAGCTTATGTATTGGTTGATAACTTATATGTTTCTTCTCTACGATTTACAGGCATCTTAATCACCGCAAAAGGCTTATAATTGCAATGGATGCAGCCTCCGGAATGGAATATCTACATTCCAAGAACATTGTCCATTTTGATCTGAAATGCCACAATCTTCTGGTTAACATGAGGGATTCTTCACGCCCTATTTGCAAGGTTATCACAGGATCTATTATCATTTATTTCTTACCCAGTTCTATCCCATGTACTCTATAATAACATTTGCACTCCATACTTATGTAGGTAGGTGATTTTGGACTGTCTAAGATCAAGCGTAACACTTTGGCTTCGGGTGGAGTTAGGGGAACCCTACCATGGATGGCTCCAGAGCTTCTGAACGGTGGCAGCAATAAAGTTTCTGAGAAGGTAAGCATGACCTTCTACAGCTTTGTTTGCATATTTTATGTAGCACCTTTTTTTTTCTTTCCCTTCTCTCCTTCTTCCTCCTTTTACCTATATTGATGTTATAGGTTGATGTTTTCTCCTTTGGGATTGTGTTATGGGAGATTCTTACTCGCGAGGAGCCCTATGCAAATATGCACTATGGTGCAATCATAGGTGAGCGTTTTGGATTTACTGTTGTTCTAGCTTTTAGCCTGTTGAGCTTGAGTTGTCTATTGTTTTAGCTTAGATAATATCCGTTAGCTTAGTTATTTTCGATGAACCATCAGATAAAATCACTTAGCCGTAAATTAGCTGATGTCTCCAAACAAAAGGAAATAAGTAGAAGATGAAAATCTCAAGGGCGAACCATGTAATGTGATTACAATGGCTTCCAAATTTGAGCTATTTTAGTTTTGAAATATTTTGGTGATATCAAATAATTAGAATCAGATATTTACGTGTACTACAAATGAACAATAGAAGATAGTGTTCAGAAGTTCTTTTGCTTTCTAAACAGGTGGTCACTAGATAATCAAATCATAAACTGGTTATTGCGACTTATCAGTCGTAATAATGATATTATCAGTTCTAAAACACAACCTGAAACACTCCTTTATATATCTTTACTTACAGGAGTGTGTACGTTTGCTTATGCTACACAAACCCTTAATTCTTATATGTTTCCTTGTGTTGCAGGGGGCATTGTGAATAACACGCTTAGACCCACAATTCCAAGTGATTGTGATCCTGAGTGGAGAAGACTAATGGAGCTATGTTGGTCCCCTGATCCTGCGGTGAGGCCGTCATTCACTGAGATAACTACTCAATTACGCGTAATGTCTCTTGCCTACTAAAGTAAAGGGCACGCTCACAAGGCCACTTAGAATGCTTTTCTACTGTCTGTCACTCTTCGAATGGTCATATATACAATCATGGTATACTTTATCATGCATAAACCCACATTATTATTACTATTGTTATTGTATTGTTTCCAGTTGAGAAGAATATTAATAACATACACGTCCAGTCGACAAATTTATATGTAAAATCATTATGCACAGCTTGCTTGGATCCATGCATTTTTTAACATTACAGTATCTTATAGAGATATACGTCTCAAATCAGGTTGATCATAAGCATAAACCTGTTGGTTGAAATAAAGTAATGCATATTAGAACATGTTATTAAGAGAAAGTCATACTCTCCTCTATACCTGACATGCGGTCTTTCGAGAAGGGTTGCATCGGGTCCATATTGGACCTTAGGTTGCGGTCGCCCGTCAAACAAACATTTTTGTTATACTTTCAAACGACAAGCTACTAAGAATCATTCTAAAGCGGTTTCAACAACGTCATGAAAAATTAGAGTTAATAAAGCTGTAAAAGATTAGAACAGATTCTATATTTAGGGACGACTTTCAAAACTACTCTAAGGCAATATCACTTTATTTTCTGTCAAAATCTAGGATGGTCTTCTTTTATAACAGTGGTAAGATGGTATGTCAAAATCTAGGGTGGTCTTCTTTTATTTATTTTTGAACGGCGAGTTAGTATAAAACTAAGTAAATTATTCGATTCTACACTATTTACCAAGAAGGTAGTGTCTGCCAACCTCGAATAATAACTAGTGATTCGATTTCACAGTACATACCCAGAAGGTAGTCCTTGCCAGCTGATCGGTGTATTTTACACACACCTCGTAGCATGTTAATTATGCATTGTTGTGGTGTTATTCTTTGTTTTACAAGCACTTTGAGGGTGTTTTGTGATTATATAGTTTTTTTTTTTTTTTTTTTTTATTTAATTTTTTTTTAGATAAAGGGTATTCCACCCGGTAAAATCTATTACTCCAAAAAACGTTTAAGTACAATGGAATGTGGCTGAAGTACCACATTCATCCTAGGATATTATATTCCAGCCAACACATTGATATTCATATTAATTTCTAGGCGAGCGTGCAAAGATGCTCCCTTTATTGAAAAGGCTATTCGCCTATTCATCATAATTCACAAGCTATAAGCCATTTATTGAACATAAGCGTATGCCCACAAAATAAACTTGCACAAACACCATCTCAACATGATATGCACCAGACCATTCATAAAACACAAGTTTGGTCAATAATCAACAGAACCATATTTTTAAACAGCTAAACAATGATAACCAAAGATTTCAAATGTGTGACGCAAACCTATGAACAACAACAGTAATATACTTCATAAAATCATAACCATAATTAACCAAGAAACATAAGCAAGATGGATATTTCGTAATAATCAAAAGAAGCCATCCATCCAATATCTTGGATGTTTTACTCTTAGAAGCTTTACAACTGTTTCCTCAATGCAAAAATCTACCGATTATGAGGACAATGCAAAGCAATCGTCTAAATCGACCTTGTAAATAGTCTAAAGTACCAACTATATTGTAATAAACTTCTATACCGCCACCCGATATCTTCAACTTGTTAGCAAAAAGTACTGGACCTAAACCAGATTACAAAACAGGTGGCAGCCCATATCAATTACTCACTCCCAACCTCCAGCGACGATGGACTCATACCCGTGTCCAGCGTCAGCACTGCCATAAGAACCAGAAAAATCAGAAACTGCAGGGGGTGGTGCAGAGTAGTCATAACTGTCAGAAGTCGTGCCATAGTCGGTGTTCCCATAAGAAGTGTCGTTCCCATAACCACCAGCAGGCGCACCATAATCTGAAGTCCCATAGGAAGCATTGTTACCATAACCACCTCCATAATCTGAAGTCCCATAAGATGTATTGTTGTTACCATAACCACCAAAAGACGCTCCATAATCAGAATTTCCATAAGAATTAGTAGCACTGTAATAATCATCAGAACTCCCATTGGAGTTGTTGTTTCCACTCCTGAAATCACGACCACCAAACTTACTAGAGCCACGGCGATGATCAGCAGAATCAGAATAGCTCTCAGCATATTGAGCAAGCCAATCTGGTGTTTCTTGTTTAGCTTCTTTCATAAGCTCAGAAATACCTTTAGCAACAGACGAGTTCTTATCATTGAAGAAAGCAGTAGCAATTCCTGATTTACCCGCACGACCAGTCCTCCCAATTCTGTGAACATAGCTATCAATGTCACGTGGCAAATCAAAGTTGATAACATGAGCAACACGTGGGATATCAAGTCCTCTTGAAGCGACATCAGTAGCAACCAAAATTGGTGTCACTCCATCTTTGAATAGTTTCAACGCTCTTTCCCTTTCCTGTTGGTAATTTAACACGAACACAGGTTTAGTATAAGATCTAAAACTGATTTTTTTAAAGATGCTAATCAATGATATACAGTAATAACTTACAAATTGCACTTTGTCACCATGGATAGCAGTGGCAGGGAAACCGCTCCTGCATAGCCAGTTTTCTAGAGTGTCTGCACTTCTTTTGGTCTCCACAAAGACCAAAGTCAACGAGTTCTGAATCAAGAAAACATGTTTCTAATCAATCAAAGCAAAAAATCAAATGAAAAAGCTGAATCCAAATGTGAATGTCGTATACCTTTCCGAGGTTTCCATTAGCTCTCTGTTCTTGCAGAAGATTTCTCAAGTGATCCTTTTTATCCATTTCCTCAACAAACACTATTTTTTGTTGAATCAGATCAGTGCTGGACCCAACTCTTCCCACAGAAAGGAATATGTAGTTTGATAGAAAATCAGAAGCAAGCCTCTGCAGTATAAACATTACGAGATTATAATACACATTCACGATCAGATAATCAACTGAAATAAATCTTGGCTGCAAGACAAATGTTGACCACGTAGAAATTTAATAGGACCTTTCTGATTATAATTTAGCCTAGTAAGAAACAAACTATTTCCTGTCAATGGGGGTGTTGGATTGCATATTATTAGCACATACTTATGACTTATAAGCACCTTTGAAATAAGCACTTAGCAATGTGCGTGTTTTATTCAAAATGTGATCAGGAGAGCCACTATCAATCCAAACATTTCAAAAGTGCTTTTTGTTTACAGAAACAAAAGAATCCAGTAATCTATTTAAATATGCAATCCCAAACACCCTTCAGATAATTAGAAACGGAACATATTTATCCAAACACAAATAATTTTACTAATCATACTATGCAAGTTCAATATTTGATAAGCTAAGTAAGGGACTAACTTGAATTTCAGACGGAAATGTGGCACTGAAAAGCATCGTTTGCCTGTGACCAGGGGGAGGCATGTCCATCCGCTCCACAATCTTTCGAATCTGGGGTTCAAACCCCATATCCAGCATTCGATCAGCTTCGTCTAGAGCCAAGTACTTGATTTTCTTAAGTGAGATTTTCGATCTTTCGATCATGTCTGTTAGCCGTCCTGGTGTAGCGACTAAGATGTCCACCCCTCTTTCAAAGCTTCGCAACTACATAAAATCCAATTACAAAAAATGCCCAGAATCAGGATTAGCGTATTTAAGAAATAATTTAGTTCGGCGTTAAAGAAAATTGTAACATAATACTAACCTGATTATAAACGGGTGCGCCTCCATACGCAACAGCAACTTTCACATTAGTTTGATAACAGAACTTTTTGGCTTCTTCAAAGATCTGACATAATAATGTTTGAAGTTTAGAATTTGAATTTCACAATAAAGACTACACATATAAAAGCACAAACGGATGTTTGGCAATGCAATTTAGAAAACTTCTCGTGAAATGAAATAAATGAATATCTATGACTTGAAAATGCAACTTTCAAATAATCTCTTTCGAATCACATTCAATAGTTTCAGTAAAAAAAACTGAACTTTAAAGTCATATATCTTATACTTATAACAAACACAGAAATGAAACTATCATTTTCGAAATCCAATCCAAACATCACCAAAACCCTTTAACACATACTGCCCAGATAATTAGAACATAAAATGCAACACATCCAAACAACACCGAAACCAAAATGGCCATACCAAAACTGATGTTTCAGTTGAGTAGTCCCGAATAAGAGAGTGAATATCTATAACTTACAACTCAAGTATAATTTTCAAAACCCAATCGAAACATCCGAAATCCTTGAACAAACATAAACAGTACACCAACTTAAAGCTTCAAATCATCAAATGTAGTAAATGAAGCATAACAAAACCAACAATCATATTTTACGATACAAATGTCAACAGATTGAAAATTGATATCACCCATGAATATAAAAGAGACCAAGTAACAAAATATCAAACAAAACCCGATACAGACACGATAAATTACAACAAAATCAGCTGACACTAAATTAACACCTTAAAATGTAGCAAATGAAAAAGAATAAAACAGCCAAAAAGTCTAAAAGAAAGGCAAATAATCATCATAGTCAACTCGTCATCCATGAATATTCTAAAAAAAATCAAGCACGCAGCAAATCAAAACAGAACTTATAACAAACCATACAAATGAATATTGTTTTTACAATAATGAAATTCTACTGCAACAATATACATTCACAATATAAGCAACATCAATACATCATAAGCCAAATAGCCTAAAAATAAAGTAAAAATAAGTACTCACCCATGAAAACTAATACTTATTCAAACAATAAATCACCTTAAAAACAAACACATTTTAAAACGAAAAACCATTAACATAACAAAAAATCAACAATTTTTACTTACATAACATTTCAAATCACCGAGTTGCTAGCAAAATTACTCCACAACTAAACATACGAATTGTTACAGATTAAATATAAATAAGAATATATTCAGACCAATCAACTCTCATGAACACAAAACATAACATAAAATAAAAAATAAAACAAATAGTACTAAAACCAATCAACATCATGGAAGAACATAAAACACAACTTATAAGAAAAAACCAAGATTACAAATATGCAAAACCCCATTAAAATTTTAAAAATACAAAAACGTATTAAAAAAATAGCTAAAAAAGCCAAAGAATATTCATCCAAGTATCCAACCATCAAAACTATTTTTAAAACAACAAAAAGTAACAAAATCGCCTGATAATAAAATAACATGTAACAAATCACCTGATCAAAACCTAGCAAAAAGACATTTTATACACAAAAACAAAAACAAAATAAACCAAAGAATATTGTAACCAATCAACACCTGACAGCTAAACCACAACATAAAAAAAGAATCATTTCAAACATATTCCAAAAGCAAAAGAGCAACAAAAAAGATGACGTCACACACCTGAAAACTTTATTTTTCATTTAACTAAAATAAAATCACAATACAAGCAACAATACCCAAAAACATCTTAGGAGGTTTGTTTCGGCTATATTGTGGGGTTATGGCTTATTTGGCTTTCGGCTTATTATTCACAAGCTAATTTTTTATGGCTTATTTTGAAAGTTTTTGGCTTATATAAACCCAAAAGTTTCAAAATAACCCACAAAAGAAGAGCTTATAAAACATACGCCGGAAACTAAATAAGCCGCAAACCCGCCATATAAGCCGAAACAAACACCCCCATAAAACTTCACCAAAAACACAACATAAAAAACATCTTAAACAGTAGAACACCAAAATAAAAACCAATTAAAAATAAATAAAAAGTAATAAAAAAACATTAAATATTCATGAGCTTATTTTTATGGCTTTTTGAAAGTTTTTGCTTACATAAGCTTATCATGTCATAATAAGCTTATATAAGCCGAAAAGTTTCAAAACAACCCACAAAAAAGATGAGCTTATGAAACATAAGCCGGAAACTAAATAAGCCGTAAACCCGCAATATAAGCCAAAACAAACACCCCTCAAAGATTTACAAAAAACATCTTAAACAATAATAGAACACCAAAATAAACCCATTAAAATAAACAAAAAGTAACAAAAAAAACATAAAATATTCAACCAATCCCCACAACAGAAAATATTCAAACAACAAAACAAAACAAAAAGAAGATGACGTCACAGACCTGACAACACAGCTCCCTCGTCGGAGACAACACCAAGGCCAAAGGACACGCAGCTCTCCCATACCCACCACCATTCCCACTCCCTAAACCCATCTTCATCACCCCACTTATAATCGGGAAACAAAACGCCGCCGTTTTACCACTCCCAGTCTGAGCACACGCCATCAAGTCCCTCCCGCCCATCACCACTGGTATTGCATGTCTCTGTATCGGCGTGGGCTTCACGTACTTACACCTCACCCTTATATTCTCATTCAGAATCCGACCCAAGTCTATCTCCGTAAAAAGCTGAACCGGGTCGGGCACCTCCGACCCGGTCACCTCCACCGGGATATCCTCGTACGCGTCAAAGTTGATCACCCCACTGTTTTCGTTTTCCTCCACATGGGTTTCTTGTTTAAGGTTGTTTGGGACATGGGTTTCTTGTTTAAGGTTGTTTGGGAGATGGGTTTCTTGTTTAAGGTTGTTTGGGACAAGTTTAAGGTTTTCATTTCCGGGGAAAACATGGGTGGTTTCTTGTTGTTGTTGTTTAAGGTTGAGCTGGTTTTGGAAGTTTTCAGAGAGAGGGGTGAACTTGTTGAAAGTGTACGGACGGTGGGTTTTGGTGTACGGACGGTGGTCGGAGAAAGGGGTGGGGTTGTGACGGGGGTAAGGGTTGGTGGGGTCCAAAGGGCGTTGATGAGGGGGGATGTAGTTGGTGTGGCGAGGGGGTTTAGGGTCTGAGTAATAAGAGTATGACATTGTGTGTGTGTGTGTGTGTGTTTTTAGTGTGTGAAAATGTGAAGGGTTTCTTTGGGAAGAAGGTGGTGAGAATGGTGGTGATGATGGGAGGGGAGTTAAAAGGGTGAGGGTGCGTTTATTTTGGGCGCGTGGGGGTCAATCGCGTGCATGAATCAAACAAATTAGGAGTATCTTGTAATGGAAAATTGGAAATGGAATGGAATACTATGCTTGGTTTATGGTTGCTAATCCAAGTTTAGTGTGAAGTTAATTTATGATCAAACAAGTTTTTGTGTTTTATGTCGTTGATATTATAGTGTGAAATTGGTCTTTGATTAGAGTGATTTATATATTTTTGAATCAACAATATCAATGAGTAAACTTATGTAATGTTGCTGGTTATCAGTTATCTCGGTTGAGTAAAGGTAATCAATAGCCAGATATCATTATACGTAGCTTTCAACAATTAGTTGCCCAGGTTATATGAATCTCTTTAGGATAATTTAAAGTGTTATGTTCTTGATTTAGTCACAAATACAAGAACTTTTTCACTTCTAAGTGTTTAGGTTTCAGTGTATATTTCTCATGCAAATTAGTTTCACATATATAGAAAAGAAACTCATTCAATTGAATTATGAGAATTAATCGGTTAATTAATCTTTTTGTAATGTTCCTTTTAAAACCATTACAAGTTAGTAAAAAAAATCAGTTCCAGCAAGTCTTCAACCTCATCAGCATACCAGGTGAAGTGTTTGCCCGTTGATGAGCTTGCTCCCTGAGTATACTCACTCAAGGCCCGAAACTTATGATGATACAACTCCCTGATGAGTTCGTTCAGAGTCTACTCACTGAAGAGTACAACTCACTAAATTCATCAACTACATGATTTCCACAACACTACTAATTGAGCCAGAGATGTTCAATGACTTAACGGGTGAACATTTCGTACATCTAAACCATCTTTCAAGTATAACATGAACCCCTCAATTGCACTAGCTTTCAACAATTCTCCAAATTTAGTACAATTCCCTAACATGAGATTAAACAATAAAACAAAACGTACGCATAAATGAAATATCTTAAAAGATTGAATTTTATCTTAGTATATTTCAAATTTCAAATATTCAAGAATCAAGGTGTTCTAAAAATTGAACCCTTCAACCCATTTAAATAACTGCATATAACATATACAAAAAATTTCAAACACTTAAGAGTTGCCCAAAACTATACAAGCAATGTGTTCATATTCATTAATGAATATAACCAGAGCAAAAAAGTTCAAAACTCTTTTGAAGCAGCAAAACTTCAAGTTCTCATAGGTAGTCTTTTCCCTTCATGCACTTGCTATTGCACTTTTACAAATGAGTTATTAAGAAGTTTATACTTCAACTTAACCATCATCAGGATTAAGCACATACTTTGAGATGATATGTAAATTCATGTGGTCCAATTTTTGAGCATTAAGCTTTTCATTAATTCGGTTCTCAAATTTCATTAGGAAGGGATTGATGAAGGAAGTGAGATAACAAGTCGTCAGAAAAAGGTTGATGAACCGACGTTTTCCTATTTTATATTTTACAAACACATATAAATTTTTATTATAAATTTAATATAAAAAAACACTAATAGTATAAAAGAATTTATTTTAGTAGTTTATCAAATAATTTAAATCGCAATTATTGGGTCTATTTTTTATTTTATTTTCGAAAAATGATTGTCATGTCTAAAATGTATGTAAGGTTGATAATCGTTCGAAGACCGGACTGGACCAGACCGGACCGACCAACACCGAGACAGAAATTGCGTAAAAACCAAGATCGAGCCCGAAATTGCCCAAAAACCAAGACCAAGACCGAGACCGAGATCGAATGTGTTCGGTCTAGTCTGGTCGGTCTTGGTCCGGTCTGCTCATTCGGTCTGTCCGGTCCAAGAAAGCAAAATGGCTGGTTTTTAGACCGGACCGAAACCGAGACCGAAATAAGAAAAAACTCGAGACTCGGTCTGGTCAGAATGGTCCGTTTGCTCAGCCCTAAATGTATGACTAAAACATGACTAATAACAAGATGATCATAAGTGAAAAAATAAAAATAAAAAATAGGATTAAAAGAGAGAAAATATATGAGTGATGTATTATACTGTTAATGACTTGAATTTAACATGTATATTAGGTTTTTGTATCATTACTCTTTATTTTTAAGTGACGTTCAAAATTTTTGAAGCAAATATAAAACAAAAGTGATATTTATAAAAGAATTGTACAAAAGATTAATTAATTTGAAGATATATGAACATAGATATGATGATTTGAAATGACGTGCTTATGCGAAATGACGTACTTATGCGAGCGTAAATTGTGCCAGATGTACACGAAATGACGTACTTAAGTGAGTTTCTTGGAGTAATAAAAATGTTTTAAACAACACCATATAGTTTTATTATTTTCTTATCTTGAACGTATTAAATTGTGTAAGAATAAAGACACTTGTTCATGGTCTGCCGAATGCTTGTTCGTGTTTGTTTACTTTTTTTCGTACATCAACTTAAATTGCCATTCTCGTCTTCAATAATACATGATGCTCTCCATTTTAACGCAATCATAACATAAGGCCATCTTTCCATTTTCATTTCAAACAACCAAATTTGGAAATTCACAATTACTCATATATCACAATTTTGGTGGTCATTAAATCAATGCAAGTTGCAAGTCATGTGTAAGTTGTAAATCATAAAGGGATGCGTTAACAACACCCTCCCTACCATGAGGGTTCACCTATTTTAATCAAAAAGTACAAGCATTAAAGGAGACAGTACAAGTGGCGGCGGCAGCGTCGGTCAACACACCCTCTCTAGAGGGAGGGTGTGGTTAACTCATGCCATCATAAAAGCTTTAGAGGGATTGCAATGATAACAACTTTTCACATCAAATTCATTTAAGTGTAATTATAAAATATGAATATTCGTGTATAATTCTCGTTATAAATCAAAATAAAGTGTTCTATTAGGCTGGTTGCAATAGTGGATTCTCTTTATCTTCATCACTACTATTACAACTTTTCAACACATCATTTTACTTTCAACTTTAAATCGTGATAGTCATCACATAACCAAATACTAATTAAAAATACAAAGTAATTCAGTTTATAAAAACATATCTCACAATATACTCCCACAAAAGCTGTGACATTTTAAAATAAATTAACTTATAAAATAAGTTTTGTTTGTCACATATTTTTATAAAAGCTTTAATTAGAAATAACCTTCTATAAGCCCAAGCCAATTCAAACGGGTTTATTGGGGCTTATAGCTAATCAAATTACTTAAATACATTTCAATATATAATGCATTATCACACATAAGCTGAAAATACATTTATAATTTATTTGACGTAGTTTTATGCGATGATACATTAATAAACTTCAGCTCGAACTAATTTGTCAAATAATTTTATAAAAATATAAGCTCTGATTTTCAACTTATAACACATGCTTCAGTTCTAGCTTACTCAAGCTCAGCTTCAATACATTTCGCCAAATATACCCGTGGTTAGGGGTGTCAAAAAGGCTGACCCAACCCAAACCCTAGTTAAACTATACGTATTGGATCAATTCTGTTCAACATTATATTCGGGTCAAACCGAATTTTAAATATGATCGGATTTGGGTCTAATATATGCATCTTACTCGGGTTCGGGTCAACCCGAGTGACCCGAGTTTGATTTTTTTCTTCTAATTTTTATGTACTTTCAAGTGTAAACATCAAAATTGTATAATTCTTAAATGACCTATACTCGAATCTGAGTTGACCCGACCAGAATTGATCAGAATTCAAGTAACCTACGTTTTAAACAAGGTCAGGTTCACATGTATTTTTTTTCCTTAACCCGAATCCGACCGGTTCAACCGAATAACAACCTACCCGTGGTTATTTGAGAATTATGAAATAGTACAAAACTAGCTTGCAATGGAGTACATAATTGTGATCTTTCAATGAAAGTAAATAGAAAAGACAATTCAAAATAGAAATTGCAAAACTTCAAAAATTGGTGTGATGTGACCAATGAAATAGAGAGTGACCTCCACGCGCAAGTAAAAAAAGCAGACTAGACAAGTTTAGTGGTTGTCTCACTAGTCCTATGGTTGCAGTAGTAGTGGCGCAGTGCGCCTTGTGGACAGCTGTCGATGCTCAGAGTGGCGCGTGCACTTGCCTCATGCCATTTGGATCCTAAAAATATTCTCATACATTTATTGGTCATGTACGTCTTTCCATAAACATGAACTAAAATATTCCTTTTAAGTTTATATTTCCTGGGAGGCTTGTAAGCTTGTTCCCCAAAACTATCATCTAACATTCAATAAACTAATGTATATATCTTTAGTTACCTTATATTTCGTCTTAAAATAAATATGCATTTTTTCATTTTGAAATAGCTCAAAAATAATGTTCATTTTTTATTTTAAGCAAATAAAAAATATTTAATGCGTGAATATTATATTTGATTGTTGGAAATTATAGTTAGTGATGTATTCTAAAACTTTATTCGTTTACAAATTGAACATTTACTTTAAGATTGAGAGAGTTGAACACATATCGGGTTTCTTTTCCCATCAAACAGTTTTAAAACTATTTCCTCTAGTCTCACATTAAGTGTTCATTAAAAAAAAAGAAAAAGAAATCCAATTAACCATGCTATTGACTAATAAAATTATCATCTTCACCCACTAAAATATTTTTTTATTGATTAAGATAAAAAGTTGACATTTTTTACTCTATAAAACAACTCAAAATAGAAATTTAGTCACTTATTACGGAACAGATAAATATTTATGATTATCTCTAGGGGCCCGTTTGGTTTGTTGCTAAGAATGACAATTGGTATCGAATTTGGTATAGGGTAGAATGACAATGGATATGAAAAAGTGTATCATTACGATTATTTATGTTTGGATGACAAAATATGGAATGAAAAAATGTATAGATGTTTGAGTTTTATAGTGTAAAAGATATGGGCTCACGGGAATGATTTCATATACATCAAATTGATGGGTAATGAATCTACGACAATGATATACTCAATTTATTACCGGTCCCACAAAACAAACACATTCAATGACTTTCAAAGTCATAGACTCATTTCCATTAACCTCAACCAAACGGGCCCTAGGTGCAATGGCCAGGAGGGGTTACCCTCTCCACCGAACCTCCTCACCATTCATACCATTGTGCTCACCATTCAGTCATTCACACATGTGAGTATGAGCGAAAAAGAAGAGCGACCGGTGAGAGTGATCATCATTTGATACTTGTGCAAGTTTTTATTACTGGTATTTATTTGATTTGTTAGTTTGTGTGGAGTATTTTATATAAGATATGTTTGAAAGATGAAGGAAGTGATGATCATTGTGGATAAAAGATGAGGAAGTGATGATATACTAATTAATGATGATGTGACATTAAAACAGAAGATAAATGAGTGATGATCATTGCATTGCATGCACTTTAATGTACAAGTCATTTATAATCTTTTACCATCACACAAAACCACTATAGAGAAATATAGGAGTAAAAGTTTATTGAAGTTTATATGTGACCTACTTCATTTAATAAGCATATGATATTACTCCGTATTATTTAGGTGGTGTTTGGTTTTTGGGTTTTGATCTCATGAAATTTGATGTGACACATAAAAGTTGTTTGGTTTGATATATGAGATTAAGATTTTACTTTTAAAACCCATGAACTCAATCATACACAAAACCTACCTTATACATTATCTTTTCACAAAAGTTGTGGAACTTACCACTTTCATTATCATATTCTTTTTTTTATCTAATTTTTTAAGTAATATTTTTTTATATAAAATATATTTTATTAATTTTATAATTTATTTTATCTCTCTTTAAATACAAATTCTAATCTACAACTTTACATTCAAATCCAAATTTTAATCTAAACCCATCTACAAATCAAACGGACCCTTACTCCTTATTACACAGTATACAATATTCAATCTCCAACTTCGATTTATTCGCTCTTACGTAAAATCTTGGTCACGATAGGAGCCCGTGGCATCATGGTGGAGCTATTAAGGGATCAGGAAGGGTCCCAGCCTCCTAGGCCTACGTCCGGTAGTGTATTTTTTTTGCTATTTCATGTGTTAAAATTTTATTATTTTCATCTCAGCCCTCCCATCTAATGTTCTTCCGGAAAAAAAAAATTATTCGGCCCTCCCAATAAATTTTTTCTAGCACCACCATTGCGTGGCATGACTAACATTTTACTCCTATCTTAGCACTTTAACATTATACTGTTGGATCCTCAAAATCGGAGCACCAAAGTAAACTCATCCTCCTCGCAGAACGTACCACTATGCCGAACCATAGTACGTAATATCCTAGCTTGTAACACTTTTATCCTGATTAGAGAACCTCCAAGTTTACGATCGATCTACTTGTCTGTACATCTACACAAACGTTGTAAAAGCAATGATGATAAGTTTTGTACAAGAAAATATCAATCATTATGTGAAGGGATGGACCGAAGACTATAAACCACACAAAAAATTTCGTATAACACATCTTTTTCTGTTCTTATAAAATAAATTTAGCATTTATAATCTATTCGCTCCTAATCATGTTAAAATTTGATTTACCAAGTATGAAATCTTTTAAATAACATCATAGCTTAGGTAGACCAAGACATTTGCCATAATTCCATAAATGATAGTCTCAAACCAAAAAAGGAAAGTTAGCATCTTTCGTTGCTCACTTGCATTTTGCATGTCTTATTCCACATCAAATATTTCACAATCCAAATATATAAATGAATTTTAATTTACATCATGTCAATAATTGCACTATTTTATATGTTGAACGTAAAACCGATTGATAAAGGTCACCAAAAATTACTGGTTATCATTGAAAGACGTGGATAAAAGAAGTGAAAAAACGATGCATGTTCCTAACGTCTATAATCCGATTGAGTATATTTGTATATTGTAATAACAATTTTTTCTTATGCGGCCACACCAACCTTTCAGAAAACAGAAGAGATTTACCCGGTTTGAGTTTGTCTGTTAGTGAGCTCAAATGACATGTATTAATGGTTACCTAAAATGAAAGAAATAACATGTGTTGCTTTTATACTAAGTACAATATTTTGTGCGTGAAATACAAGTGCGTCTAGTAATTTTAGAAGACTAAGCAAGGAATTTGCTATATATAGGAAGATAAATTGCTCGTCTTTTTTTGTTTGCCCAACTAAAGATGGAACGTTGAAATTTGAATAAAAGTAAAGTAAGGAGGTGAGTTCCAGGTAATTTCCGAATTTAATCAATGACCTTTTTATTTTGTGTTTTCCTTTTATTTGTTGTGATCATTGCTAGAAAAAAAAAAAAAAATGAATTACATGGTTATATACTTATATATGAATTACATGGTTATATACTTATATAAAGCTCATGCTTAATTTTGTGAACAACTTTATGTGTTAACTTATTAATTATAGCCACAAAAATTTAGACCCAAAATTTTGTGAAGAAGTAAATCATGTTGTTGCAACCATCCTTTAATTATAGTTAATGAGTAGTGATTGAGAGACCTAATTTTAGGCCTAATTTTATGCCTAAAATTGCATGTCACTAATTCATTGGTTGTAACAACAGGGCCTACTGCCTCACAAGCCAATGAGATATATCCACATATGTTAGACATACAATTAGGCACAAGTTGTAGGTCTCTCAATTATTTTTCTTAATTATAACCATAAAAATTTAGACCCAAAATTAAGCATAAGTTTTAGAGTGGTGCTATTTATACTTACAAAACAAGCCTAAAAATATGTCTAACGCATAAATCACTTGTACAATTGTATTATGTATTTTTTCTCTCCAAATTTTCACCAATTATTTTCTGAAATCAACCAATCAAATCATTAGATACTTTTGTAGACATGATTAGTAGGTACAACAATCATTTTTTTAAGTTTTAAACTGCCTATCACTTCTTTCAATCTAAATTTAAGTATTAAAAAAAGAATTTAACTAAAAAGTGTCAACTAGACAGAGGTTAAAGTATAGTTAATGAGTACAAACTTTATTAATTAACCAAAAACGCATAAAATACACATTAAATGAAGTACATTTGAACATATGATTTTCAAATTAAAACATTCATTATAGAAACAGATTAATCCATGCCCTGGCTAGAGGTTAGCAAAACCCTTAAAAAAATGTTTTGGGTTGAGAAGAAATAGCGTAAAAATGAATATAATTAAATCATTGTCTAAGCTCTGAACACTTTTTACTTATTTTGGATGAAGAGGATTTACATAAAAAGTAATGTAGTTGGAAGAAATGCATATAAGTTGATACATTTATTTTTTGGGTAATGTTGCAAGTTGCAACAGTTTTCCATGCCAACAAACCAAAAATAGATGTATAGAAATTGGGGCAGAAAATTGTTTTCCATGCCAACAAACCTAGTCGCACCTTTACTAATTTGGGTGCATCGGAAATTTGTTTAAATGAGTTACTCATTTATTTCTTTTGCAACATAATAGTCGCATCCTTTTCAACTATAGTTTATCCGTCACATCAGCTTTTTAATACACCACCTTACTTTCACCTTTTAGTCGTAATGGTAATCACCTAACCAACCATCAAACTCACTTTTTTTTAAACAAATTTAATAAATATTAAAATTAAACCTTCATTAAAATTAAACAAAAAATAACATTAATAAGTAAAAGGTTAAACTAAATTTTTATTAGAAAATTAAAACATAACGTAATAATTTAAATTATACTTATCACACATTTTTTGCTTTAGCTCCAACACTTTTTCGTGCTTAAATTAATTTTTCTAATAAATGTGCAACGATCCATTTTTTAGCCATTACATCACCTTTTTCTTTGTTTTCATTAGACGAAGTGCTTCACCGAATACCTTCATTTCTTCATTCTTGGCGCGCTAACATGTTCGGCCTATCATGGGTTCACGTTCACCATTCACCTCTACTTCATCTTCACTTCACATCCCTTTCACCTCTTCCATTACACCTAGTTTAATAAGGTTCCATTTTACTATTTTAGTTTGTTTCAAAAAAAGTCTACCTAATTAATTTTAATTTAGTAAATAATTTCTAAACAATAAAGATGACACATCTCAAGTCACAGTACATTTTGTCCGGTCACTATTATTATGCACCACAATATCATCATTTTATAAAGTGAAGTGATTTGCACACTCCCTAAAATGATTGAGACGTTCAAATTTATTGTGTTTGGACATTTGTACCCTCACAGTTACCATTACATTTTCACCCCTGTGAGGATATAAATGTCTAAATATAATAAATTTGAATGTCACAATCATTTTGTCAAGTGTGCAAATCATCTCCTTTTTATAAAACCTTCTAAGTTATAAACCAATTTTTACTGTGTATAAAGCTTTTACATGTATATAAAATGATTCATAATAGAACATTAAATTAAGAAAAGATTTGGAAATATGAACCTATTCATGTCATACAGATATAAAACACAAGATCACTATAGCTAAAATAAAACTTAAAGCTTTTAGTAGGTTTTAAACCTGAAAATGAAAATGCCCTAAGGGAAGGATTCATAGTTTCATACATCATGATAGTTACGACCCTAATGGGCTGGGCCTCATTATAGTTTACATTTCATTGGTATATGTCTATATGATGATTCGTATAGATAAATATGAATGAAATAACGTAGTGTTTGGTACGTTGTAATCAAAGGGGGAATGGAAAGGATGATTACGTTGTAATGATAAAATGTTGTTTGCTTACACATATGGTATGTAATGGTTCATTACAAGGAATGACTCATTACAGCAAAATCATTCCCTAGGCCTCCCTTGCTTTTTTCCCATTACATCCGTAATGAAATCAAAATTACATAAAACTACATCAATAACTAACAATATTAAATGAACTTTCTATCATTAATGGGGGCATTTTAGTCTTTATATTATGATTCCATTACATCTTATCTAACAAACCAAACATGATTAATAATTGTAATGAATAATTACATTACACTATTTATTCCATTGCGTCGTTTATTCCATTCATTTGACATTTTATTACGTCCTACCAAACGTACCCTAAGTGTTACAAATTTACAATTAACCGTTTGTATCAAAAGTACATAAAATAAGTGTAGAGTGAAACCTTGCGGAGCTCAACCCGGGCCGGGCTAGGCATGACTTGACTATCAGTATTAGAATAATTTTAAATTATTAATTGGATTTTTACTTTAAAGCTCGACTCTGCATGCAAATCATGTAAAAACACAAAGGATATAAGAGCATCCACAATGGAAGGTATAAGAAAAACTTCAAAACTAAAATAAAAAGCTTGATTCATACTTGAGTAGTTCAGTGGACTGAAAATGTTGTTAATCTTATACCTCTTTATAATAAATGACATTTGAGTTATGTGAGATGGTTATTAAGTTGTAAAAAATTCATATATAGTAAACATAATTTTATAAGACAAACAACTTTATAAACTAATGATGTGTTACCAAAAGGCTTGTGTTTTAATTGTATCTTTTGTTTTTTGAAAAGCTCCCTAACTAAATGGTTGTGGGTTCAAGTCATGCTTAGAACATTGTTTGTGGTTGTAATATTATGAGATAGCTAGCTGCCGGTCTAAAAAAACTAATGGTGTGTTGTGACATGACAAACTTATAAATCATTAAATGAGTTACCATTGTGGATGCCCCAACTCTACAATGAATGACACAAACTCGATTAAAATCACGATATTCATACGATAACATTCAATCACCATCTATCAATCATGAAGATATAACCGACTTATTAAGAGGATATCTTCATGGTGATAAAAACCGGTCGGTTTAACAGATTTGTGTATCACTGATAATTTCGTTGTTGATGAAAACGAGTTCACATTGTTGAAGAATAGATCCTTGAATAGAAACGCAACGAAAGTGGACTTTATGAATAAAACTTCTGAAAGTGATAGAATCTGTTTAATTGTTCCCGGAACCACTTTCTGATGAATCTGCTGCTGCAGAGTTTGGATCCTCACGATGGCGCTTGAGAACGGATCCTCCGCCGTCCGCTTGAGGTTCGGTACCTATTGGTTAACCACATAAAATGATCATAATAAGATACAACAATAACCACTATAAAAGTGGATTGCATTCTAAACAGAAGGATTTCAAAAACATGTTAAGTTGTAAAAAGTTCAAGAGTTGTTACCATTAGCATATGGCTCCACATAGTGTAGTAGTTCGGGGCATGGATCCCCAATAACCAAAGTTTCGTCTGAAAACCAAATACCCTGCTCCTGAGGGCGCTTAATACCTAGTATTAAATAGCCAACAGTACAAAGATACAAGTTAAAGCCAACTTCAATATATTAACATAAATGAGGTCGATTTTGAGTTTAAGTAGATCTTAAACGAGACAGTTTAAAATAGTACACACATGTTGGGATGTATGACTACACAAAAAATGATTTTATAACTTTGATTGAATTTTGATACATATATAAAAAGGCTTCAAAAACAAATATAATAAGCAGTTTGCAGAGGACAAACCAGTTGCTGCTTCTTCTGCTTCTGCTGCTAAACGTTTACGCTTTGCTTCCTCGATCCTCCTCATCACCTCTGGTGGGGCAATGAATGTATGCTCCAAAGTTGAGGTAAGTACAGGAACTATATATAAATTACAAAAAGAAAAAAAGAAAAAAATTACACTTTGCAGACCTTTCTTACAAGCTTCAAACCCATAAGGGATACTGAAAGAAAATAGTAGAAAGAAATTCGAGTTTAGGCCTAAATTTCCAATGCCTCGAACTTCTAGGGAGAGTGAAATTGGTACGAAGAAACAACCTAGTGCCGATGAAACACAGAACTGGTCTGATGCTAAGGTGAATTGCCTTAAGGAAAGATGAGAAGCATTACAAGTAGTGCACATGGATGATGAAGATGTGATAGAGGATCTTTCCATAGCTCAGCTAGTGAAATAGAAGGACGGGATTCGTCCCTTTTTTTAATTCTGTACAGAGTAACCGTCTCACCAATGAAAGAAAGTGATATGGAACGAAAAATAGCTTCTTAGAACATTAGAAGTCTTAATAAATCAGGAAAACAAAAACCTGATTTTCTTTCTACTATGAAGAGGGTGTGGCATCAGAATACTGAGGGTTACCATACGTCCATATGTGTAGACTTATCAAGAAGTTAAAACATCTAAAATCCCATATGAATGGCTCGGAAAGTGGAAAACTATTTAAAAGAACTGCCCACTTAAAGGCCAAACTTCAACAAGCTTATAGAAAAAGACTCACAACGCACAGTTAAAAAAAGAAGCCGAATGTTAATAAATATATAGAGAAGTTGTGAGTGATGAGAAAAAGCTATTAGGCCGAAAATGGCTATATAAGTTTATTATGAGCTTATTTGTGTTTCAGCTTTGTATTATATAAGCCCTAAATTTTTGGCTTATTTTGATACTTGTGGGCTTATATAATATGATATAATAAACTCATAAGGCTCTTATAGCAGAAACAATAGAAATCTATACTCCTTTATAAAGGGTTTATGACATTCTAAATATAGTAGTCTTAGAATTTTTAAGACCAAAAACATTTCTATAAAAAGGAATTTACTTTTGCTAAGTATAAAAATTCAACATACACATAATTAATATCTTAAATTCTCATACTTGTAACATCCTCCAATATGATGGATCCCATTTAAACCATATGAAGACTTGTAACAGCCCATTAAAAACTTCTAACAGTCCATTAAAATCGAGTCTTGCCCAAATCTTAAGTATGCATACTGCATATAAGCCTATCACATAAAAAACACACACCATTACACAACCCACTGACAGATTCTCCCTCGGCTCACTTACGTTCGCCACCACAAGACCCCTCCACCACCGGACCCTTGAAAAACATTTGCTCGCTACAAAAATAGTCACCAGGTATCCGCCGCCGCATTGCGCGGGTACCCTTCTAGTAGCAAATAACGTATTTGTTATGATATAATGAGCATTTGATGTGTCAGTGGAATGAAGTTGTGATTCCTAGCATATTATGGCGGAGCAAGAAAAAAATTTCTTAGGAGGACCGAAACAACTTTTATTCCGGAAGAATGAGGGCTAAAATGGAAAAAAAATAAAATTTTAACACATGAAATCGCGAAAAAAAACATTAACGGGCTTAGGCCTAGGATGCCGGACCCTTCCCGGTCCCTTAATAGCTCCGCCCATTAAATTCAAAAGACCCACAGATTTTCCCCGTTATTCAAATATTGGTTGGTGAAAAACAGTATTTAATATGTAATTGTAAAAAAAAAGAAAAGAAAAGAAAAAGTACTGTTTTCCAAGTTGATAGGCTCCTCATCCCCATACGTGAAAGTAGGTGGCCTGGTGACCAATGATGGTGGCACTCCAGCTATATAAAGGTACCGTCTTCTCTCGGTTCTTATTGCTGGATCCGCTAACGAAAAGCTTACGATATTTGGATCTTCTGTTTCAATAGGTGTTGGTGATCGACGTCTTCCTGCTTCCATTCCCGAATTCATTGATGTTTAAGACATCTCCAATGTTAACACAAAATGTATGTATCAAAAATATTCCCTAATGTTAGCACCACACATCACACTATTTTAATGCAATGAATAGTAAACAACTAAAAAAACTCCAAATTTAATGCAATACTATTCATTGCACTAAACATTATTCATTTATTTAAAAACTCTTATATTTAACTAATCTTTAATTTATAATACAAATAACTAAAACGAATTGATATAAAATATATATTCGTGCGTTTCTCATCAACGCCGTTAAAATGAACCCAATATTTATATATTTTGCTTAATTTAATTTTTTAATTCATTGCATTTCTTTGTATTTTGATAATTTTAAAGTACATTTAGTGCAAATATATAATGTACACATTGGAGCAAAAGTTATTTAGTGCAAGCATTTTCTAATAAGATGCTAGTTTTGCACTATTTTAGTGCTAAATTATAGTGATAACATTGGAGATGATTTTAGGGTTATGTTTCGTGATTCAACAAATGGGAAACTCGATTAAAAAGAGGGACGAGGTTGTATTTTTTTTTAAACTTTCAGTTCGCCCCCGCCTCTATCAATCAAATACACAATGGACACATATCAATATAAAACACAACAAAACTGAAAATCAAAATATCTAACCCATCCTCACTCGGCATGCTTGCTGGGAGACGGAGGCTTCACAGCGGCAAGGAGGACGAACGGTGACTGGTTCACCGCATATGAAGTTGTGCAACCGTGGGCCCCATATGTTTTTATTAGTTTTATTATTTGGTTGGTGAGTGTTTAGGGTATAGTGGGGTATGTTTGTATAAAAGTTAGTATTTTAATGAAATGTAACGAATTAGTGATTAATGGGAGTGAAAAGTGGGAGGGAGTGAGAGGAGAGAGAAAGCTTGGCGCTGAGGTGAAGCGGTGTAATTGCTGGAAGTAGTCTAAGAGTGCACGGTGGTGTTGTTGGAAACAACACGCCATTAACTTTTTTTGCACCAACGGCGAAACTATACTTGCATCGGGCTCCAAGCCAAAATGGTGTCATTCGTCTCTTCATCGGCGAATTGGCGACCGCTGTTCGGTTTTTATTTTTATTTTTATTTTTTGAGTAAGTGTGATATTTTTGGTGGTATATTATGGGACCCAAATGCACTAATAACAGTTATATCTTATGATAATGTTTTAATTATTGTTGTGTTATTGAGTATATGTTGAGGTGACACACCAATAACAGTTATTGGTGTGCATCTACACCTAGCTCTATAATGTTTGATGTAGTGGTCACACCACCTCACTATTCACCTAAGCGTCACATCACCATTTATCTCTCTCTCTCTCTCTCTCTCTCTCTCTCTCTCTCTCTCTCTCTCATTTCACCCTTAATGATCACCACTTCCCCATTTTTCATTAAAATACCCAATTTATATAAACACACCACACAAAATGCCTTACACATACTCACAAATCAAATAAGCTAATAATAAAAAAAATAAAATAAAAGGGCCCACTTCCAGTACACGAGAGGCAAGTAAGCTCACCGTTCGCCCCCTTGCTTTCTTCACGCGTTAGCCTTTGGCAATTTGTGAGCCTCACGCGTCACTTACCCATCATGCGTTACCATTAAAACCTGTCTAAATCCAAAAATAGTGTAAAAAACATCAAATTCCCTATAGATTGTGTAACTCCAATTTTTAAATTTAAATTTGTGTGACTGTGCGACAGTGTAACTTTGATACATTGTTGCCAAGTGTCCAGTGGCAGGTAGATGTTTTTTACGCGACTAAGTTGACATTTTGTGCGACTGATGACACCAAATAAGTACTAACTATATGTATCATTTATCACGTTTATATTGCTTCTTTTGTATTACTTATATGAGAATTGGCACTTAATCGTTCACTTTTATTAAGTCTCGGTAATATTGGAGCAATTAATGGAAGTTAAGGAAATCGACGTGTTTTGAAGCTTAAACGAAGAAATCAAAGAAAGTTCACTGATCAGACACCAATACGTCGTATTCACAAAAGGCTCATGTTGTGGTCGAGGAGCTTGTTGTCCTTTTGCAACTTTGCTAAGGTCTTTGAACGCATCTTGTCATGAGGATCCATGATGGACACCATGGTTTATTTAATTTGCATTCTTTTTGGAATGTACGTGTGTGAGTTTACAACTGTACGTGTTGTTACAATGTAAACAAGGACCTATGTCATAGAAATCTAGCTAGTATCTTTGGTCTTTCGTGTCTACATATTTTTGGTGACGAACTGTTGCTTCACGGAACACACCCACTTTTTCACTCTAGGCGAGCCAACATGTTCGGCTCGTCATGGGTTCACACCTCTACTTCACCTTCACCTCCCTTTTACCTCATTCATTATGTCTCGTCCAATAAATATCTATTATACTATTTTAGTTTGTTTCAAAACAATTGTTTACCTGATTAATTAGACAATATCTAGAAAATAAGTTAACTTTGTCCGGTCATTATTATTATGGTTCATTATATAGTGTAAGCGTTAAATGTCTCGTAGAACAATTGTTTTAGAGCATCTACAATAGTGGAGCTCTTTAAGGTTTATAAGTTTGCTTAATCACCACTCTAAACCTTTTTAAGTTATAAACCATTTTTACTATGCATAAAGCTTTTTTACAAGTATATAAAATGATTCATAATAATACATGCATTAAAGTATGAAAGGTTAAATAACATGAACCTATTCATGCTACACAAATATAAAACACAAGATCACTATGATTAAAAGTTAAAACAAAACTTAAAGCTTTTAATAGATATTAAACATTTTCATGAAACTACTATTGTATATGCTCTATGCCTCTATTAGAAAGTATTCAAACTTCTTGATAGTTTAGACCCTAATGGGCTGGGCCCAAACTCACAAGTTTATTGGTATATCATATATGTCTATATGATGATTTGTATAGATACGTCTGAGTGAAATAAGTGATGCAACTAAAAGGGCTTGTGTCTCAAATGAAATATTTTGTTGTGTGAGAAGTTATTTAATAACATGGTTGTAGTTTCAAGTCCTGTTTAGTACATATGAGATGATTGTGATATATAAATTATGAGATAGTTAGTAATAGTTGCTGTTCTAAAAAAAGCTTATACTTTAGTGGACTGAAAATGTTGTTAATCTTAAACTTCTTCGTAATAAATGGCATTTGGTTTATGTGAGATGGTTATTAAGTGGTAAAAAATTAGTGTATAGTAAATATAATTTTACAAGACAAAAAACTTTATAAACTAATGATGTGTTATGACATGACATACTTATAAATTTTTAAATGAGTTTACCATTCTGGGTGTCTAAAGTGTACAATAACACAAACTCGATTAAACTCGTGCGTTTTACAAGTTTTGCTTGAAAGTTTTTCTCAAAGTCTATTTGAATAGCTCGAGCTTGACTCAATTTTGATCAAGCCCAAATAGTTCACGTGTTAAGTGTTAACTCTCATGCAATATGCCTTAAAAAAAATGCAATATTTTGATGCTCCAGTAGAATTATGTTATTAATTTTGAAAAATTAAAGTACTAGTTCAATTGAAATATTGTTTATAGTCAAGATTTACTAAGAGATAGTCTCAAAGCCTTTTATCTTCGGATAGAGGTGTAACTGTTTATAGTCAAGATTTACTAACTCCTCATACCCGTGCGGATGGGATGGGCTACTGTTGTTGTCGTTACTACTCCATTCATTTTATCCCTCTAGCTACGATAATAGCCATGAACAGATCCAAGTATAGTTGCTTCAAAACTATTGCATACATACTGTTGGATATCATCTCTAAAAACGATATGAGGCTGGGCACTGCTATTGGATTTCAAAAGCATCTAGGCGTAAGAAAGGATCATGATTGGATCAATGGACTGACTTTGAGGCGGATCCTCCAGGGACCAACGAGGCTAGACCGGCCTAGTATCGCCCTCATACTATTAGTAAAGACAAATGGTAACAAAAGTCATAAAGAAAAAAACAGAATTAGAATGAATCCCTCAATGACACCAAACACAATATATTGTAATCAATCTCATTCCCTCAAATCAAAGGCTCATTCTTTATTAGTTCATCTCTTTAGCTTGTTGCGTTTTCTAAAAGAAAAGAAAGTATTTCTCGTAGATTGCTCATGCTTGCTTACATTTTGATAAAATAAGCATCTCTTAGATAAGCATATGGGTAGGTGCTTATGAGCTTAAGCCGAAAATATGCAATCCCAAACACTCCTAAATATACTTTTCATTCTCGTAAAGTTGTTTTCATAAGAAAACATTTTTCAAGATGTGAATATACACAAAAGACTCTAGGGGAATGTATTGTTTTTGGGAAATAACAGAAGCAAGTACCATGTAACTTGGGGAACAATTTTTACATGAAAGAAACAATAAATCTAAAATTATTTAAACTCTAGAACACAAGAGATGACTTTATGGCTCAAATTCTACATGCAAATAACAAACATGATAGCATGTATATATCTTTATAATCAATCTCTAACTCATACAAACATACATATAAATAAATATATACCCAAAACATAAATTGACCAACAAACATACTCAACAAACAACATGCATCTCAAGACTCATTTTTTGGCCAAACCAAAACCAAATCAAGAAAAGTTCCAAGATTCTGAACCAAATCAAGAAGATTTTCTAGAACTTGACTTTGAATAATTTACCTCCTTTTTCTCTGCTTCTGGTTCTTTGCAGAGTTACCAAACATGCTACAAATAGCACCACAACCAGAAACCTTAGGTGAAGGTGGGTCAATTGTAGGTGCAACTTCAGTGGTCCTATATGGTTTTGGTTCTGATCTTTGTGGCTCCTTTTTCACTTTTTCATCTTCTTCTTTTGGTTTAAGTTCTCCTGATAATAACTTATCATCCCATACAAGCCCTGATGACCCTGATCTTCTAAATGACATTTCTGACCTTGGTAATCCAGCCATAACTATGTCTCCCAAATGGGTCTTTTGCTTTTTGTTCTAAGAGTTTTTTTGTGAGTGTGAAAGAGAGAGAGTCAAGTGCAAATATATGGCTGTCTTGACTTGTTTTATTGAGTATAAGGAAGGAAGATGACAAATGAAGCATCAAGAGGGAAAAGGTCAGAAGATGGCATCTATAATGAGGATATATTAATGGTAGTTTGAAAGTTAAGTAACAAAGGCGGTTTTCAATGTTTGATTGCCAGCAAAGAGACACAAAGTCAAACGAGAATCGCTAAGAATTTAACACATTGCATTTGGTCAAATGCCTTTTCATCACAGGTATACATTATTATACTAGTAGTTAGGGACGCACCTTCCGGGTTCACAGAAACTTCATGAATGTTTGTCATCTAGTGTAAATTTTCGTTATCAATACTGATTTCTTTGAAATGAATCTATTCTTGAAATTTTGTGTCACACAAATACATGTTTTTTTCAGTTAGTTTACTAATATTATTAAAGGAAATACATGTTTTCTTGTTTTAATCAAACCGTAACTTTTAGTTGTTTTTTCCATTATACTCGTTAAAAGAAAAAAAATATGTACCTAATAACTTAAAGTTTTGAGTCCGGCCCTTGATAGTAGTTAGTTTATCTTTTGAAAAATACACAGTAATACATATTTAAGAAAAAAAAGACTATATACTTCTCGTACCACAAAAGAGTTGGTTAATATATATATGGTCATCGTAAACAAGAAAATTGGTAAAAAGACAAAAGAAAAAGTAAAGATACCTAGAAACTTTAACAAAGTTGGAAAAGACATTTCATTGTTGATGCAACTATGTACTATGTAATTACAAAAACAAAGGTTTGGTAACTTTATCCAAGTGTCGAGAATTTTATAAAAAAGAGAGTGAAATTAACAAACTCGTATCTAATGGACTGAAATACATTCGATTCACCCTGAGGACTTCAGTCTAGTGGAAATGTAAGTTGTCCATGGATTCGAGCCTCGATGAAGGCATTTGTGAAATAGGTGATATAGGACGTAAAATAATATTTGGCGTTAAAAAAAAAAAAAAAAAAAAAAAAAATCGATTCACAGAAGAAATTGTACACATTTAATAGTTGAAAATTAACATCACACCTTCTAAACTTTTTAATTTCATCACTACTACACACAATGATGTAATCAGGAAAAAAGAAGCAAGAAACATGATGATTTCGAATGGAATGATTAAGATTTAGTGTAATAAATGTATCTTTGTTAATTGAACACTTTTTCGTAACAATTACTAATGCAAATAGAAGGCATTGCTACAGCCTGTAAATAACAAAGGCAACTAAGTTGCTCCTACATTTATTCTAGTAAAACATGCTAGCAGCCCATTTCACTTTCAAGTTTTCCACCAAAACAAAAAAGAGAGAATACAAAAATCAGACGTTGACAACCGTCTCTCTTATACGAGGTGTTTGGTTGCTTTAGTATGCGTTTGTGCTCGAAGTTCTGAAAAAGGCTTGATCCACTTGTCGACACAGCCAAGCATTGTTTTCATGACAAAATTTATTACAATGTTTATGGGAGTTGAACTCACCTATAAATTAGAATTTGTAGACCATTCCTTCTGTGTATCCAAGCTCCTTGAGCACACCACTCACCTGCACGAATGTAAAAATGTCATTTGTGGTTAGATATGTAGATATGCGATTATGCGTTAGATAAACACAAGGTACAGGTTCCCTTAACAAACCTCGCCTTGTGACCAATCTTTCGCCTTCCCGCCAGATACATGCTCCATCATGCCAGGTGGACCACACACCTACGACAACCAGGTAACAAAGGATTTCATTAGTCAAAGTATTTAGCGGACAGCACACACAATAAATAAAACTAGTGTAAGGGTTACTTCTAAACTGACTATTTGCCCCTGTATAATCAGAATCAATTGCAAGACACTCAAACACCAGAAGCTTATTATATGCACAACTTAAAAACGCAATAATTAGGTAATTACATTCAAAATGCTAAGGCAAACACCCTTTAAATATAAGATTTCCAAATTTACAAAAGTATATGGATCTAATAAGAAATATTATCAAATGCATTTAAAATTGGACGCGGGCATGATAAGACGAGATCTTACAAGTACAAGTGTATCATCACTTGGAGGTGGTAAGCCTTTTAAGACCATATCCTTTGATATGTAACCTGTACCACCAACCCAATACTTTGACGGATTGTCAACAGTATAAAAAACCTGCAAGTTAAAGAAAAATTAATAAAAGGCTAGAGGTGGCAAACTGGGCGTTTAGGGCACAAAGCATTGCTCTAAGAGTTTAGAAGGGAAAAAGAAGCCAAGAGTACCTTCAAATTGGGGTGGCTAGCAGCAAGCATATCTAGTTTCTTTTTCAGCAGGATGTCATCAGGAGATACATTAGCATAAATCAAAGTTACCTGAAATAAAAAGATTCATAACACACGTCAGATGGAGATACATTTAAACCTATGGAGGAAAATACAAGATAATACATATCTCTTACTTTGGTATTATCATCAGGATTCTTAAGAATGGCCTCAATAACCTGAAGCATTGGAGTGACTCCTGACCCACCTGCAATCTGGACAAATAAAGCATTTTACACACTACAACACATATTATTCATGTTAAAGATAACGGATTAAAAAAAAAAAAAAAAAAGAAAGAAAGAAAGATAGTACTCACCATGCCAATGTGTTTCTTCATATTAGGACTGTATCTGAGCTTTTCAATGGGTCTGCGATAAAAAAATCCATTTTGTTAGTTGTATACACAATTTCATCAAGAGTATAATACTAGTTTGATTAACTGGTTTACCCTTTTACTTCCACCACATCACCCGGCTTGAGTTTATCAAAATGTTGGCTCATTTTCCCTTCAGGATAAATCTGGACAAAAAATGTAAACTAAGTATCATAACTTTATCAAACCATAATCATGAGCAGATGTAGTCAGAATGGCATACCTTGATCATCAAATCAAAGTAACCTTTAGAATCTGGATCCGATATCGGGGTGTACCTGAAGATACACATGTTATAATTAAAGCATAAAAGGAAATAATAATCCACGATCACATAATAAGTACCCGGATAGTATCATGTTCTTGCGTGCAAGTTGCAAACCAACCACTTGCAATTTATTTTTCTTGCAAAAAATTTATGCCTTCATTTCAAAGGCTTGATTTGGTTTTGATTAAAAACCGAAAACTTAAGGTGATATGAAAACTTTTTGTAAATTTGAAGAAAAGTATAACAAAGAAGACATATAACATTGGAAATAATCTTAAAAATTGGAACCATAAATCATATATGGGATCATAACAATAAAGCAAGCATAGATACTATTTGTGAATAAGATGCCCATTCTCAAATGAAACTTACGGGCGAACAACATATTTCTGTTTCCCTTCAGCATCTTCTCCCAATGGAGCCCTACAAAACAATAATAAAATAGATAAATGAGGCGGCAGCAAATGCATTTTACATTAAAAACTCAAGTTTCTTTCTAGAGCCAAGTGTGTTTACCTAAACCGCTACTATTAAAAATTTGTTTTCAAAAGGTGTTCACAAACATACCTTGTAACGAGGCATGATGCAACATCCAATCCTAATTTGAGATTTGGATCAAAAGAAAACCTGTAAGTATTGAGGGCAAACATTACTCCACAGATCAACTGTTAAGGTCACAGATCCAATATTAGACTAAAAACTACATGTACATAACGTAGCATCGCAAACAACCAGTGTACAACCAAAGAGAAAGTAAGATGCTTTGTCAATCTATTAATACAAAAAAACAATAATAATAATAATAATAACAATAAAGTATTGAGTATGAGCATAACCTGTATAAATAGGTGTTGTGACTGACTTTAGCCTTCTCTTGAAGCTTAAACTCTTTCCATTTATCAGCAATGAGAGCTGAAATACACAACAATTATTTGATGTTAATTTACTTGTGATCATCAAAGATACATCAAGTTAAGCAAGGTGACAACCTATACATCTCGGAATGCAAAACATATTTAAAGAAAACAAATGTCACTGGCTCATTGTCGCGTCTTACAACACATGCACACAGCGGATACACACATAACATGCATAAAGAAGGGGGACACTGAAAATAGTTTTTGCAATTTTAAGGTGTGATGTAAAAAACTTCTTCAGAAATGGGAATAGTGGATATTGTTATCAAATGTCATATTCCAGATACAGTTGATGGCCTGATGCTTTAGAGAAATGTTGAGAATAGTATTTGCATTTTCTTATTTAATATTCAATATCACAAATTATATGTTTCTGCGAGACATGTAGCTATCCAGACACCAATAACCATGCACTACATATAACAAGCAATGACCCATGGACACAACTGGAGCACTGTTTTTCTATTTCTACCATGTTATAATCAAGAACGCTCAACAATATATCGAGGTAAAAACAGCAGAGGCAATGGGTAAACATAAAAGTTAACTTTACAGAGTAGGACAGCCTTGTTTGTTTAAATTCCACCCACAGCGAACTAGCGCATCTATATCAAATATATATACGCACATCCTAAAAAGAAGAGTATCATTTTCATCTTTCATAGAGATTTGTACAATCCAACAAAGAGATGTGATTATGCAGGTAGTACCAGACAGAAACATATTGTGTATTGCTGTACTGACTGACAGTATCATTTCTAGTTGTATCCATAGTTAAAGTTCGTAATCTATCTAAAACGATAAAGAGGTGAGAGACTGCAACAGAAAACATACCAGTTTTAGGACCTGTTTCCTCCTTGATTTCATCCAAATGAGCCTGTCAATAGAGATAACAAACAATCGGTCAATGATCTTTTTATTGGATTCTCTTCTTAAGTGGCGCGTAATAAAATAGAGTGACACCTAACTACCCAAGGCCATTTCACATCGCAAGAATGTAAAAACATTGAAAGTATTGTTTGACTGGGTCATTCGATATTCCATTTAGTTACACCTAAGGCCGTATTACTAGTCACGTACTCACATAATGATATGCTAGCATATCTTGCTTTAGATCTTCTTAAAACATTGTTTATATTTTAATTTAACTAGTAACATGAATCATCAATTCAAAGTTCAAACCATAAGTTTAATGAGGTATGCCATGTTGTACAATTAAGTAACTTTATTCTGTTACTCGTCTCTTGCGTTTCCAGATGACTAGCAACAACTTAAACCAACACTGTATATTTTTTTCGTGAACATTTCATTGGCCCTTATCTGCCAAAAAAGGACTACACCAAAATCATCAATCAAACCTAGCATTTACACCAACTTTATTCTATTGATAGTGTATGCCACACATTACAATAAGTCAATACTTTCAGCCAGTTCAACATTTTTCCGCCTCTACCATCTAGTAGCAATTAGTTGAATGGTGAACCGCAATGCATTTGATATCCAAGATTCACATTTAACACCCCCCCCCCCCCCCCCCCCCCCCCCCAGCCCCCGTTAACTGAATAAGTGAATGCCTTAATCAGTAGAATGACATTTAGTTATCATGTTCTCTAGACGACTCAAGGAAACTATCAGATAATCAGTTTATAGATAGCAAACACACACAAACCTAAATTACATAATCAAAAGTCAAAACATTTCAAATCAAACAAAAAGCTGAAGCTTCACCTCACAATGTGCACACATGCGCGCGCACACACACACACACAGGCACACAGTAGTATTAAAACTACTTAAAACACAAATCATCAACTTTCTACACTATCCAAATCAAGGTACAATAAGATGAATAAACCCTAACATCTGAAATCAATCAATTTGCAGCAGCTTCACCCTACCGAACACACCACATTATCCACATAGCTACAGTCACAAATACTCAGTAATAATCATTTATGTATAATATTTAAATCAAACAATCAGTTCCTAACTAACAAACACAAATTATTTTACCGGGTGGATTACCCTTTACCCACAAGTAACAAACACACACACCGTTACATATCAAGTCAATCGAAACGTAGAAGCTCCTCCTCACCCGACACACACATTATACTGATATAAACACAAATTATCATTTCTTTACAATATCCAAATCAAACTACAATAGCAAGCATAAAACTACCAAATCATCGTTTATTTACACTATCACATTAAACAGATTACCAACGATTCTCCTCACCAAACACACACACACACACACACATGAACATAAACACATATCGTAGATTCTCTACAAAATTTCAAATCAAGCATAGCAGACACACAAACGCTAACATCTCAAATTAAACAAAACACGAAATAGTCACCTTACCAAACACACGCACATCATCACATCAATATAATCACAAATCAAGTATCTACAATAATTATAGATATTGCGGATAAATGATGAACACTATTACAGTAGCAAATACACAAACGCGAACATATCCTTGGGTCAATAGAAACGTCAAAGCTTCGCCTCACTAGAGTACCTAACACACATCACATTGATATAATCACAAATCATCATTTCTCTTCACTAACTAAATCAAACAGAATGTACCGAAACACACAATACATTAGCACAAATAATCATATCGCTACATTTTAGATCAAAACAGAATATAGAAGCTTCTCCTCACCCGCACGCACATCAATATAAACACATATAACATATAAACACAAATTATATAAATCAGCTCCTAACTAACAATAAAAATAAGCGTTTACATATTATATAAATACAGTAAAAAATAACAATCAGACGAATAAGTCTACCAAATTAGGGTCGGAGAAGTAGTAGAAATAGGAGATTCCACCGGAGATAGCGGCGATTGCTCCAACTGGTAACCGGAAATGAGACGATTGCGATTGTGATTGTTTGAATGCGATCGGTGTTGATCTTGCTAATCTTCTAAAAAAGGTTGACATTTTGAAATGTCACTGATGGAACTCTGTGTGTGTGTTTTTTGGGGTTTTTCGTTATGCCGTTATGATGGTTGTTAAAGTGGAAATGAAATGGAAGAGTGTGGAGTCGTTGTGTGTGGTGTGGTCTACGGTAAGTTCCGTGTACCCTCACGCTTCCTTCTTTCACTTTTTTCAATTTTAAAAGAAAACAAGTAAATAATTAATTCTAGTTTCTTAAAGGAAACACTTTATTTTATTACTTTGTTTTTGAGTTTTTTTAGCAAAAAATACAAATGAAAATATTTTTAACCCTCTTAACCAGATAACATTATTTTCACTTATTTTTTACCCCCTTAAATGCTATTTAAGGACATAACTTTTTTTTTTTTTTTTTTTTTTTTTCTTCTTCTTCTTCTTTTTTAAGTGATACTCGAGAATGCAATGTAAAAATCAACCAAATCACGTTATTTTTCACTCATTTTCATTTTCTTTTCCTCATTAAATCCTACTCGATATACAACTTTTTCTGTTTCTTTTCAATTTCTTTCTTTCTTAACAAGTGATACTGGAGATGGAATTATTCTCCAGTTTGATGCAAGGAATAAGTGTAAATAGATATTACAATTAAATAGATATATGGTATAAGTGTAAATAGATATTACAATGAAATAGATATATGGTATGTTTGGCGCTATAGACGGAATTTTGGTGAAATGATTGAAAGGGCCAAGTGCTATATTAGTTAATTTGGGAATGACAAAATTGTATTTTCTTTAAGCAAAAATAAGTGCAACCTCAAAGTTTTGGGAGGGTCGTGGCCGTCCATGTTTGGCGCGGATTGGTGTGAAGCTTTTTGAGGCGGTGAGCAATGAGCATTTTGAATTTTAGTAGTCGATTGGCAAAAGAGCGATAAGCTTTAGCTAATTTTTTTAAACCTAGTTTTCAATGCTTCTTTAAGAAACAATAAACTGTAAGCTATGACTACTGCTCAAAGCTAACTGCTACTTTCAACAAATACAACTATAAGCATGAGAGTTATAAAAGTGTTGATTGGCTAAAATTTTGATTTTTTTAAGATAGAATAGGTATATTTGTCATTTTTATTATCAAACTAATATTGACCAAATAATTAACGAATTATTCAAGTAGAATCATGGAATGTAATATGAACTCAAAACTAGCAAGATCGTATACGTATAGAACTACATTTTTTTTAATCATCATCTTCACTTTAAAAAATTGAGCAACACAAAAACTCAAAATCATAAAATATATATTTCATCCAATAGACAAGAAAAACCAATAAGATGTAGCCATAAAACAGAAAATTACCATGGTCTCCAACAACGTTAAGTTTGGATTCGAATGTAATATGAAACCAAAACAAGTTATGAGGTTTGTTTCACCTGCAATGAAAATGGAGTATAAACTTTGATGACATGAAGGGTAATTATTTTAAATTTGTAAGAGAATGAATTTTTAAAAAACTTGAAAGAAAACTAGTTTAAGAAGAATGGAAAAAGAGAAAATATTGATTTTTGTGGTGGAAAAAAAGAAGTCAAGAGAGTCCACAAGAATGGCCAAACACTTGCTAACCAAACACTTGTAATAGGAATGATTGTGACATGTGATTACCATAGGTACGTAGCAAACTTAGGGTGCGTTTGGTACGGTGGAATGGCAATGAAGGAATGCATTTTCATTCCAATAATAATGTTTGTTTAAAACATTTGACTTTCAAACTAGAAATGATATACAAATAACATTTGACTTTCAAACTAGAAATGATATACACATATGTTCTATATTTGATAGTTATCAAATGGGTAGGATATCATTGTTTCATTCCTAAACCACATCTTTTTCTCACATTATTAACAAGATATACCAAATATGATAATTAAACCAAAAAACAATATTGGATTTGATTACTTGACGCATATCTATTCCATTCCACCTTATACTGAAACTCATAACGATTGTGAATTTGTGATTCATGAGAACAAACCAAACGGACCCTTAGTACTAGATATAATTTGACCAGGTAAGTTTTATTCTTACAAGATGTAGATAGAATGTAAGGAAAGAACAAATTCTAGTAAGAAAAACTGAAGCCTGCATAGGCACAATAATTTGCTAGTCATGTGAAGATATGAATCAGCAAAGAAAAAACTAAGGAACAAAAGTACCTTCAATGGCGATGTCAGACGACTAGACGAGTGATCAAATATTTTAAAATTGCTCTAACTCAAATATATCAAAATCATTTTTAAAGTTACTAGTTGTTGTTTACATCTCTAGTCAAAATCATTTTAAACTCCCAAGCTAAACAGTGTCTACCAGAATTGCACCAGCAACCCGTAGACAAGCACCACATAGGAAGGGCGCATCGTATTGCTTTACAACCCCATATCTTCTTCTTCAAGCTTGTTTAAGTTCTTATTGGCTAAAGCAAAAAAACCCTAATATTTCAGATAAGAATCTAAATTTTTCAACATCCAGCTTCATGTATCACACTATTCAGAAGCAAAAACCGCAAAAAAACATACCCAAATTATGCTATAGTAAACCATGCTTCTGCAATTTCAGGAATATAGAGCAAACATATGAACAACTTCAAGAAAATGGAAAGACAAATGCTGAATAAATCTCTTTCGTTAATTGCTCAATTATTTATCAAGGTTATACAAGAATCTGGTTCATAAACTAATGGTCTAAAATGATCAGTTAAATAATCAATTACTGAATAAATCAGTTCCGCATGGCGATGAGATCTATCTTTCGCCATAAAAACATGAACCTCATTATCCATTTCAATCCAACTGCATCCCGCTTCTTTCACCACCCCACTGCCCTCCATCCTCCGTCTCACCTTCTTCGCCTCACCCCACATGCCCTTACTTGCATAAATGTTAGAAAGTAAGATATACGATCCACTATCATTTGGATCATTCTGAATTGCCTTTTCTGCTGCATATTTACCCATTTCAAGATTACCCGCAACTCTACATGCACTTAGCAAACTCCTCCAGATTATGGCAGCTGGAGGTATTGGTAACTTTTCAATGAGATCTTTAGCTTCTTGCAACTTCCCAGCTCGACCCAAAAGTGAAACCATACATGCGTAATGTTCTAACCCAGGTTCAATGCCAAAGTTAGCCATTGATTCAAAGTGGTCAAACCCTTCTTTGACAAGCCCCATATGGTCACAAGCCGAGAGCACAGCTACAAAGGTGACATAATTGGGTCGGGTTCCTTCTTTTAACATTTTTTCAAACAATTTTAAGGATTCTCTAGCGTCTCCATGTTGTGCGTGTGTTAATATCATTGAGTTCCAACAGACAATGTCTTTGTAAACTGTAGAGTCAAATAGATTTTGAGCTTCTTGTTTGCTTCCACATTTAGCATACATGTCCAGTAATGCATTTGTGACAAAAGAGTCGAGGTCTAAACCTGTTTTCAAGAGCTGTGTATGAAATTGGTACCCGACGGGGAGGCTAGCAAGGTTACTAGCTGCTGTAATTAGTGCCACAAATGTGAACCTGTCTGGTTTTTGACATGACAGTTGAAGTTCATGATACAGTTTAAGAGCAGTTTCGTTTTCTGATACCTGGGTATACCCAAAAAGCATAGCGTTCCATACCACAATATCTTTTTCACGCATCTCATCAAACACGAGACGAGCGTCGGATGTCGAAGAACACTTTGAATACACATCGACCAGAGCACTGCCAACAAATATATCCAAAGAGACACCAAATTTGATCATAAATCCATGAATTTGTTTGCTAAGTTCTAAAGTGAGCAACGAAGCTGAAACCCCCAGAAGACTGACAAAAGTCAAAAGGCTCGGGTCAATATTTTTAAGCCTCATTCCGCGGAAAAGATCCAATGCTTCATAAAGATTATTTAGCCTAGAGTAACCTTCAATCATTGCATTGTAACCGATCACATTACGATTTGGAATGGCATTAAAGACTCTTCTTGCATCATCAAGACAATTGCATTTCGAATACATGTCAATCAACCCATTGTTCACAAATTCGTCTTTATCAAGATTAGACTTTATAGTATAAGCATGCGTTTGTCTACCTGGCTCTAGAGCCTCAAGTGAAGCACATGAAGTTAGAGCGCTAGTACAAGCGAACGCATCCGGTTTCCAACCATTTCTACTCAAATCAATAAACAAACTCATAGCCTCATAATCACACGAGTTCTGCATATAACCAGAAATCATCGTGGTCCATGATATAACATTCTTAACTAGCATCGCATCAAAAACCATTCTTCCCTGTTTCACTTTACCACATTTCACATAAAAATCAACAAGTGCATTACTTACCGATATATCCATTGATGCGCCTCTTCTCAACACAAAACCATGAATCTGCTTTCCGCCTTCAAGGAACCCAAGAATAGAACACGCGCTTAAAGCACTAGAAAGAACGTACCTATCCGGAACAACATCACTTTCTTTCATTTCACTCAACAATTCCAAAGAAACTTCACTCTTCCCTACTCTTGCATAACCAGCTATCATCGTTGTCCACGTCACAGCGTTCTTAACCACCAAACCCTCAAAAACCACTCTGGCATCTTCCACTCTACCAACTTTACAATAAAAATCAACAACCGACGTACCCACATACACATCTTCACCAAGCCCACTTTTCACAGCCAAACTATGCAACAAACAACCCTTAACCACACTCCCTAACCGCGTCACACCACGTACAACACTAGCCAACACATACTCATTAACCCTTTCATCACACTCTCTTCTAAACAAAACAAACATAACCCATGATTCCTCACCGTACCCACATTGCGTATAGCCCGAAATCATAGAAGACCAAGTACTCACATTTCTCTCAGGCATTTCATCAAACACTTTACGCGCATTCACCAGATCAAATTTTGCATAACCATTGATCAGTAAGTTACCAAGAAAGGTATCTGATTGATACCCAGATACTATAATGTGTCCATGAAGTGATTTGTAATAAAAATTTGGGTTTTTTATGAGGGTTTGTGACTGTAACAATTTAGCAAGTTCTTGTTTTCGGTTTACGCAGTTTTCGCGGTTTGCGATTCGAGGGATTAATGATGAGAATGTGTTAAGATTTGGAATTTGGGGGTTTATGATTGTGTTAGTGTAAGATTTTATGCGGGAAATGTTTGGATTTAATCTTGTTACATGTTTTCTCATTCTATTTTTAATGTTTGTTTGAATGTTTGAATAAGCTTATATTGTAATTTTTATTATTTATTTATTTATTTATTCATTTATTATTTATGATCTACTAGATGGGGGAACTTAAATAGCTCTTTTTCGCCTGAATCAATGGAAATGTGGTCCTCACAAGCACCTACGCCCGTCGAGGTATTCTCATATGGCTCAACAAGTCGACCTCGGTCTAACTAATATGGGATTTGGAGGTCAAATAATGAATGGGTCATCACTTTTATTTGATACGAATAACTACAACAACGTTAATAAGATCGTGAATGAAATGAAAGCAAGCAGGAAGTGGACGCAGGATAATGAAAATTTCTTCATAGTTCCATAAATTAGTTCTCCATCGATGATGTCCAAGAGATCAAAAACACTTTGGCCATAAACCTATCAAGATTATCTTTTTGTTTTAAATCTGTTTATAATTTATTTTATTTTATTTTATTTATTTATTTTAGAAAAGCAATAATTTAATTAAAATAAACTAGCAAGAAGCTAGAAAGTACATTGATGAAACACTTGACCACCCAGATCCTATCAATACAACGACTCTAAAATAAACATCGTGAGTAACCAAACAATCAAAAGAATAAACTTCACCATCTCAACCCGAAAACGCTAACCACTCAAGGGCAATCACCTTATAAGAAGTATGAAGCAAATGAAAGCCAAACACGACACGACCACGACTTTGACCCTCGTACAAAACTCATCGAAATCTCAAACAAACCAATTTGAACCACACTGTTGAACGGGGTGGTGGCATGACAAGATATAGAAAGAGTTGATGGAGAAATACCCTCAATTGTTCGCGAACCACAAGTTTAAATAATAGCCACCACGACCTCACCATCAATACGACCTAAAAAACACCATGACGTGACAACCACCACAACCTCAGCACTACCACAACCTCACCATCACCACTACCTCACAACCAACACGACCTCAGTATCATCACGAACTCACCATCACCACGGCTTCACAAACACCAACCTTACAACTACCACGACCTCATCATCACAGCCTCACAAACACCACAACTATCCTAACAAGCACCACGACCTCACATCACCACTACCTCACCAACCATCACGACCTCACCATCATCACATCTTGCACAACCTACACGACCTTACATCACCTCACCAACCACTACGACCTCAACATCATCACATCTTCACAACCACTACGACCTCACTATCATCACGACCTCACCATCTCCACGGCCTCACAAACACCATTACCTCACAAACACCACGACCTCACCACCAACACGACCTCACCAGCATCACAGCCTCACATCCACCACAACCTGATAACCACCACGGCCTCACAATCACCATGACCTCTAACCACCACGGCCTCACACCCACCACTACCTTACTTGCTTTTTATAATGTTTATATTGCTGTTAACTGTTGCACGGGTACCTGTGACTATATTTGCGTTATTCGGTTATTCGGTTACACATTTAGTTGTTTTTATGCTTCATGAGTAGAGATTGTAGAGATGGTTAAGCCAAATAATTTTAGTTTGAACAACCAACCTGCTTCCTAACAAACTTCCCAACCAACTTGCTTCCTAACCAATTAATTTTGAAATCCTTCCATAATAAGCAAGTAAAAGTCTGAATTTTAAGCCTTTCTAATTATAAAATAGTCCCAAATGCATTATATAGTAGTATAGATAAGCTTTCGAGACTCTTACTATTTAAATGGATTTTGGTTCTTCGTTCATTTGGATAACATCACATGTACTTCGTACATCACAACTATTTCTAGTATGATTTTCTAATTATCCCGGGTTTGAGAAGTGAACGCATAGACAGAGCTTATTAGGGGCAAGAAAGGTTTGTGCCCCACCAAATCTAGGACCATTAAGTGTTACTCTTTGTAGTTTTGTATATTATTTCTAAAAGATTAGTATAAACATAATGTAGAACCGTAGAGGGGGTGAATACGGTATTTTCGGCTTCTTCGAAGTTTATTGACTTCAAGCCTCTATCACCAAGTGGTTTTACAACAATAATCACAACCACAATTATAACCAAAGTATATAAAGCATGTAAATAGACACCACAATATATACTGGTTCAGGATGGGGGGTTTATACCATCCGTATGTCCAGTTGCGAATCCACAACACGATACTATTCACTGAGTATAATTCTTTCGGTGGATTACAAACCGTTACAACTTCACTCCACCTATATGCACTAAGATTGGTACTCACAAAGAAGAGCTACTCCAACAGTATTCCGCCCTCGGAAAACACCCAAAAAAATCTCGCAATTCGACTTCCCACAAAGACTTACCACCAGAAGTATCAAACCCCAACTAGATCTCCAACGATCTAGGCTTGGTCACCAAGAAACAAGACTTCCCTTACAACCAAATCGAATGAATAAAATTTTGATTGTTTAATCAAGCCCTAACCTAGCCTAGATACTCGATTCTAATAAAATGGTATATATGAGAAGACCCTCGATACAATCACAAGAGTTGATTAGGTTCTTGTGATTCTTCCCTTGTAAGATATGTCTTCTTTCAAAGATGATATGTGATAGATTGAGAACACAATATAGAATTAGATGATTGAGAGAAAAAAAATTAGAGAGAAAGAATGAATAGCAAAGGGTGAGGAATACAAGAGCCAGGGGTAGATATTTATAGGCCAAAATCTCAAAGTGGAAAAATAAATCTGAGGCTGGCGCGCTGGTTGGCGCGTCGGAGTACCATCAGCGCGCCAGAACTCCTGAACTATTTTCTTTGGGATTTTGATCTTTTAACTACCCAACATTGCTAAACTCTCAATTGTACTTCACACATTAGACCTTTCCATTATTCATCCTCAAAGTCAACCAACTCAAATAGCCATTTGATAAAAATCATTTTGTTAAGTGTTTAGATAAAACAATTATCAAAGGGAGAAAGAGAGAAGAGATAATTGGATAGGAGTAGCTTGGGTATTTCTCACATGGCATAGATAAGGGAGAAAGAATATGCTATGGAATATTCCTTTCTTGGAAAGAAAGTGTGGATGTTAGAGTGAGAAATAGAAGAATTTGAATTTGAAACTCAAATGTTAAGAGAGAGAGAGAGAGAGAGAGAGAGAGAGAGAGAGGGACAAGGGGGGTTAAGTTGGAAAGAAACCATGATTAGGTTAAGAGAGTTGGGATGGAATCGGATGAGCTGGAATGAGTTGGAGTGAGTTAACTTGATGTGATAGAAGGGAGCCTTTGGTTTGAAATTCAAATTTGAATTTGAAATATGAGAGGAGAAAAGAGTGAGGAAGGTTGTATTTGAGGGAGGTGAGTTGGTTGGATGTGAGAGTGATGTGATGGGGAGCCTAAGGCTTGAATTCAAATTTGAATGTGAGTTGGCAAGTGTGTGAGGGAAGGAAATGAATGTGAGAGGAATGTGTGTAATTAGAATTTGAAATAGAGAGTGTGGGAGTGAATGAGAGAATGAGTTGTAAGGGATGTAATGGTGAAGTGATTGGGAGCCTTTGAGATGAATTCAAATTTCAAATGGTAGGATAAGGTTGTGTGTGTGTGAGAGAGAAAAGGTTTGTGAGAGGGTGTGTGAAATTTGACTTCAAAATGGATGTGTGTGAGAGTAGAGAGTTGGAGAAGATAGTGAATAGGAAAATGGGGTGATGTGTTTAAAATTTATAGGTTAGGAAGGAATGTGGTGAAAAGAGCTTGATGTGTAGAATGTTGGAATGTTGGGAAACAAAAAGTACATGCAAGTACAAGGAATATTAAGGGAATGTTGGGGATAAGGTTTGGAAGGATTTTGAAACGGTTTGAAGGTTTATTTGGTGTAGGAGATAATCAAAAAATTGATTAAGGCTTAATTACATTGTCATTAAGAAAGAAAAGATTTGACAATGACGATTATGGGTTGTGTTTTGGATATGAAAATCAAAGGTTACTCATAATTCCAAATAACTCAATGTCGAATATTCATGATATCATAATTCGTAAATTTCCACAACTCGACGTAATCAATAATCATATTGATTCAAACAAGCTAAGAGTTTTGCATCATAGTAAAGCATATCCCATAATGGGAAAGGATGCGTTTACGCAGAGGGACCTTTGACTTTGTTTGACCAATAAGGGAGTAAACCCATTACGTGATTAGAGAAGACGTAAACACGCATTATGGTCATATGAATAATTTCACTTGATGTCACGTGAAAGATATGAGTTTCCTAGGTTTATAAAAGCCTTGGCTAGATGCGTTTAATAAAATACTTGAGTTGGTGTTTTGTCAAAAATGGGAGGTTGTGATTCTGGATCCCTCTAATTCTAAAACCTGTTTCTAGTGTTCCTAATGAAGCATATATCATATTCATACCTGTATTGAAAGATCCACATTTGTCAGGTAAGTGGAAAACCGACTTTCTAAAAACTGTCATGACCAATGTAGAAGACTGGTGCGCTGCCTGCGCGTCGGAGCGCCAACAGCGCGCTAGACCCAGCTATTTGGTCGTTTGGTTTTTGGCTAACGTTTGTGATTTTATGTGTTGCAAAGGTTTATTTGTCATCATTAAAATATAAGGAGACCTAATCAAATATTGTCCCAAAACCAACTGGGCTAGCTCAGTTGGCCACCAAGGGTAACCTTGGGGAGGTATCCTTGGAGAAGTCTCAGGTTCGAGTCTCACCATGGACCTTCAGGGGCCCGAAAAAATAAAAGTATGAGTGGGGTTTATCCCCTAAGGAGAAAGGTTCGATGCTTGCATACTGCCTAATTGGATGTCACTGTCAGCTCGAATCACTAACTACTAACTCGCCGTTCAAAAAAAAAAAAAAAAAAAAAAAAAAAAAAATCAATATTGTCCCAACATGTATTATAGGTTTGGCCCCCTCAAAATTATTTTGACTATATTTCGGTCACTCCACTAACATTGCTCAAGCTCGTCGCTTAGTGAATGTAGCACACAAAGTAATCACCTATTGTATGTAGATCTAGTTACACTTTGTAATCTTTACTTTAATATACAAATAACATGCATTTAAAAGATTAATCGACGGGAAATTGACAAAAAATGCATCATACTTGCCACTTTTTGTCATTGTATATAGCGTACTTTTTTTTTGAATGTAGCACTAACTTTTCAAATCCGTGTCATTGTGTGTACCGGTGACTTGCTTGACCTGTTGCAGCAGGTTGAGTTAACGATTGTTTGTTTTATTATTCCAGCGTTAGTCCTTTATTATTGCAACGTTAGTCCTTTACACGTTTTCGCACGTTTTCGACCGTTTTTATACGTTTTCGTCTGTTTGTACACGTTTTTGTCCGTTTTCGCATGTTTTCGACCGTTTTCGTTCGTTTTCGCACGTTTTCGTCCGTATTTACACGCTTTCGTTTGTTTTCGTCCGTTTTACACGTTTTCGCCCATTTTCGCAAGTTTTTGTCCGTATTTACACGTTTTGTTCGTTTTCGACCGTTAATACACGTTTTTGTCCGTATCTACACGTTTTTGTTCGTTTTCGACTGTTTTGACACGTTTTCGTCCGTTTTGACACATTTTCGTCCGTTTTTTCACGTTTCCGTCTGTTTTCGCACGTTTTTGTCCGTATTTACACGTTTTCGTTCGTTTTCGACTGTTTTTACATGTTTTAGTCCGTTTTTCACGTTTTCGCACGTTTTTGTCCGTATTTACACGTTTTCGTTCGTTTTCGACCATTTTTACACGTTTTCGTCCGTCTTCGCACGTTTTTGTCCGTATTTACACGTTATCGTTCGTTTTTCTTATAAAAAATTAGAAAATAAAAAAAATTAAGATTTTTTTTGAAAAAAAAAATTCAAATTCCCAAAAAAATTAGAAAATAAAAAATTTCCAATAAAAATAAGAAAATAAAAAAAATTCAAAAAAATCCAAAATTATTTTCAAATATTTTTTGAAAAACAAAAATAAGAAAATTAAAGAAATTAAAAAAAATCAATTTTTTTCAATTTTTTTTTTCAAATTTTTTATTTTTTTTTCGAAAAATAAAAAAAAATATTTTTTTTTCTAATTTTTTTTTTCAAAATTTTTTTCAAAATTTTTTTCGAAATTTTTTTTCGAAAAATAAAAAATTATTTTTTTTTCAAAAGTTTTTTTTTCGAAAAATAAAAAATAATTTAATTTTTTTTTTCAAAATTTTTTTCATTTCGAAAAATAAAAAATTAATTTTTTTTCGAAAAGTAGAAAATTATTTTTTTTAAAATATTTTTCAAAAAATTATTTTCCAAAAATTTTTTATTTTGTAATTTTTATTTTTCGAAAAAATATTTTTGAATATTTTTATTAATTTTTTTAAAATTATTTATGTTTTCTATATTTTTAATATTTTTTTAAAATGTCTTAAAAAAATTTTGAACTTTTTTTTACAAAAAAATTTTTTTTTTTTTTTAGTTTTTATATGTATTAGAGCAGACGAAACGTGTGAAAACGGACGAAAACGTGCGAAAACGTGTAAATACGGACAAAAACGTGCGAAAACGGGAAAAAAAGAGACGAAAACGTGTGAAAACGGTCGAAAACGAACGAAAACGTGCGAAGATGGACGAAAACGTGAAAAAACGGACGAAAACGTGTAAAAACTGTCGAAAACGAAAGAAAACGTGTAAATACGGACAAAAACGTGCGAAGACAGACGAAAACGTGAAAAAACGGACGAAAGTGTGTAAAACGGTCGAAAAAGAACGAAAACGTGTAAATACGGATTAAAACGGACAAAAACGTGCGAAAACGGGCAAAAACGTGTAAATATGGATGAAAACATGCGAAAACGGACAAAAACGTGTAAAAACGGACGAAAACGTGTAAAAACGGACGAAAACGTGTAAAGGACTAACGTTGCAATAATAAAATAAACGATCGTTAAGTTAATAGACTTTATTTAGTTATTTATAAACGGTCGTTAGTATAAAGGACTAACGGTGCAATAATAAAACAAACGATCGTTAACTCAACCTGCTTCACAAGTCAAACAGGTCACCAGTACATACAATGACACAGATTTATAAAGTTAGTGCTACATTCAAAAAAAAAAAAAAAAAACGCTATATACAATGACAAAAAGTGGCTAGTATGATGTCTTTTTTTGCCAATTTCTCTTAATCGACAGTATAACACTCCTTTGCTACTATGCAAATATGCATACGACTTTTAAATAATTTGATTGAGTAAAGAGTACTAAAAATTATGTTGAATTATTGACACCTTAACGTATATCTAACCTAACAAAAATTACAACAAAAACACCCAATTTCACAAGATCCAACCTCACAATGGAGTCACAAGATCCGTATTATTAATTTTGGCTGATGATATGATTTTTGCAATGAATCATAAACAATTATGGAAAGATCTAAAATATTGCAGATGATGGAGTTTTGTAGAAATCTAGTTCTTATAATTTGGGGCTATAAAAGGTATTTTGTACAAGCATTTTTTGTTTGTCAATGGGATTGTTTCTAGCTTTCACCTAATTAATGGAGTGAAATAAATTAAAGAGATAACTCAAAGACTTGCTTTCCTTTATCCTTCACCCCACTTTCTTTCATTCTTTTAGAAAAAACCAACACAACCAGATTTTGATTTTTCTTCATTCTTGTAAAAAAAATCTTGAGAACAAAGTTGCTCAACTTTCAAGTTTTTTTTTTTTTTTTTTTTTTTTTTTTTTTTTTTTTTTTAAGTAAATAAGAGCAATAAAATAGGAAGTAAAATTTATACACGTAGCAGTCAAAACATACTAAGTGTAGCTGGCACCTAGAAACTAATATTTTTTGAAAATCTTATACACGTGGCAGCCATTTACGAATCAAACTGATAATGCCCCCTCCCCTTCCCTAATTTGTTTAGTGCCTTAGGCCCTCGGCCAGCTTGCCCACCCCTAAGGGCGGCCCTGCCTTGGTATCAAAAATTTTCTTCTTTGAAATCATTTCGTGTTGCGCACGTCATATAGAGCGATGATACCCTTCATCCGTCCCATCAAATGCATCCAATTTACTTTGCTAATTTATTGTTTAGAACTAATAAAACATTATTCGACCAAGGTTTATCTGTTTAAGAAAATATATTTGACTTAATCCTAACCCGCGTATGTTCTAAGCATTACTTTTGCCTGAATGTGTTGTTAGGTGTAATTATCTTAGCTTGTGCATATTTGGAGATAGGTTGGGTAATTTTTACTGTTGTAAGGATCATCATGATGACACTTATAAGAAATTTAGACTAGTGTTTCTTAAATGGGATAATATTTGAGTTAAGCAACAATGTTTTAGGGAATATACTTAACATGTGTCCGTTTCTTGAAGACTTAAGATTGGTTGATTGCTTTGATCAAAATCTATAAAGAGAGATATCGATTTCGTGTCCTCGACTTATGTTTCTCGTTATCGATAACCATGTCGACTCTAGTACTTTAAATGAAGAAAGATGTCGAAGACGAGCTTTATGTGGGACACTAGTTTTTAAGTGCCTAAACCTTTTGCTATTCGAGTATCAAGTGCATGTAGCTTACAGTTTTGAACTCTTTTCATCCAATAACTTGAAAGCTATCACCATGCCCTCAAAAAATATTTAAGGGATTTGTAGCTGATGACTCGCTAGGCTCGAGCTTGTATAACCTATTTCCTCAAGTTTTAAAAGCCAAATCGTTGGACATCAACTACTGTTATCTTCAGGTCATTACTTAATTCTTCATAGTTACCGCCTCTTTAATTTTATCTTTTTGTGTTAACTGCCAAGTTATGATATTCATTAACGAGCAGACTTTATTAATATATCTTTTCTTCTTTACCTACCATGATTGATTTGCTACTAAAAACAGTGCATACAAGATTATCACGAAACGTAATTGGTTCAAAATCTCAAGACCTTGATGCTTAAAACAAAAATCGACACAGGTACCTTGAACGTGCTAATCGAGATCCTCAAAGGTTGTGTGAATCTCAAATCGTTGGTTCTTACTATTGAAAAGGTATACAATACTAGTCGTTCTTATCATAAATTGGTATAACAAGTCATTTGAACTAAAAAAAACTTATGCCTTTATTGGTTGTTATTTTAATGATCTTTCCATGTTTGTCTTACAAATCTTGAACTTAATGCTCTAGTTTAGGAGTTAGAAGAGGATGTTGAATGAAGTTAGAACGAATTTCAAAGGATTGTCCATCCCATATGGGTGTAATCTGCAATTTGGTTTTGGTTAATGCTGAAAATCCATAAATACACTTAAAACGCTGCTACAGAAATGTTTATCAAAGATTTATCACTCAAACAAACAACAACAAAACTAAGTAATTTTCCTTTTTAATTTATCTTCAGTCATTTTATGACTGAAGATTCATCTTGGCAAATCAATTTATGACTGAAGATTTATTTTGGTAAGTATTGATCTCCCGAGTATCGTTCGGAGAAGGGGTGAATTTGAGATTCGTTGGTCAAGTCTTGTTTGATGCTTAGTTGTAACCAATGATTTTTATTTTTATTTTTTTTATCATTATTATTTTTAAATATAAAAAGTAAACTAATGCAACTAAGTTATCTAAAGAAAATTTAAAAACTAAACTTATACTAAAGGCATATGTTGCCTAGAAATCATTTGTAAATAATCAGGGTTAAGATGGTGAACTAAAACTTGAATAAAGGTTTATTTTTTCACACGGTAGCGTATTTCAATCTTAACTCCAATTCGCGCACATTTAGACCATTTAGTCTATATTCTAGGTTAAAATGTTGACTACTAGAAAGTTTTATCCTTTTCAATGTTTGCCGGTCAAATTAGATAAAAATACTCTAAGTGTACCACAAGTCGAATGTCTCCCGTAGTGGCTACTATACTAAGTTTACAAAGCACGTCTTACTTACCTTACTGTGAGCTAAAGGTGTCTAGTCACGAATAACACTCGAAAACCGATCAGGCGGACCTTTCACAATTTTAGTCAAGAAATAACTAACTTAATCTCTAATCAATAAACTAACCTAAAATACATACTATATCACCAACAAACTTCCAACCACAATCCTAACTACCTAACTACCCATTTATAAACAAACATATGCAAACTACTCTAACATAATACTAAGCATCAAATAAGTAACAATAAATAAACAAAAGCTAAACATAAGAAAGATACAAATAAAGGAGACAATCAAAAAGAGAGTAGAAGTCACCAAATATGAAGATTACGGATAAAATGAACTCCAAAACATACTCTAGTCAATACCCAATCTCTAAGCTCATATTCCCAAATCCTCCTTAGTAGCTCCATAACCACAACTCAATCAACAACTATTTTTGGTATTTTTAGGTTTTTAAAGTCTATAAATAAAATAAAGTTTGAACCTTTTAAAGGTAAAAGTGATAAAAGAAAGAGATTTAATGCAAATGATGTAAACTTTATGAAATAAAATCACTAAAAGATGATGCTTATGGGTAAAAAGATTTAAACATAAAATTTATGAAATAAAATTACTAAAAGATGATGCTTATGGTTAAAAAGAGTAAAACTTTATAACTTAAAAACATAAAAACTAAATGATTTATAAAAGATTTGATTAATGAAGTAAAGATAGAAATTAAGTGGGTAAAATACTATTAACTAAAACTTTAAAATAAAAGCTTGAAATTAACAAAACATAAACATAAAATAATAATGATCAAAACCCTACTCAAATAAAATTTCAATACAAAGTTTAACTATTAACTAATTTAAACCTTGCCAAAAAAAAAAAAAAAAACTAAGAAAGAAAGAAAAAAATGAAGATATGCCACCAGGCATCTTGTTGTTGTATTATATTAAAAAATATCTAGAATTGAGCTTGTTCCCCAAGATATAGATATAGGGTATGTTTGTTAAAAATAGTAGCGAGCAGTAGCAGTGGTCAGTAACAATAAAAAATAGCCACATCTCACCACTTCCTAAAGAAATATAAGAAAAATGAGCATTCCTAAAAAATAGCAAACCTCACCGCTCATTTGCAAATAACTAATAAAAATCAAAATGCTCATTGCTCACCGCTCCGTGCCAAACACACCCATAATATGTTGTCCATAATTAGTCACGTCGCAAGGGTATTATGATAATTTCATGTAAGTTTTCATGGACCAATTTGTAATTTAACGACTGGCTAAATATTAAAACTCAAATAGACAATGATAGGACTGAAACATGCGACCTCGTGGATACAAAGCCACGCGAACCACCACACCAACTACAACTCCAACTTCATGTTAAACGTTGGCTTTTAATTTGTTTTCTTCTAGTGTTGGGCTGGGTCAAATCTGGCTTCATTTAATCTTTCACAATTCCGTCTTTTGCTTTGATATTCCAAACAAAATTATCTACAATATAAAATAATAAAACTACATAATAAATGCAATTAAACACATATTTTTGCTATTTATTGAACCGTAAATGGAGGGATTTTGACATAAAATATACGTGTACTTTAACACACATCAAATGCTTAAGGAGAATAAAGCTTCTTACTTGGCCATAGCAAGACTTAGGATTAACCCTCATGGGTCATTTTCGTTGGCCGACTTGTTGTGTGGACTTTCATTTAGTGAATTCTCTATCGTCTTATTACTTGTGCCTTATGCTATGTAGTCACGCCCCGATTGCCATTTCGCTATGGCATTTTGAGGGTGTGACACTTCACGTCATAACCACATATACACATAAGTCCAGACACAAATGAGAATGTTGTATAATTCTTGGGAATTTCTTCTAAGTAAGTTAAGCACAAGTTTGCAATAGGCAACTTAAGTCCTCCAAGTTCTACTCTTCATACTTGGGCCATTTCAATCTTTCTAAAACCTTAATGCACATATTCGACTTATTTATAACTTATTTTTGACTATCGGGTTTGACTAACCAATCACATAAAATCTTCAACTTATAAAGTCACATTCAAACTCACTCGATGTCATTCTCGTAATATAATACTTAAAACCCGGTTTTGGGTTGTTACACTCGACACATTAGCAACAAAATTCAATGTCTTGTATTGGCTTCATCATGTGGTACTTCATGCAACAATATGCTTACTTTTGATATTGATGTTGAAAGGTTAAACATTGTAGGTTGCAATGTATTATTCCACAACTATTTATAGAGTAGTACAAAACATAAGAAACTCTAACGGGCCATACAAATGGGCTTGAGCCGACTAACCTAATCTATTCACTAATACTCTCTCGCTGTTTGAGTGGCGAAATCACGAAAGCTTGAGATTGAAGTGGAAACCAATAATAATAAACTTAAAGTAACTTGCTGATGAAGACTCATAATGCCGAAAGGGAAGACAAGTGCAATACTTTTGAGATTCTTGATCTGCTTTGTTGTAGAGGAAAACGCATGTTTGTAGTCCACTGCTTGAAAGGGTAACTAAAGATTAAAGTAGCTCAAAACTGGATTAAGAATATTGAAAAAATGGATATTTTAAAACTTGTTTTTAAAGATATAAGAAAAACAAAGAAAAGTGGAACATAACAAACAAACGGGGAACAATGGCAATGGAAGAAAAAAAATATACACCGTTTTTTTTTTTTTTTTTTTTTTTTTTTTTTTCGCGTGTTTAGGGTTTAGATTGACGTTTGTTTATTATTACAAACGTGACTAAAGATGTATATATGGGAAAGGACGGTGGGAATGCAAGGGGAAAATGAGAATAGTTTTTGGGAGATATGTAAGTGTCATGGGGTGGTATAAAAGTGGCGGCTTGATGACCGAGTTACCAGCAAGAAAAAAAAATCATTTAATGGTATTTTGGAAAGAATTGTCCCCTTAATGGGAATTGTTTAATGGTTTTTCGTTCTTTGTCTCTACCACAGACGATTAGAAGAAGACGGAAATTTTGTTGGATGACAATTAGCAGATAAAAAGGAAAATAGGGTTTGGTTGTGATACCATATTAAATAGGGTTTGGTTATTCACGATGTTTATTTTAAGGTCGTTGTATTGATAGAGTCATGTTGGTAAGTGTTTCACCGATGTATTTTCTAGCTTCTTACCAGGTTGTTTTAATAAAGTTATTACCTATCTAAAAAAATAGTAATACGTAATAATTACTGTATAAAGTAGTACAAAACATAAATCCCTAACAGACCTTAAGCTCACAAACTTGGGCCCACTAACCTAATCTATTCTCTAATAATTGAGACATTTAGACAACTTGTCAGGATACTTATGGAAGAAACGAACTTGCACAATATGTACATGTATCTTGGTTTCTTAACACCAAATAACTGTGTTTCTTAAGACCATGTGTTAAGAATATTTCTTGGACCAACATCAATTCATCAATACATAATTATCAAGCACCACTTTCGATTAAGAAACATATTCCAATCCGATGATGAATATGAGAAAATCTTTGTGTTCATACATCAAAAACAACAACTTTTCTTGAATTATTAAAGCAACATAGATGATTTCGAAACCAAGAAAGTAGATAACACCTTGAGAATCTTTGATTTAGACAATGCTCATTCAAGTTACCAACCTTTTCATTGTGGGCATGTTCTAACTACTTTATACATCAATGTTTGGGAGCACATGATTCCTAAACATCCTTAACATATTGAGGCTATGTATAAGAAGGAAACTTGGTCATTTAAGTCCCAATTGCAAGATTATACATGTAGTATAATCTTTTAAGGATACATGTATACTGCAAGTGCATCTATATATATACATCAATAAAGAGATCGATGAGATACGCATTGTGCAAGTATGCACGTGCAAATGAATGTTGAAGTGGGGCTCTGAATTATTGCGACGATAAGAATAAAATGAAGATGCATATTCATACAGAAAGAAAGCGCGATAACATATTCTTTGATCACATAACTGGTACCACTGCAACGAAGACCGCAACACATTATTTTTCTCATGCACACGAATAAGGTTCATGTGTCAATCTTATGTGGATATAGTATGACTTGAGTCGTCCATGCGATCCATTGCAAGAGGGACATAAAGGAACATATATGTTCTACAAACACACAGATTAATAAGTTTACGTGTACAGCTTATAAACGGCAAATAAAGCCTAGGTAGCAAGTAAGGAAGGTTTATGTAGACCATGTAACGTACTCGAATCAAAAGATCCTTGCTTCATTGCTAGAACTAACCAATTCATGTATATAGGTTTTCCCATGCCACTTCTGAGAAATCTATGCAATCGCACGCCCTTAAGACCAACACACCAAAAATTAGCTAGCTAGGAAGGTCGTTGAAAGTTGAAACACATTGAAACTAACATCATCAAATATTAGTGAGAGACCGAGTCTTCGAGAAGCTGGCACATGCAGTCCCTCCTCTTGCAATGTATGTAGTTAATAGGGCCGTCCAGCCCATTCATCACTGCAAGTCTATAATTTAAGAGCTCCAGTTCTTCTTTCACAATTTTTTAAGTCCCATACATATAAAAGCACAAGAAAATAAAGGAGAAGAGATAAAGTTCTTGACCATGAAACATGTGAAGCTCAATTTATGTTCAATCTTCAAAAAGCAATATGTATATATGGCTATTTGCTGCATCACATAAGATGATAGATTCTTCAAGCTAATATTATTGTAATCCAAAGAATATAGGCGTTCATGTTTAAGTAATGTCTTATTCCGAAAGGTTTTTGGGATTGTTTTTCAAAGGTGAGGTTTTTATTTTGGCTATTTTAGGTGCTAACCTTAGGTTTGGTGTTATATCGTGCTTTATTGGGTGTTTGTAATAGTTTCTTGCTAGTTTTATTAATGAAATTTTTTATTGACGTTCAGAAAAAAAAAATGTCTTATTCGAAAACAATAGGAATCTTCAATTCATAAGCAATGACATAACTTAAAATCAAAACTCGGATTTGCTCACAAATGATGGTCATTGTGGCCAATTATTAATTAAGAAATATATTCCAATACGTACAATTATAGAGTTAAGTATATGCTTGATCAATACTAACAGTAAAACGGTTGACATAAAAAGTGGAATTTGGCTATGTGTTGCATTATGAGGAACTTATTCCCATGTTGAAGACAAAACAAAATTCTTTGTGGTCTTGATACTTGTTCTATATATGGTGCATATGAACCAAAAAGTGTCCATAAGACCAAGCATTATGGTAATCAACTCATCACTTTTACGTTAGCGTCACATAATCATTCAACACACTACTAAATCTACCACTAAGCAGATGCTATAATCACCACCAAATAAAAAATCTAAAAATACACCACTTTATATGCAAACATACATTACAATATACTTAAAAAAAAAAAAAAAAAAAAAAAAAAAAAAAAAAAAAGAAACTGTTCGGTGGTTTGCACCACCGAACGAGTGCAAAAATTTGGTGACGGCGTAGGGTTGGGGATGGGCACTATGGTTTTAACGCGTGATGCCCTTTACCACTAGGTGAGAATAAGGTCAATGTGTCGATGCATTGTATGCTGATGTGGCGTCCATGTCACCGATGAGTGGGGACATCCATGTGAGAAAGAAATGGATATAATAGCAAATTGGTCAAATAATGCATGAAGGAATCATGTAAAGTTTGAACTTTGATTCATATGAACTTGCCAACAGTTGCCATGCACCTTATTAAACAAATATTAAGAAAATGAAAAACATGTTAATAATTTATACTAGTAATTATCTAAGGATCTTTCCGATGGCCGGACATTTAACATAATATAGTATTACCTATATGCGAATCATTAGTTACTAAATTGTTACAAACATCCTAAAGAACAAGTGTGATATTTTTACCAAAAGTCACATGTTGGGGAGGTTTATCTGAAATATTATTGAGATCTTTTGGAATCCAATTCCAATAAGATTACTGGACATTCAATACTGCATCAGTATTCTACACACTTTCAACTAAAAAAGTTATTAAAATCGAACTTTTTTTTTTTTTTTTTTGGGAAAAGCTAAGAATTATATAGAACGGTCCGAGGAGGAGGCCGAAAAGAACTGAGTACAAGGAACAAGGGAGAAAAAGAACAGCAACACAAACCAAGCTAGAAAGCCAAAACAACATAAGTCAAAGCAAACTCAATTACAAGACAGCAGAGATCAACGCTCCGAGCATTTGAAAAAAGTATAAATATGAGAAGATTAATTTTAGATATTGTTTATAGACGACAAACATTTGAAAAAAGTATTTTATTGTTAATGTACTTATTAATCCTAAGATTAATAACGATTACTATAAACAAGGAATGATCACACTAAATAGACTTCGAATATGAAATGGTAATACTCTTTGATATATAGCATTCATTTGCATCAGTTAATTAAACAGCCACAATAAAGTCCAATAAATATAGTCATTATGAAATAACATCACAAGAAGCCGTTCTAGCTCAGTTGGTAGAGCGCGTGGCTTTTAACCACGTGGTCGTGGGTTCGAGTCCCACGGATGGCGTTGGGGATAGGTAAATCTCTTGCTCAAACAGCCCTGAGACTTCTTTAGCCCTTTTTGGCTTTGATGCACGTATTGTAATATACTAATGAGATAGTCTAAGGCTATGTTACAGCCCTGAGACTTCTTTATCCCTTTTTGGCTTTGATGCGGTTAGCAAACTTTTTGATTTTCATTGTTTCACAACTCACTGTTACTTTTACCAAACACACCCTAATAACATTAAATCATTTTAAGTATAAATATATTAATATTTTAACATTTTTATTCTACTTATTATGACTTTGAGCTTATGTATCGTAAGCTCACTTATTATGACTTATTTTAAACTTTTCGGCTATATAAGCTGAAAAATTTATATATAATAAAATTATATAAGTTGAAAAATTTCAAAATAAGGTACATCCGGTTATATAAGTTGAAACAAACACTTAAAGTATTTTGTCAAATAGTGTCACAAGCCAAATATATAACCGACATATCGTTATGTCTTAAGCTCCATTATTATACCTGAAAATTAACAATGAGTGTAATTGTTGTACCAATACTAATACAAAAATATTCTAAGACAAAAATTTATTGGCAGTTTTGAAAATATATATGTAAATAGTAACAATATTCAATAGGAAACTTAAAAAAAAGAAAAAAGAAAAAGAAAAGAAAAAGAAATCATCCTATGAAAAAATCTAAAATACATTATAAGTAGAATATATATTTTAGGGTTCAAGGATGAAAATGTAACATTTTAGAATTCAGAGGGCAACTCATTATATTAGAAAACTTAAATAAATTAGTAAAAAAGAGTTATAAAACATGCTAGCAACAATCGAACATGGAACTAAGAGCCTTATCATGTTTTATATAGGACAAAAACTACAAATATTTCATCTAATTATATATCATGAAGTAGAAATCCAGTGAGAAGTAAATTAAAATAAGAAGTGATGAGAATTTACCAAACTCACGCATTTGAGATGCAACAACTTGCATCAGATGCATTTCTATTCATATAGATGTAACATCTTGAGTTTCGAAAGTTAATTTGATGTATAGATGGTGCAAATTGATTTTCATGATTTCGGCACGTGCAGAGGAACAAAAACAAAAGAAATCATGAAATGCATCTAATATGTTTATGTGAATCTGATTAAAAGCTAGAAAACACACTATGATGCGTTATAATGCATCTAAGATTATAGGGATGCATCTAATTTAGGTCAGTGTATATCGGATTTGCGGTTATAATTATTTTTATTTTAAGTAATCTTCTTATTTGATCCTACTCATATATCAGGTTCATTATATTTAAACTCATTATGCATAATATACTTTAATTATGTACCTTCACAATATTAGTGATATTAGTGTGTCATCTTAGTTGCATCATATATTTTTACAGGTTGGTTCATTTGAATATATGTTTTTTCTACATTACACTGTTTGGAGTAGTTCTAGATTCAACAATAGTTTTATGAGATTATCTAATTCACAATTAAAAAACAATTCTACAGCTCATGCATGCATTAGTTTCACTACTCAAATTCTTAAATGATTTTCAATGTATTCGCACGGCAGACAACCTCATTCACTTTCCTCGTAAATTTTTCCTAAAGTATTCATTTTTCATAACTAAAATATTCATTGGTCATATATATATTTTTCTTCACTTTCTCATAACTAATAAGATTCATTTTACCCTTTCATATATTATGCAACTCCATTGATTTGTTATATTATAAATTCGTTAGAAGACATAAAAAAATAATAATACTATTCATTAAACAATATCTCTCTTCCCAAAGTATTTTTTGAAAAACGTTAGTACTTAGTAGTAAAATTGTAATTTGCCTGTTTAGTCTTTTAACGAATATATTCTATGAACGATTTAAAATTGATAGAAGATTTTCTTTTTTGAACAAATTTTGATATAAGAATTCAATATGTTTTTTTTAGTACAAGGATTGCTTTATTACATGTCAATCCACTTTATGGAATCATTTTTCAAGTATATAAACCATAGAGGCTCAGTTATAAAATATTACAAACTTAACATACATACAATACATTTTCCCTATTCGATCAAGGTTAGTAATCTCTTGTTATTTTTTCAAATGAAACATGCTAGCTAGTTATCATTCTAGTACTATATGAAACTTCATTCTTTACTGTAAAAGAGTAGTTAATACATAACGACCAAGATTTCATTATCTTACATTAATACATTTTGTATGTTTTCAGCTTTCAAAACCAAACCTAAGAGAAAATGAGCAGTGGAGACTGGACGTGCGGTGCGTGCCAACATTCAAATTTCAAGAAGCGCGAGCTCTGTCAAATATGTCAGTGTCCCAAATTTGCGACACCAAGTGAGATTTCAACTCATGCAAACAAAACTAAGGTGTTGGCCGGCGACTGGTATTGTTGTTGTGAGGCACACAATTTTGCCAACCGGACCGAGTGTTATAGATGTGGCACACAGAAAGAGTATATCATGATGATGGCATACACGACATCTAGCTATAATCCGTGCGATGCTAGCATTCTTCCAGGAGGGAAAGTTGGTGACTGGATGTGTAATAGGTAATTCTAGTTTAAAATCAATAGGTAATTCTAGTTTATGCTGATTTTCTAACTTATTAATATGATACATATATTCATGGTTTTTGACAGGTGTCATGGACATAATTTTGCAAGTAAAGTGGAATGCTATAGATGTAAATCACCAAGGGAATAGAAGTATATGAAGTTGTATGGAGATTTTCTTTGTGTCCCAAGAATGCTACTTATGTTTCTTGTTTCGCTTAATAATTAAAGAAATATACTCAATATTATTACGTTATCTTTAGCATTTTCCGACACGTGATTGGTGTATTTTTTGTGCTTCCATCGACATGGGTGGATTGTATATGGATGGTATGTTGTATCTCTTATTAGATGATTAAGTTAGTTGGCTAGTTGTCATGGACCATTGACCAGCAATCTCTAAATAAGATTATGAACATTAAGAATCATAAAATTTCTTATTTTGTGATAGTATTACTCTAAAGTGATAATTTGAAAGTAAAACTCATACAACCACGTTGGTTTCAGTTTCGGTTTACGTAAGTTAATAGAGAAAGTATCTTGATATCACCTAGTTTCTTCTCGGTTTGATAGCTAAAATGGAATTAACCTTTCAAGTTATCGCATGATTTAATGTGTAATTAGATCAAATAGGTGAATCCCGACACAGTCTCATAATAATCTCCCACAACTAGCTCTATTTCAAACCCCCCTTTTGACATTTCTCGGAGCATATATGATGCATGTGTATCGATACTTGTTGCTCTTGGCAAAATGACGATTTTACCTGGACGTGTCAAGTAATCCATAAGTACAGAAAGAACCAGCTCTTTTGACATCTCTTTGGCCAGTAAAAACCAAAAATGAATTGAGGTAAACTATATATATAGTAGCAAAAGAAACACTTAAACCAGATTTCAAATTAATGTTTGAAAATATCAACTTCTAGTTTAGAGATATCAAATCAAATGTCTGAAATTAGAGATATCAATTCGATTGGCTTACCAGTAAAAAACCATGTTCATTTTTTTTACCGGGTGAGATGTTTTGACTAGTTACTCACCGAGTAAGATGTATGATTTTTCATTTCTCTAGCATCTTGCTAATATGTTACCAGTAATAAATCTTCAGAGTTCAGAAAAGATAATTAAAATATCGATAGAAATGAAACAGATCAAACCTGGTTCTAACTGGGTCTTGGCTAGAATAGCCGAGTCTTACCTGGTTCTAGTTGGGTCTTGGCCAAAATAGCCGACTCTTACGTGGTTCTAACTGGGTCTTAGCCAGAATAGCAGAGTCCTACCTGGTTCTAACTCGGACTTGGCTAGAATAGCTGAGTCTTACCAGTTTCTAACTGGGTCTTAGCCAGAATAACCGAGTATTACCTGGTTCTAACTGGGTCTTGCCAGAATAGCCGAGATTACCTGGTTAGAATAGCCGAGTCTTACCTGGTTCTAACTGGGTCTTGGCCAGAATAGCCGAGTCTTACCTGGTTCTAACTGGGTTTTGGCCAGAATAGCCGAGTCTTACCTGGTTCTAACTGGGTCTTGGTCAGAATAGTCTAGTTTTACCTGGTTCATACTGGGTCTTGGCAAGAATAGCCTAGTCTTACCTGTTTCTAACTGGGTCTTGGCAAGAATAACCTAGTCTTACCTGTTTATAACTAGGTCTTCGTCAGAATAGCCGAGTCTTACCTGGTTCTAACTGGGTCTTGGCTAGAATAGCCGAGTCTTACCTGATTCTAACTGGGTCTTGGCCAGAATAGCCAATTCTTATCTGGTTCTAACTGGGTCTTGGCCAGAATAGCCGAGTATTACCTGGTTCTAACTGGGTCTTGGCCAAAATAGCCGAGTCTTACCTGTTTCTAACTGGGTCTTGGCCAGAATAGCTGAGTCTTACCTGTTTCTAACTGGGTCTTGGCCATAATAGCCTAGTCTTACCTGGTTCTAACTGGGTATTGTCCAGAATAGCTTAATCTTACCTGGTTCGGACTGGGTATTAGCCAGAATAGCCGAGTATTACCTTTTTCTAACTGGGCCTTGGCCAGAATAGCCTAGTCTTACAGAGTCTTACCTTGTTCTAACTGGTTTTTGGCCAGAATAACCGAGTCTTACACGGTTCTAACTGGTTCTTGGCCATAATAACCGAGTCTAACCTGTTTCTAACTGGGTCTTGGCCAAAATAGCCGAGTTTTACCTGGTTCTAACTGGGTCTTGGCCAGAATAGCCGAGTCTTACCTGGTTCTAACTTGGTCTTGGCCAGAATAGCCTAGTTTTACCTGGTTCTAACTGGGTCTTAGCCAGAATAGCCGAGTCTTACCTTGTTCTAACTAGGTATTGGCCAGAATAGCCTAGTCTTACCGAGTCTTACATGGATCTAACTGGGTATTGGCAAGAATAGCCGGCTCTTACCAGTTTCTAACTGGGTCTTGGCCAGAAAAAACCCACAACCCGCGGGTGGGTCGTGGGTGAAAATCTTTACCCATCAGTGGGTGGCGGGTGGCGGGTGGGTGACGGGTGAGGCATACCCATCGCGGGTAAACCCATGACACCCATTTAAAATACCCACGGGTATACCCGTAAAAATACCTGTAGGTGTACCCATAAACCCATGTTAAAATTAATTATACTAATTAAAATATTTATGATGTTGCAGGTATACATTTAACAGTTACCACCAAGTCTAAAAAAAACACATTAATCTAAAAGTTTGTTTGAGTTTCAAGACTAAAAAGAAATTATGAAATATCAAATAATCAAAGCTGTATCTTGGCCATAATTTTGTTGCATAACACTAACCCATGGGTTTACCCATGGGCAATAAATACCCACGGGTAAGGGCATGGGTAGAAATGTGTACCAATTGGTGGGTGACGAATGGGTGATGGGTGAGAAAAAAACTACATGGGCGGGTGACGGGTTAGAGGTACCCGTGTCCATTGCCCACGGGTGCCATCCCTAATCTTCACAATATTAGTATGTCCTCTTAATAGTTATAATGCCCGCGCACGCGCGGGGTTTTTAAAATTTTTTGAATCATATATTTTTATTTATTAAAAAACAACTAATTTAATCTTTGTTTTGTTTGATTTATGATGTTTAATTATAGGTTTTTACTAGTTATAATACCCGTGCACGCACGAGTTTTTTCAAAAATTTTGATTTACATATTATTATCGATTAAAAAATAAACAACCTAACATGAACTTGTTTTACTTCCTTAATTAAAAATAAAGAATGATAAAAGATTAAAATAAAAATCAATATAAACGGTTTTCCTTTTATACCTAAAAAGTTCAAAATATGGTTTTCCTTTGTTATATCAAAGGTTGTATAAAAAATCTCATTTGTTGAATTGGTTATTTAAAACATACTTACAATATTGACTAAAGATAGCATTTAGCAAATTCTGATTCCTTTCCTTTTATATGAAAACAACAATATTGAACTCTATTCAATCTATCTCAAACTACAAAATAGAAATTAGCAACGCCAGATTCATTCATTTAGATAACAATCATCTATCTACGTATTCCAATCATCAAGCTTTTCAACATAAAAAGCAGGTAATATTTGGTTATCCTCCATAACATTTGAAACCTACAAAAGCTTTTATACATAGTTGTAGAATTGAAGTTAAACATTTACATGTCTCGCCCGCATTGTTGAATAGAATGGAATTCAACTAATGCTGAAGCACGTAGCTTGATGTTCATTTTTCAACAAAAATGGTTCTAAAAGGTATTGGTTCATAGGTGGAACAAAGGGGAGGATCACATTCTTCGTCTAATATCTTTAAATAATCTTTCACTGCATCATCAGGCATAAGGTCACCATTAGTCCATTACTCGACTCCACTCATTTTCTACTTTGTTACTTTTGTCACTTCACTTGAACGGCCATTGTAACTAAAAGCAAGACTATTGAACCATGTTTTTCACTGACTCTCTTTGTGAAACCTGATTGGTGGCATTGTATCCATTCCAACTTTGTCCCTAGCTTAGTTGCCCTGTTAATCAAGCATTGCAAAGAGTCGCAGTTAAATAATAGCTAATATGTTGACAATCATAATCATAATAGCAATATGTGGGGAGTGACCACCTTGCTCTGCATCTTCCTCATTGACACCCCCTTTCGTAGATGAAAACCATTTAATAAAACAAGTGAAATGAGATCAAAGTGAATGATTCTATGAACATATAACACATACTTATTTAACTTTAACTATAAATAAAAGAAATAGCTAAAGTCAATAGTTAAGTAAAGAGTGTGATAAATATATATACACCTCATACCAAAATGGTACTTCACTTTTGCTGCTGCAATGTCCTAATGGCTCCCTTACAAAGGTTAAACCATAAGATATTTGTATTATAATTTTTACCCAGTGCACTTTATTCCAACCACATGATCCACCTTTGATTATGCATTGTCCTAAAGAGCAGTTTGGTTAAGCTAATGTAGGTGCTTAAAGGCTTATTGTGTTTTTAAATATAATAAGCTGATTCCATGACTTCCTGACCAAGTGTTTAACAACACCAGTATACATATCCTCTTTTTATGAAGCTTAGCCAAACACACCTTGGTCAGTACTTATATTGGTATGGGAAGGTAGTTCCATTCATTGCTTTTATTTATAATGATACAAAAAAAAATGCTTATGAGTATAAGCGTGCAAAGTGGGTCAAATTTGCGAGCCTTTTAATGTGGAACAGTTCAAACAGTCTTATTAAATATAAAACCAAAAAAAACCACCTATGAGTACCATTTACTTAAAAAATGAGTCAGTTTTGTGAATCCGTCAGGCCTAACGTGTCAAATTGGTAAACTTAAAGATTAGATAAAAGATAAAATAATAGTATAGTTTAATAGCGGCTCCAATATAACTTCCCACATATTTACCTCCAATAACAGTTAGGCAAAGAATAACAACAAATCTTTGTCGCATATAGTAAATAACTCCCAATACCATCTTCCACGGTTATGGGTCCAATACCGTCTTCCACGGTGAAATTTTTTCTTTGCATTTAACACTGAATAGAGCAGTACCTTGTTAATAATTTGAAGTAGACATGCTCGTAAGAGCAGGATCAAAAGCACAACATCTATGATACTCACTTAACCATATAAATGTTTTCAAACTGAGCATAAGTAAAGATAATACTAAAAGCCCAGGGAAAAAAATTGTTTCAAAGCCTAACCTTAATGTAATTAATGCTGAGGCCTACAAATAATCGTCTCCAAACTTGTTCAGAAACAATTGTTGTAATCCCCTTCCACGTATTCTTGTGTCTAGCACCACCACAAGCTTGCATATTCTCAACCTAAATTACTGACATTAATAAAAATCAAATGGAACACATTGGTGTCTAAAGGGTATGTGACAATTTGACCAAGTAAACCAGCTTAAGCACAACAAGACACATCTTTTCAAAATATACAGATTTAAATAAATGTACAAACTTATGGCAAATGAAACTCTACTACAATGTAAACATATAAAATCACACAAAATTGCCTTGACCACATGTATATATTAACAAAAAGAAAAGTATGTAAAATAAAGAGGATTGTGAATTTATGAATACCTGTTCATCCTTAAAGATCAGATCCATGCTTGCTTACGCTGGTGGATTGTTAATGTAATATTGTTTTCATAGAGAACCAACCTTCACTTTGATAGTCTATTTTCTTTTTTATAATTGACTTATTTAGAAAAAATATGGCCATTATGAAACCTGTAAAAAAAATAGTTAAAATTATGATGGAATTGAAGAAACTGATGATTTGTTTGAGTATTTATAGACAAAGTTTGTGTATAATTGAGTATATAACAGATAAACTTTAAGGTTGTCCAAGTTTGTGTACAATTATACTAACAGATATGCATATGAATTTTTATTAATATTTTTAATGCTTATCTTATAGATAAATACAATATATATTTAATAGTAATCTTAAAATTACGGCAGATGTACCAAATTCCCAGAAAACTTTCGCAATATCTCACGAGTAACTTCTAGAATTTGCATCCCTAGTTCCCTACTATGTGTTGCACTACATAATTCCTAAAAGATTTAAGAAATAAAAGACAATGACAATCATGTATGGCGGAGATATACTATATAACAATACAAATATATTGCAATCCCAAACCTAAACTATGTTACCTAAATCTGCACATATATTATACATATAATGCAAGAGCAAAAAAACTACAAATATGATAGGTAACATAATCAGAAAGAAATTGACATTTAAGGTTTCAACACCCAAATTAGATTAATGAAAAGATCTGCATATAAACAGCTAAAGTAGTAATAAATAATCAACAATACATAATCAATCAACTATAAATTTCTAATATCTTGTACCCAAACCATTGTCATTTGATATACTTTGAAAGGTTGCTAAGTAAGTCATAGTTTTTAACAATACTAAACTTTTACATATTTGTAGCCATATTAAAATGTTAAGGGTCTATGTCATTGCTTATAAAAACTACTCATATACTTTATCGCATATTAACCAAATGATTTTGGTAGCCAAATAAAAGAAACATATATCTACAAGTGATGGAGGGTACAATAGATAAATCGAAAGCAATCGCGGATAGTTTGACTTGAATCCCTAATAAGATACACATGACTCATACTTTGTACTGCATATCTACATAATTGGATAGTTGAAGATGACTATAGTAAGTATTAAAATTGACCCGCAATCCAAAAGGTATTGTTGTGTTTAAACTTTATAGTGATATCATATATCGCGTTTCACGTATAGTGACACCAAAGATGAGTTACCATCAAAATTCAATAATATAATACCTATGCAAGATCTTTTCCAGTGACCACCAAGAACATGTCAAAAGTTTCTTAAACAACTGAAACTTAATAAAAAGTTTCTGAACACTAACAAATCAAAACAAAACAAAATCCTTTGTAAAATTTCACACGATTTACCTTAGAATGTAAAGGTGACTTAGAGTCTGTTGGTTTCTATTATGCAATAAGTGAACCATAGATCAGGTTTCACATCTACAATTCCTGATGTCACAAATAACCATAAACATCAAGCCATAGGTGTAGTTAAGGTTCCACAATTTTAGAGAACTTCTAAACAATATCTAAAAGTTTTAAGTTTAATAAGTTCTGATTCCTTTACCAGAAGCGTAAAATATACATGTCATCAGTCACCACTCGTATAATATTGTCCACTTTGTTAATGTATTCAACTACTGTTTGTATTTTGGTTGTTGGTTAATTTTAGCTTCTTTATCATATGGTAGTAAAATCAGTTTAAAGGAAAACAAAGAATTAAGAAAACAAAACAAAACAATTAATGTTAATCAAATTAAACTTATAAAAACATAACATCTCAATCAAGTTCAAACCAATAAACCATAAACTTATAATAACAATTAACCTTAAACTCTTCATCTTCTTGTTCTGACGTGCTGCAACAATAAGTAGTTGTAAAGTGGGGTTTAGTTGTCAGATCTTATTAATCATCTTGACACGCTTTTGCTTTGATTAATCACATGAATAAGTTGTAAGATTTCGAGTTGAAGAAAAGGATTGAATAAGATTTGTGGTTTTTTTTTTGGTTATGAAATGACAAAAGGATCGCAAAAAAGGATTGAATGAGTTGTAAGATTTGGTTTAGTTGATACTCCCGGTTTTTATTTTAAATCTACACTTTTGGCCAAAAATTATACAAAAATAGCAAAGAGGCCCATGTGTATTTTAAGGTTTTTTGTACATATGAGTATAAAATCGTTTTTTCAAACTTTTTTAGGTAAATTAGGAAATAAATAGATTAATTTTTTTTTCAAAATTCAGGGAAAAAATCAAATTAAAAAAAAATTACTTAATAAGGAATGATTTGATTTTTTTGAAATGAAAAAGTCCCCATTAGGAGTTTTGCTTTATTAGGAAAAAGATTATTAAAGATAATTATTTAAAAATTTTAATCATATTATTAATTGCATCTTATCTATATTTTTTGTATTTATCTTCTACTTGTGTTGTGGATAAATATAACATGTTACCTAATAAGAAAATAATTTTTTATTTAAATACAATTATTACTAAATAAGGTATGAATCTATTTTTTTGAAATGAAAAATTTTCAATAGGGGTTTTGTTTTATTATATAAAAGATTGCATAATATATTTTAAAAACGATGTGATTTGCACACTCCTATATTTGATTGGAATACTTTAAACAAATTTACTGTTAATATAAACTGTTTTAACTGTTTTTTCATTTAGAGTCTCAACTCTCAATCAAATTTATAAGTGTGATAATCACTTCCCATCTATAAAAGTTGGTACACTCGAATATATGTTATTCTACATCACATTTTTTAGTGTTTTATATTATTAGTGGACAAAGTAATTCTAGATTCAACAACAGTTTTATCTAATTCACAATTGAAAAACACTTCTACCACTCATTTATAGTTTCACTACTCAAATTAAAAAAAAAAAAAAAAAAAAAAAAAAAAAAAAAAAAAAAAGTGTGACGTATTCTTGGATGATTTTGAATATTTTTGCATATCAGAAGGACTAATATTCACTTTCGTCTTATATTTTTCCTAAAGTATTCATTGTTCACAACTAAGATATTCATTGGTCATATAAGAAAAGTCAATGTAGATCAAATATTTTCAAAAATTTCAATGAACAAATCATGACCATCAATTATTTGATCAAAACAAAAAAATAAACTCTTACAATTTTTTTTAAATTAAAAATCTCGCAAACAATTAATCGTTATGTGAATAGAATTATATTATTACGACGAGAATTAAATTATCTATTTATAAAGGGGCACTTATATATATTTTCGATGAATTTTTTTTCAACATCTTTTGTAAGTGTTGAAATTTACACCTGAAAAAATCACATGTGATTTGCTAATTTCAAATCACATGTGATTTGTGAAATCACACGTGATTCTTAACATATAAATCACATGTGATTTTTCAAGACGCTAATTTTACCACCAAAATAGAATTTGAAAAAAAAAAGTTTATCGAAAGTATATCAAAGTGCATGTCTAGTGAAAGATAAAAATATTCTCGTGGCAATGATGCATTTTTCATCGTTTAACAATTTATCGATTGCGAGATTTTATATAAAAAAATGGTGAAAATAGTTTTTTTTTTTTTTTTTTTTTTTTTTTTTTAATTAAACATGAAAGACTATGATTGGTTAGTTAAATCTATGAAAAATATGTGATCTCAGCTTTTGGTCATATATATATATATATATATATATATATATATATATATATATATATATATATATATATATATATATTTTCAAAAATGCTAAAATCTCCTATAACTTTTTTCTACAAAACATCTTACTCACAGGATCTTGATAAATGTTAAAACAGACGGTTTGGATTCATAAAAAAAATGCGTGAAAAAAAAATTATATAATATTATTATATGTGTAAAAGGATTTGTAAGATAAAATAATAATATTCCATTTTACCCTTTTATATTATGCAACTCCATTTATCTACTACATTATAAATTCGTTAGAAGACATAAAAAAAAAAAAAAAAAAAAAAAAAAAAAAAAAAAAACCTATTCATTAAACAATATGTCTCTTCCCAAAGTATTCTTTTAAAAACGTTAGTAGTAAAAAAATACAAGATACTTAAACTTGGAACCCGATCTTCTAAAGAAGGAAAAACCATAACATGAAGCAAGCAAATTAAAATTGAAATTTGCCTGTTTAGTCTTTTAACGAATATATTCTATGAACGATTTAAAATTGATAAAAAAATAATAATAATAAAAAAATAAAAAAATAAAAAAATAAAAAATTGATAGAAGAATTCAATATGTTTTTTTTAGTACAAGGATTGCTTTATTACATGTCAATCCACTTTATGGAATCATTTTTCAAGTATATAAACCATAGTGGCTCAGTTATAAAATATTACTACCTCCGTCCCATAAAAACTGTCCAGTTTGAGTTTTCAGAGTCAAACTGGTTCAACTTTGACCTTAACTATTTTTATGAGTATCATATAATACTTTATGAAAAATATATGAATGAATTGAGTTTTAAGTGTGTTTTTCATTGGTATAATATTTCATCAAGTATTATATTACACATAAAAAATATTTAAGGTCAAAGTTGAACCAGTTTGACTCTAAAAAGTCAAACTGGACAGTTTTTATGGGACGGAGGGAGTACAAACTTAACATACATAGAATACATTTTCCCTTTTCGATCGATGTTAGTAATCTCTTCTTATTTTTTCAAATGAAACATGCTAGCTAGTTATCATTCTAGTACTATATGAAACTTCATTCTATATTGTAAAAGAGTAACTCATAAAGACCAAGATTTCATTATCTTACAATAATACATTTTGTATGTTTTCAGCTTTCAAAACCAAACCTTAAGAGAAAATGAGCAGTGGAGACTGGACGTGCGGTGCGTGCCAACATTCAAACTTCAAGAAGCGCGAGCTCTGTCAAATATGTCAGTGTCCAAAATTTGCGACACCAAGTGAGATTTCAACTCATGCAAACAAAACTAAGGTGTTGGCAGGTGACTGGTATTGTTGTTGTGAGGCACACAATTTTGCCAACCGGACCGAGTGTTATAGATGTGGCACACAGAAAGAGTATATCATGATGATGGCATACACGACTTCTAGTTATAATCCGTACGATGCTACCATTCTTCCAGGAGGGAAAGTTGGTGACTGGATGTGTAATAGGTAATTCTAGTTTAAAATCAATAGTCACAGACAAGCTTAACTGTATTGACATTGTTATGCTGAGATTCTAACTTATCAATATATATGATTCATATTTTCATGGTTTTTGACAGGTGTCATGGACATAATTTTGCAAGTAAAGTGGAATGCTATAGATGTAAATCACCAAGGGAATAGAAGTATATATATGAAGTTGTATGGAGATTTTCTTTGTACTCTAATTAAGAATGCTACTTATGTTTTCTTGTTTTCCCTTAATAATTAAGGATATCTACTCAATACTATTACGTTATCTTTAGCATTTTCCGACACGTGTTTGGTGTATTTCTGTGCTTCCATCGACATGGGCGGATCGTATATGGATGGTATCGTGTTCTATCTCTTATTAGATGATTAAGTCAGTTGACTAGCCCGTTGTGATGGACGATTGACCGGCCAGCAATCTCTAAATAGGCTTATAAACATTAAGAATCATAAAATTTCTTATTTTGTGATGGTATTACTCTAAAGTGATAATTTGAAACTAAAACTCAAACAACCACGTTGGTTTCAGTTTCGGTTTACATAAGTTAATAGAGAAAGTATCTTGATATCACCTAGTTTCTTCTCGATTTGTTAGCTAAAATGGAATTAACCTTTCAAGTTATCGCATGATTTAATTTGTAATTGGATCAAATAGGTGAAACCCGACACAGTCTTATAATAATCTCCCACAACTAGCTCTATTTAAAACCCCCGTTTGACATTTCTCGGAACATATATGATGCATGCGTTTATATAATTGTTGCTCTTTGCAAAATGACGATTTTACCTGGACGTATCAAGTAATCGATCCATAAGTACAGAAAGAACCAGCTCTTTTGACATCTCTTTGGCAACCGTAAATACCAAAAATGAATTGAGGTAAACAATATAGTAGCAAAAGAAACACTTATGACTTACCCACTGTTCTTTTTAATAACCAAAGATATCATTAGGGGGTGTCTTCAAACCAGATTTCAAATTGATGTTTGAAATTAGTCAACTACCAACTTCTAGTTTAGTGATGTCCATTCGACTTCCTTACCAGTAAAAAACCATGTTCATATTTTTTTACCGGGTGAGATGTATTGACTAGTTGAAAGAGAGCTAGCTTGTCAATTCTTGGTGTCATACTCACTTGAAAATGATGGGTGTCAGAATTTCTCACTTTTTAGGCAGTCTCATCCGTGTAAGAATTAGGAATTCCTCTTCCAACTCGTCCCAGAATGGGCGTTAGTTACTCACCGGGTAAGATGTATGTTTTTTCATTTCTCTAGCATCTTGTTAATATGTTAATAAAAACTAGTTGAAAATATCATGTTGTGAAATATTGTGAGTGTAAGGAAAAAATAGTGGGCCCTATACTTTTTACTTGAATTGGACCCAACTTCATTTATCATCTCTTTGATTGGCTAATACGAGGTATCATGTTTATTTAAACATTAGAGGATCCCAATTCTTCAAATTATATGTTCAAATATTAAAATTTTGTAAACACATTATAGTTTATTCTTTTTAAAACATCAATTTTTTTAGCACATTCTATGCTAATTTTATTGTCTTTGAAATGACAATTTTCACATAATGTACTATACCGCTAAATCTCACGAAATCTCAAAAGTGTCTCTAATAAGACTTACATTTACAAACTTTTGGTTTATGAACATAGTTATATATCACTAAATCAAAAGACCTCGGGTTGACAACTTATGATAATTAGTTATAGTTATTTTGACTAGTTACTCAATATGTCTATGATGAGGTATGTCCTCCTCCGGATACTCAAGAGGAGACGATCACAATTAACTTATAATGTTTCTAAGACAAAACCACTCCACGTTGGAACAATCCGTTGGAATAGTTAGGGTGACGAAGGCTACCTCAAGTCCATAGGCAATGATGATGGAGCATTGTCTGCTCAGGAGGTAGAGCAATGTCTGCTCACGAGAGAAATATCTGCATAGGAGGTAGAACAATGTTTGCACAAGAGGGAGATCAATGTTGCTCAGGAGATCAATGTCTGCAGAGGAGATCAATGTCTGCAGAGGAGGTAGAACATTTTCTCCACAATGGCAACTAGCATACATGGTACGATCATTAATCTTTGAACTTGTGTTATTAATAAATATAACTAACAATTAATATTTATTAATCTTTGACTCTCGTTTGTATTGTGTGCAATCCCGAGGTCTCGGGTTCGATACTAGTCATTTACATATTAATATTTATACGTAACTTTTAACAGCTCCCACTCGTATATCTATTAATAGTAAAATGACATTGGTTAGCGTCTTGCAACATTCCAATACCCCAAGCACGACTCGAGCTAGGTTTCCTAGAAAAAACCTTTAATGATTCATCATTATAATTATCCTTTTGTTACTAATACTAGATTAATAAATATGTGAGGTTATTTATTAAATTCTGTTTCTCGTCTCTTTATGATTGAATAAAATTACCAAAACATCTGAACGTATTCCAGATAGACTTTGGGCGTGGCCACACAAACATTTTGTCAACCCTACGAGGGGCCCAGCAGTATTAAACTTCTGAACAAATCAGAAGGAACAAATTCTCTCTTGACTACAAGAATAACCCATGAACTTTGCAACACTTCTGAAAACAACCCTTATAACTTCCAGTTACGGTAAGCGGTAGATTGTCTCACAAAAATGCACTACATCCATGACACTTATCTAGTATCTCAAGTCTGAGGATAACTTTAAATATGATTCTCACATTTGAAAATTAAATCATATTGTTGGGATAAGTCCAATACTCAATTCATTGAAAATCATGTGAAATTAGTATGACTACGCATCAATATACTTTCAAGTATATCCTAAACCAATACTCGAATTTGTCTTAGTTTAATGATATTCTCATATCATTAATCGACAACGGACAATTTAGAATAATAATTTATTCATGGATTTAAACATACAAATATAAGATATATTATTAAGACAATGAATAAATAAACATAACCAATATTTTATTCTATTAAAATAATAATTGTACATTACATCCCTTATCCAAATACTAATCACAAATGGGCATGAAACTTTCAGCCAATCTAAGTCCTATTCCTTAGCATGCTTGTAAAGCTTGGTGCCAGGTAAAGGTTTTGTAAATTGATCTGCTAAGTTTTCATCTATGTGAATTTTGAGCATTTCGATTTCACCTATTTCGACTTGTTCTCGAACATAGTGATGCTTAATCAGGAAATGTCTTGTGCCTTTCATGATTCCAGGTTCATTGGTAAATGTAATTGCAGCTGAATTGTCGCAATACATTTTTATAGGTCGTCGAATCGAAGGAATAACCCCAAGCCCTGAAACAAACTTCCTAATCCAAAAAGCTTCCATTGCAGCTTCTGAAGTAGCTATATACTCACTTTCTGTAGCTGACATCGCTAGTACACTCTGCTTTCTGCTCCTCCAATCCACAGCTCCTCCATTAATGACAAAGACATAACCCGTCTGAGACTTCGTATTATCCTTATCACCTTTCCAAGAAGCATCGCAGTAACCTGTAACATCAAGTTCTGTAGATGGAGTACCCCCATAAACTAAGAACATCTCTTTAGTAGCCCTAAGGTACTTAAGAATATTCTTAACAGCAGTCCAGTGTTTTTCTGTAACACCCCCAAAATTTGGTACAGCGGAAGACTCAACAAGCTTTCGGGGTGCTACGGGGATTGGTATCCAACACAAGACATAAAAGAACGAGATAAAGTAAACAAGAGAAAAATTCAACCACGCGGGGTTTTAAAGTTTACATTTATCCCAAAATCAATCAAAGTCAGGCCCAAAAGAAATAAATATAGGTCCACAATCATTTATCAGAGTTTCAGAAAATAGATCCATAACCAGATGCCATAGCCAAGCCTCCAATCCAAGCATCCAAGGGCATCACTTAATTACCTGAGAAAACGCGCTAAAAGTCAGTTTTCGCTGGTGAGATCATAGGTTTAAATTCATAACTAAATCAAGTGGACATATACGCAAAACGCTTGCTAGCTAGACTAGGCCTTAACCATCCAACCGAAACGAATCAATCCTATAGGTGCACGCTATAGCCCAAATCCATCCAATCAATAGCTTACCTAGCTCAAGTCTAGGCCTCGCTCTATAACCAATCCAAATCAATCAATATGCATTCGCAAGGATGCGACATGCCCAACATTCGTAAGGATACGACATGTTCATGCATTCGTAAGGATACGACATGCTTCTCAACAAATCAAATCAATATGCATTCGCAGGGATGCGACATGCTCTATACTACCTAGTTCTATAAGCATAGCAAGTTTTAAATAAACAAAGCGATAATAGTCCACATAAAACATTTGCACGTTTCTCACCCCAAGTATTGAAAACAAAGTTCAAGAGTAAAAGTGGGGCTATGACTCACCTCAAGTCCAGCAATCCGCAAAAGAAATCGATAGATGAAAGACGTAAAGCAAACTCAAGTAACGGAAACTAAAGACTCGGCACTTCCTAACAATATCAAACTCGTTCAGAAATCATTTCCTCAAAATCAAATATTCCCAATCCCGAACGTATTCCATTTAACTTTCCAAAAAATCCATTTCTCGAATTATCTTCATATTAATTTGGAGTTTGACGTTTGGTATCCATATGGGTGGAGGGTTGACACAACTCAAACCAAGAAGCCACAACGAAGGAAATAATAAATCATCTATAGGTCTAATATTAATCCAATATATTATTTAAATAAATCATCGAAGTTTATCAAATCCGTCGATTTGGTAATCCCCATACTTATTTACGTAATATATCACTCTAAGATTATACCCAACCTAAATCACATATCACAAAGAATACTATATGGTAAATATCGTAGTCCAATAAATTCCCTAGATATATCATCAAATTTGCCAAATTCGTCAATTTAGCCAACTCCACGAGATATTTAGTAATTTATTATCCTAATACATGTACCATAACCTATGGGCGTCGTGGGATACGATGCCCATTAATATACTCATTTTATATAGCTAAATAAACTCGATTTAACCCGTCGATTAAATAAGTTACGTAGTTATAGAAAATGGATATATTAATCGTCATATATCCTTGACAACACAAAAGTCAAATAATAAAGTCCACTTGGACTTAAGTAACCACAACCCCGTATAACTCGATAAGTTTTCCAAATTTATAAAAAGTCATGTTTTCATTTATTAATTACTCAACGTATTAGTTCTCGTCATTATTTATAGTTATTTATTTATAATAATACTCCCGACATTTATTGCACTATTCGCATAGTACAATACTTATCGTTATATTATTATAACGTGTACTCGTGAACGTTTTATTATTAATATACGCATTTATATATATATATATATATATATATATATATATATATATATATATATATATATATATATATATATATATATATATATATATATATATATATATACGTTTATCACGTCTATATACTTATATAAATGATTATATTATCAATAATATTATTACGAGTTTTTATTATTAATGTTTGATTATAATATTTATCGAGTCATAAGAGTTGGTCATGTCCGAGTCATCACTCTCGGCTCATTGTCCAAGTCCAAAAATAAAATAACCAAGTCATAAATAGATAATCCAACTCCGTCCAAAATCAATCTCAATCCACGTGCTACAGCAATAGGGTCCGACTACGGCACCCGACTAACCTATCTCCGTCAATCTAGTTCGACCGTCTCACAATCGGTCCCCAATATCATACTCGTCAACACAACTCCATAATAACCAAAAGTACACCATTGTCGAGACCACAAAGGGTCTCGACCCATCCAAAAGCTTCGGCCAAGGAACAAGCATCACAACAACAATAACAACAATGATATAAACACAACAAGAAAGATCAAGTTATACCAATACCGGGTTGGTTTATCAAGTCAACCTGGGTCAAATGAAACCACATGAAATATAATCTCACCGAAGACCTCTTGGGTCTCGGATTTGCTCCATACGAGCCAAACCCGATGGACCTTAGTGGTCAAAAAACATCACAAGCAACAAAGATATTCGACCAGACCCAAAGGGTCGCTGTCTTGCTCCCATCGAGCCACAACAAGCCAAACGGACCCTTACGGGTCGTCGGTCAAAACCAACAATAACAACAACAAGATATCAACAAGAACCACAAGGGGCTCGACATGGCTAGTAAGCCATCCAAGACACATCTTCATGACCACATGGGTCTCGGCCAAGCTCAAACCGAGCTTCAACTCCACAATCGACAACCAAATAGTCAAATCCTTCCACAAATCTTCATCCAATCGACCCACCCGGATACCAAACCATCAAAACTTTATCAAAACTTCATTTCCCACTTTGAAAACTCAAAACCCAATAAAAAACAACCCGTATTCATACGGATTAAACACAAATCGAGGCACACAACAAAAATGTCGTGGCCACTCACCTTCCAAACGGCTTCAAAACTCGATTTCTTTAAAAACCCAACAAGGTTTAACAAAAATGGTGATGTTTATGTGGTGATGGAAATTTGTACGTGATGTTAAAGTATGTTTTAGAGCGCGTGGTTTATACCAAAAGATAGATCGGGACAAGGTGGTGATGATGGTTGGTGAGTGCTTATTCACTCACCATTTTATGACTAATTATCGACCCAAAATGACTATTTAAGCTAAAAAATGCCAAGAAAACACGTGTTTTTATGTTGTGAACATGCAGGTACGGAATAATCACAAAAAGACGAAAAATCACACGAATACCGGAAAAACGGGCACGAGAGTGGAAGATGGTCAAATAGTCAAAGTTGGGATCCAAAAGTCAACATAGGTCCTTCATATATCAAAGAATGTCAATCTAAGCCCTTGGATTATGATATGGAATAAAGGCAGTTTTGATCCCTATAGTTTCATAATGTTGCATTTTTGGTCCTTGGTAATTATACTACCAAATCTGCCAAATAATCACAAGCCTAGTCCAAATACCTTGATCCAATAATACCAAAAGCCCAAACTACAAAAAATACCCGAGCCCACTCCTTATACCCGACCCATCTATCTTTTTAATACTGGTCAAACAAAGAGTCAAACATAATAAAAAAACTATTACCCACTCCCGCCCCCTTTTTACCCCTATTACCCAGAACCACATGAACCCTAAATCCCAATCCCATAAAATTACCACAATTAAGGGTAGAGTTGTCAATTCAAGGGGCTTCTAGAAGTGTCAGGGGTGTCAGCTTTCGTCAGAGAATCTAAGAAGCACAATAAGGGACACTTGGCAGCTTATGATTTGTTGAGACGCATCATACTGAGTGATCCAAGGGTAAGAAATGATTGGGAAATGATGAGTGATGATCAAAGGGCTCTAAATGGATGTCAACAAACACAAAGTCACACGGATTGCCAACATGGCAATCCGTGAACCCTCACCTCACATTGGCTATAAATAGAGTTCTAATTAGCTTGTAATAGGTGTGGAGTTTCGAATAGCGAAGCTCTGCCAAAATGTTTTTAGAATTGTAGTTTCTTTCAGTTGTAAAATTTATGTTTTTAATGAAATCCAGCTTAATAGTTAAATCATTGTCTTCTTATTTCATACTGCTTATTATCTCAGCTTATTACCTTTCTAGTATTCAGCTTATTTTAGTTACTAAATATTTCATTCAAGCTTTAAATTCTAATTCAGTTTTCAATACAACTCAAAAGTTTTCATTTAAAATCAGAAAATCAAATAAATAGAAATAGATTGGTGTTAATCAAGCTTTCATTTAATCTTTGTAGTTGTTTAAAATTACTAATGTTGGTTTTTGGTATCTGAAAAGAGGTAGTCCATTTATCAAGTTTCAATATATCAATTGTTCATGTTTCATTTGGTCAAATATTAGTAAACTGTTGAAGATCCATGGATTCTGAGATGTTATTGGACAAGCTTGAGTAGGATTTGGATGTACTTTGCCTGTCAAGAGACAGGCTAGCATAGGGAATCCCCTCTGTTCATGCTGAGGGGAAATTGCTAGTAAGTTTTGATTTCATTTTCCAAGTCCTTGATTGCATCTGTTTGTAGTTTGTTTAGATAGAAGTAGTATCTGATCTATTGCTTTTAGATTATTGATTTAGATAACATTGTTGTGTTAATGTGAGTTTGTTTAGTTTATTTTATCTATTTTTAGATTCTGAGTTAGCTTAGCATAGTTTTTATTGATCATCTGTCATTTGTAGTAATAGAGTTTCTGAGTTACAGTTTGATTCAGTTGCATTAGTTTATTGAATTAGTTTATATTTGAGTTAGTAGAGCTTATTTGGTCATAAGGTTTGAAGTTTGTAACTGCTAGCTTCTATTTCTAGTACAACTGAGTAGAATAGGGGTGTTTGGATCAGTGCTTAATTGAGTTTATTTGTAGTTTTTGAGTTGATTTCTTGCCTCATACAGGTTGTCCTAGTATAGTAATGAAGTTTAGGTTCTTTTAAATGGTAGTTCTTTTGGATAAAAAGTCAAAATCATATCTCAATTAGCTTATCAGTTAGGTAAAAATAAGAATCAGTTAGTATAATTTTAAGAATAGTTGCACATTAGGTTATAGTAGCTAAATTTAGCTTAATTACTGCTTATTAGTACATTTAGAATTAGTTTTGATCAATTGAATTTGATTAAAGTCAAAGTTAGGATACATTAAAAATAGTCAAACTAGTTTGCACTCAGATTTTGGTAAGATTTTGGCTGCACTTGTAGGCCTCATTAGTGGTTAGAATTAGATAGGAATTGTTAATTTGTGTTCTCTGATAGTTAGTTAGTCATAATCATTAAGTAGACTTAAGTTTTAAACTCAATAGCTTATCTGAATTTTGGCTTATAATTGGCTGATTGAGCCTTATACTCCCCTGTACACAGGATGCAGGCCTGATTTCTAGGCATCATTTTGATTAGTAGCTTATAGTCCTAGCTTAAGATTTTTGTTCTTATTACATCTCTGCATGGTAGTCTCTTAATTACTACCATTAGTTTCTTCTTAAAAGCTTTTTAGATTAGCTTATTCTGGCTTGCTTATTGGTAGAGTAGTATAGATTTCTGATTTTGATTTAGGACTGCAAGTGCTCATTTGAGCTTGTGGTTTGAACTTTTTGAGTGATCTGAGTTTGTTTGAATGTGTTCTAGCTTTTTCATTCAGATTCTAGTTCATGGCTTATCCTTAGTGCTTATTTGCTTATCATTAGCTTTCTTTGGTAGCTCTTTAGCTTGCAATCTATAATTCTGTGTTTCTTTTGATCATTTCTTGGCTTATTAGAGTTCTTAGTAGTATAAAACAGTAGTGGTATCATTTTGGTAAAGTTTTGTGGCAAGTGCTTATAAATAAGCAGTTGCCATAAGCTGATTTGTACTGAATAAGCTCTTCTGCTTAATATTTTTAATCCAAAATTTTTCTGCAAGCTTCTTTTATTATTTTAGAATTTCTGGTAAATTTTCATAATTTTTCTTAGTTCATTTACTATTTTTCTTAATTTCTTTTAATTTAAAATCATTTTTAAATCAATTTTAATCCATAAAAATACAGAAAAAGTCTTGAAAAATACAAAAATATTTTTAATATTTCTTTTATAATATTTTAGAATTTTTAGAATTTAATTTTCATTTTTCCAATTTGTTTTTCTATTTTTCTCTATTTTTAATTCACTTTTAAATTCAATAAATAGAAATTTAATTCTAGAAAATAAAAGAAAAGTCTAAAAAATATTTCTCTTTTTCTTAAAATTCTTTTTATTAGTTTTAAATTTTTTAAAAATATTTCAAAAGTCATAGGATCATTTTTCGTCATACGTTACGTTTTTAATTTTGCGGTTGCGTTTCCGTTTTTACGTTTTTAATTTCGGTGCATAGTTAGCTTATAATCTTTGCATATTTCATACTTGTTTGTTATTACGTGAACTATTTGATTGCTAAATTTCACTTTCTCACTTTACAAATCACGATTTCACGAATCGATATTCTCGATTCCATTCGCCTTCGTTGAAAAACGACTCGGGTGATCCGTATTTTACGCGGATCACTTCGATACTATACTATAATTATAATAATTGGTTTTCACACGAATCAATGGTAGTATTTGTTTGTTTAGGAGGGGGTCGGTGGCGGCGTTAATGGTGGTTGTAGGTTGCGGTGGTGTTGTTTCAAAAAGAGAGAGAGAGAGAGATGGAAGATGGGTGTTGGTTGTGTTGCATATGTAGGTTTCACAAGGACGATTTTTATTACTTACTCTAAAAAAAGAATTTTAATAATAATAATAATAATAATAATAATAATAATAATAATAATAATAATAATAATAATAATAATAATAATAATAATAGTATTAATATTATTAAGGGTAGAGTGGGTGAAGTAACTCGGTTTAAAATACACGGACCAAACCTGAAACCTTTCAAAGTAAAATAACTCTCCCGAACCGACCTCATTCCAAAAATTATAAAGTACCACGATACGCTCCAAAATATATCAACCGAACCAAATCATTTAAAATATTAACTTTTTGTTAGGTTATCCTAGTGCCGGAGTCAATGTAGTGCCAAACAGGTATCTCAAAAATAAATCACCACAATTATACCAAACCAAATAATTAAAAATTCAAATTCCATAAGTAACGTACGGTTTAAAATCACATTCCAACGTTTACAAATCTCATCACGAATAAACTTTTTCAATATTCCAAAAGTCATAAATTTTAAAGTAATGCGGGTTTTCAAAATGGCTCTCTAATTTGCCAGTTGTCACATTTTCACCTGGATTCTGCTGATATCGACTGGTTAAATTATGAGCAAATGCCACATCAGGCCTTGTGCTTTTCACCGCATACATAATAGATCCTACAGCCGAAGCATAAAGGACTCTCTTCATGCGTTGTACCTTTTCAGGTGCTGAAGCACAAACTTTCTCGCTCAAGCCATGGTGTTCTTGCATCGGCAAATATCCCTTCTTGGAATTTTGCATCTTCAATATTTTGTCAATGTAAGCACTTTGGCTTAATCCAATTAATCGCTGAGATCTATCTCTACATATCTTGATTCCCAGAATAAATGCAGCTTCCCCTATATCTTTCATAGAAAAGCAATTTCCAAGATATGCCTTAACCTTTTGCAAACTTGGAATGTCATTTCCCATGATCAATATGTCATCAACATATAAAATAAGGAAAATTACATTACTCCCACTAACTTTGTGATATACACATGCCTCATCAAGATTTTGAGTGAATCCATACTTTTTAATCTCACTGTCAAATCTCTTATTCCATTATCGTGATGCTTGCTTTAATCCATAAATGGATCTTTGAAGTTTGCACACACGATTTGGGAATTCTGGATTCACAAACCCCTCAGGCTGCGCCATATAGATGTCTTCATCTAGGCGACCATTTAAGAAGGCGGTTTTGACATCCATTTGCTAAATCCCATAGTCATAGTAAGCGGCTATGGCTATAAGAATCGTAATAGCCCTAATGTCAGACACAGGAGAAAATGTCTCCTCATAGTCAACACCAAAAGTTTGAGTATATCCTTTAGCTACCAAACGGGCCTTATAGGTGTGTAGAATGCCATCCATATCAATCTTTTTCTTGTAGAGCCATTTACTCCCAACTAACTTGGCACCCGGCGGTAGGTCTACTTCTTCCCAGACTTCATTGTCTTTCATGGATTGCATTTCCCCATTCATAGCAACCTGCCATTTTCCTTTTCAGGACTATTCATGGTAGCTTTATAACTTGTAGGTTCATCAAGATCCCCTAACAAGTTTTCCTCACACTCTACATTAAGACATAGACGTGTAGGAGCTTTCACAGGTCTTGTTGACCTACGAATGGGAACCACTTCAACTTCAGGTGGAGGACCTAAACTTTCAGGTTCCACAGGAAGTTGGCTAGTGTTTTCCGAAGGTGCTACATCTTCCTGATTGTCTTCCAGATCATATACTCTCCCACTGAATTCTTGAGATATGAGCTCCTTTTCCAAGACGTCTCCATATCTTGCAACAAAAACTTTGTTTTCAGGTGGGTAATAAAAGTAGTAACCCATAGTTTCCTTAGGGTATCCTACGAAGATGCACTTCACAGATCATTGTTGGAGCTTGTTTGCTGAGTCACGTTTAACATACGCCTCACAACCCCAGACCTTAAGATAAGACAAGTTAGGAGCTTTTCTAGTCCATAACTCATATGGTGTCTTATCCACCTTCTTTGTTGGAACCATATTAAGAATGCGAACCGCAGATTCTAAGGCATAATCCCAAAATGAATAAGTAAGAGTTGTTAGATGAAACAGAGATCGTATCATGTCTTGCAATGCACGATTCCTTCTCTCAGATACACCATTTTGTTGTGGAGTATATGGAGAAGTAAGGTGCTGGACAATTCCCTCCTTTGCTAAGTAATCTATGAACCCTTGACTCAGGTATTCACCACCTCTATCGGATCGAAGAGCTTTAATCTTCTTTTCAAGTTGCAACTCTACTTTTGCTTTAAACACTCTGAATGTTTCAAACACCTCATGTTTATGTTTAAGTAAATAAACATAACCATAACGGCTGTAATCATCCGTAAATGTTAAGAAGTAGCTAGCACCTCTCCTGGACACATGTCTAAGTGGTCCACACACATCTGTGTGAATAAGACAAAGTAGATCATTAGCCCTTTCAATCCTATTTTTAAAGGGTTTCTTTGTCATCTTCCCAGCAATACAAGATTCGTACTTATCAAATGATTCATCATTGATCTTATCTGAAAGCCCATCATGTTGCAGCTTTTTCATGCGAGCCTTGTCAATGTGAGCAAGTCGACAATGCCAAAGATAAGACGAATCCAGACCTTTCTTGATTATCTTATTATTGATGCTATACATTGAATTACTTTTAACAAAAGCATTATCATTATCATTCATATCAATTTCAAACACACCATTCACAGCAATAGCATTAAAATAAAAAACACCATTTAAAGAAACTGAAATTCCATTGCTTGAAACAGTATGATCAAAACCAAGGTTCAACAAACATGAAAATGAAATTACACCTCTAACAATTGACGGTGCATAATGACAATTATTTAAAGATAGTACTAAGTCCGAAGGCAACACTAAATAAAAAACTCATATAGCTTCAACTGCTGCATGTGCTCCGTTACCCACGTGCAGGAATTGTTGTCCATAGGCCAGCTTTCTCTCAACTCTAAACCCCTGCAAGTTATTAAAAATATGAATGCCACATCCCGTATCATATACCCATGAATTCAATTTAGGAGTAAGAGTGAATAATTCAATCATAAAGAAAGCACCTGATGAACTGGGGTTACCAGCTTCATTACCCTGCTTCTTGAGTCGCAAGTTATGAATGTAGAGAGGACAATTGCGCTTCCAATGGCCCTTTTCATGACAATGGTGACAAGCCTGATCCTTCTTGTTTGGCGGATTCACCTTGTTCTGCTTAGGCTGATGCTGCTTCATCTTGGGCATCTTCGGTTGAGGTTGATAGGCCATGACCTGCTTTCCTTTATCACCTTTCCCCTTGCCTTTGTTCACATGCGATTTCTTATAGATTCTCCCCCCATGAATCGCCAACACTTGCGGAGTAGGGACCTTGACCTTGGCTGGTAGACTCTTCTAATAATCAACAAGCAATGCGAGTAATTCTGAGACTGTCTTCCCCAAGCAGTGCATGTTGAAATTCTACACAAAACCAGTAAGTCCTTGTTAAGGGACCTGTTGATCAAGTGCACTTGCACATTGTCGGGGTAACCAAATCCAATTCTGTGAAGTTGATCAAAGTATTCTTTCATCTCATTCACATAATCTTCATCTGGTTTACCATCACCATGCTTGCAGTTGTGTAGCTTGTCAAGTTCATCATACAATTCAACTACAAGAGATTTTTCATAAGACAAGCAACTGAGCACTCATGCTAGTGAGCATTAAACAAACAACCTCATTAAACTTAGCATGCTCCACCCTCCATGCCGCCTTAACTGCTTCTGGTTCAGTAGCAGCAGGCTCAACAGGGCATTCATTGGTCAAGTAATCTAGCTTTCCGGACGCCATCAAGACAATTCTGAGCGAACGGTGCCAATCATTAAAATTCTTTCCAGTCAATTTTTCTCTTTCAAGATGACTCTTGAAAGCAGAAATCACAGTTGGGTTATCGGGTTGAGCCATATCTACAGATAAAAGTTCAAACATTAGTATTTTCGATAATAAATATCTTCAAGAAAATAAACTGGGAAAAATATTTTAAAAGGTATTATACTTGCCACGTGTTTATCTTCTGGGTATCAAACTTTTTCTTCTTCAGAATTTACACCTTTAAGTTGTCTTTTTTGTTACTAAAAGGTGAATATCTGACCTTCCCAAACCGTTTCTTCCACGTGTACAGGTTACCATGCCATGTAGGATCCAACTAAAACATCACTTTTATTTATAATATCAACATCCACTTTCCCCTTTATTTTATTTTTCCACCACCACTTATAAACCCTAATTTCTCCATCTAATTCATTCATAAAATCAAACCACATTAGTGTTCAAAAAATATGCGCTCATCAACTTCAACATGTAGATCAAAACGGAGATTCTATAGTCCTCAAGAAATACGTGAAATTACGCATTGTGATTGTAAGATTCCAATTTATGAGCAAGTTTCTTGGACTCCCACCAATCCGGGTCGAAGATTTAAGGGTTGTCCCAAACGAGTAAGTTACCAGTTACAATAATTAACATACGTAATTAAATGTTTGTTTTCTATTTTTTTGGAGTTAATGATGTTTAGAAATGTGGAGTGTATGGTTTTCTTGATGACGAATTACCTTGTGATTACTACAAAGAGCTATTCTTCAATCAACATGAAGAGAACAAATACCCCAGGCAGGAGCTTTCCAATCATATTGGTGGTATAACAATGCATGAGCCTTGTGAAGCTTTAACAGGGCAACAGCCACTTCAAGATCTTTCCATGGAGCTAATATACCAAGAAATGATTGCTTTAAAGTCCAAGGCCAAAGTGTATGATAGTTTGTTGTTGGTAGTATTTGGTTTGATAATTGTCTTGATTATGTGTCTCATTATTGTATCTTTTAAAAACTAAGTCTTCTAGGTTCCTAATAGTTGTAGTATGATTGTGCTACTTGACTGTTATATGCTTATAAAAAGCATATGTTGATGTATTTTGGTTCCCATTTCAACCTTTGTAATATGTGTAATGAAATGGTTCTAGTTTGTGGTTCTAGTTTGTAATATGTATTTTGGTTCCCATATATCTACTTAATTGCCATATTGACAGTAACATACAACACCATATTGTGTGGATGAATTATAGGTTCAAACAAAGTGAGTAAATAACCATTTTACAACTACATAGTAAGACCAAACATACAAAGCACAAGAATTAAAAACTAACATACATTCATTGAACTACAAGTGTTCTTTAATAACAACAATTGTTTGTGCATCAGCAAACTACATTGTTACAAGCAGAACACATAAACCTGATATGCCTTTTCCATGAACAAAATAGGCTAGCATATATAGTGGCATAAAGTGCAGCACTATATCAGGTTGTTAGCATCTATTTACATAAACTAGGCCCTCTGTGTGCAAAATATGGCAGCATAGTGGCACATACTGCACCACTATATCAGTTTCTTAGTATTCACAAACCTAATTTAAAACATACTTGTTAAATTGTTTTAGCACAAAATACAGATTTCCAAAATATGTGCTAGCTTTGTTTTAAAGGAACTTAATCCAACACAATTTCATTCCCCACACTTGAACCAGGACCAGAAACTGGAACAACAAGAATCTTTTGTAGAATTCTTTGGCTTTTCATTCTTGGAGGAAGAGGTTGTGGTTGTGCTCTTGGTCTTCCTTGCCTGGCAACTGGCTCAGCAGATGCAGCTCTGGTAGGTTCTTCCCTTGTATTTTGTTCAGCAAACCTTGTCTGTGTCAAGCTATTCCTTCTTAATCCACCTCTTGCAGCAGTACTTCCACCTCTTGCACTTGAAGTTCCACCTCTTGCACTTGAAATTCCACCTCTTGAAGATGAAGTTCCACCTCTTGGAGTTGAAGTTCTACCTCTTGCATGACTAGATGCAGGTTTTTTTGATCTCCCTAGAACTTGTGATTGTTGTGTTCCAGGATTGTTTTGACCATCTGTTTTCCTTTTCTTTGTACCTGCAACTGATAGAAAGTTACTTTAAACCACTATGTTAGCAAGTTTGTGAAATTGAAATACATTGTTGTTTTACTGTACCTGCTGTATGTGCTGCATGAAGAGGCTCCCTATGTTCAATGGTGTCAGAAGTACCATCTCTGTCATTAGCATCTCTGTCCATTCCTAACCATGCTCCCATCCTACCAATTCTTTGTGTGGGTATAAGACCACCACACTTACTCTTCCCACCTCTCATTTTAACATACCCAAACTTACCTTTTTTCCTTGTTTCAAAATTCCTACCCATGTACTGAACTCTACCATCAGAGAATGTAAACACACTATTCCTATTAGTTTCACCCATTTCAAACTCATCAATGTTATTGTTAACAAATGCAGGTATGTCACTTGCATCAACCAAAGGTTCCTCTGTGGGTATAACCTTTCTTGGTCTACCTACCTTTCCTTTTGCTTTAGGTGGTTTGGGTACTGGTTGGTTGCAACAACCCTTCTTGTTATGGCCACTCTCCCCACAGTTATGGCATGACATTGGTATACCTGCCCTAGATATCTTATTACCTGACTTAGGTTCATGAGAAGCCCTAACCCTTTTCTTTTTTGGCCTACCAGGCATCTTCTTTGGTATTGGGCCCAAGATCCTAGACAAGTTACTATAATCAGGCCAGAAGTGTATCCCATCCACTGGTTTAATGTACTCACTATAGGCTAGCATATACCTATCTTTTCTAAAGCAATTAGGGACATAATCCTCAACATACTTACCTAGTTTAAAAATACACGCTATTGCATGAGTACACGACAAACCTGATAATTGCCACATCCTGCAAGAGCATGTTCTCTTTGGCTCATCTACATTGAAAGCATCATATCCCTTTCTGACTTCAAAAGTATTTCCACCATACGGGATCACATGCCAAAACCTTGTCACAAAATGCAGGAAAACCATACAATTATTACTTGACATTATAATAATCAGACTAGACAAAAATACCTAGATAAATAATGTGAAATAGGAAAGTACCTTTGGTAATCTTTAGACACTTCTAAGACCTTCTGTATGTTGGGACAAATGTCACCAGTCCATTTTTCACAGAGCATTCTCATTGTGTTCATCCGCTCCATGACTGTCACTCTCATGGACTCTAACATAGTGATTATTGGTTTATCCCTAACAGTGCACAAAACTGAGTTAAAACACTTGCTGAAACCATTTTTGATTGCCTCGCAGCATACACCTTCTTTAAAGTAAGCTCTAGACCAAGATTTTGGGTCTTTTTTCTCTAAGTACTCATGTGCTTTGGGATTAGCAGCCTTTATCTTGTCCATAATTCTCTGAAACTTTCGAGGATATGAAGCTTTGGATGCACCCCAGAAGAGACCGCGAAACTCTTCGCCAGGGTATTGCTTTCTGAAATTTTCATATATATGCCGTGCACATTGCCGATGCTCTGCTAAAGGCATGACCTCTTTAGCTGCTTCAATTAGACCCTTCAAAATATTTTGTGAACCAAGTTAGAAATTCATTGTTGAGCACAATGATAAAATGTAGCAGAAATTGTTAAGTAAAGAAGTATACGCATACCTTATGCTGATCAGACATCAATGTCACATCATACCCAAAAGGAATCATCAAGTCATCAGCTAACAACTTAAGAAACCAAGTCCAATTGTCTTTATTTTCAATGGTAACCACTGCCCATGCCACATGGAATATGTGGTTGTTACCGTCTCTTCCCACCGCTGTTAAAATCTCTCCACAATTTGGCTTCTTCAAAAAACATCCATCTAATGCAAGTATCTTTCTACATCCCTTTATCCAACCCTCCTTTAATGCATTGAAACATACATAGAATCTGTCAAAATAGGTCTTGTCATATGGGTTAACTGACACACCTATTTTCACCGTCGAACCCACATTTGATTGATGGATTGCCTTTGCATATGACCTGAGCAGTCCATAATGGTCTTGAATAGTAGCTTCACCTTCATTCAAAGCATACCTCTTTGCATTCACACACTGAGTAGAGCTGACTATACATTGGTATTTCTTCATAACCAATTCTTTGATTTGAGCAATAGTAATTTTTGGGTTCATCCTTATTTTGTCACCAAAGTTCCTTCCAAGCCACTTGTACGTAACAAGTCTTCCATAATTGAAGTCGCGTACACATGTATGCTCATCGACCATGGAAATAACTTGAAAACTACTCAAACTGTTGACCCACTTTGCGTAGATTCTCCAATTGCATTCATTAACCTGTGAACAACTTGGGTACTTGTGAAAGTTCTTTTGTTTCCCCTTGCTTGGATCCTTTAATGTTTCTTTCCTTCTACCACACTTACCGATAATCATTTTTTTGGTACTCTTTTCATACCACAAGGAAAACCCATTTGCTAGTGCATAATAGGTAAGTGCTTCCTTAAACTGTTCAACGTTCACGTACTTTTCACCAAGCTGTGAGGCAAAATAAAATTTTGTAATTACTAAACAAATAGATATATAAGAAACCAAGTGTTAAGAAAGTTAAAATAGTACCTTAGGTTTCTTGAGTCTCCAATGTGTCTGATCATCATAGATTGGAAACTTATCATCTGGTTTCTCCACCATCACAAAAGGGTCTGAGACCCCCTCCCCATTGTGTTTCAGTTTACGCATTAGACCTTCCATATAATGTTCATGTTCTCTAACTGTCTCACCAAAAGTATCACCTATATGATCAATACACGGTGCCATATCATCGTAACCAGGTGGTGGTTCAACATCATCAATACCTTCATGTGTATTCTCTTTTGACTTAAGCTTTCTTTTTCTAAGCTCAATGACTTCATCCTCAATATCACTCAGATAATCAAATGACTTATCAGATTCATGACTCTTAGTTTCCGAGGAATAATAGCCAGTTTCATAACATTTTTCAGAGTCATGAACCTGAGAGTCATCACTGTCACTTTCTGAAGACACAGGATCAACGTTTTCTCTAATTACGATACCAGTACTCCTAGGTGCACTTTTTCTTTTCCTATTGTAACAATGTCTTGCTTTGTTACTACACCTTTACCTTTGTTGAGGGTCTTTTGTCTAGCAAGAACTTGATCATCAATACTAAGATCATTAACCCTATCTTCTTCTACGACATTTTGAACCTCAGCCCTATGATCATTAACCTTATGTTCTTCTACAACATTTTTGACCTCAACCGTCTGATCATCAACCCTAAGATCAACAACTACATTCTCCAAATCATTAGACTTGGCAATAAGGTCTTCCTGGCCTACCTCATTGTCATCTAAATATACTGGAACATCACAACCTGTATGATACTCATCATAGGTAACAGTAAACAAAGCCTTGCCCTTAAAACCATTTCTAGCAGGTCTAGACAACTTAGTGGGAGACCTTAAAAAAGGAGATTTTGCTTCTTCCTCAGCCCATGCAATGAGCTCCTCAACAGACATATTACCAGCATGTTTCATTTTAGTTTCATGATCTTTCCTAGCAGATGTAACTTCTTCATCTGAACCTTCTAAGCATAAGTTATGATAATAGTATTCAGCTAATAGTTGAGGTTCATGGGCTACATACAAGTGTAAATACTCAGCCTTTTTCGCCATATCATACACAACTTGAAGATCTGAATCCCTTTCAATTATCATTAACCCACCCCCGTCTATGTCTAACTCAGGTATGCAACAAAACACAGCCCAAATTTTATCTTTCAACTTATCAACTAAAATGTTGCACAATTCATTAAACCTTAACCTGTTGGTTGAGCAAGCTTTCATTATAGTTACTTGGCCTTGTTCATACCTGAGAGGATCAAAGAAAAATACACCACCATGGTGTATTTTGAAGACAACATCTTCTTCTGGTGTATCCATTACACCTGAAATAACATAAAACAAGATTCAAATATAAAAAACCCTAATTTTTCGAAACCCTAGAAACAGAAAAATAAAGTATTTCAATTATTTATTACAATTGGGGTTAAACAAACGACATGAATTACCTTTTGACAGTAACAATTATAAAATAATCCAATCAATTTGAAGTATTCAATGTGGGGGACCAATTAGGGTTTGATAAGTTATTTTTGGGGATCTTGCATAAGATCTGTATTTGATTATATGGGATTTATTATCAAAAAGGCAAGTAATTTAATAATCAATTGAAGTACAGATATGGTGATGTGGATGAGTGTGTGTGTGATTTTTGTGGAAAGCGTGTGGATGGAGTACGAGGTAGAAGGCGGGAGATGATGTGGACGAGGATTGGTATACATGTGAACTGGGTACCGTTTGGGAAGGTCAGATATTCACCTTTTAGTAACAAAAAAACAACTTAAAGGTGTAAATTCTGGAAAAAAAAAGTTTGATACTCAGAAGATAAACACGTGGCAAGTATAATACCTTTTAAAATATTTTTCCTAAATAAAATACCCATAGGCTATATTCATATGACCAACAATACTTTCTTGAAAATCTAGGATCCAAATTTACATAGTTCCACCACATCAGTTGATCTGCTAGTGGTGAAAGTATAAAAGATGGTAATCTGTCGAACAATAATTGGCAAACAAGATTTCCAATTCCTAGACCATTATGGGATTTACATCAAATTGATTAATCAATTTGCCTTGTAAGCATGTTTCATCCCATCTCATGCCTTAAGTTCTAGGTCTCACGCATAACTTAATTAAGTCGTCTACCTTAGAAACTGTAAAATTACTATCTATGGTCTCACGCATTAACAGAATTTTATCTTGTTATAATAATTTAGCCTAGGTCTCACGTTTATTAAAATTAAAATTCCAAGTGTTCCTTATAGATAGATGGCATGTAACTTAAATTTTAAGGGTACTCAATTTTGATATGTCAATCAAAATATGTATAAAGATGCATGCACTCATCTTTATAGCATAAGTTTTAAAAAAAAAACTTTTTATTACCAATTCTTGAAATTAATACACAAAGTTTTACTTGAGGTTTAGAAAATCCTAAGATGACTTTTTACAAGCATGATTTTAAAAGAAACTCGTTTAAAACGTATTCAAGAGTGTGATAACCAAGGCAGACTCTAAGGCTATCTTTTAAGCCTTCATATCACGATTATGAATTTTGTCTTAAAAGAGTTACTTTTAAAAGCATGTTTGCACAAAACACCAATCAAGCAAAAGTTTATGGATTCAATCTCAAAACATGTAATAAAGTATGAATCTTGCTAGTCTCGCCTTGGAGCGAATTACCGTGCGAAGCGAACCGTTGTTGGCACATAAGACTCCGCAAGATTTAATCTTTATCACTTAGGGTTTTACCATTATTAGTCCGTATTATTTTCTTTATGAAAAATCACCCTTTTATTGCTTACATCATGTCAAACAATTAACAATAAAACAAGTAAACAAAGAAAAACAAACAACTAATAATAATTAAAGTGAAACAATTTGCCACATGCAATCCTTATTTGAAAAGATCATAATAAAATCAATTCTAGGTATAAATATGCATGTAATCAACTAAGGCCTTCTCCTCTTAATGGAAGAGACCCACATACATTGACAAATCAGTTGCGTAGGCCAAAGCTAATATACACACCACATAGCATATAAATTGATTTTAATATATATATATATATATATATATATATATATATATATATATATATATATATATATATATATATATATTGGAGTCTTCCCCAATTTTAGATCTATCTAAAACATGTGACATAAAAAAAACAAGATCCATGACTAACATGCATGTTTCTTCACGGATAAAACCTAACAATTAGCACATAGGTCACAAGATACGTTCACATAACTGGTTAAAGACCTAGGGTTTCTAGTGATAACAAATTAATCAATTAAACCACAAACCCAAATTAGGGTTTTAAGTGGAAAATCGACCCCCCCCATAAATTAGGGTTAGGGTTTCAAATTAAAAAAAAATTAAAAAAAACCCTAGATGAAAACATGTATCTAAAACAATTAAAGATCCAATTTTTATTACGTTTTAGTAATCAATTACATGTTATACATGGCTCGTGATGCCACTGTTAGAATTTAACAATCAAAGTACACGTATGCGGAAGCAAGGATCAAGTATAAAACATAATATTAACTAAAACATAAATAGGAACGTACCGTGGTGATTCTAGCCCGAACAAGAATCAAATATGCAAATTTTGAATTAATAGATGAACCCTAATTAGGGTTTATGAATCAATGATCAATCTCTTACCTTTTTATTGATCGATTCTTTGATAACAACTATAGTGAGTTGTTACCTCGTTCTTGGACACACAAACTAATACCGAATCAAATTAATTGCAAGATTAAACACAAGAAAATTTCTTTATAAAATTTTCGACCCAAAAACCCTTAGGGTTTGTAGGTACGATCGGCAAGAAGAAAAAGAGAAGGAAACAAAGCTTTAGGGTATTATGTGTGCACAAAAGGTGAGAAAACAATGACCCTTGGGTTTGTATTTATACTAGATAAAACTTGGAGAGCAAGGCAAGGCAATGGGTTGCCTCCCTTGGGCTTGGATCGACCGGCCACACACACCTAAAGGGTGTTCCGGATCATTCTTGTTACCAAGTTTCAATCTAGTCATTTTCGTTTCCTTTTAACGATAGTTAGTCCATACATTTAACAACTAACGATCATTAGTCCTGAACTTGTGTTATTAATAAATATAACTAACAATTAGTATTTATTAATCTTTGACTCTCGTTTATATTGTGTGCAATCCCGAGGTCTCGGGTTCGATACTAGTCATTTACATATTAATATTTATACGTAACTTTTAACGGTTTCAGCCTAGAGACGAAGGAGCAATTGCAAAACCTCCGTAGGAGCAAGTGCAGGGCCTTCTCGGGAACAATTACAGGATCTCCGAACGATGAAGACTAAAGAGCAATTAAGGAAATTTGCTCAAACAGTCTACTTACAGGCCCTACTTGAAATCCATGTCCAGTGATCGTTGGCGGATTGCAATATCATAAAAGGATAACATAAAAATCTGAAAAAGTGAAGAAATTTTTTTAAAGAATATTCCAAAACAAAAGCAGCGGCTATTTGCCGCATATCACATGACTTGATATAGGTTCTTGAATTATTGTTGATGGAGGAACAAATGACTCCATTATTCTTTTAAGCCCTCATGTAGTCATGTCTTGGAATATTCATCTTGTCCAAAGTATGCTGCTGACTAGGATTCTTTCTTATCAAATCCGAGGTTGACAGCAACTCATGGGTGTCGCCCGCGTGGAATCAACTGAAGCTTCACATGTCAGCAAAATATTGACCAAATAATGCCTCAAGTGGGAACCTTTTTAGTGACCATTTTATGGTCCTCTATATAAGTATATTCTTATTTTGGGAATCCTAAGATCTTCAAAACTAACCCATATAATTTCTCTTGCACCCACAAGGGGAGGTATGGAATAAGTTTTTGAAACACCCTAAATATCATATGATATACGATGGATGGTGGAACATGTTTCCTGTTTATCGACGTATTTATGATCAGTAACTATCATACACATTCGATATTCGTTTTGTTTTGTTTTTTTTTTGAACGGCGGAAGTTTTATTAGACAAACTAGCAAGTGACTAGTTATAAAGAACAATATAGAGTTACAGTAGGTTGTTACAAGCCAAAAGATAATCACTAAGCCAATCTAACCAATTTGGATTAACCTTAGTATTCCTATGGAGAATCCACGAATGCGATAGAATTTTGATATCTTCACCTATGAATCCACACATTCGATATTCGTAATACCTTGAAAAGTCGTTCTAGGCGTAGCTCTCGCTATTTATCTAAAAAAAATCAATAATTAAAGGCATGACGTGAAAACTCCTTGTTTTCTAACGATTAAAGGATAACACAATATCAACAATACTCAATCCTATCAGAGCGGTGTATGTATGTGAAAGGTATGTTTAATAAACATTTATATGTGTGTGTGCTTGTACAAATGCACGTGATTTCACATATATCTATTTATATCTATTTCACGTAGTGTGCAAGTAAAGTGAGGGGAAAAATGAATCTTTAAGTGGGAATTTGAATTATTGCCACAAAAATAATCGTAGACGAAAAAGAATAGAATTTTGGGTGATGGCGCATTGCTGTTTTATAAGGAACTTATTCCACATGTTAAGAAATAAAACTTTACCATTCTTGAAGTAGATAACTGACCCATAAATATATTCAGTTGGAACCATATAAACCTACACAGGAAAGGTTCATATCTCAATACAATGTAAAATATATTCAGTTGGAACCATATAAACCTACACAGGAAAGGTTCATATCTCAATACAATGTATGCATGCATGTTCATGTCATCTCATGAGTACGTGGAGCCATACATATGAGAAATGCAGAAAGCAATCGGATTGGGATAAAAAGAAATGATAATTGCACGGAAATGAATATAATATGTCAATTTTTATAGTTATCTGTAGCTATTTTTTTTTCCTATGTAGCATATATTTATTTATTACTCTCTCCCCCTCCGTCTCATATTAAATGTCATGTTTGGCTTTTCAAAGACTTTCTTTTTCAATTTTAACCTTAAATATTTTTATTTGTATAATATAATATTTTATACAAAATATATGAATGGATAAATTTTTAAATATATTTTTATTACGTATAATTTTTATCAAATACTATATAACACAAGCAAAAATACTCAAAGTCAAACATGTACATTTAATACAGGACGAAGGGAGTATTTATTTATTTTTAAATTGTGTACTGTGTGACCAGTTTTGTGTATTATTTAATCAATTTACTCCTCTTCCGGTTAAATTTGAGTGTATGAATAAAGGGTACACTTGTCAAATAATACACACAACTCATCACATTATACATAAAAAAAAGTCCGAATTCAAAAGTATTCCTCGTAGGAAAAAAAATAATCGGATGCACACAACTATAAAATATGACAAATTAGTAGGGGTGAGCAAACAAAACCAAAATAACCGAAACCGAACTGAAAATAAAAAAAAAATCAACCGAAACTAAAAACCGATGGTTTGGTTTTTAATTTTTCAAAAACCAAAAAATACGGTTCAGTTTCGGTTTTTGTTTAAAAACGGAACCGCAAAAACCCAACTGAACCGATTTTATTATATAATAATATATAATTAATATAATATGAATACATATCTAAATAAATCAAATTTATAAATTCAGATTCAATTTGTTGTTAGATTTATAATATATTTATCTTAACGTTTATGTTTATATGCATGTTGATTGTGTCATATGTTTACTTGAGAATATATATCAATAAATATATGACGATGATCATGTTATGTGTATGTTCACTTGCATGTGTGTGTTTCATCCATGTGTGTGTAATTATAGAATTATGCAATAAACATTATTATTCTTAGATTGACAAAAATAAGTAAATAAGAATAACCAATTTTCTATGTAATACAAGTTTGTTGGTATAAATTTACCATGCCCTAATATAAACGGTTAGAAACCGAAAAAACCAAAACCGATAATAAACAAAAAAAACCCGAACTGTAAAAAACTAAACGGTTTCAGTTTTGGGTTCTGTAAAAACCGAACATTTCGGTTCGGTTTCGGTTTTAGCCAAAAACCGACCCAACCTGAACCATGCACACTCCTACAAATTAGATATATTTCCTTGCAATAAGCCCTACAAAGAAATATTGAATGTATCATGTACAGCTTTCTTTCTTAATTACCATTAAAGTCCTTATAATATACTACTAAAAGTGGAACTAGTTAGACAAAGAATATTTGAAAGCCTTTAATGTTCAAATAATGCAAGAGGAATCATGCAGAGAAGGACATTCTAGGAGTTCTTTGTAATATTAACATCTCCATTTAAAGCTAATTTTGCAGTATTTTTCTAGGAGATAGTTAGATTTGATATTTATTTCACAAGACTTGGATAAGAAATTTGTGACCATTGCTAATAATAGACAAAACAACTCCCCGTGGAGTTTAACTAACTTTTAAAAAGGTTTTAAGCATGTAAAAGTTCAAGTTATCAATATAACAAACTGATGAATTCCTTGGCTTCATTGATGAATTGGTTGGATTAGGTCAATCTATGAATGTAGTTTTCAAAAGAGTTAGCTTTGCAATTAAAAAAAGGCTAACGGCGAAGCTTGTGCTCGTTTGCCTTCAACCACTATGTAAATTCTATTTTGATGAAATAAAAGTGTAATATCTAAACACTTCATCAAAGGTTTGCTTCAATGTGGAAGTTATCACGAATGGTGGATTTTTGAGAAAGTGAATAAAAGATTCAAATGCCATTTAGGCGGGAAAAACTGTTATTAGAGTAAAATGAATTGAATTGCATCAAATGAAGTACAATACAATATTTATAGACTACATTACATCTAGAAATATCTAACTGTACAAAATATCTAATCTATGTTCTTCCACATTGGACTTGAGCTCTGTGTAGTAGCTTGTGGCTTAGCTTATGACATGAAGGGGGTGTTTGGCATAGTCTTTGTCTTGAATGTCGTGTTAACTTTATGAGTTTGACCTTCTTGATCTTGACTTCATGTATGCTCTTTAGAAGTTCAAACTACGGCTTGGATAATTTGGCGTTGTAGAAACCAAATTTTCTTTGATCTAAAGCCTCCACGGAAGGACACCCTCATGGATGATATCAAGATCTACTTGCACTCATGGATTTCTACTAGCTAGGAATAGATCTTACAAGCATTACTAGTTTAAGTGGATTTGCGATCCCAAATTATTCTTGTACTAGATTAAACCAATGTAATTCTCTTTCTCTTTTAGCACCTTGCTAGATCTAATAAACTTCCGTTAAAAACTAAATTAGTTGATCGCCCACCTAGCGAAGCTAGTGCTACAGTAGTCTTGGTATAGTAGAAGCACAGTGGTCAGGTGATCGAGATGCAATAGAAAGAAAAAGACAGAAGACATATAAAGAAAAATGCAAAGACGGATAAAATGCATGATGGCTTTCATAAAGAAAAGTTGTTTTGCAAGTCTACTTCAGTGCAGTGACGGAGCCACACTATCATTTGGGTAGGCCAAGGCTAACCCCAACTTTTTTATATATAGTAGTAGTGTAGATGTTTTGCAATGTATTTTATACATAAAATATATATTGGCGCACCTAAAACAAAATATTCAGCCCATGGACAATGAAAAAGATTAAAAAATATGTGTTTTCCTACTGAATTTGAAAACCGAGAAGCTATATCGTCAAAGTCAAATTCTATATTGATAAATGATACTTTTGGTAAAGTCATAAAATAAAACCATTCACCCACTTGACAATTACCACTTTAGTCATCCACCAATCCACCATTAAAGACCTTAAATATGTGTATATCTGGTTAGGGTTTAGCATTTTAATAGTTAACTATTTAGTACTTGAGTAATAGATTAGATAATTAGATATTGTTAACAATAATCTTTAATAACATTATCAATGAGTGATTGACAAATTAATGAGGTTCTTTTCTTAACAGTGTCATTGCTTTTTGTAAAAAATATGGTATTCGTTTTCGTGATTTTAGTGCTCCTTATTTCGAAGGGAGAAGTGTAAGGAATCAAGATAACACTACTAATGAGCATCACTATCATTTTGATATATATAATGAAACAGTAGATTTTCAGTTGCGAGAACTTGACTCAACGGTTAGTGAGAAAATTATGGAACTTTTAGAACTTAGCTCTGCTTTGGAAGAACTCCATAACATGGAATTCCAGTTGAAACACTTTGAACTTGATATGAAAGATAGAAACACTTTGAACTTGATATGAAAGATCATCCAAATTTAGGAAAGTCATCATCTATAGCTGATTTATGTCAAGTCTTAGCATACACATGAAAGGCAAGTCACTATTATCTCGTTGACAGGTTGATACGACTAGTGTTGACTCTTCCGGTGTCTACTACAAGTGTTGAACGTGCGTTTTCAGCCATGAAAATCGTGAAGACCAGATTGCGTAATAAAATGGGTGATGACTTTCTTTCAGATAGTTTAGAACTTTATATTGAAAAGGAAATTGCAGATACCTTTAGTTTAGATAGTGTTCTAGATGATTTAAATGATGTTAAAAAGCGTCGTGCATAAATGAAATGAAAAACTCTTATTGTACTACTCTTTTATTTTATTTTATTTTTGTCGGTAACTTTTTTCAAGTTTTTTTTGTTTTGGCCTACTTGGCCGAACAATCCTGGCTTCGTCACTGCTTGAGTGACTAAGATCTAGTATCAATTTAAGGTATCATGGAGCTGAGTCGAAGTATTTTTCTCTAACGGCTTATGTGAGGCGTTAGTGTTCAAGATTCTTTGATCGAACGAAAATTCTTTGTCTTCAGTGATTCGGCTGTATGTTAATTAGCTTTCAATATGCAAAAATAGTTTATTTTGTTTTAAGTAGTTTTACACTCATATTATGATCTGATTTCGTTCCATGAATCATATCCCCGTGGTGGCTTTTACTTCTAATGTAGTATTCTTTTGAGTTCTTTCCAACTTTTGCATAAAAGTGTGTTTCTTCAAATGAATCGTTTCTTTTATGAGTTTATAGATAGATATGTTACTCAACTTTTCAACTTTATTTACCTAAGTTACTAAACTTTTTTTTGTTCACTTAATTACTGAACTTTGGGTAGCATACACCTCATATTTTCAGTGTAATCCGAGTAACATGAACATATATTTTTGGGTAAGTTAAGTAACATAAATTAAATGTCGTGTTTTTACATGTTCCACTGATGTTTACGTATATTTTGGTAAGTTTAGTAACTTGAATATCAAACCCGTATAGTCCAATACCCCGTTTGCAAAAAAAAAAAAAAAAAAAAAAAAAATGACTTAAACAAATAAAGTTGAAAAATTGGGTAACCTATCTATCTATAAACCATTTCTTTTACTGCCGAAACAAGTTTAGTTAAAAATGCAATTAGATCTATGTAGTAGATATGCGGCATGTTTTATTTAAAGCAAGGAAGGTTTATATGAACCAAGATAAAATTTGCTAGAAAGGTTTATCAACATGGAACTTTTTCTACTTTTAGAATCCCATTCCAAGGAGACCATATGAAAGCGAAATATGATAGATGATGCATCATGCATTGGAGAAAAAAAGAAGATTATTACTTCAATTTACTTGGGTCCCATGTTTAGATTCTTTTGGCAAGTATATAAACCCATGAAGTCTCAATTAAGAAAATCACCAACTCAAACATTATCATAGCATCTTCTAGTTGCTAATTTGCTTCATTCCTTCATTCGGATAACAACACATTCTCAAGGTTAGTACTTTCATTGTAGATTGATCTTTTTAAAGTTTGCGAAAGAAACAAAATGTAACAACTTGCTACGAATGATGATAGTTATGTACTTTGCATCATTGATCATTACTTCAAAGCTTTCAAAAAAATGAAATCTGATGATACTTGGATATGTTGTTGGTGTTTCAGGTTCTAAAAGTTCTAACAAGAGAAAATGAGTAGTGGAGATTGGATGTGTGCTGCATGTCAACATACGAACTTCAAGAAACGTGACGCTTGTCAAAGGTGCCATTGTCCCAAATTTGCGACTCCTGACGAGGTTGCATCTTTTGGGATGAATAGAACTGAGGTCTTGGCTGGTGACTGGTATTGTGCCACATTCAACTGTGGGACACATAATTACGCTAGTAGGACCGCATGTTATAGATGTGGTGCATTCAAAGATTATAGTGCTATGATGGCTGCTTCAACTGCAGCATGTTATGGCTACGATGCTAGTGCAGTTCCAGGCTGGAAAACCGGAGATTGGATTTGCAATAGGTATAAAAATACCCTCAAATTAAATCATGCATGTCTGAATTAACTAAATACGAAATGTTATTAATTATCTTCTGTACTTGTTTATTTATAGCAGATATGGTTGTGGGATACACAATTATGCTAGCAGGATGGAATGTTACAAATGCAAATCACCAAGGGAATGATCGAGCAAAGTAATTGAGCAAGAGAAATCGAGAAAGAGAACCGGCACTTCAACGGCCATAATTTTTTTCTTGATTTGTTTCTTATCTTTTTCTCGTTTGCTTTAAAGATGGAAAGTGTCTGACTTGATCCATGTATGGTGTAATCTTTTCTTAGATGAAGTAATTTATAGAACCATGCAAATCTTCTGTATATGTTCTTGCGTCTATATTTTCTCGTCAACATATCAGGAAAGCCTATGTTTAGTCTTAAAAATTTATGATTTTAGTTTAACTTCTTGCTCCAGCGGGATTAGGTATTGTTGTTGTTGCTCCTATAAGCAAAATGTGCACTTTTTCTCTTCAATATATCAAATGGTTTTGTTGTTTTTTTTCCTCATTAGTTTGATGTTTTCTTACTCTACAGATTGATCATGTAACCGTTTAAGTTTTTCTATACATAAGTTTGATCATGAACCCCTTTTTGTAGTTTCCTGAATCCACTTCACACACAAAACACCAGGGATACACACATGACACATGTATGGGGACATCAATAATTTTGTGACATTTGGTCCATACTCGAATATGAATAACTGTCAAAAAGACTACTGATCGACTAGCGTTCGAGATCAGATAGAACTTCAAAGGGACCTACAATGGACCAGCATTCGAACATTTCAATTCTCGGCAAAATTTAACTAGCTGATGATCAAATGCTGGCAATAAAAATCAAAAGTATCCATTAATAGATACCCAGAATATCTACATAGCTAGTGGAAATTAGCGTGGCCAAAAATAGCCATTAGTTCACAAGCAATATCAATTTATTCTATTAGAATCTGCAAAAAACTTCAATAATGTGCATAGATAAGAACTGGATGCTCTTTTTAACGAGCGATTCATACATAACAGACAAGTCCATTCTCACTTTTTTTCCGAAAAGGCGAACCAAAATCAGTTTGAAGGCAAATTAAGTGCCTAAGCAGAAAATGGCCTTTATTATTTATAGTAATTAGTTACTTAATCATTCTTTCTTTTCAAAGGCATTTTTGGGCAATGTTTATAACTAGTTCAAGTGAACCAATTAAGCTCTGTAGTATATTCTTTCCTATATGGAGGCCGACATTTGTGTAATGAAATGCTCTAGATTCCTAATTTGATCTCTTGATGACGATGTTCTAGCGATTTGCATCTTCAATAAAAAATAAGTCAACGGATCAAATTCATTCAGTTACCTTAACTTGGTTTCGTTATTCGATCATATATATATAAGAAGTTAGAATAAACAAAGAATAGCTTGTCTAACTTGTAGCAAAAAGTTTTGGGTCCCTGATTTGATTTGATAAAGAAATTAGAACGAGTTTGATAACTAGTAGTCTCAAATTTGGGAAGATTCTGTATTGTATTCTTATATGCATAAAAAGCCAATGCATATAATGGTCCTTTACTTAGAATATAGATTTCATTACATTTAATGTGAGTTTAAATAAAAAATCGAATCTTTTTATAAAATTAAAAGAAGTCTAAGGTGAAATGTTATTGTATTGGTTAAACAAACGCATAAAAACAACATATAGTGCGCCAAGAACGTCTCAATCCTCACTAAGAATATGTTACAGATGGTCTTAATCGTACATGCATATATATATATTATCAAGATTATTTTCAGATTTTTATGAAAGCTAAGACCTTCACCAGCACTTTCTAAAAGTATATATCCTTTCTGATTTGGAAAGACCAAAGGGTTCCAAAAATGTGTTACTTTGAAACACCTAATTCATTTCCTATTTGGGTTCGAAAAGAATTTAGACTTTTTAAAGATATATCATATTGTTTATGTAATGCCTAACTTATTCACAGTAAATTAGTTTCATGCCAATTTTGACACAATTCATTCTTGATAAACCTCATTGATATCTTTTCAAGTATTAGCTAAAAGTTCAATTTTTTTACAAAAGATGATATAATACTTTTCTCATGTGTATTCATTTATGAAGATGCAAATTTCACGCCAATATTAGATTCTAAATATCTCTAAATTTTGAAATGTTACTACTTCCATGCCAATATAGTCACATTTCTTGTCAATTTCATGCCAGAGATTTTCGTAAGATCCAAGCTGAACTCTCGTAAAGTTTAGCACAATGTTTAATTCCATGCACGCACTGTTTTCTTTGGCATCATGTGAGCGAGATTTCCTTGCCTAGTTGTTTTTATTTTTGTCAAGATTCGAGTTTTATCTTTTAAGTAGAGGCCAATATGAAGATTCTGTTTGAGAGGATGCAATTTTCATGCCCGAGTATAAGTATCAGATTTATAATAATCTACACAACTACAAAACAATACAAGTATCATATTAAATCTTATTATATTAAAGACATGTGGGTTACTAGGTTGTCTAGCTAACGACTTATAATGAATGGAAAAAGACCATTGTAATATTGAAAAGTAACATTGTGCGCTAGATATTAAAAGATCTTGAGATTAGGTTTATTGGAAGTTTGGAACTTAAGTTAATGATGACATAACTCATTGTCTATTGGGTTAATCCCAATCTACCCATATTAAAGGTCAAACCCGGAAGTCAACGTCAACCACAAAAAAAGTCAACTCGAAGATATACAGACATATCTGTTGGTTCTAATCGAACCAACACAACCCTTAGTCGAACCTTTTCATTTCTTATAAATAGTTAGAATATGTAACTATACATTTGATGACATATTTATAGAAATAGAGATTATTTCATTGTTTCGGTATATCGTTGATTAAAGATCCGTGAAATTGGGTCAACAATTGGTATCAGAGACAACATCATCATATACCAAGGGTTCTATTTTTGCCCTGAATCGAAGAAAGGAAATTCCCAGAACTCGGTAACATTTTTTTCTGCAAACAAAAACATCAAACCGATTCAGAAACAAAGAACCAAACATCGAGAGGATAACACGATAGTCATCAGAAAAGGGGCAAATTAAATTGATTCACAAAGGAACAAACACACATGTTGTATCCAAAGAATCAAACACCCTTTCGGATTTTTTTGAATCATCACTCTATTCAACATATACACGGAAGAAGAATCCCACACGACCAACCGGCGTTCGAAAACAAGAACACCACCATCCGTGAAGAAGATTGGTTAACCAGAAGCCAACAACTCGGCGGTCAACCATCAGAAGAACATAGCAGTTATCGGTCTCATCAAAAGAGAGAGACACGCACATCGCTTGAAGGAGATACAAAGAAAGAAAAAAGAGGCTCATATAAGCGCTAGGGCAAACAGAACCACAACAAAGGGCTACGTATATTTTAACCACCCCCCCCCCCCCCCCATGTTCCAAACTTTTCAATATCCACCCTTTTATTTTTAAACTTATACTTATTATTAGTATAGTTAATTTTTTTTTATAAGTTACTACATTATACCCTTAAGTATCTTATCATATTTTGTTTATAATAATCTAGTGTTTTTACGCTGCTTATTATAACTAGAAATAACTTTTAAGGAGTAATTAACCTTAGGTTTATTTCATTTTGAATTTATAATCTCCGAGGATAGTTTTTTATTTTAACTAATCCTATAGGTTTTGATTGTCACTTTAGACACAAAACACTAGAAGCGGGCTATATTTCTTTTAACACACCCGGTTTTAGAATTTTATGAGATTATCTAGTCATTATCATTAAGATATGACTAAAGGTGGAGACGATGGAAAGAAGGAGGCTAGTACACTTAATACTACCCCTCAATTCCAATGCCTGATATTAAAACCCGCGAATTACTCATTATGGGCAATTCGAATGCAAATTCTTTTAGAAGCAAATGGGTTATGGGAAACAATTGAGTCAACTGATACAACTCAACCCGATAAGAAAAAGGAGAAAACTGCTATTGCGTACCTTTACCAATCTTTACCCGAAGATCAATTACTTCAAATCACAAAGCACAAAACCCCGAAAGTAATATGGGATACTTTGAAAACTAGACACTTAGGCGAAGAGAGAGTTCAACAAGCCAGACTTCAAACACTCAGATATGGACTTGAGTTGTTACACATGAAGGAAGATGAAACAATCGACACTTTTACAGGAAAACTCACAACTCTTGTAAACGAAGCCGCCAGTCTAGGACACACAATAAAAGATCAAAACTTAGTTAGGAAATTACTAAATGTTGTACCTGATAGGTATCTACAAATAGTTTCATCTATAGAACAATATTTTGATCTAAACACTATGACACTTGAAGAAGCAATAGGAAGACTTAAGACCTGTGAAGAAAAGATTAAGTTTAAGAAAGATAAACAAGAGAACAATCAAGAGAAATTGATGTTCACACGACATGAAGCTAGAGGAAAGCATTTTAAAGGACGTGGAAGTGGAAAATATAAATTTTCACAAGACAAAAACCACGAAAAATTTAAGAGAGAAAAAAGAGATGAAGGATGCACCTTAGATGAGTCGGAAGAAACCGACAACAAACCACAAAAGAATGGTGATATGTCGCAAATAACATGTTATCGATGTCACAAACTTGGACATTATGCCTATGAATGTCAAAATAAACGCAAGAATCAAGACAGAGAATAGTCCAATCTTATTGAAGAAGACTTAGAGCCAATATTGCTTATGGCGACTATAACTGAAGAGAAATGATACAATGAGCATACCGTAGTGAGTGCAGAAACAGCAAAGATTGCAGAAACAGCAGAGAGTGCAGAAATTGCAGAGAGTGCAGACATCGCATAGAATGCAAAAGACAGCAGGGAGTGCAGAAAAATTCCAAAATTCGACCAATGTTGCAGCGAATGTTAAAGGAAGCAAAATGGAGACGACTACAAAAGACTTAAAGATCTACGTCGCAGCAATTGTGATTAAGGGGGAGAATATTGGGTTAATCCCAATCTACCCATATTAAAGGTCAAACCCAGAAGTCAAAGTCAACTCGTAGATATAACTGCCAAAAAGCAGTTAAACAACTAACAGACATATCTGTTGGTTCTAATCGAACTAACACAATTCTTAGTCGAACCTTTTCATTTCTTATAAATAGTTTAGAATATGTAACTATACATTTGATGACATATTTATAGAAATAGAGATTATTTCATTGTTTTGGTATATCGTTGATTAAAGATCCGTGAAATTGGGCCAACATTGTCCTCTTTATACATAAGTTTTCGTAGGATATATTTGGCGGTGAACGCTTTGTATCCTTGGATAAAGAAAATGTCATATCCTAAATGCCCCCTCTAAGATGAAGGGGATGGATTTATAAGTTGAAGAAGTTCTCCATGAAATAAATGAGTGTTTGGATATTCATTTAAGATCAGCTGATTATCAATTTTGTTATGTATATATGTTGATTGATGAAGTATGTGGTTCATCACCTTTCGAAATCTCAAGGAAGTTACTTTGTAGTCAGCTGAAGTTCTTTTAATTACAGAAGTTGAGTTTCAAGATTATCGACAGCTTAGTGGTTATAAACCAAATTTCTCATCTTCGTTAGTAAGACTGAAGATTGAGATTTAGGTTCATTACAACAGATGGTCTTGTACCTTGATTGCTTGAGGCCTGTCATTTTTGGATACCCATGCTATATCTCAGTAGGCCATGGTAAATGTAACTGCAGACTAGTTTGGTGATCTAATATGTCATGATGAATAGTTATATCAAAATGAAGGTTTCCTGTTGTGAAGGGTAGTATGCACCTCGTGGGCAGTGTAAGTGGCTAGAAATAGAGAGCCGTGAAAGATGGGACTTCTTGGTCATAGCTTTGCACTGCCATAGGAGGATGGATGGATATCATATTGGCTTAGTCTCTGCGATGATGCCTATCTCTATTCTCTATGTTTATATATTTAGCTTGACTTGCGAGGAGGGCTGCAAGTTATGGCTATAAGTGAATAACACAGTGTATGAGAAATGTAGTCTCCGGTACATATTACCCAATAGTGATGGTATGGTTCATTTGCCTATATATGATAATGCCTGCTTTTCCTACTTCTATAATGTTATGTTATGAGGATGATGTTGCACATTAACCGTATAGTTTTGTAAAATTAATGGGAAATGTAGTCATGAGATAGAATGATTTGGTGAATAGTTGGTGAGTATGAGTTGTTGAACTCTGTCATTGTATAGTTTAGTTTGTGCAATTGTATTGATTGTATATCTTTTGATATTTGTTTCCTGCTTGGCTGTGTTTTTGGTACATGTCCAAAAAAAATAGCATGCAAGTGGTTTGAAAAAGGTAAGTTTTGTTGATAGTAATATTCACCTTTCACCAATATATTTCCCCTCTAACTAAAATGAAAATTATATATGCATGACAAATTAATCAAATATAGGTAATTAATAGCGCCACATGCATGTTTTGATTTTGTGGCACAAACTATGGTAGAATTTTGATAAATGTTTATACGAATGTCAAATTATCCTATATTATTAATTCATAAACATTTTTATGTTATAAACTTTTTTTCGCTATAAATTGTATAAAGCTTTATGACAATCAAATAAAGTGAAGTGTATTTAATTTAGAAGAGGTTAGAGATGTAACACTTTTCCATTTTATATAAGCATGATCCACATTTTCGCTGTCACTAGATCCTAAAATCTTACATTTATAGGGAAAACAAATATATTCCTTGAAAGTTAATTTATCTACTTTTCTTGAGTTCTAGTTTAATTATGATACAAATCCTAGTATATCACTAAAGAGAAATGATATGCTTAAAAAAAATTACAAATAGAGTTTCACAAAATGACGTAGCTGTGTATCATCTTTGATACATAGCCACTTCAAATTTGTGAAAATCTATTTCTTAATTATACCTTTTGATACATAGCCACTTCAAATTTGTGAAAATCTTTTCTGAAGTTTGTGTGATCATAGTATATCTCACCACTAAAAGCTAGACATCAATTGAAATTGACCCTTTTAATTGTATAAAAAATAAAGGAACTCAATTTTGAAATATTATATGTAACCAATATAATGTATTTTATTTTTTAATATAAAAAGGAATTGTTCCAAGCATGTATCATGCAAACTTTTTTAGCAATAACCGGTACACTTTCTACAAATATTCTTACTTCTGATATGACAAAAAGAGATGTGTTTTACTATTATTTCCAATATGGAAACACCTACATTTATTCCATTTTAAGTTGTATATTTTTGATTTAGCATTTATCAAAACAAATAACATTTTATTACCTAAAACACAATTTGAAAACGGCTGTGAACCAATTAATGAATAATTCGACACATTACCATTACATTTGTCACGCGTTTTCATATTATTATTATTATGTTTAACAATCATTTTTCTTTATATATTTGTTGCATGAGACATGTTATATCCAATTCTTAAAATCTTTAAACACTTCAATTTTAGATAGTCAACTTCTCATTGCTTTGTGCCAAATGTCCATTAGCAAGATTTTTAGGTAAAGATGCAAATCTCATGCATATAGTAGATTCTTATTTAGCACAATATAATGTTTAATTCCATTCTCAATGAGGGAAACTAAATTAGTGCTTGATGAAATCTATATGAGAGATGATGTTTCATTACAACATTAGTCATGGGGTTATGAAATTAGGAGTGGAGTGTCTAATTGATGCTCACAAAGTTTCGATGAAATGCCTGTGGAGGGCCATGGAATTCTACTTTAGCTAGACATGCATGCCCGAATCGAATTCTTTGAATTTTGTTAGCTTTTAAACGGCCCTAGCGTAATTAACAGATCCAGACCCTAACTAATAATGGGGTTCTGAAGACTGGCTTGGTCAGGATCGTTGGTGCGAACCTATTAGGTTATGTAAAATTAGATATCATAATGCTAAGAAAACAAAGCAATGGTCTAATATCAGTTCCACTAAGAAAACAAAGCAACTCGATCCCTCCATCATCATTATTATTATTATTATTATTATTATTATTATTATTTAAAGGGTTTTATCCCGGTAAATATATTATTCCAAAAAAAAAAATAGTTAAGTACATAAAATATTGGTGTATCCCACATCTCAACCCGTAACATAAGCAAAACACAATGAAAATCAATAAACTATATTTGACTAAGGATAACCGATAAAAAATGGCTAAACATAAACAATGATCTTCAGATCAACCATCTTCACTTTTTTTCTTTTTTTTTTTTTTGGTAACCCGGTTTTCGACTCGACATTGCGAGCCGGCTAATCCTAAGGCAACTACCTTTTTGAATAGCTCAGAGTCGGCGCAGGTGAACCACCATGGCCACAAGGGGATTTTTTTTTTCTCCCCATTGGATTCGAACCCTTGACCTCCTCTTTAAAAAGATGGTATTCTTAGCGTTGGCCATTGGTCACCCCTTGTAGTTAACCATCTTCACTCTCGTCCTCATCATCGTTGATTATTCATTCACCTTAAAAACTGTTTATCACTTGTATCGAAACGCAATAAGCAGATATACAGCTTTATTAGGAAATCCCAAACATAGCCCTAATTGATATGAATGCTACAAAATCTGCAAAAGAATAGCAGACTGCGATACACAAAACTTGGCTTGGTGGAATGTAATAGGGAAAAATCTTTAATAATGTACCATACTTGTTACAAAAATTACTTTCGTGTAGCGAACAAAAATAATAACTTTTTGATGTACTGAACTTTTATTTTTTGACCTTTTTTATGTACTATTGACATTTTTGCCCCTCAAAATATTAAAAATCCAAGGGCAAAAGAGTCACGAAAATACATCAAAAATGCCAAAAATAAAAGTTTAGTACATCAAAAAGCTATTTTTTTTGTACGCTACACGAAAGTAATTTTTGTGACAAGTATGGTACATTATTAAAGATTTTTCCCAATGTTAATAATATATTTCAAATTTAGTCTTGGGTAGTTGCATGTGCTAATTGCCTAACAAGTAATTGAGATTTAGAGGAACAGTGATCAAGCACTCAAACCAGATTATATAAATTAACTTTGTTAATGATTTATTAGTTCATGGCTTTCTTACACCAGTTACTTTTGGTTGCTGATCTTTTAGTTCATTACACAAGTTATGAAATGTTTAAGATTTTGAGTAGCGATTGGTACAAAGCATTGGATGACATTTAGCACATCAATGAATATCGCTGTTTCAATAAACTGTCATAATGCATGCTACGAAGTTGGTCTCCAAGATTTGAGCAAAGAAATTAATACCGGACCGTTATCACTTTCATCTGTTATCTCATTGAAGATGTTTACTTATTTCATGGCGTAACCAATGATGATCAGGCTTTTAGAATCTTGAAATGACCTTTAACTACCGGAACTCAATTGGTGATGGCCATTTATGTATAAAGGTGTTACGAAAGTAGCCGATGAACCACATATTTGAGTTTTCTTTTAATGTTAACTTGTACGAATGTCATCATCACTCTCTTGGTCTAGCGGTTTTTTTTTTTTTTTTTTGAACGGCGGAATTTGAAGATATATATATATAAAAAAAAAAAAAAAAAAAAAAAAAAAAAAAAAAAAAAAAAAAAAACTCTAACAAGATGAAGATGCTAGAGGAAGATTACAAAATTTTACAACAAGTTCTTACAAGCCAAAATTGGATCTCGGATCCAGTCAATCCATAAGGGATGTGACTTTTTGAGCCTATGAGTGATCCATGAATGGGAGAGAAGCTTGATCTCTTGGTCTAGCGGTATCAAGGTAGCCCACCAACCAGAAGGTAATCTCAAGATGGACTAGGGCGTGTGTTTGTTATTGTTCCAAGAATTTTTAGTCCATTGCGAGTCCTTAGTAACGGACTAGTTACTATAGTTTTGGGTGGTAAGATTAAAAAAAAAAGCATTATGAAAAACATAAATTAAACCGCGAGATAAGCACCTTATGATTTTTGAGAAACTAAGTTTAATATTTTGGAGTACATAACGAAATAGATTGACTACGTAACTTGTTTTCTTGGAAGGATCTTGAAATATATACAGCCGCTCGAAATCATAAATAACTAGCTAGCCTTTATTTAGTTTCCTTCTGCGTCGTTCTTAAAGGAGTTTCTACGAGCCGATGCCAGAATAGTCTTGTCTGCAACTATAAAATACGCTGCTCCGGCCACTGTAATTCATTATCACCAATATTGTAACAAACAAACACAAATATTTGATATATATATATATATTTTATATACTAATGTGGTATAACCTGTTGAGATAACAAGAGCCTGGGCAGTATAATTGAGATTAGCTCTTCCCCATGGAAGCATTTTAGCAAAAGCCACCTACATTGTAAAGTTTTTAGAATTTTCGTGAAAATTTTTTACGTAATTTGATAAGAGTATATGAGCATGGCTAAACTAACAGTTGGGATGGCTGTGAAAATTGCGGCTAATCCAGCAGCCTTAGTTCCTGCAACAACTCCATCTGCACAACTCGCAAAAGATGCAAACTTTAGCTAACTAATTTGAGATTGTATCATGTAAAACAAGATGGAATTACCATGAGATATCTTCTTAGCCAGTTCGTGGTCGAATGAAACCATCGAGAGTAGGTTATCGAAAACTAGTGAAGTAATTTTGGTTGTTCTTGCCTATTAAAGTTTGTTTAGAGCTTTTGATGAAAAAAGTAGTGAACTGATAAATGAGTATTTATAAGTCTTTGTAAACTAGCTCTAGAGTTGGTGGAGTCTCTTTATTTTCAGCGACTGCAGCCCCTTGTTTTCTTTGCCTTTTGTTTTCATTGATAGTGATTTACTTAGATATCTTGGCTTATACATTCTTAGCGGGATTGGGTATTGTTGTTCCGGTGTTCCCTTGGCTCATACATGATTTTTGACAAAGAGTGTAAGTACGACTTTAGAATATAAATCAAACGTGACACAAGGAACAAAAGTATGTGGTTTGTGACTTTGTGGTCGATATAATCCTGAACTTTACTAGCGAGCCAATATTATTTTCTCTTAGAATGTGATAATTAGTATTTATAGAAATCTTATGTTGTAACAATATAATTCTAACCCTTAACAACATGATGTTGTTTCAAGTAATTGGACCTTTCAATATTATCAAAAATCACTAGCTAGTACTTGCAAATTCTAAGTTTCTAACTGTATAAAAAGATGGTTAATTTTTAACAGGATACCAAATATAGAAAGTAAACAACTCAATAGCATGCTCTTATCTACTTGAGATGATGATGTGGGGCTAACTGTTTGGTTCTTTTCTCAGAAATTAGCATATATCCTGTGACTATATCTACTAGGGATGTCCACCAGCACAACATTCTATGCATGCTCCACTCTTTCATGTCAAAACTTGTTTCATTTTGGTTTTATGATTTTACTACTTTAATTTCTATGATTAAAAATCGTAACTAAAGCTAGGAAAACTGTTAGAGTTTGACAATCAAATAGCACGTATTGCGGAAGCTAGGATCAAGTATAACATATAGATATTAACCAAAACGTAAATAGTAAACGTACCCGATGCACTTCAATAAACCTTGATTCTTGGACAATATAGATCAATGATAAACCCCTTACCGTTTTGTTTATCGATCTCTTGATAATTACTAAAGTAAGTAATTACCTCGTTCTTGTACACACAAACTACCAACGAATAAAGGTTGTTGCAAGTAAACAAATCACTTAATATTTTTCACTTGGAAAAATCGAATCACAAACCCTAGGAGGGGGGGATCCGATCGGCCAAGACAAAGAAAAAGAAAAACAAAGGTTTTAGGGTTAGAGTGTGTGCACAAAAGATGTGTAGGTTTAACCCTTGACCTTGTATATATACTAGAGGATATCTTGGTGACCAAGCAAACATGGGTTGGGCCTCCCCTCCCCTTGTTCGACCGGCCATAGGCTCCCATAGGGGGTTCTAGAACCTCCTTGTCACCCAAGTTACACTCGAGTCCTTGTTTTCCTTATTTAACGATAGTTAGTCCATACGGTTAACAACTAACGACCGTTTAGTCCATCAAGTGACATAAATATATATATTTCATACATTTAATAAATATATAAATTTATTTACATTATTCTTGTTTGTAAAGTGTGCAATCCCGAGGTCTCGTGTTCGATCCTAGACATTTACCTATTAATGTTTATACGTAACATTTAACAGCTCCCACTCGTATATTCATTAATAGTAAAATGACATTGGTTAGCGTCTTGCAACACTCCAATGCCCCTAGTCCAAACCGAGCTAGGTTTCCTGGAAAAACCTTTAATGATTCATCATTATAATTATCCTTTCATTACTAATACCGCATTAATAAAGATGTGAGTTCCTTTATTAAAATTCTGTTTCTCGTTTCTTTATGATTGAACAAAATTACCAAAACATCTGAACGTATTCCAGATAGACTTTGGGCATGGCCATGCAAACATTTTGTCAACCCTACGAGGGGCCCAGCAGTATTAAACTTCTAAACAAATCAGAAGGAATAAATTCTATCTTGACTACAAGAATAACCCATGAACTTTGCAACACTTCTGAAAACAATCCTTATGACTCCCTGTTACGGTGAGCGGTAGATTGCTTCACAAAAATGCACTACATCCATGACACTTATCTGGTATCTCAAGTCTGAGGATAACTTTAAATATGATTCTCACATTAAACATTAAATCATATTGTTGGGATAAGTCCAATATTCAATTCATCGAATATTATGTGAAATTGGTATGACTACGCATCAATATACTTTCAAGTATATTCTAAACCAATACTCAAATTTGTCTTAGTTTAATGATATTCCCATATCATTAATTGACAATGGACATTTAGAATAATAAATTATTCAAGGATCTTAAACATGCAAATATAGGATATATTATTAAGACAATGATAAATAAACATAAAACTTATTTTATTCCATTAAAATAATAATTGTACATTACATCCTTTATCCAAACACTAATCACAAATGGGCATGAAACTTTCAGCTAATCTAAGTCCTACACCTTCAGCATGCTTGTAAAGCTTAGTGCCAGGTAGAGGCTTTGTTAATTGATCCGCCAAGTTATCATCTGTGTGAACTTTGAGCATTTCAATTTCGCCTATTTCAACTTGTTCTCGAACATAGTGATGCTTAATCGGGAAATGTCTGGTGCCTTTCATGATTCCAGGCTCATTGGCAAATGTGATTGCAGCAGAATTGTCACAATACATTTTAATAGGTCTTTGAATCGAAGGCATGACACCAAGCCCTGAAACAAACTTCCTAATCCAAACAGCTTCCATTGCAGCTTCTGAAGCAGCTATATACTCACTCTCTGTAGCAGACATCGCTAGTACACTCTGCTTTCTGCTCCTCCAATCCACTGCTCCTCCATTAATGACAAAGACATAACCCGTCTGAGACTTCGTATCATCCTTATCACCTTTCCAAGAAGCATCGCAGTAACCTGTAACATCAAGTTCTGCCGATGGATTTCCCCCATAAACCAAAAACATATCCTTAGTTGCCCTAAGGTACTTAAGAATATTCTTAACAGCAGTCCAGTGAGCTACACCTGGATTTTGCTGATATCGACTGGTTAAATTCTGAGCAAACGCCACATCAGGTCTTGTACTTTTCACCGCATACATTATAGATCCCACAGCCGAAGCATAAGGGACTCTTTTCATGCGTTGCACCTCTGCAGGTGTTGAAGCACAAACCTTGTTGCTCAAGCCATGTTGCTCTTGCATCGGCAAATATCCTTTCTTGGAATTTTGCATATTGAATCTCTTCAATATTTTATCAATGTAAGCACTTTGGCTTAATCCAATTAATCGCTGAGATCTATCTCTATATATCTTGATTCCCAGAATAAATGCAGCTTCCCCTAAATCTTTCATAGAAAAACAACTTCCAAGATATTCCTTAACCTTTTGTAGACTTGGAATGTCGTTCCCCATGATCAATATGTCATCGACATATAATATAAGGAAAATTACATTACTCCCACTAACTTTGTGATATACACATGGCTCATCAAGATTTTTAGTGAATCCATACTTTTTAATCTCACCATCAAATCTTTTATTCCATTGTCGTGATGCTTGCTTCAATCCATAAATGGATCTTTTAAGCTTGCATACACGATTTGGAAATTCTGGATTTATGTACCCCTCAGGCTGCGCCATATAGATGTCCTCATCTAGGCGACCATTTAAGAAGGCGGTTTTAACATCCATTTGCCAAATCTCATAGTCATAGTAAGCGGCTATGGCTATAAGAATCCTAATTGCCCTTATGTCAGCTACAGGAGAAAAGGTCTCCTCATAGTCAACACCGAAAGTTTGTGTATAGCCTTTAGCTACACAACGGGCCTTATAGGTGTGTACAACGCCATCCATGTCAGTCTTTTTCTTGTAGAGCCATTTACTCCCAACTAGTTTGGCACCCGGAGGTAGGTCTACTTCTTCCCAGACTTCATTGTCTTCCATGGATTGCATTTCCCCATCCATAGCTTCTTTCCATTTGGCCTTTTCAGGACCATTCATGGCAGCTTTATAACTTGTAGGCTCATCAAGATCACCCAGTATATACTCATCACTCTCTACATTAAGACATAGACGAGTAGGAGCTTTTACTGGTCTTGTTGACCTACGAATGGGAATCACTTCAACTTCAGGTGGAGGACCTAAGCTTTCAGGTTCTACCGGAAGTTCGTTAGTGTTTTCAGAAGGTTCTACATCTTCATGGCCGTCTTCCAGGTCATATACTCTCCCACTGAATTCTTGAGATATGAGCTCTCTTTCAAGAAAGTCTCCATACCTTGCAACAAATACTTTGTTTTCAGGTGGGTAATAAAAGTAGTATCCCATAGTTTCCTTAGGGTATCCTACGAAGATGCACTTCACAGATCTTTGTTGGAGTTTGTCTGCTGAGTCACGTTTAACATACGCCTCACAACCCCAGACCTTAAGATAAGACAGGTTAGGAGCTTTTCCAGTCCATACCTCATATGGTGTCTTATCAACCTTCTTTGTTGGAACCATATTTAGAATGCGAACCGCAGATTCTAAGGCATAATCCTAAAACGAGAAAGAAAGAGTTGTTAGATTAAACATAGATCGTATCATATCTTGCAATGTACGATTCCTTCTCTCAGATACACCATTTTGTTGTGGAGTATATGGAGAAGTAAGGTGCTGGACAATTCCCTCCTTTGCTAGATAATCTATGAACTCCTGACTCAGGTATTCACCACCTCTATCGGATCGAAGAGCTTTAATCTTCTTTCCTAGTTGCAACTCTACTTCTGCTTTAAACACTTTGAATGTTTCAAATACCTCATGTTTATGTTTAAGTAAATAAACATAACCATAACGGCTGTAATCATCCGTAAATGTTAAGAAGTAGCTAGCACCCCTCCTTGACACATGTCTAAGTGGTCCACACACATCTGTGTGAATAAGTCCAAGTAGATCATTAGCCCTTTCAATCCTATTTTTAAAGGGTTTCTTAGTCATCTTCCCAGCAATGCAAGATTCGCATTTATCAAATGATTCATCATTGATCTTATTTAAAAGCCCATCATGTTGCAGCTTTTTCATGCGATCTTTGCCAATGTGAGCAAGTCGACAATGCCAAAGATAAGATGAATCCAGACCTTTCTTGATTCTCTTATTGTTGATGCTATACATTGAATTATTTGTAACAAAAGCATTATCATTATCATTCATATCAATTTCAAATACACCATTCACAACAATAGCATTAAAATAAAAAACATTATTTAAAGAAACCGAAATTCCATTGCTTGAAATAGTATGATGAAAACCTTGGTTCAACAAACATGAAAATGAAATTACACCTCTAAAAATTGACGGTGCATAATGACAATTATTTAAAGATAGTACTAGGCCCGAAGGCAACACTAAATTAAATACTCCTATAGCTTCAACTCCTGCATGCGCTCCGTTACCAACGTGCAAGAATTGTTGTCCATAGGCCAGCTTTCTCTCAACTCTAAACCCCTGCATGGTATTGCAGATATGAATGCCACATCCAGTATCATATACCCATGAATTCAATTTAGGAGTAAGAGTGAATAATTCAATCATAAAGAACGCACCTGATGTGCTGGGGTTACCAGCATCATTCCCCTGCTTCTTGAGTCGCAAGTCATGAATGTAGAGAGGGCAATTGCGCTTCCAATGGCCCTTTTCATGACAATGGTGACAAGCCTGATCCTTCTTGTTTGGCGGATTCACCTTGTTCTGCTTAGGCTGATGTAGTTTCATCTTGGGTTGAGGTTGATAGGCCATGACCTGCTTGCCTTTATCACCTTTACCTTTGCCTTTGTTCACATGCGATTTCTTCTGGATTCTCCCCCCATGAATTGCCAACACTTGCGGGGTAGGATTCTTGACCTTGGCTGGTAGACTTTTCTCATAATCAACAAGCAATGCGAGTAATTCTGAGACTGTCTTCCCCGAGCAATGCATGTTGAAGTTTTGCACAAAACCAGCAAAATCCTTGTTAAGGGATCTGTTGATCAAGTGCACTTGCACATTCTCGGGGTAACCAAAACCAATTCTGTGAAGTTGATCAAAGGAGTCCTTCATCTCATCCACATAATCGGCTACTGGTTTACCATCACCATGCTTGCAGTTGTGTAGCTTGTCAAGTTCATCATACAATTCAACTGCAGGTGACTTCTCATAAGATTGCCTGAGGTTATCAAGCATATTCTTAGGAGACGCATACTCATACTTCTTTTGTAATTGAGCATTCATGCTAGTGAGCATTAGACAAGCAACCTCATTGTACTTAGCATGTACCACCTTCCAAGCCGCCTTTGCTTCTGGTGTAGCAGTAGCAGGAGGCTCAGGTGGGCATTCTTCGGTCAAGAAATCCATCTTACCAGACGCCCTCAAGACAATTCTGAGCGAACGGTACCAGTCATTGAAATTCTTTCCTGTGAGTTTCTCTCTCTCAAGATGACTCTTGAAAGCATTAATCACAGTTTGGTTATCGGGTTGAGCCATATCTACAGATAAAGTTCAAATATTAGTATTTTCGATAATCAATATCTTCAAGAAAATAAAATACCCAAGGCTATATTCATATAACCAACTAATTTTCTTGAAAATCTAGGATCTAACTTTACATAGTTTTACCACACCAGTTGATCTGCTAGTGGTAAAAGTACAAAAGATAGTAATCTGTCGAACAATAATTGGCAAACAAGATTTCCAATTCCTAGATCATTATGGGATTTACTCAAATTGATTCATCAATTTGCCTTTGTAAGCATGTTTCATCCCATCTCATGCCTTAAGTTCTAGGTCTCACGCACAACTTAATTAAGTCGTCTACCTTAGAAACTGTAAAATTACAATTATGGTCTCACGCGTTAAAAGAATTTTACCTTGTTATAGTAATTTAGCCTAGGTCTCACGTTTACTAAATTAAAATTCCAAGTGTTTCTTATAGGTAGATGGCACGTAACTTAAATTATAAGGGTATTAATTTTTGATATGTCAATCAAAATTATGTACAAAGATGCATGCACTCATCTTTATAGCATAAGTTTTCATAAAAACTAATTATGTCCGATTCCTGAAATTAATACACAAAGTTTTACTTGAGGTTTATGCCAAAACCCTAAGATGACTTTCTACAACATATAATTTTAAAAGTAATTCGTTTAAGATATATTCAAGATTGTGATAACCAAGGCAGACTCTTAGGCTCTTTTCTAAGCCTTCAAATCACGGTTATGAATATCATCTTAAAAGACTTAGTTTTAAAAGTATATTTGCACAAAACATCATTCAAGCAAAAGTTTATGGATTCAATCTCAAAATAGTAATAAAGTTTGAATAATGCTAGTCTCGACTGGGAGCTGATTACCGTGCGAATCGGACCACGATTGTCATAAGACCATTGCAAGATTCTTACTTTATCACTTTAGGGTTTCACAATTATTAGTCCGTTTTAATTTTCTTTATGAAAACACCCTTTTATTGCTTACATCAAGTCCAACCGAAAACAATAAAACACGTTGCAAAGAAAATCAAACAAACAATAATAATATAAGTGAAACAATTAGCCACATGCAAACCGTATTAGAAAAGATCCTAATAAAATCAATTCTAGGTATAATAACGCATGTAATCAACTAAGGCCTTCACCTCTTAATGGAGGTGAGCCACATACATTGACGAATCAATTGCGTAGGCCAAAGCTAAAAACACACCACATAGCAAATAAAATTGATTTTAATATATATTGGAGTCTTCCCCAATTTAAGATCTATCTAAATATGTGACAACAAAACAAGATCCATGACAAACATGCATGTAAGTCACGGATTAAAACCTAACAATTAGCAATTAGGTCACAAGATACGTTCAATAAACCGGTTAATGACCTAGGGTTTCTAGTGATTACACATAATCAAGAAAACCACAAAACCCTAATTAGGGTTTCATGGAGAAAATCGACCCCCCCCCCCCCCCCCCCAAAATTAGGGTTAGGGTTTCGAAATTTTAGAAAAAAAATAGGACAAACCCTAGATCAAAAAACATGTATCTAAAACAATTAAAGATCCGGTTTTTATTACGTTTTAGTAATCAATTACATGTTATACATGGCTCGTGATGCCACTGTTAGAGTTTGACAATCAAATAGCACGTATTGCGGAAGCTAGGATCAAGTATAACATATAGATATTAACCAAAACGTAAATAGTAAACGTACCCGATGCACTTCAATAAACCTTGATTCTTGGACAATATAGATCAATGATAAACCCCTTACCGTTTTGTTTATCGATCTCTTGATAATTACTAAAGTAAGTAATTACCTCGTTCTTATACACACAAACTACCAACGAATAAAGGTTGTTGCAAGTAAACAAATCACTTAATATTTTTCACTTGGAAAAATCGAATCACAAACCCTAGGAGGGGGGGATCCGATCGGCCAAGACAAAGAAAAAGAAAAACAAAGGTTTTAGGGTTAGAGTGTGTGCACAAAAGATGTGTAGGTTTAACCCTTGGCCTTGTATATATACTAGAGGATATCTTGGTGACCAAGCAAACATGGGTTTGGCCTCCCCTCCCCTTGTTCGACCGGCCATAGGCTCCCATAGGGGGTTCTAGAACCTCCTTGTCACCCAAGTTACACTCTAGTCCTTGTTTTCCTTATTTAACGATAGTTAGTCCATACGGTTAACAACTAACGACCGTTTAGTCCATCAAGTGACATAAATATATATATTTCATACATTTAATAAATATATAAATTTATTTATATTATTCTTGTTTGTAAAGTGTGCAATCCCGAGGTCTCGTGTTCGATCCTAGACATTTACCTATTAATGTTTATACGTAACATTTAACAAAAACAACATTGTATTATATTATGATAAATACAATTTGGTGTATCTTGAACCAGAAACTACCATGGTAAGCCGTAAGCCTATCACAATATTTTTTTCAGATGTTACATTAACTGACCCTTCAATTTTAAACACGTGTCCTTGAGTGCAACATTCTCTTTTTCAGGACATATAGAACACTCTATCTATAAGATAATGTTTTATCAAACTAATGTAACCCAAGTATAGTACTAAAGCAGTTTTACATCGAGTTCAAACTTTATCTTGTTTAAACTTGTAAAAAGAAACAATGGGTAGTAAAACAGGTAGGACGGTACAATGGGTTTGAATTTCATGTCAATGCTTTTTTGCCTGTTTTTTCTAACTTACTAGCAATTTAATTTATATTATCTTCTTGAACCATTATCAGTGAGTAGATAATTACTCTATTGAATTTAGTCTAAAATTATTACCTTCAATTCTTCAAATCTTCAATCAAATGCAGTGTTGAACTTTTTTAGATATGCCACAATTAGTCTTGCAAGTTGTAATGAAATGATCCGGCTCACAAGCCCACAAAGGCCCATATTTCGCAGCCCGCCAACAATATGCTTGGACACTATGCTTTTGTACTTGCCTTTTATGAGTTTTACCTATTTACCTCAGTAATTTCTCGAAAGATGAACCATTGGCCACGGAGGTTCGTTCACCTGCGACGACTCCGGACTATCCAAAAAGGGTAGTCGTCCTGAGATTAGTCGGCTCGCAATGTCGAATCGGAAGTGCAGGTATACCAAAAAAAAAAAAAAAAAAAAAAAAAAGCCTTTTCATGCCTTCTAATACATAACTAAGAATACTTGTATGCATCTTATATGAATATACGTCTTTGATCGAGGTACTTTTATAAGCAGTCTCTCAGCCTACGGATAAGGTGTGACTGTATATATCATACCTGCATTGATTTAAAAATTACTTGTTATTCAGTTAAATAGATGACGAGATGAAATTGAAAAAAAATTACCCTCAAAATGAAAAAATAATAGTTCACTACCCATTCATTAAATTTGTGTCAAGTATATTACCTTTTAATATCATTTGCCCTTCTAAGTTTCTAACTATACAAAAAAGATGGTTAATCTACTTAATTGAGATGATGATGTGGGGCTAACTGTTTGGTTCTTTCTTCAGAAATTAGGATATATCCTGTGACTATATCTACTAGGGACTTCACCAGCACAACATTCTATGCTTGCTCCACTATTTCTTGTCAAGGCTTGTTTCATTTTGGTTTAAAGATTTTACTACTTTCTGTGATTCTAAAGCTAAGAAAACAACATTGTATATATAGTATGATAAATGCAATTTGGTGTATATTGAAATTGAACCACGTACATATATTTTAGGGTGGTCGATCAGAAAAATGTTTGGAAACAGTCGTGAAAATATCTCGTATAGGCCGCATACATCTAAGTGAAAAAATTAAGATCCTTTGAGAGGTGGGAAGCTGCAGTTACCCTCTGACCATGGTAAGCCTATCAAAATATTTTTTTCAAATGTTACATTGCAACTGACCCTTTAGTTATAAACACGTGTCCTTGAGTGCAACATTCACTTTTTTAGGACATATAGAACAATCTATCTATAAGATAATGTTTCATAAAACTAATGTAACCCGAGTATAGTACTAAAGCAGTTTTACATTGGGTTCACACTATACATTGTTCAATGAAACAATGGGTAGATAGCAAAACAGGTTGGTAGCAAAAACAGGTGGTTAGAAAATGGAAAATGAGCAAACGTGTAATGCATGTCACAATGGGTTTGATGTAGGAGTGTTCACAAATCGGGTAATACCCACATAAATTGAAACTAAACGCGAACCGAATCAAATAAAATTGAACTGAATTTGTAATCGAACTGAATATGCCAAAACCGAACCGAACCAAAACACACCTCCACAACTCTGTCGTCTAAACGACCCAGTTTTCCTTTTTTTTCCAGCTAGTACGCGCCCTCCATGAGTGAGTGTAGTAAGGAGCATGAGTCTTGAGGGTGTCTAGGACATAGCACACGTCTTTGTGGTATTATTGCCACTAGTATAATGTTTTTATAAAACTAATGTAACCAGAGTATAGTGCTAAAGCAGTTTTACATTAGGTTCACACTATACATTGTTCAAAGAAACAATGGGTGGGTAGCAAAAACATGTGGTTAGAAAATGGAAAATGAGTAAACTTGTAAAGTTGTAATACATGTCACAATGGGTTTGATTTTCATGTCAATGTTTTTTTGTTATTTTTTTTCTAACTTAAAAAACTACCTTGAGAGTTGTAATGATGATCCGACTCACAAGCCCACAAAGGCCCATGTTCTTTTGTACTTGGCATTTTATGAGTTTCACAATTTGCCTCGGTAATTTCTTAAAAAGATTTTCATTTTTATTTCTTTATTTAAGAACTGCAACTAACTATTTTACAAATTATGCACCACAATTATCTCACATGCGCTAAGCAGGACATCAACCCACGACCATTTAGTTAGAGAACTTTTCAAACAACAAGTGATACCATTGAGACACAAGCTCTTTAGTAATTTTTCTTAAAAGATAAAAGCAAGCCTTTTCATACCTCTAATAAATAATGAAGATAGAGGATGTTTAGGATCGCTTATTTTTTCAGCTTTTGCTTCTGCTTAAAAATAGGTACTTTAAAACTGCTTAAAAATAAGTACTTTTAAAGACAGTGTTTGAATTTACGTATATTGTAAAAGATGCAATAGTACTCGAAATGAGTAATAATTCAATATAAATATTTTAATAATATGCATTTATTAGAAACTTTAGTTTGAATATGATGGTAAAACCTTGTGTTAATTTATAATCAAATATTTAATAAGAAATAAACGGCTTATGAAAAACTGTTTTTCTGCTTAAAAATAAGCAAAAAAAGCATGAATATTTCAGAATTTTTCTAAGTAGTTTTTTTATTTTTTTCAAGACTTTTACCACTTATCAAGGCAAAAGTCCTTTTTATTTGATCTTTTCCCTATACGTTAATATCAAATATGCATGTTATAAACGTAAAACATCTACCCTACAAAATTGGCTTGTTGTGAAAAAAAAATGTATGCATAATTATCTTTTCTCAAAGTTCTTTATAAATCAATGGATGTAATAATCATATATTTGCTTTCAACTTTTTTGCAATAATATATGTCAAGATGCTTTCCGTCTTGAAATTAAACTTGTATTTCTTGTGCATGCAACACTTGTATCATGCAGTAAATTTGATTAGTTAAATGCAGTAACTTCTGAAAAAAAAAATGTTTAACAAACTGGTCGGACGTCTAAGATATATGCTTTTTGGATTTGTATATATATAAGACATAATTAAGAATGATTTTTTGAAGTGATGATTGTAGATTTTAAGAATGATTCTCATCCAAGGAAATCTTACCACTGTAATAACTTTATTCATATCAACCTTTTTATTTAATCCTTGTATTGATATGACATTCTTAACGTGTGCTTTTTCAGATTAAACAAAAAAAGCGCCATATATGCAGTAACTATGTCTTATTCATTTTCTCTTCCTTTAATTATGCAAGATTTATAAATACTTTTACACCAAAAATTGAAGAAAAATATTATCATCACACAAAGTCTAGATTTCAAACCTTATTAGATGCACATATGTTGTTGGCCAAGAAAAAGTTCGTAAACATCACGAAAAATTTTGGTTAAGCTGGGTACATCTGAGTCAAATACTTGTCGATCAAAAAATTCATCCGAAATAATAGCCTTTTTTTTCCCGTTTTTTATTTAGAAAATGTCCTTAAATGATAAAAAGGGGATGAAAAAAGTGAGTGCCGCATGCAAAATGGGAGCTGACAAACTGACCAAAAATTCATGAAAGACTCTTTTAGAATGATGAAATCATAACATTCTCCACTTGGACTCTTCATTATTTTCATTTTGACTTCATCTTTTTGGACTCATACAATCTAATAAAGTAATTTCATCATCATTTTCTCAAAGGAAATTATAAAATATCTCGATACCCTTAGGCCTCTATTAGTGCAATCCAACCACTATTACTCAAGTATGATGTTGAAACTCAAAATCCGTACGAAATTTAACTAGGGCTGAGCAAACGGACCGGATGGACCGGACCGACCGACAAAACCGACCGGACCGAGACCGACCGGACCGGACCGACCACATTCGGTCCGGTCCTCGGTCTAAGCTTTTTGCCAAATTCGGTCCTCGGTCCGGTCGGTCCGGTCCGGTCCGGTCCGGACCGACCAAAAACCCGAAAAAACTTGCCTAATTGGACCGGACCGACCGAAGACCGACCGGACCGGACCGGACCGAGACCGGACCGACCATATTCGGTCCGGTCTCGGTCTATGGTTTTTCCGGTTCTCGGTCCTCGGTCCGGTCCGGTCTTGGTCGGTCCGGTCCGGTTTTCGCCCGATGCTCAGCCCTAAATTTAACATATTTGGTATAGATGTGTTCAAGGTTTGCAAAAATCGTGAATAGTTAGTCGGGCGGTCGACCCTTTGTAGTTTGTAATCGTTCTAGACGGGATTAATCGGTAATTAATTGGATTGGCACTTCCGACAAGTTTTTAGTATTTTTGGCAAGTTTTAGGTATTTTCCGCAAGTTTTATGTAATTCTGACAAGATTTTTCTTAAAAAAAACATCTTGTAATAAATATAAACAATGACTATAAATTATCAAACAATTTACGATAAGTTTGGGTATTTTCAGCAACATTTGAAGGTTTCCGGAAAGTTTGGCCACTGTTGACCGTCATTAACCACTGTTGACCACGGTTGACCGATATACAAAAATCGAAAAGGTTAATGGCCTTATAGCGCCTAGGCGGTGATAAATCGGCCTTGTAGGCCTTGTTTTGCAACACTGAATGTGTTAATAGTATATATTGAGAACTCTAAAATTTATATAAACATGAGTTGTAATTTTACCTCACAAACATAATAGAAAAGCGAACTGAGGAACTCTTTTTTTTTTCCCTTGAAAATATTAATAGTTAGTTCATATTATTATTTTTCTTTTTCGAAAAGATTAACAGTTATGTTCATATAAATATGAGAGAATCTTAATCCTACTATTAGTTGTATTTCAAAAAGTAAATTTAAGCCTAAATCCATTGTACACAAGATAATACTCATGTGAGCAGTGTGTGTCATACTCACAATACAAGTCATTAGCTGCATTTTCATTTAGAACACAAAAATCTTGTAAAATTACAAGATACATTTCACACAAAATAATAATAAACTATAGTGTATGTATAGATGTTTATATGACTTTCAAGAGAAAATAATATGTCTCGTGATTTAGGAGGTAAGTAATAATGGTGATCACATGAATTCATGAGAGAAATTTCAGGGGAGTTGCCTCCATACTTTACACCTACACATTGCTCATATTTATGAACTATGATATACATTAGAAAATTAAACTATATGCAAGAATTCCATGACTACGAGTAGTAAATATTCCAAAAAGTGCATCAATGTTTTTAACTCACATGTCAATGATCAAACTTTTTCTGTACTTAACTTGTTTAAAATCCAAATTTTTGTTCTTACTTTCAAACACCAATGAAATTATATTATCATACAAAATATGTCTTATTTAATGTATTTGTTTCTAGTAAATGTATTTAGCTATGTTAATAGGCAACCTAAAATCTTAGATACCGAATGTAAAAGCTCGAAATAATAACTTAAACGTATATGTTGTGCGAACAAGCATAGTGTACGAGTCGAAATTCATACATAAGCACAATGAGTAAATGACATATATACATATAACATATTAAAACTATCAGAAGAAAAAACTAGAGCAAACTTTTTGTTTCAATAGAACATTGTTATAATAGTTTGTACTTTTACGTATTAAAAATTATACATAGTTCTGAAATAAAAAATCAGCACAAAAAAGCAAGACTAGACCTAAAATTAGTTGTTCGATCGTATATACATACATCTTTCTAAAAGTAGTCAAAATGATGATTAGGGATTTGAAATGGAGCATCTCTTTCTTTCTTGCTCATTAGTTTGGGTACCACTACCTTATTTCTTAACTTCATCATCTCACTTGGGACCTCTGGGGGCCTAACTGACCTAATTAAGGCCCAATTAACTCCCTTAAAAAACTCATGTTTTTTAATCTCATTTGAACCCTTCAAGCTTCCAATTCTTTTCTTTGGGTTTTTCACTAGCAATCTTGCAATAAGGTCTTGCACTTTCACCATTTCTTCATATTCTTTACTTGTACTCACACCAATCCTTGGAAAGCTTAGTGGTTTCTTCAATATGTTGATGAGTGTCTTCTCATTGTTCTCACCCTTAAAAGGAGTGATACCATATAATAATTCATACAAGAAAACCCCTAGGGTCCACCAATCAACGGCACCCCCGTGTCCCTGGCCTGATATCACTTCTGGGGCCAAGTACTCGTGGGTACCAACAAATGACTTTGATCTTGCATTTAGGGGTTCGGCCACTAACTCGGTAGTGTATTCTTTAACATCACTAGTGCATTCTTTATTATCGGCATTTACAATGATTGTGGTGGTTCTAGGGGTGTTTTTGGTTCTTCGCAATGAGAAACATGAAGTGAGGACAGGCTGAATTGGAATGACACAAGACGGCGTTGAGCATTTTAGATCATGCTCGTCGTCGTCCTGGTCAATTTGTGTGGATGGGTTAGGTCTAGAGCGAACGAGTTTAGGGACAACATCACACTTGAGTGAAAGATCAAAATCCGAGAGCATTATGTGACCATCTTCTCTAACTAGCACGTTTTCAGGCTTGAGATCTCGATAAACTATGCCCATCATGTGAAGATACTCTAGGGCTAACAACGTTTCCGCGGCATAAAACCTAATTATGTTCAATTAAAACACGTTAGAAAATCAAGTTAACTTTATTTCAAAGTACATACATCATCTAAAAAGGAGTAACATTATTGACTTATACATAAACTAATAAAAACTTTTGTGAACCACAAACAACATTATCAAATACTGTATGGTTCTATAGTAAATGGTCAGTAAATATGTAGGCAGCTTCCAATAAACTTTAACATACACATGAACTTTTTGTTAGACAAGATTGATCACTTACATGGTACTAAAAACTTTTGATTACCTATTTCAATGTTGAAATATTTTTAAATTAAAAAAATGAAATCACTAGACTTAAGGTAAGTGGTAACATAAATCAGAGTTAGTGACAAAGTTTTCTCACTTTTGGTCATAAAGTGACAAATTTACATCCATTACGTACATATAAATTAGTAAAGTACCCATAATGAACTTAAAAAATAAAAACTATACTAGTCAATTAACACTTCATAAAATTTCTAACTTTTCTACACCATTATAGTACGTACTATTTTAATGGTAAAAGCTACTGTACAATTAATATTTGCTTGTAAACTTTTAATGAACATGATTAACTAGTGATCGATTATTTATCTTTTACTTACTTAGTAGACGTAATACTGAAACATTTAGCAGGTTGTCGTTGTCGAGCAGCATGCAAATCACCACCGGGACAAAACTCCATAACCAAACACGAATAATGCGAGGCATCAAACTCGGCATAAAGCGTCGGTAAAAACGGGTGATCCAGGCCAGACAATATCTCCTTTTCCATTTCGGCCCTTTGCAACTTTTTCCTAATAGCCAATGCTTCTCTATCCACCACTTTCATTGCATAATAACAGCTTGGTAACCCTACAACCGGGTTTCGAATTTGGCAAAGATACACATTACCTATATCTCCTGACCCGACACGTTTCAAGATTTTGAAATGGTCTAGAGAGACTATACCACCTTTTTGGGCACGTAGCCGCTTTATGGCTTCCCATGCGGCTTGGTTTGCCTTATGTGGTTTGTGGGAGGAAAAGTCGCCAGAGACTGAGCACCGGCGACTGCCGAAGCTGGATAAGCTGGCGTTGCTCATCCAGCTTCGGCTAGAGTCTGGTACAGTTATTGATGAACAACTGCTTTCGTAGTCGGATTGGTCATCTTTGATTATTGATGTCATATTTGGGTTTGAAGTGAATGAAGTGGAAGAAGAAAAAAAGGGAATATATGAAATGTTGTTATAGTTTTGTTTTAACCCTAAGTCTTTATATATATGAGCAAGTGTGGAGACAGGCTTTTATGGATAAAGTAATAATGTTTTATTATTAGCGTTTTAAGTGTTGTTGGTTTAATAATTGGGGGTGTTTAGATGTGTCGTAAATGTAACCACTAATTTTTTTTAGGCTATATGTACTGAAGTTGAAACTAAATATGTTTTTTTACCACAATTCGATCTATTTTTATGTGAATCTTTCTGTACAAAACTTGTTAAACTTCATTTAGAACATAATATATACAGGGATGGAACTAGAGGACTCGCGATGTCACGAGACACCGATTTAAATTTGCTTGGTAGTGTTATTGTTTCTAAAAAAATCTCAATTTTGTCTAAATGCACCCGATTTACAAACTTGTGTCTAGTATTATGGTTTAAAAAAAATTGTGCACCATATACCTTCAAAATAACATAAAGTCATGCATAAAAAATATGACTTTTAGACTTTTAGTGATTAATATAGCTTAATTATCTATGTTTGCCATTAATAGACTATAATCTAATTTTTGTTTTGGATATTGTATTGGTTACTTTAACGTAACAACCCATCACTTTAATCAAATACTATCATGATCCCATTTTTATTATCATTGCATTTTATTTTCATACACAAAGTTTACTACTTTTTTTTTACCATTATACACTAATAAACCGATCATTGTTATAATTTTCGATCTTGATCTCTTATAATTACTTAAGACACGTTATTTTCATAATCATCATTTACAATGTATCGATACTAGTATTATAAATAAATTAATATTACTAAACATTATTATAACATTTAGTTTGGTGTAGATGCAATGATAGTTTTTTTAATGTAAGACCAAGAAAGTAACAAGGTGCTACTTTTGCTAAATGGGAGGAACCCAAAGATTATTTGTAGTATCTCGGACATGAGTTGCTATCATGTGCATCTATATTATACATTAAATCTCACACCACCATGTTTTATTTTGTTTTAATGTTTCTATCTATATATATAAATTCTAATCAATTTAATTTATAAATTTAGAGAGTGGTTTAGCTAGTGTTTAATAAGATTCCAACTGCTTGTTTAAAGTCAGAGTAGTATACGAGGATGTGCAGGTTGTGAAATCTTACAGAATCTCTAGATTTAAAGTCCTCAAAATATATATTCTTTGTTATATTTGAGGCCTCAAAATTCACTTCAAATATCAAAATGTCAATGATATGTGAAATAATATTCTAAAAACTCACAAAAAATCTGCCTCAAGTCAGCAAGAGCCACAAAACACTCACAAAAAATAAAATGAGATCGTTACAATACATCTTTATCGTCATATTTAGTTATTATATAAATTTATGCACAGGGCATTCGCTTGCCCAGCTATGACGTTGTTTCAAGTTAAGGGTTTTGCTAACTTTTGTATTTGGATTTATAGTTAAGAAAGGTGTTAGTTTTGCCAACAAAAAAAAGTACAAACTTAACACTTCTAATAGATATAGCTTGTTAAAGAAAAAAATATACACAATTAATCTATTTGTTCATTGTTAAAAAATAAAATCATCCTCTTTTTTCAAGCCTATTTGTTCATTAGAAATTTTAGAAGTTTTTAAGCCTATTTGATCATAGTCTACAAGTTTTATTATTTGTACTATTAAAACCTTTTTTCAACCATCACTTAACAAGTTTTATTAACTTATCTATCAAGTTAACATAGCATTTGTATATAAAGTAAAAATAAAATAAGATTACTTTTCCTATCTTTTTTTGGCTAAACTCGCGAAAAAGAAGTACTATAGCAATTAACTTTTCTATGACGGTGATCTATACATACATGTAAAGATACTTAATGAATTACGTAGTATAAAAAATTAGGTAAAAATGTTGATAATAATTATTTTCCACCGTTTGAAGATGGTCAAACGTACCCTTATAATCGTGACTGTGAAAAGGTGAAAAAGGAGTTAAGGAGCTCCTTTCAATGGTGGCCTTGATATAAAAGTAAAGGTGTTTTTGGTAATTTTACATGGGTAGCCATAATTGCAAGACATCAAAGTGTATGAAACAAAACAAAGAATCCCATGGATCTCCCGTGCATGCTTTTGTTTTATTTGTTTACTATTTATCTTCGTACAATACATATGTTGTGAATCGATCTATGTAAGATGTCTTTACATCATTACCAACAATTATAACTCAATTCAAGCGAAACACGAGAAATGTAATATGCTAGATGAGTACTCGTACATAAGAACAAGATTTTATCGAGGTAGATAATTATGATTTTAGTTAGGTATTTCGTATAACATTTATTTATACGACGTAAAAAAGTCAAAATGTAACTGTAAATTATGATTGGTCATCTTTTTATTGTGTGGCTGAATATAACGCGTAATTATTTTCTCATAGGATGGTTAGGAGTATGTATCATGACATATTGTTTAACTAGAGGTGACAAAACGATGGGTCAAAAACATTTGTGTCAAGCTCGGCCGCTCGGGTTACATGTTAAGGCATGTTGCGATAATAAATCAATATTTTCATAACACAATGACGAATTTCCGAAAGATAAGTCTATCAAGGTAAAAAAAAATAATTGTCAACAACTATTTGTTAGTGTAAATTAGAAATTTAAGGTGAGGTTTAGAAAGCTTCTTTGCTGACAATGAAACTAATAAACATTTAGAAAGCTTCTTTGTTAGTGTAAATTACAAATTTAAGGTGAGGTTTTAATAAGCTTCATCTCCAGTTTCAACAACAGTTATTTTTACCAAACATACTTTAACAGTGATAAAGGTTGTGAGCATTTTGCTCGGTAAACACTTTAAACGTGCTTTATTTCTTGTGATTTTGAATTTCTATTCGCACATACAAACGCACCATTAATTAGTCCATTAATATTTATGTAATGTAGTACCAAAATATGACGTCTTTGCAATACAATTATAGAGTACTAGCTTAAAACCTCACTAAAAGAATGTGAATTTCCATTATAATTGGCTCCCATTATGTTTCCCATTAAAGAAAGTACTAAAATTATGCTGACCTAATGAATTTGCAACTAAAAAACTAATTAGTCTCTCATTAAATTTTAGTGTTAATTGTATAGTACTTAATTAGCTTTTCTTTTCCCACCACCTCTATTGTAATTTAATACACAACTACATTTTGAACTTTTCATAATGGCCTACGTCCATTATTACCATGGTGAACTGTATCTAATAACTCTAACTTTTTTTTTTTTTTTTTTTTTTTTTGGAAAACTTACTTGACACTTTGACAGTTGACAATAATGTAAATCATGTTCACCATGGTGAATCTTTTATAACGTTGTTTGTTGAACAAACCATGTCATCTTCAAGATTGGTGATATGATCTTAATACGGTTGCATGCATGAACATCTACTGATTACCCCGTTATATTCCGACTTAAACTCGATCATATACATAGTCGATCCATTATCTTTTCTTTGTTTATACTATCATAATATCTATATATGATCATACAAATTATCTTCAATCACTTTATGAAAAACATAGGATGGCATTACATGCTATAAATTCTTGTATATGTGTACGTACCATTTAATTTGAGATGGGCATATTGTGACACAACGAAAAACACAAAGAAATGGACACAAAAATCTTGTCTTTGTAAGATTGACAAGATATGTATGTGATGTGATATTCTTTGATTTGTTTGGTTCCCTTTGTATGACTTCAAATGATTCTAAGTTCATCTTTCCCTTTTTTTCTTCTGCGAAAATCTTATCATTTCCCACTTTTGGGTTGCAAATTCAGTTAACACATATCAGAAATTGTTGTCTTATGAATTAAAGTGTCATGCATTTTTATGGGAACCTTCAATCCTCCATGACTTGACCCATACATTCTTCCCCCTATTCAAAGATCATGATTCTACATTCTTACCAACTAACAAATCTTTGCACCTAATTGTTCCAAGTTCCAACAACCAACATTCAATACTCAAATCATATATGTGTTTCTTCTTGTTTCTTTTTGTGTAACTCAATGATATATCTTTGAGTAATTTTGAAAGTTTGGTCTTTTCGCGGTCTATATGCTAAATGTTTGTGTAATAAAAATATTTGATCTTTCCAGGATCGATTTGTTTGCAATTTGAGACCGAAGATAATCTTTAATTGTTTGGTATTTTTGTACTATTGCCGTAATCTGTGTGATCGAGTCTTGAACATATGATATACTTTCGCAAGAAGGTAACGAAAAATAGGTCGTCTGCTAAAATGATCTAAGGTTTAAGATTTAACATGTTATTTTCGATCACATTAACAGGTTTACAATTTGACAACCTTTGACAACATCTAAAAAGAAGAGAGATAGAATTACTTTACCAATAAATGTCATAATTTTACTACTATTACAAGTCTACAAGTTTACAAGAAAGATGCAACAATTATTGATAAGGTTTGATATTATTGTACTTTGCTTAAAAAGAATAACGTAAATTCTCCCAACTGTTATTTTTTCCACCTTTTACTCGTTTTACTTTTGCCATATATTATTATCGACCTATTATTGCAAGGAGCTGAAATAATGTTACTCTTTTTAGTTTAATAAAGCCCAAGAAACCGAAATACATAGATTAGTTGACCTAAAATAAAACAACAAAGATCAAAACACGAACGTAAGTACTAAAGTGTTGCAAAACCTTAATAACCGGCAATGTTTACTAACTCATGCGCCCAGAAAAGGACAATATGTTGAAATAATGTTTAAACTGACTCAACATTTCACGGAGTGAATCCGCTCGTTTGACTAACAAACACCAAAGTAGCTTCAACCTAAGGAAATATGTTTACTCATATGCTTCTTTAGTTTATATCCTTCGAGTAATTTTTTACATCACTTTATTGACCGACACAAGGAATTCACGAGCTTTGTGCTAGATGCAAGCAAACAACCACAGCACCTTGTATATTCTGTTATCAGATAAATAATTTATATGTGGTAACATTGACATCTACCACATTCTTGTATAAAATATTTTAACTTTATAAATAGTTAAAGATTCTAGTGGAATAATAAAATTGTATAAATAAGTAAAAGTGAAAGTGAAAGAAGATGGATGTGTACACAGTACTGAGCAAAGTGTCGAACACTTGAACAATAAAACTTACCACTTATAGACATACACCACATGCTGCATCTTATGGGCTTCACTGCCTTCACATCTATTTATTAACTTTCAACATATGTGGTATTTTTACTTTCTTAGTTGATAATGATTCATACAATGCACCAGTGAAAAATGAAAGTTTTACTTGGTTTGAGTCTTTGTTATGTTAGATTCAAAGTTCAAACTCTATGGATTAATTAGTCAAAAGGTAGTCAAAAGGTCAAGAACAATAGTTACAAATTACAATGAAAAACAAATGCACCACTGTCTCTATATATACTGGACTATATGATTTAAAATACTACTCCCTCCGTCCCATAAAAACTGTCTAGTTTGACTTTTCAGAGTCAAACTGGTTCAACTTTGACCTTAAATATTTTTTATGTGTTATATAATAATTGATGAAAAATTATATCAATGAAAAACACATTTAAAACTCAATCCATTTATATATTTTTCATAAAGTATTATATAATACTCACAAAAATAGATAAGGTCAAAGTTGAACCAGTTTGACTCTGAAAAGTCAAACTGAACAGTTTTTATGGGACGGAGGTAGTAACAAATAATGAGTAATCTTTATTCGTTACAAAACTAGAAATGCCACCCAGAAGTCCTAAAGTTGAGATTTTACGATTATTTTTAGCTATGATGGGCGCAATAGGCGGCAGCATCACCCGTGGTTGACCACCACCACATGTGTTCCCCTTTACGGCCAAGCCACCGCTTTTAATCGAGTATTATGATACGGCCAAATCATGTATTGTGATAAGTCAATAGCTGTCAATTAGTGTATATCCTCAATGCAATTAGTTATACATTAATAGGTGATTAGCATGATTTATACGGTTTACCTAAAATAACTTATTTAATCTTCTTATATGTAGCCCATGGTTTGGCATTAATCTTCAAGCAATAATATTCATCATTATCATAAAACACTTAAAGCATCTCCAATGATAAACCATTTGAAAAAGTTTATATAATCTCCATGACATATACTTTTTAATACTTCATTTTATAAACCTATTATCATTATGGTAAAACTTGTTAAAACTTTATAACTTGATGAGGTTTAAAAGAGTTACATGTATTTAGTTACAATGAAAAAGTCCATGAACCTATACCTATTTCATTTCATGTCATCATAAACCTTATCTCACTATAATGACTCAATTTATAAACCTCTTCAAAATTTATAAACTTTTTCATAAACCTCTCATAGTAGATGTCTTTACAATCACCACGTATCTTGGTGGTTTTTTGGCACTGGTTTGATGGTTTGCTTCATCGAACGGGGTGCACACTTTAATGTGTAATATTGTATGTGTGTGAGTGTATTGTGGAGTATATTTGAGTTTTAATAAGGTATGTATGTGTGTGTGCGCTTAGTGTTTATTATTACGGGATTTAGTTATTGTTTGATGATGTGACGGTGATATGAAGGTACTGGTATGATTACTATTACACCTAGCCTAAGTAGATACTCATAGCATCAAGAGTAGTGATGCTAATCCGGGTACACTTTGTATACATGTCATTGAGACATTATTTTCACTCATTATAACTAGTGGTACATCCTTTATCTAGGCATTTAGTAGAGTTACGTGCTATATCAAACATAATATAATGTATATTTGAAACTGATAAATGCATAAGTTTGGATTATTCTGTCGGTTTATTAATTTTTTACTATATTATTGGCTCAACGAATATTAGAAACCACTCGATGTGAAAATGGTTGCACGTGGTTTAAACTTTAGTAAACTTCTTAATGAGTCTTATCATTTTTTAATAAATTGTGCGATTCAGGGGTTTAATCACCCATCATTTAAAAAGTAACATTTTTATATAGGCTAAAAAAAACCCTGCAATCTAATCCCTCCCTTGTAGAAATACGTAATTTTTCTGCTCTAGTTGGTATAACTAGTATGTTGAACATATTGTTCGTGGACTCTTTAACTTCTACAGTAATAGCAGAAATTTTTATGTGGAGCTAATCACATAAGCTCAAGTTAATGGAGCTAATCGCATAAGCTCTAATTGACTAATCCTGTAAGCTGCAAATTTTGTTATGCTATACCAGCCTAAGAATGGCTAATGATTTATCAAACTTCACGAATCTTCTTAAGGTATAGTCCGTGAGGTTATGGTTTGCTTACCATGTAAAAAAATTATTTGGATAAGACTTTTCTCGTATCGAAATAAACGACCTAAGAAAAAAAATTTACTTCATTCATCTCATAAGAATTATTCATCTTACCATTTTAGTTTGTCTCATAATAAAGCGTTCTTTCAAATTCCGATCAATCAGAACACTTCCGAAACGTAAAGGTTATAGCTTATTACATATATAAACAAGTGTTTGTTACACAAACAATCTTTATATTTAACCTAGCTTTTTTTTTTTTTTTCTTTTTTTTTTTTTTTTTTTTTCTTTTTTCATGTAATCGCAAGTAGCGGGAGGGATTTTTTCTTTTTGCAGATTTAAGGACTTATTTTGTTACACGTGCAAACCAGATGGACGTTTATGTGTTTTTGTTACACAAACAGTCTCTAGATTTAACTTAGAGATGATTTATATAATCAAGAGTATATGGTAGTGACCTTTTCGTAAACTTTCAAGGACTATGTTTGTAATAGTAAGTAAACCACATGGACCATTTTTGCCAATTTTGTATGTATGATGAAAAGTAAACATTGGTAAAAAGTTTATATTTAAAATGGGCTTAAACTTAGATATGGGCTATACACATAACAGACTACATAGCTCAATGTTGGCCCATTAAAGAATACCCATTGAAAAATTTGTCAAAAGTATAAAAAAACAAGAAAATGCAAAGATTGGGGGTTTGGTAAAACCCTGAACAAAAAAAGTTCAAAATTTGACATAAGATTAGAAACCCAGTTGGCAATGGTTTTATCCGGTGGTGGTGATGACGTCAATATCCGGCCACTAGTGCGTAAGTTAGCAAAAGGGGCAGGTGTAGCAGTAGGTGGGGTCTTATCTGTTACCATGGTTTCATCAGCTTCAATTGCATTCTTTACACACCATAAAAAGGTTAGATACCCAATAATACACTATTTGTTTCTTGGTAGTTATAAACTTATAGTAGTGGTATATTCATCTAGTTATGAGATGTGTTAGTATTGTACAAGTGAAGTGTTTGGTTAAAGTAGTTGAAATTGTTTCTGTAAGTGTTAAATGCCGTGAAATGGGGCGCGAACATGTGTATAATTGGCAAATTGAAACCGAGCTGAGAAAAATGTAGATTTTAGTTTCTAGTGACTCGTTCTCCAAAACGTTTAAATCGGCGGGGAAACCTTGACCCGTACACCCCTTTTGGGTGAGCACCTGTTTCAGTGATATTGACCGTTAGCCAGGAGTTGGGGGAATCGGGGGGAATGCCCCAATGGTAGTTTCGAGTGTGACTGTTATTTGTTAAAAAGTTGTTGACATAACATAATATATGTATAGGTGTAGTTCATTTTTTATAAAATCGATGGAAACAAGCTTTTCTTAGTAGGAAATAAATTGTATCCTATAAGGCGATTAGCATGAGCTCTCAAAAGCTTCTAATAGCTACGATGCCAAACATACCTAAAAAACCATATGGCAACTTCTGTTTTTAGTGGCTCTCGTTTTCAAAGTCTTTATTTGCTTGAAGCTTATCTTTAAGTCTTTTAACAAAATCAAAGTTGTGTTTTTGTCATCTCGGCAAAACTTTGTGCTTACTTTGAGATTTTTTTATTTTTTTCTCCTCAGAAAACAAAAGGTACTGCATTCCAAACATACACAAGGAACTTAAGAATAAAGATTCGATTTTTTACAAGAAATGGAGATTGTACTTTTGTGCCCTGTTGTAGCGTGTCTAATTCTGTGATATGAGTGCAGGATAAATTTGGATCACCATCATCATCATCATCATCAATGAAGAACAAGAATGCAAGTCCATGTAGTGTCTGTAAAGGAAAAGGTTTTTACATGTGTAAATTATGCAAAGGTGACTCTACGATTGAGTGGTCTCCATTGTATGATCCAGTGTTCATTAACAAATGTCTTTGCCCTACTTGTGATGGACATAGGTAAATTGAATTTTATCTTTATTTACTTCTGAATATGTGTATCTATTGTTTCATTAGCATTTCACTCTTTATGGTCAATTGAATTGAAAAAGGTGAAAATGGTAACAGTAGTAGAAACTTGATGCCAGAACGGAATTGTGATTTTCTTTGTAGGATTCAACGATGTCTCAATTGTTTGGGGAGTGGATTCGTTTCAACAAGCTAAAGGTACGAAATGTTTCTTGCATGATGGGAGTTACCGAGTTAGAGTTTGACTTTTGCTTTGTCAAAAGAGTACTTGTTTTTATAAGCTATCACCATCCTTTTTGTATCAAAGTTGTAATGATGTATATGTATCCAGATAAAGAACTTGGTTAATCTTCTACTCAGGCAATTGTTCATTCCGGTTAAGATAAATAATCTAATCTAATATTATTTCAGATTTTAAAGTAGCATGTTTGACCCCAAAAGTCAAACCATGCACATGTATTAAATTTATGATGTGAAACAATAGATTCTGATGCAGAAATTCAAATGATTGCAGGGTGTTTTGCATATTTCTTGGAAGCTTTACTGCATTTTTTTGTCAAGTAGTCAAAAATGAACCAATCGAACCTTTAAAAATTCAGTTATTTGTGTACTTAATGCAATGGGCGACGAGACCTCACCATCATGGAAATAAGAAGAAAATCAAGGGACAAGAGGAAGAAGCATAGCATTGATTGTGCCATGTGTGTGCTTAGTGTAGTATTTATTCGTGATGAAATGGTTGCATTAGTAATTTTCTAGCGACATATCAATCTGTAGATGAGTTTCGGGGCTAAAAAAATACCCGGAGTATATGATGTTGAATACTATCCCAGTATACAAGTGAATATCCGTTCTCTTAGTAATAAGGAAGCCTTCAGGTGGTATCGACAAAGATCTATTGCCGAAGTCCTATATCATTGGCGGTCTAAATAAATTCGCTTAGATCTTGCAAACACTTGTTCTCTACGTGTGAGACCCGTCAAGACATCAGTCAAGATATCGCTTGTAAAAATTATTTGCAACTATGTTTTCTTGAAACTAATTATTTCATGTGTGAATTGTGATGGAATATTATACACAGAATTTTAAAAGTTGGTTAAAATTTTAAATAATGGGCCACATTAACGACCCATCTTAGTTAATGACTTAATTATCCGAATCTCCCGCCAGAAATCAATTTATGGTTCTTCATTTTTTATATTTTTTTCTGGAACGACAAGTTTTTATTTTTGCTTTCTATAATTTATGGTTCTTCTTGGGTTCCTCATGCATCAACATTTCTCGTTTTTACCATTCAAGAAACAGAAAATAAAGTTTATTTGGGTAAGATTTTTAACAACCTTTGATCAATTTTGAATAATGTTTTTGTTGTTCGGTTTCATTTGAATCTCTCTATTTGTATGTGTTTCCCTAATCTAGTATGATTTGCGCGTTTGTAATCTTCCATGATTATAAAGTTGATCAAACCCTTTTGTTCTTTATTGCGATTCTTGGTCTCTAATCGTGTATAATTTGCAAATATACTCATAAAATTTGGTACATATTAACGACTAATGTAAAAGGTTTGTAATCTTCTTGGTACAAGGAGTAATGTGGCCTTACAATCTTTAATATTTTTGCCTTCCATGAATTTTCCTCAGGGCGGGGCGTGTGGGTTAGTCAGTGTTGTCGGTTACCAACGTATTTTGGCAAGACAAACGCCCCCTTCATGGTTATATGTCGAAATTTATTAGCTAATTAACCGGTACTTCAAGAATATTTGAAGTTAAAACATGTATTGTGCTTGCTCATTTTTATCTTCAACTGCATGCTAATATTGCCTATGCCAATTTTATTTGTGACAATAGAATCACTAGTCATTGCATTTTTTGGCATATAAACATGTCAATGGAGAGTGACGAGAAGATTAACGCATGGGAAGAAGTTCGTTGTCCTATATGTATGGAACATCCACACAACGCGATACTTCTCTTATGTCCTTCGCACCATAAGGGTTGTAATCCTTACATGTGTGATACGAGCCAAACACACTCAAATTGCTTTGAGCAATTCAAAAATTCAAAATCAAATATGGTGTGCCCTTTATGCCGTGGGCAAGTAAGTGGTTGGACCGTTGAGCAAGATGCAAGACAATTTATGGACGGTAAAATAAGAACTTGTGCTATGGACGCATGTGAGTTCACGGGCACATATTATGATTTGAAGGTGCACGCAGGAATGGTGCATTGTAAGGCGAGACAATCGAAAGTTGGTCCAAAGAAGTTGAAAGTGTTAGAGATTTTAAGGGAGATGCATATGGAACAGCATAGTTTGTTTGAAGTTGACAGGTTTAGACCAAGGGCTTGGTTGATGGCTCGGCCTCCTACTGGGCTCGGTCTTGGGCTTCGGGGTCACTGGTCTGAGTTATGAGAACTTGATGACCATTTCATTATTCAGTAAATTTTGTACATTGTATAATTTACATCAAGACCTTTTGTAATTTATGTATGATTTCCAATAAAGTGATTATATCTTCTGAAAAAGATTAGTATAATTGCAGTAAAACTTGAATATCTATAGCTATTTCAATTGATTGACCAAGTTACGAAGATATACGCATATTGTATCATACTATCATGCATCTGTAAATTAGTAATCGTTAATCTAACTGTGATGTGATTAGTGTTTTCATGCACCTGTAAATTAGTAATCGTTAATCTAACTGTGATATAAGCATATTCTTTGTGTTGACACTTACCTTTGACATGATGTATTAATGTTTATATCAAATGTAATTTGATCTTGTTAAGAGCCCGAAGATGTTCAGTACTATAAAAGAAGAACTTTAAATTGCTGCACCAAAGGAGATGAAAACAATAACACATCCTTCGATAACATCAGGCCATAAACAACAATTGCATATTAGCAGAGACCAGACAGCTTACCTCATACCGATCTCTAAGATACTTAATTCGTATTACTACAAATGAGCACCAGACATTCGCCAAAAGGCCCAAAACCTATCACTCCTACATAAATATTCGTCACAGAACTGAGACTCATATTATGGAATACGAGGGTGTTTGGGATTGCTTATTTTTCTGTTTTTCTGCTTATCTGCTTTTTTTAAGCAGAAAAGCACTTTTTCCATTGAAACACTGCCTGCTTAAAAAAATAATAATAAAAAAAAATAAAAATAAAAAAATCATAAGCAGGTAAGGAGTTGCTTATTTCATGTTAGTTATTTGATATTAAATTAAAAGGACTTTTTACGCTCATATTTAACCTAAAACCTCTTATAAACAAACTTCATTTAAACTTTATACTAAAATTATTATCTTGACAAATATATTGCTATTTTTTTATAAAATAAGCAAATCCAAACACTTGTTCCAAAAGTACTTTTTTTTTATAAGTGCTTATTTCTAAGCACAAGCAGAAAAATAAGCAATCTCGAACACCCACTAGCCACTACATGCAGCAAGATCATATAAAGACATGTTACAAGAGACATTTGATACCAAAAAGAAAATCTCTCACAAGCTATCTTTGCTAAAAAAAAGTATAGACCAAAATGATTTTCACATGCAAAGATTATATAAGCAGAATGTTACATATTTAACCCTATATAATCTTCTTACGTACGTAAACACAATAGTCACCCATAACCTATATATACCCTTATAACATATAGATCAATGGTTGCTATCAAACCAAATTTTCTTTCAAGTATTAATTATATGAACCATCAAAAAAACTACCCATTTTGCTCAAGAAGCTATAACTTTCCAGTTTCGTTGATTTGATCGCTGGCGTGTTTTTATTTTAAGATTACGTGCTCAGGTGGCCGGGAAGAGATAACCCCTTTTGATCAGTGTGTGTGTTTCTGGGGACACATATTTTGCATGCAACCCAGGAACAACCCATTTCTGCAATAAAGGGGTTTGATCTTTCTTGTGTCCCTTTATTTTTTTTTTATCAAAAAAAAAATTGTAAAAAAATATAATAAAATTTGAAAAATGGGAACAAATGATGGATTTGTCGATAGAGAGGTGTTCTTGAATGTGTATGATCTTACTCCTTTTAATGATTATAGCATTTGGTTTGGATTTGGTGTTTTTCATACGGGTATCGAAGGTAATTTGTTGTTTTATCTGATTTTAGATTTGAGAAACATGGATATTTTGTTATGAATAAAATCTGATGGAAATTGTGTTGTTACGCATTTGTTGATGAGGTTGATAAATGTATGTGATCGTAGAAAACCAATGTCCATTTGAAAGATTTGATGTGTGATTTTTTTTTTATACTAAATGGCAACATGGTGTGTAATATGTGAAAAAACAAAGAAATTGCATCGGTTTCTTGGGGTTGTTTAGCATTTGCTGATGAGGTTAATGGATATATGTGAATGTCGGTTAATGGTTACTATTGTGTAAATTTAACTGTTTCGGAGTATGTGCTTTGTAAAAAACGCAGAACTTGCATGTATGTGGGTGATCATAGCTTAAAGGTGCTTGTCTTGCTTTCCCGATTGGATTTCAAGCTCTTGTATAAGATTTTGAAATTTGGATTTATTTGATTCAAATGGTACTAATGATGTGGAACTTTTGTGGGAACTTATATTTGAAATTGTTTATATTTACTGATAAACGTAACTTGTTGCAGTGTATGGTATGGAATACGGGTTTGGGGCACATGACTATTCAATTAGTGGAGTATTTGAAGTTGAACCAAGAAGCTGCCCGGGTTTTATGTACAGATGTTCAATTTCATTAGGCCATTTAGACATGTCAGCTTCAGAGTTTAGGGAATTTATCGAGACAATGGCTTCAGATTATCATGGAGACACTTATCACTTAATTTCCAAAAATTGCAACCATTTTACAGATGATGTTACTCAGAGATTAACAGGGCAACGAATTCCTGGGTGGGTGAATCGTTTGGCAAAGCTAGGTACGTACAAAATGGGATCATTGGACGGTTTTTGAGTTATATAAATATGGAGCGCGTTAAGTACTTATGTGTTACTACCAGCATTCTGTAAATGCAATAATTTTTTTTGTAATAGGCGACAAATAAACCCGTTTGACTATCTGCTCTTACAGAAACTTACTGGTTTCTGAATAATCATTTTCAGGTTCTATCTGCAGTTGTCTCCTTCCCGATAGCCTTGAATCAACTACCGTTAAGCAGATGCCAGAGTATCATGCATATGGTATGTTCAAAGTGTGCTTTTGACTTTTAACGTCAACTATCGCTATGTCTGACTAATGGTCTTGACTTTTTAGTAGTACTTTTGAGGTCAACTATCGCAATGTTGTGAGAATGAAAATGTGTAATTTTGGGGCTTTGAAAAGTTGAAATTTCGATTTATTTGCAGAAGATGCCGGGAGCGACTTTGGGTCAAATGCAAGCAGTCCAACGGCTTCAGAAAATGACGAGGTTGACCAAAAAGTCCTGCTTTCATCTACACAACCAGCTGAAGTCTCTTTTATCAAAGAGACTCAGAGGTAATAAACCCATAATCCCGAACCTGTGGTTTATTCTTACTGTTATTCGAGTTAATCTTACCGATGAAGACTATGCATAATGAATTGAAGGAACATGTTTGCAAACACTAATTGTATTCATCTCTCTATAGTTCTAGTTGTCGCGTTCCTTTACTTTTTCTTTCAAATGTTTCGTAATTTATATGTTGTACGATACATGCAGTGTAATAAAATATTTCATGATCGATGATTTTGTTTATTTTTGTTACGACATTCTTATGATATTGTTGAATCTCCCCACTTTATGCTCAACTCGCAGGTTTAGTTCAAAAGTTTCAATTTCCGCAATTGCAAGTACATAAATAGTTATAATTCCACAATCAAGTCTAACTTTTGACACCTTCTGAACTAGTTACGTGTTTCACGACTGATCCCATTCTACAAATCGCGATTGGTCTCTTTTCTTGGACCTAGAAAATTTATTGCGGAAAACCAAAAAGAAAAAAACATGGCACATAACATGTTACAACTCATAGTTTGGTCATTGGTGTCATGTAACACAAAAAAAACTACTAGTAGTTATTACACAAACAGAAGATAGGTTGATTGATGCCACCCTCGACATCTATTTGTATCTTGGTTTTCACATGTGATGGTTGTTTCTTCTGAATCAACGGAACCCACCCTCGAGCTCTAGTTTCGAAGTTAGCCATGATGAGACCGCATCCATCTCTTCTGGTATTACATTATGACCAAGCCTGCAACAAAATAAAGTTATGCGTTAGTCACTTCCAGTGATTTGCATAGAAAAGACTTTTTCTTTTTCTTTTTTTTTTATGTTTTAAGCAACATAGTTGAGATAGAGGAAGCTCAGTGTCGTCAAGATTGGAAATGTATAAAATGAAAGAAGTTGCATACGAGTGGAAGGACTTGAAAGTTAAGTTTTCAAAGCCAGCTGAAGTTAGTTTTTCTGCCGACTTCACACCATATCGAAAGTGAACCACGTCATCACCTAACAGTATTTCGCAAAAGAATACATTACAATTATTATCAATGTTGCAAAAATCGTGAATCGGTCCTGAGGCGGTCGGGGGCCGAGTTGCGTTTTTTAGCCGATTAATCGGCCCAAAACCTTGTAATCTCCGATTAATCGGCCGACTTCCTTGTAAATGTCTCCAAGTTCCAGGGCCTTGTAGCTTGGAATCGGCGATTACAAGGCCTTGTAGGCCGTTTTTTGCAACATTGATTATTATTAAAAAGATAATAATAATTAGAGGTTTCTTTCTAGTCTATTTTCTTTTGATGCTACTGATTTTGATCCACGTACTATATGTAACAAATAGTCAAAATAAATTCCTAAACTCTTTTGCTTAATCATTTTTCATGTAACCGAATTGATAAAGGTCGTTAAAAAAACAGATAAAGGTGAGAAAAATGTGCGTAACCTCTGCCATGACAAAGCAAAATAGGCAAGGATGCAGCACGGCCGTCAATTCTGTATCCTTCGACCTCATCATTTAGTTCCCTGGCAAAGAAAACCAAGATTAGCAAACATTCCGTGTACTAAAAGTAGAGGTGGCAATTTAGACTCATTTACTTATTTACTTATGAATGAGTTGAGTTGGGTGGTGTTTTATCTCCAATAGGCTAAACGGGTCAACTGGGTTGAAATCCACCCAACGTCATTTATAATGGATACAACCTCCTAATCATTCTATTCAAGTATTAAGATTAAACCACATGGGTGACCCAGTGGTTTGGATTTGGTCTCCTAAATGGGCAACTCCCTGGAGGTCCTAGGTTCAAACCTTGGGGAGAAAATTAATCCCCATGTGGCCATGGAGGTTCACCTGCGATGACTCCGGGCTATCTAAAAGGGTAGTCGCCCTGGGATTAGTCGGCTCGCAATGTCGAGTCGGAACTCAGGTAAGAAAAAAGGTATTAAGACTATGATTGTCATCATTATTAACACATTTATCATGTATAACTTTTCTTTGAAATGGGCATAAAAGTCTTTGCAGGCCAACCCAACCCAACCAGAAACATTTTGACCCGTTACCCAACCCACCCATCTTGCCTCTTCTTGTCGAAAGAATAACAAGGGAAGAGAAACACTTATGGTGAGCACTCTAACCTTGCGCACGGAAGCCAGCCACTAAGGCCAACAACGGCATCCAGATGGGCAGAGAAACCCGTTCCATTTCCAAATTTCCCACGGGCATAGCAATGTGCAGAGTATATCGCAGTTGCGGCACCCATGCTAAAGCCTCCTACTCCAAGTTTGACTGCAAAAGTCAAAGAACATGACATGAGCAACCAAACAAAATTATATGTCATATGAGTTCAGGACAAGAAGTTACTTATGAATGGTCAATTATTGCACAAAGTGTGTATTGATTCAAGAAACCTCCTATATTAATGTATTTATGAAAGAAAAAAAATATCTTACTAAAGGATATAATTTGTGCAATAACTTTTGACATGCTAGTATTTATCAAAAGAAGGTTTTAGAACAAAATTGTACCGGCCCAATTTTGATCTGTACAAAATATAGGAGTATTACCTATTATAGACCAGTTTAACAAGCCAAGAAGTGTGGCATGAAAAACTAGTGGCCAACAGAAAAAAAGATAAACTTACTGTTTGGAGGCTCATTCGAGAGTAAGCTCAAAACATGTAATGCTGAGGCATCCAATCCTTCCACATCTTGAATTGCATCTTCAGACATGTAGCTGACATCAAACCCTAATATAGATGACACCAGGTGATTTACATGCATGTCAATAATTTGAGCATTTTTTAGCAATACGACGCTAACTAGCAAGTTTTGACGTAAAAGCAAACAGGGGCACCTACGGCTTCAGAACGTCGTAAAATAAAGCTAAACTGATTTGTTTTACCTTTGCAGTTGCATGCAATATTATTTTCCAGGGCCGTGAGGGTGTCACCGTTATTAAATAATACTCCCTCTGTTTCAAAATATATACAACGTTTGATTCAGCGACAAACCAGAATTTTTTTACCCTGGGCATACACTACAAATGCACGTGTGTTTCTGTATATTTTATTTTAAATCTACAAAAGGAGTTTGAGGTTACGCACGTGCTTATACTCTCTGCTATGTAGACCTAACATACACTTTACTATAGTTTCAATATTATCGCTCAGTGGACCTAAAATCAATTCTATCAATACAATTATGTCGAAACTTACTAATAGCCAAGTACTTTTAGATTGAAATTGTGTCAAGGAAGAAAACGTTGCATTTCATATGGGATGGGTGAAGTACTAATTGTTTTGGAAGAAGACATTAATGTTGCAAAGCATCCATAAGACTATAACATACATGTGGTAGTAGAAAGTCCGCCAAATAAAGTGAATGGTTGAGTAGGAGAAGTAGGGCATATCCATTTGATCTGCAGAATTGTATTGTATGAAGATGTGACATCAAATTAATCTCACCAAGCAACCAAACCTATCTAGAATTCATTTGTGGGCCCTCGCTTAACTTTGTTTAGTATCCGAGATTTTAGTCCCGTGTCACTAAAAGTTTTACAGGCACACAAATATTGGCCTAGTACTTTACAAGTAGCAAACTTAATTGTGCTTACATTAGGAAGAGGAAGGTTCTCCAAGAGCTGGCACCAGCTGCATGGAAAAAGTAGCTTTTAAATAGAACACGAAGTCGATCACCATTCGCTGATGATTTACAGAAATTACTAGAGATGATGACAGAGTGTAATATTGTAAGTGGGAAATATGACAATTCTCAGTTTTTTCTAAAACTCATGGTATGAAACCTCTTATCATGTAGCCACACATAAAACAGTAGAAACTCATGGAGTCAAGGTTATAATCAACGTAAGTTGATTTAGCTAGGTAAAGGAAACTCGGATCTATGACACTGAGGTTAAACAAATGCTACGGAAGAAAGCACTAACTTAATTTCAAAGTTCAGCATTTACAGGCAATCTTCAGCATCTTGCTAAAAAAAAGGTCGCGAGGTATAACAATCAATTGTCATATATCATATCGGTACTTATTATACTGGAAAAATGCATGTGATATTGTACCAAGTGCTATATGTTGCGTATTGATTCTCTAACTAACCTATAGCATAGCACAATAAGCAATGAGGATGGAAATACATTGAAAAATGTAATTGTGCCAACTAACATAAACTAATTACTCATATCAGGCTATTTAACAAGTTTAATACCAAATACAGAAGGGATATGCATATAATATTACCTTAGCCCATCGTCACCAAGGCCATGCAACCAGACAATGGTTGCCTGGTGTTTGCCTTTTGGTTCCACCACATACGTTGGCCCGAAGATAAATGGCCTACTTGCAGTTAAACCACCTTTGACGGAAAGACCATCGATCAATATTGACATTGCTCGTCATAAGTGAAACAGAAAAGAAGACAAGGGTGAGAAGAAAAATGATAAAATTAAATCTTTGTTTTTAGGAAATCTTGTATTGTTCAATCAAAAAGTAAACTTTTGCTTTAGAAATCTTGTATAAATTTCAGATCATCCCAAATATACTCTCTTATATGGCCACTCTTGGAACCAAATAGAGGCGATTAAAAATGCAAATGAATACAAAGTATAATAGAACAGGAAAAGCAATGATACAGAAAAACTAACGATGTTCCAGAGGAGGGTCAATAATAGTCATGTTGACAATAACCGAAATGCAGTCAGTTACAGCAGCCACAAAGAAGAAAACCTGCGATGAACAAATCCCACACGTCAGCTTCATCATCTATAAATAAAACCAGTTTATGAAAACAGTTACGTGGTGTACACGAACTAACTAATACCTATATGTTACACCTTCTGTAAGAAAACAGTCTCGTTCGTTTTACCTTTTTCTCCCAATGACTCACAGTTTACAATTGCCAAATCTCGTATCTTGTAATCCATTAGAATCGAAATTCCCATGGCTAAGCACGATACTAAAACCCGTGAGAGATATGATTTGACTCTTGTGAAGCATGATCAAAAGAATTCATTCTAAAATGTTAATTTTCCATTTACATTTAAACAAGTACCATTACTAACAAACATTTTTATCTCTTATTTCTTACATTAGTAATTTTGAAGGAGGTAATTAAGCAAGCATACAAAGTTCAAAAATGATTGCCAGCTAACACAGAAACTTGTATCACTATGTGAATATAACAACTCGGCCCGGCCACATTGATAGATAATTACGAGACATTTGAGCCCCTTAGAAGCCATAACTAAGTTGTGGTCTGTCAATACCTTCTACCATGGTTTTTAGGGGGCATTTAATTTGGAGTTGCTTATTTTATAAGCTTATCAGCTTATTGAAAATTGGGAAATTAAATAGGATAAATTCACTTTTGTTGGCTTATGGGCTTATTAACTTGTGCTTATGGCTTATATAAGTGCATAAGCTCAAGTAAAAAAAAGTGAGCTTATCGGGTTTTATTTCTTTTTTGTTGATCATGGTTTCCGACATTTTGGCTGACTAAACACAAATCAGGTAACCCTCCAATTTTTTGGTAGGGTTGGTATGGCCACGTCAAGGTTGTTTGCACCTAGCAAATAGAATAGAATTGAACCTGAGACGTATCACATTTTAGTGATGATATACAGACACAAGACTTTTACAGCTAGGTCACACCTGAGTGGTTGCTTATCAGCTTTTCAGATCTCAATAAGTCGATAAATTCATAAACTAAGCTATCCCAATCACACTATTAGTCGAAATTCGAGAGTTGCCTCTCGGTTGAATCTCCTAAGGTATTGATTAAGTGGGAGAGTTTGCAACTAGCTACTTCTTCTAGTATATAAATTCACAAAGAAACTAACATGCATATAAATTAGAAATCGTATATACTTTCATATATAAAATCTTACTTCATAAAACAGACTACGTAGACATCAAATGAATTCTATCTCTCTTTCTTTCACAAACAACTTGTGCTACAAAACGAGATAAAACAGTAGGTTAATTTAGCAGAAATAATAGACGAATGAAAAGGTTTACAACTATAAATATTATAGGCATGGTGAAAGCTTGTGGTGATGTGTTGAATAAAAGACATGCAGATGCGACGATTAGTGAGTGATGTAACGTACGTGGAACTTAATTAACCACCTGCTGGCCCATGTTTAACTCTGGTTTTTGTCTTTTTGCATGGGTCCCACATGTTTTATATATATTGCACACAAAGGTGCCAAATTTGATGATGCAAGTAACCGAATTGTTGGCCATTCTGGTTAGGTTTTAGAGGTTGCCGGATGGATGTCTTTTGGTTGATTGAAGAGGCGGACACACGAGGCAATATGAGCATTCGTCCTTGTTAAAAAAAATAATAATAATAAATAAATTTGTAGCCTAATTTTTTTGAAATTTGTAGTTGCTTTTAGTTCCCCCTAACAACAAGATTTGTAGTGAAATTTTTAAAAATTATCAAAGTTTGCTCACTCAATAAAAACTTTATGACTACGCATTTGGCTGATTGTGTCGAAAAATCTCAATCCTAAACTTTTTCTTAGTGTCACATGTTTTTACTTTATCTCTGATTTCTACATGGTATCAGACTATCAGAGCCCTGCATACAAATTCTCTAGTCACCGGCGAATTTTCGGTGGACTGGAGGGGTCTCGTTTCTTTTCATGTTTTGTTTTTCCTTCGTCATTATTTGCATCGTTGTGGAAAAAAAACACGATCTAAGATTCGTTAACCGTCAGATCTTTCTGAAGAATCAGACTGTATGTACTAGACGCATAATTCTAGCCTTTAACCGTTCAGTGTTTCAATCAGAGATTTGAGCAAGTCACGACAACCTATCAAAGTTTATGTTGTAATATGTTCGTCACATTTTGCGCGCCTTTGGGAAAATAGTCATAACTCATTCGTTAAACCTTTGCATCTTCGAGGTTTTTATTTATTTATTTATTTATTTATTTTTATTTATTTATTTATTTATTTATTTTTTTGTTGAAATGATGAATATATACTAGTACATCAAACTCTACATATAAATTAAGAAGGACAATATGGACACACCCATCTTCCTTATTAGACTACATTCTGCAGCATTCAAGATCTGAGATACAAGCAGAAGACAAGACAACAAGATCACTCTATGCTACTGCATTCCCAAACAATCCATATTCATCATAATTCACCAAGACCATAACCTCGTGACTACATTTCCTTAACAACAAGTCTTAACTAGATCATTAGCTTACTCTTCATTTAAATGACCTATAGAACTCATTATAAGGCATCATCATGTGGGTTATAGCCATGGTTTAAGAATCTAATTAAAGGGATTTAGATTGGATGTTCGTGCAGTGAATTATGGGTCTTTGAAGTTTGTTAAATCGTAGAGGGGGTGAATACGTTTCCGTTTAAAAATTTTTAAACTTGTTGTATCAAATATAGTATAAACCATTGTGTCAAGTTACGCCATTATTAGTTCGGTTTGTTTTTCTTTTCTAAAAACATCCATATGACAAATTTCCGATCAAGCTTGTTGTAATATGAGAAATGCTAATAATAGTCTTATGACTAATATAAAGCATATGATATAACAAGTTGTCACACAAGCATAAACATCAAGTCACAACACAAACAATAATATAGTGCAAGTATAAAAGTAAAAGAAAAGAGCAAACCGAACACGAGGATTTATAGTGGTTCGGTCACGGATCTCCTTTCCGCCCTACTCCACTCCCCGAGTATCCAACTCGAGAGTTACTTCACTAGATCAATAAGCTCCCTTCTTGGCGGAGAAAACCTTACAATCGTCGCTTACACTTTTTCCGGTACAAAGCTACATACTAAGTTCTTTTACAAGGGTACAACCACTCCCGCTAGTTCTTTTACAAGGGTACAACAACTCCCGCTATGTTTTGTGACCCAACATAGAAACCTTGTGTTTTATGGCACAAACACATAAACCATCTAATCTATAATAATGAGTACAATGATGATCCAAGACATAAATGTCTAATGGATATGAATGACTAATCTAAAAGAACTTCCATTGATAGAAAGCCTTCAATGGATGAAGATCACAAGTTCTCTAAGCTTGTTGTGATGAATCTTCATGTATGTATATTTGTGATGGATGATGATGGTAAGATCTCCAAGCTTCTTTGGTGGATCAAGATGTATGATATGTTTACAACAAAGATCAATGTTAGAAGCATTATGATCATGATAATGAGGGTGATTAATTATGTTTTCTACATGGTTTTCTATTGATCTAAGATCTATGCAAAGGGTAGAGAGAAATGTGTGTTTTTTCTATTTTCATCAAGTTGTTTGAAAAACCATGGACATGTATATGTAGGTAAACTACCAAAGACATAAATCATGTGCAAAAGCCATTAGCTAATTTACAAAACTAACAAAGATCTTACACAATCTTTCCAAAGTCAACTACAACATTCTCTTACAAAATCTATGACATTTCTTACAAGATCTATGACATATCTTACAAGATCATTTGGAAAGATATACATTCTAGAATATGATGATCCATGTGATGATTTAATTATATACTTTCTATTTTGTTAAAAATGTATATGAAAGTAAACTTGTAAAGTTATTAGAAATGTATTAACTTGCTATATGATATTTAGTAAGTTACTAAAAATGTTTGATGTACTTATGTTGTTATAAGACACATTTTTATAAATTGTAAACTTACTAATATTACCTAAACACCTAATGTGGCACTTATTCTATTTTATACCTAATGTGCACTTTGACACCTAAAATACTTAAAGGCTCCAAAAGTATTTAAAACATTCTAAACGGTTGGTCAAGGGGTTTGATCATAATGCCACATAACAAACATGTACGAACCTGTGTTGTAGCATACGAGGACTCGAGACGTCGAGAGGTGTTGAATGTATGTTGAGATAAAATATGATTGCAAGTAACTTGTACATTTAACGTTATGTATCAAGTTATACCTTTGTCATTAATCAAAACAAACGAGACTGTATAGATTAAATATCGTAATATTTGCACTAACAAAGTTGTTGCTGATTTTATGGATTATTAGCGTTTGGTCCATTTGTTGGCTGATTATCTTTGATATCTTCCTTCGTTTCGTTTAATTATGGTTTGTTTTTTATTTGTTGGCATCATGTTTGTTATGTGTTGCATCTTGACACCAACAACATGTTAGGTTCCGCATCTGGTTCTACGTATGTCTGATTCCACTCTGCATATGGTACTGCCTAATTCCACTATGCATCTTTCTATCAGATTCTACTCGGCCGTTGTCTGATTCTGCTCTACCTCTTTCCGATTTCACTCTGCCGTTATCTGACATTTTACTGCTATTAGAGTTCCCTATGCATCTGTCTGATTCTGTTGGGTTCTTCTTTGGTTCTGTTTCTTATTTATTTAGTTTAATTGTTTGGATTGCATGAGACAAAGACTTTTGAGTTCGCACTATGGGACCTATGCTAAGCATTTGTTTTGAGTTTTATTTTGAATTTTGTTTGTTAAACTCTCAATGCATCTTGACGTAAAAGTGTGAGTTTGAAGGAGGATGTTAGTTTAATAAAACACAAAACCCGTCGGTTTGGATCCGTTTATCATTTAGGGTTCCATTTGTTACTATATGTTTAAACCATCTTTTGTATTCAGTTTTCATGACAGTATTGCAATCCAGTTAATAAAGTTCTTTGTCTCCAATTTCTACATGGTATCAAAGCTTTGGGTATAATTCACAAGAGTATTGTCATTCTCTGGTCACAGGTTAATTGTCGGTGGGCAGGAGGGATCCTGTTTTCTTTTCATGTTTTATTTTTTGTTCGTCATTATTAGCACATCCTAAAAACTCGATCTAAGATTCATTACTCGTCGGATCTTTCTAAAAAAGTGATTGTATGTATTAGACACATAGTTTTAGCCTTTAACTACTTAGTGTTTCAATCATAGTTTTGAGAAAGTCACAACAACCTGTTAAAGTTTTGTTGTAATCTGCTCGTCACATTCTACGCACCTGTGGAAAAATAGTCATAACTCATTTGTTAATCCTTTGATATTTGTGATTTTTGGGTTGTAGCTTCTAGACACATGGTTCTAGAATCTAACCGAAGATATTTAGCATCGGATGTTCGTGTAGTGAGTTATAGGTCTTTAAAGTTGCTATTGATTTCATGGATGATCAGCATTTGGTCTATTTGGTTGGTTGATTATGTTTGATATCTTCCTTCATTTTGTTTGATATGATTTGCTTTTGATTTGTTGGCATCATGGTTTGTTATGTGTTGCATCTTGACACCAACAATCTTCTATTTCATATATGGTTTTACTATGTTATTGTCTGATTCAGCTATTCCGTTGTCTGATTTCATTTTCCGTTGTCTCATTCCCCTATGCATCTGTCAGGCTATGCTTTGTTTCTGTAATCTGTTTGAATGTTTGGATTGCATGAGACATAAACTAATTATGAGTTCGCAGTATAGGACCTCTGTTTGGCATTTGTTTTATATTTTATTTTGAATTTTGTTTTCAAACTCCCAATGCATCTTGACGTAACATTGTGAGTTTGAGGAGTGTTAGTTGAATGAGCCTGTAATGAGGTTATTCTTGAATTTATAACAAATTGGAAGAATAACTAAAACTAGCTAATGATTCAAGAAAGAATAATAGAATCAAAAGTTAGTTGTTTTATTAGTTGTATGATTGAGAGGATTACAAAAGGAAGAAAATGAGATACAATCAAGCTAAAAACTATCAAACAACTAACTGGGTATTTAAACTACCAAATGGGCGCCAAAGTTAGTTTGGGAGTTGGTTGGATGATGTCACGTGCACCTCATGTGACCTGTTTATAACTGTGCACATGCACCTCACGTGTCAAACCTTCCCTCTCATAACAGAGCCCAAAACCCGCAGATTATGTCTGTTAGTCCTTAGGATTTCGTTTGCTAGTAAGTATTTAAACAATCCTTCTATTCAGATTTCATCACGGTGTTGCAATCCAGTTAATAAAGTTGTTAGTTTGTCTTTGATTTCGACATACTTAAATGTGAGAAAATAGGCTATCTTTTTCAAACAAATAAATTGATGTCAAATACTTTAAGGAGGATCGTTAAGAATACTTTTAGGATGTTGTAACGTCACTACTAGCTCCGTAATTTTGCATTTTTCTCATTTTAAGTATATCCTAGTATGTAATTTACTTTTTCTGTTTTTTCTTCGATGACTATTCAGTTATTTGCAACTTGCAGGCTTTCAAGTCCGCATATGTGCAACATTCACATATATTACATTTTTAATTTGTGTAATTGTTAAAGTAAGTTCTTACAATAACATCATTGTTCTTTGTTGAAATTTAGAAAGTGTTGGGGCAGAGAATGTGTTTTTGTGTGTGAAAAAAATTTGGTTCGTGACATGGAAAAAATTAAAGCTATATAGATATGTGACATGTCATTTATGTATATATTATTGCATATTCATTGTATCGTTGCACGTTACCATGTTACATGACCGATGATTATATTGTTGTAATGAAATATTTTTCTTGATAAGCGGTTCTTGACGGGTTCACATGTTTTTTAGAATATTGGTTTAAGACTAGCTGTTAACCGCTTTAGGTTCACATGCGAAGCCATAATGGTTAGAGCTTCATTGGGAGCTTAAGCTCCCACGTATTCAATGGGTCGAAACCGAACCATATAGAAACCAAGAAAAGCAAAGTCTCGGAACTAAAGACCAGGCAAGGTTCAATAGCTCGTTTCCATACCCAACCCTGAACAGTATACAAGCTTTGGGTTGACAGAGGTTCATATTTCAATAAATAAATAAATAATAAATAAGAGTAAATTCTCAAAAGAGACAAAAAAACTTAAGCATTTTTCCAAAAGAGTACAAAAATAACATGTTTTCCCAAAATGGTCATGTGTGAATGTGCGAACGTGCGATCCCACTGAATGTGTGACACGTGTCCATTTTTTTGATAATAAAATACAGTGATAGGTGGGTGTTTTCCCAAATATTATTTTTTGTCTTATTATAGACGGTGTTAAAAGACCAAAATACCCTCACCTTTTATATAAAATAACATTTCTTTCCTTCTCTCTCCTTTTTTTCCATTTACCATCAACACACCAAATCCCGCCAGCCACCACCAGATCCGGCCATAGACTCTCGATAAAAAAACAAAACCCAAATTCTTTTCTTCACGAACCCACAAACATGTATAACTATCTTTCTTTCTTAAATTAAAAACTCAACATCTTCTTGTAACCAAACCGAACCCAATCCTAACCACAACAACAAATATTAAACCTCAACTGCCATCACCACAAATTAAACACACGAAACCCACTATCAAACCCCAACTACCATCTCCAAGTTGATGGTCTGCGACTTTTGGATTTTTATTATTATTTTTATTTAGATCTTAGATCTGTGATGTGTTTGTGATGGTGAGTAGATCGGATTTTTGATTTTTTTGTTGCTGGACTGAAAGATTTAGTTTATGGGTTTTTGGTATAAAGATGTCGGGACCTGGGTTTTTTTTTTTTTTTTTGAGGTTATGGGTTTCGTTCTTGATGTTCTTGGCCGGATTTGTGGTGGTGTTGATCATGTGGTGATGGTGGTGTTGATCAGAAAATAAGTCTGTTTCGATTCTTTTAAATGAAGACCATTGTTGTAGCAATAATTATGTGGTGAGTTGGCTAGTTATGGTCCTTATGGACAGTGGACATGGTTGTATTTTAGGATAAATTCTGGAGAGTTGAAAGATAGCTAAAAGGTCCTATGTATTTTAGGATATAATTGAAGACCATTGTTTTATTAGCTAAACAAGTAGGGTTGGATCAGTTGGAAAACCCCTTGCCTCTTAACCTAGAGGTCAAGGGTTCGATCCTCACTCCCTACAAAAGGCCGGAGGTCCTTTTCTACTTTAAGTAGAACCGGAAGCAACCTCTCTACCTTAGGTGGGGGTATGGTTGTCTACGTCTCAACCTCCCCCATACACCGTGGAAGACGGTATTGGGACCCATAACCCGTGGAAGACGGTATTGGGAGTTACTTTACTTTACTTTTATTGTTTTACTAGCTAATGTAAGATATAGTTAGAAAGTGATTCATTGAGGTAATTCGTGTACAATGGAATTATCATCAGAATATAAGAGTATTTCCGGAATCTGAAAATAAAGTGAAGTCGCACATTCGCACGTTTAAGAGGTATGACAGTCGCATATTTAATTGACTCATATAGAGATAAGGGTAAATAAGTAATTTTGTAATAATAAAAAAAGAATATTTGGGAAAACACCCACCTACCACTGTACTTTATTATTAATAAAGTGGACACGTGTCGCACATTCAGTGAGATCGCACGTTCGTACATTCGCACATATTACCATTTTGGGAAAGCATGTTATTTTTCTACTCTTTTGGAAAAGACTTAATTTTTTTGCCTATTTTGGGAATTTACTCAATAAATAATAAATAAATGGTTATGTTCACTTAGAGGGCCGGGAATAATAACACCCCAATGGCGTTTTTGCATACGTGGACCAATTTCCACGCCGTTTCGGCGTTAACACGAGTTCCAGGGTATTTTTTCCACATGTGTTTCCATTTGCGTTATTTCATTAACGCACGTTGTTGAATTTTGCATTTGGTTCAAAACACTCCCCCCTAGTTTACCGTTTGAATGTATGGTGGCCAACGGCTAGTGTAAAAAAAAAATAAAAAAATAAAAAATAAAATAAAATAAAAAAAGTTTGTTTTTAACGGCTACATTTACAAAACCAAAAAAAAGTTTTCTACACTCTTATAAATACTAACATATACATACAACATATACTCACCCAAAAAAAAATGTCGGGACATGACTATCAAAGTTTTATGAACTTGATGATGGGTTTTGGAAATCCTAACTCGAACAATGCCGGATCTTTGTCAACTCCTAACCCACTTAATTTTACACCCGAACAACAACACTTTATGTTAATGTGGCAACAAAATTTCTCACAAACCCAAACCAAGCAACAAACACCGCCAACACCACAAACCCAATCCTCACAAGCGGCGTACGTGGAGCCCGAAGCTACTTCTCCACGAAAACATAAACATGCAGGTAAACGTATATCAAAAAAAGGCAAAGAAGCCCAAGCGTATGATGAAAAAAATCCCGACGTGAGCAATACTACGTTACGTTGGACATCGGAAGAAGAATCTTTACTTGCCGTGTGTTGGGTGGCTGTTTCCGAGGATAAGAATATTAGAGTTTCTCAAAAGTCCACCACGTTTTGGTATCAGGTTATGAACGAGTTCAACCGGAAAATTTTCCAAAACCGTAACAAAGATATGCTATCAAGCAAGTGGCATACGTTGATCGCAAATTGCCAAAAGTTCGAAGCGGCTTACAAACTTGCTAAACGTTTGAAAAAAAGTGGTGAAAGTGAAATGGATGATATGAGGCATGCTAGACAATTCTATCGTGACGAGCACAAAGGTGTTTCGTTTGGTCAAGAGGATACGTAGTTGATTTTGAGGACATGTCCAAAACGGGACACGTCAGAACCGATTTACTTAACCGGAGACGTCCCCGGTCAAAGCAACGAAGAGCTATTCGGTCATGATGCACGACCACGTTCGGCCGGGAAAGCACGCACCTGGAAAAAACAAAAGTCTGATACATCGACTAGCACCTGTGGAAGTGCGTCAAGCAACTTGGAATCTATGAAAACCGAGCTTCGACTTAGACGGGAAGCGGCACAAGCGGCGTACGAGGCGGCTAGAGTGAAAGACGAGACGGCTACGCGTTTGGAGGAATTTAGATTTCTCGGTATGAAAATGAGTGAAATCGATCCGGAGGAGGTGTATTGGATCATAATGGAAAAAACAGAGAATCAAACAAAAATGTAATTTGCAACATCTGCCAACCGACTAGTTTAAATTATCTACTTATCGTATTTTATTTCATCTGTTTCATTTCGTAGTTTTTTCGTAATTTCTTTTATATGTTTTTTTTTAATTGTAATGTTTTTATTTCGTATTGTAATGTTTAGTTTTATTAATGAAATGTTTGAATATTTAATAAATGAATTTGTTGAGGGTAGAATTTGTAAATTTGTAAAAAATGATTTTATTAGGTGTTATGAGTTGCTGGTGTTTTTGATGTTATGTTATTTGGTGTTAAAATGATGTGGCGTTGACGTAACAGGGGTGTTGGTGTTATAACATGTAATCATTCCGGGTGCTCTTATAGTTCCGGGCCAGATTGAGATGGCGCGAGTTTGATAAACTATTAGACCCCAGTGCTCAACCAAATAACCAGTCTGATATTATGTACTGTAATATTTTGGTTTTGCATGTCCACGCTGAGTTTTGCATACTAAGCCACAAAGTGGCACCAAAGTTTCCCATTGATATGGAACCAAACGACCAGCCGTATCGTAAATGAACTTGGGTCCACTTCATCAGCAGAGATCTTTAAAAAAACAAACGGGGAAAAGCATGATATATAACAGCAAGCCACACATAAAATACAATGTCACGAGTCACGGCTCACGGTTTGGTCCCAAGTACCATCCAACTCTAAACAAACATGTTATTTACTCCAACGGGAGATAGGTTGGTTGATGCAGCCTTATATATACATTTGTTCTACGTTTTCACTTGTGAAAGTTGGTATGTACTGTTTTTTCGGCCCTATGATGGAGTATGAATTAACAAGAATTGTATGAGAAGCAAGCAAGTTACAGCAAGTCTAATAGAGGACACCATGGTCAAGAAGAACCTGACAATAGTTTTGTTTGGAATAAATCTCATACTTTATTCATTCATTGAACCCCTTATTTAAACTAAAGGTTGAAGCCACATGTGACAAAGTCATGGCAGGAAAGTAGGAACATAAACAGTCCACTACATCTAAATAAAACCTACGAAATACTTAACAAAAGATAGACAAATAGTCCTAGTTTGGGTCCAATTTGAAGCACGTTACAAAAAGTACTTTCTTCTGGATCAATGCGACCCACCCTCGAGCACTAGTTTTGAAGTCAGCCATGAGGAGACCTCATCCATCTCTTCGGGGATTATATTATGACCAAGCCTGCAACAATAAACTATAATCAAACCACCACTTCTAAAACTATGTATCTCTCTAGCTGATCAACGAGTATCATTCTGTGTTTGTAGAATTTTGCAAGCAACATTTACTCCTCTAAAGGTTTTGGATGTATGCGATGTACGTAGTAATAAAGTTATGCATCATGCATACTCATGATTTGCATGTGGAAAATAAAGGGTTTATTCTTAATATTACGGTACTATATAAGATGAAAGAAGTCACATACAAGTTGAAAGGCTTGAAAGTCAAGTTTTCAAAGCCAGCTGAAGTTAGTTTCTCTGCAGACTTGACACCATGGCGAAATTGAACCACATCATCGCCTACCATGATATTGTATAGCAAAATTTTCAAATATGACAATATAAAGATGTTTCTTTAGTCCACTTGCCGTGGTCATTACTACAAAATTTGATGCTATTAATCTTGATTAAGTAGATTGTTATATATTGTTTGAACTTTTGTCAAATAGTCAATGATTTTTACAAAACTGTATACCAAACATTGAACTACTCATAGGACTAGAGATTTCGACCCATTTGCTTGCGAATTGGTTGGCTTGGGCCATACTTTATCTCCAATGGGCCAAAAAAAAGTATAAATAAGGAAAGGGATCGAATGGGTCAAACGGGTCAAAAGGTGACTAAAGTGCATATTCAACACGACCCGTACCCAAACTTACCCATTTGAGCCCGAATATGTTTCGACCCATTACACTGACCCTCCCGTTTTGCCAATTCTACATGGCACAGACTACAAAAAGGTCAAGACAAATGTGGTACCTCTGCCACGACAGAGCAAAATGGGCAATGATGCAGCACGATTTTCAGCTTCATAACCTTCAACCTCATCACTTAGATCACTAGCAAAGAAAATCAGTATTGGCGAACGTTCAGCATGTTAAAGTAGGGAAGAGAAGTGGTTATGGTGAGTGCTCATACTTTGCACATGGGAGCCATCCACTAAGGGCAACAACGGCATCCAGATGGGTAGGGTAACTAGTTCCGTTTCTAAATTTTCCACAGGCATAGCAACTTGCAGAGTGTATTGCAGTTGCTGCACCCATACTAAAACCTACCACACCAAGTTTGACTGCAAATTCAAATGACATGACATGAGATATTACAATTTCCGTCCAGCAAGTATCACACTAAAAACTAGCGCTTAGTGATGGACAAACAGGCTGGCTGAGTAGCAGGACAAAACAAGTCTCGGTTTCAAATGAGTCGTTCTTAACTTCATAAGCACCGTCAAACCTGCCAATCAGGGTTGGGTTGACCAAACACTTTCTTAGTTCATTTATTTAAAAAAACTAATGCTTTATTTATAGTTTACAAAAACAATCAATTAGATAGGTAATCTTAATCTTTGAATAAAACAATTTAGGAGGTAAACAGATCTGCTGGCTTTTGACGCATTTGATACATTCCTGTTTAGAAAAAAAGAGATTTGTTTGACTGGTTTGAGATTAAGATAATAAGCAGAATTGACCCATTCATAGGTAAATGGGTCATATTTTCCACCTCTACTAAAAGCCATAAGAGATATACAGGAACTCACTGTTTGAAGGCTCGGCAGAGAGCAACCTAAAAACATGTGCTGCTGAAGCATCCATTCCTTCTACATCTTGGCGTGAATCTTCAGACATGTCGATGACATCAAACCCTGCCATCCATGACACCGAGTTTTGCTTAATAATTTTGGCAGTAAAATGCTGAGGTTCAAATTTGTTTAAGAGAAAACAAGACACCTACAGCTTCAGAAAGTTGTAAAAACAAAAGATAAACTGATTTGTTTTATCTTTGCGGTTGCATACAATCTTACTTTCCAGAGCTGTGAGGATGTCCGTATTAATTAAAAAAAACTCCCTCTGTTTCAAAAGAAATGCAGCGTTTTATTCAGTGAAAAACCTAAGTTTTTTACCATGGGCGTGCAACACCACTGCAAGTATGTTTCTATTTTTTTTTTTTTAATATTTTAATTCTACCTGAGTTAAAAGGTATGCACGCACTTATCATCTCTTCGATGCACTTACTAGTGGCAAATGGTTACTTTTGGATTAAAACTCAGTCAAAGAAGAAAACGTTGCATTTACTTTGAGGTGGGTGAAGTACTAATCATTATTGAAGAAGAAAATGATGTTGCAAAGGATCTATAACATACACGCGTTTGTAGAGAGTCCACCAAATAATGTGAATGATCGAACAGGAGAAGTAGGGCATATCCATTTGATCTGCAGCATGTATTAAACTTAGATGCTACATCAAATAAATCTTACGAAGGAAGGACAGTTATTAGGCCAATGCTCTTAGTTCATATTAAAGTGTGAAAAAACTTGGGTTCCTGTAAAAATAATAGTCTTGCCATTTTTTTTATAGTCTTGCCATTTTTGGGTCCTAGCTAAATTGCTTTTAGTACCGTATAAATAGGAACCACGGTTCCGTTCCACATAACGAATATAACACAAATCTGACCTAGTAATTTACAAGTATTAAACTGGTGCTTACATTTGGTAGAGGAAGGGTCTCTAATACCTGGGACCAGCTGCACGAAAAAAATAGATGAATAAACAGAACATGGATCTCGATCATCGTTCACCAATGATTCGCAGACAGTACTAGAGAGTAGAGATTATAATCTCGCATTAGCAATTGAAGCAAAACCTGTCAGGCAAACAAATGCCACATAAGAAACCTCAGATCTTTGACATTATGGTAGGAAAAATGCCACAGAAGAAGCTCCAACTCTATTTTAAAGTTTAGCATTCGCGAGCAACCTTCAGGATTTTGCTTAACGAAAAGGGAAAAAGGTCTCTCGGTACAACAATAAACAAATAATTCGTTGAAATATAATCATTTTGGTTGCAAGACAACAGCCATATGTTATGTACTTATCCTGTTATCAGAATATGCTTTCTATTAAGGTTCTACTTGTTACAACTTATTCCCTTAACTGATCGATCATCACAAAGCAAAAAAAGAGAATGAAAATACTTGGAAAATTTAATTGTATTAATTAACATAAGCTAATTACTCAAACAAGGTAATATGACAATGTGAAAACCGATATAGAAGAGAAATGCAAATGAAATTACCTTGAACCATCGTCACCAAGGCCATGCAACCAGACAATGGTAGCCTGGTGTTTGCCTTTTGGTTCCACGACATATGTTGGCCCGAAGTCGAATGACCTACTTGCAGTTAAACCACCTTTGACAGAAAGACCATCGACTCATTGCACAACATTAGAGTAACACGAAAGAAGACAAGGGTGAGAATAAAGAAGGGCTAATTGCTTAGAAATGTATCTTATTTGCCACTTTTTCTAATTCTAGTGAGCTAATTTTTTTTCTTCTTTATCCCAGCACTTTAAAAAGTTCTACTTTTTGGTGTATCATATTCCAGTTATTTTACCATTTTACCCCTCCCGGTGAATAGGAGTGTGTAAAATGGTCAAGTTATACACACAACTCGAATATGATACACCAAACAGACGAAATTCAAAAGTATTGGGATAAAGAAGAAAAAAATTTACTACGCTACATAAAATTAGAAAAAATCACAAGTAACATACATTTACAAACAATTAGCCCAAGAAAGGTAAAACTTGCATTTTCATAATCTTGTAACAAACACTCTTTTGCACTCTTGGAACCAAATATAATAGCAGAGGAATAAAAGATACGGAAAGACTAACCACGATCCATAAGAGGGTCAGGAAAAGTCATGTTGACAATAACCAAAACGCAGCCTGCTACAGCAGCGAAAGAGAAGAAAACCTGCAATGAACAAATCCCAAACGTCGGCTTCATCATCAATAAATAAAACTAGTATATGTATCTCATATGTCCAAAATAGAACTTGACCCACAACCATTTGATTGGGCAGCATTCTCACAATATGGGATACCGCTAGGCCTAAATGATATGTACATCATTTACCACAAAAATTCCTAACACATACCGAAACCGTGATGAAATTTCAAAAGATTTTTAGTGATTGTAAGTGAGCTATCTCACAATATATAGGGCCGGCTTTAAGGGACGGCTTTAAGGAAGTGCAAGAGGTGTCATTGCACATGGCCACCACTTGACGAGGCCACAAAATTTCATGCACTTTATTATATGTATATATACAACATGAAGCTTGAGTTTAATTAGTTCACGCACTACTAATACATGTGTATTTTGTATGTGTGTTTAAGGACCTCTTTGTGGTGATGACACAGGCCACCGAATTCCATGAGACGGCCCTGACAATATATGCATCACAAATTTATCTCACATGGTTGGACAGCATTCTCACAATATGGGATACCGCAAGGCCACATGTAATGACTTTGGTCAACATATACATCTTTTAACACAAAAATTCCTAACACGTACATTACGAAACCGTAACACATTTTTCTTAAGATCTTTAAAGTAAAAGTAAAATACCTGAAGGTGATAGGATGGACTACAATGATACGAATTGAACTCTCTAGTACATTTGTTTTCACGAGTTTCACGGTGTACCATATGTTATGCAAATGGCTTGTGCTACAAAAAAGAAAGAAAAGGAAAAAAAAGACCAAGTAGAAGAACTATAACAGAATAACAGACTAATGGATAAGCTAAGGTTATATAGATGAGCCATTTAATATATAATACCTATTGTATGAAATGGTGAACAAGGTGTTGATGTGTTGAATACAAGCCATGCAGACGCGACGTGGAATATTGGACTTGCTATATTTTATTGATTCTTTTTCCATTTACGTGTACAAGATTGGTATCACACAACTTGAATATTAACTGCCTAAGTAGTACTACTTTTGTTAGTTTGTTGGGCAAGTTAGAGTTGTTTTGGCTATGACGTAATTAACTTTACTAATACTAGTTATAATACCTGTGCACGCACAGGGTTTTTAAAATTTCGTTTTGATTATATATTATTATCGATTAAGAAAATGAATCATTTAACATGTTTCAAATGAGTTTTACTTTGTGGACTAAAAATAAAAAAATCACATGTATATATGTTATAATCTACTTATTATTTTAGCAGAATGCTTTTGAATTAAAAATAATATTTTATTATTCAAGCAAAATCACATGACGATACATTACTTGCATAAAATGTTAGTGATATATGCTTTTAGTTTTGCTAACCCGTGATATCAATTTTACGATGTGTTTTGTAATTGTGATATTTCTTTTACTTATATTTTCGTTAAAATATGTAGCATATTTAGATAGCTTTAAAAATTGATTCATTTCTTTTGTTATGAATAACCATTATACCATGTTTACCAATGTATCTTTTTGTTTAAAAAAAAAATCATAAATTTGTGCTATTTACTTCTCATGTTTGATTATAAAATTACAAAATTAACATAGATGTTAATACTATAGCTTCTTTATTACATAAAGAGAAACAAAAAAAAGATGTAATGGTAGAATACGTTTATGTATAAGGTATAAGAATAATTTTTCTGTAAGACCGAGCTATATAAAAAAATTATTATTACTTGCATAAGTAAATTATAAATGCATGGAAAAAACAGCAAAGAGTACATTCGCAAGTCTTTTAGGATTATTTGAATCCTTACCGACCTTTCACTTTAGTGCAACTTTCTTGACAATTAGCCTAAATTATCAATGTAAAAGACACCCATATTTTAGACCGTTGGTTGACACCCATAGTGTTATCAATGACAACAAACACCTGCTAAGTTTCATTAACTCATTCAAAGACACGTGCTAAGAATTCCTACCATAAAATTCCTCATATAGGCACTAAAACACATCTTTGGTACATTAAAATACATTCATGTATTATCTAAATTAGCAACTCAACTTAATTATACATTCATACCTTGAGTAGGCATAGATAATCCTTCCACGACAATCATTTGTTGTTACTTAATCCTTCTCTAAAAAAAGAACACAACAAATTGCTTTGCATTTTAGTTTGTGCGATAAGATAATAAAACTGCAAACACCACTAACATGTTGCATTATAGTGAGGATAACAACAAAGTTAGTCCTAATATCAAATAAGAAAACTTCAGATTATAACTAAAGGGGTGTTTGGTTATGCTTATTGAAGGTGTCTATTGGCTTATTCAATTGCTATAACACAATAAGTTTGTGATAAAGCTTTAAGCTTTTTTGAGAAGCTTAATAAAAAAACCCTTCAACTCACAACTAACTCTATCATAGTTTAGTATGTTTATAGTAAAAACAAAAATATTAGGTGTAGAAGTTTTCAATAAAACATTAAAGAAAAGTTACTAAAAGTTGGCGTGTATAAAAAAAGTTAAACCATAAAAAATGTTACTAAAAACTATCAGTTAGATAAGGCATAAGTCAAAGTTCTGTTGAGGTCTCTTTCAGATTCTATTCAAAAGCAAAAAGATGTTAACACATAAATCATAAGTATAGAAGAATGGTTGTATCTCACATCCATAGCGCAGTATAGTAACGTAATAACCTGATTAAAAACTATATATACTTGCTTAATAATTCTCATGTACATACTTTTCATTACTTTACAACAGCTAACTACTAAGGGGTTGTTGTTGCTTTTTTTTTTCTTTTTTTTTTCTTTTTTTTTTTTTGGATGAAATATCACGTCAATGAATAAAGTTCGGTTGTCACCCACGTAGTTTTTCTTTTTTCGATTTAGGAGGTAATTGTTATCAAATAAGGATTGTGATACCTGCATTTTTTTATAATTTAAGGAGAACACCTTCATTAAACAATGACTATCTAACCCATGTGTTTCTTTGTTTTTTTTAATAATTAGCTTTGTATAATGTTTTTAACTGACAGACATGTTGAGGTTGATGTTGTTGTTTAACTTTAACTATTGATATCATGTTGTACAAAATGTGCGAGTTTAGTAACACATAATGAGTGTTGATAAAGTTAAATTATGCTCCATAAAGTTTTTAAAATGTTTTTGTGGATATCCGTATGTAAATTTCAAATAACAATTACATGAGTCGTTGTTATAAGTTGAATCACGTATATTTATTTTCATATCACACTAACTCGTGCTTACCATTTGATATTTATATTCCCGTTACTAATAATATAGCCGTATTTAATATTCAAACCCATGTACGCATAAATTAAACTTTTAAATAAAATAATATGAGTCCTTATTTAAAAAAATATTCTAGAAAAGTCTAACATTAGTTTAAAAAATATTTAACGTGTATTAAAACTAATTCGCATATTTACCAAATTTTGTAATTTTAATAATGAAAGTCTAAAAACTAATACTAATAATCATGTAATTTTAAACAAAGTTAATATTATAAAGTATAGGAAGTATGAAGTGTAGGGGGTTATTTGTTTTTTTTTTTTTTTTTCTAAAGTTATTAAAAAACATGGAAACTTGTAATTTTACACTTAGCTCTATATAATTTATTTAAAATTCCAACACCAAAGTTTTATTAATTACTTTATCTTTTTTTAAGTTCTTGTTTTCATAAATTTGACACCTCTACTTTTATGCATTTTTTTCTTAACCAAATTTCTCCACCAAATTGATTAAGTTTGACCAAAATCAATTTAATTTTGACTTTTTATTGACCAATCATATTGCTCGATTTCGCCTACGTGGCAAAATCGATCTCTCCTATTGGTCTAATTTTTTTTTCAATAAGAAGGGATTTTCAGAAACACTCCGAAATGATGTAATTCTTTTATTATATAAAAGATAATGCTAGAACCACGAAGATTTTTTAATAACTATTCACAAAATAACATGTTTAGTCGTGCATGTATATTAGAGAGATAATATAAAAAGAAGAGAGTTAATAACACTAATTAAATGCTACGTCATTTTTTCGATATTCTTTTGTAAAAAATTTGTAGTTTTATCATTCCTCTTTTTGTAATAGTTTCTGGATATTTCCCGAATGACTTCAAGATATTCATTAGCAAGGTTTGAACTTTGATCTCTTTTAAAACTCTGGAGACTTACGAGTGTTACAACTGCGAGAAGACATTACCCGTGTAATCGGAGAAGATGAAGTGAGTAGCCGAAAAAGATAGAGCCACGGTGATTCTTGATGAAGAACAACCAAGAATCGACCTGAGGAAGAAGTGTTACGTAAGTGCCACAAATGACTAGGTCAAATTTGCTCATAAATCAAGTTTCTAGTTATCATATCAGTGCAAATAATAAATTCAAGCGCGATAGTATCATAACAAAATTGTTAGACAGTTAGTCTTTAGGTTTGTAGGCCCGTATGTAGTTAAGCCTGTATGTATTGTAGCCTATATATATTTTCATATGTACAGAACTTATGCATTCAATATTACGATTATCACTTTCCTACATGATATCAGGCCTTTTAGTAAAATACACATTTATTGTACTACTTAAACCTTAATTTAAATCATAAACTTAGAAAACCAAATTTTGATTTCTACAAGAAATTCAAAAGATCTAAAATGGCCCCACAAACACAAACACATTGTGCCCTAATTCAAATAAACACACAAGTGAGTAAGTGACACAACACAAAAACCTCTCAGGTGTTTATGTGGAGGTGTTCAAATTAACTAATATTTCAAGCATATAAATTCTTCAAGCTCAATATATATACTACAAATTTATCACATATGTTCGAAATAAAACTGAAACCACAACCATTCGATTGGGCATCATTCTCACAATATGGGATACCTTTAATTAAGCTACGATGACTTTGGTCCTAAATACTACTCGCGTAACATGATATATACATTATATAACACAAAAAATCGTAACACATAACGAAGCCGTATTGCAATTTCAAACGATTTTTAAAGTAAAAGTAAAATACCTTAGGATGGACTACAAAGACATGCTACGATACAAAAACCAATTAGTACGTTAACTTCAAATATATATATAACATACGAATAAAAAGCAGTTAAAAAGATGAGTCATTTAATACCTATTGAATGAAATGATGAACAAGGTGGTGATGTATTGAATACGAGACATGCAGATGCGACGAATAGTTTTATGATGTGCGTGGAAGCTAACTATGGGACTTGCTACTTTGCTAGTGTGAACATTGGTTCTATTTTATTTACTCTTTTTTTCAGTTGGGTCCCATATGTTTTTATTTGGGTAGAAGGTGACAAAGTTTGATGATCACCGCATACGAAGTACCAACTTGTATAATGGTAACTATTCGAATAGATGTAGGCAGTGTTTGACAAGGGCTTTTATGGGCTTAAAGTAAAATAAGTTAGTTTATAAAATAAACTTTGTTTGTCATACGATTTTATTGATGCTTATATAAGTCATAAGTTTTTGTAAGCTTAAATTCATTGAAAAAGGCTTATTGGAGCTTATACCTAGTTAAATTATTTAAATACTTTTAAAAATGTAATTGATTATTACGTAAAAGCCGAAAATATATATGAACTTAATTTGATATATTTTTATGTGATTTTACATTAATAAGCTTGATCTTCAATTAATTCGCCAAACAATTTATAAAAATATAAACTTCTTCTTTCGGCCTATAATATAAGCCCTAGCCCTAACCCTAACCCTAACCCTAACCCTAACCCCAGTTCCAGCCTCAACCCATTCCACTAAACATACCCGTAATTGTAGTCTTTCATCATCTTTCCATCTTATCTTTCTTTCCCTATTCACCTCTCTTCATCTTCCTCCTAACTTTCACCCCTAGTTGTCACCACTTACTCACCTTTTAACCCATTTTTCTAATTAGAAACTTTCATAAAGGTATTTGATTGATGTATTTTTTTTGTACACTTTTGAAATTAAAAACGTAAATGTAATTGTACGAAATTTAAAACTTTTATTTATAAATTAAAAGCATGACATAAACTCTGAATATTAAAAACATTACATTAAAAATAATTAATTAAACATCACGAGAAAGGTGTTCGACCAAATCGGCACGAATGTTTTGATGTGCTTGTGACTATTTGATTTGTCTGATAACTTGTAGCACTTGATCTTGGGGTCATAAGAGCTCGTCCGGTTGATGTGCTTCATCCAGATATTAATTAGGAGATATCACCTTCCCTTTGTCATTTTGAATCATATTGTGTAATATGATGCATGTATACATCATATTTCTTATTCTTTCTTTTTTTCATCGGTCATGCACAATTGTCCAATGTGATACATGTTCCACATCTTCTTTGTCGCTTCATGCATTCGCTTATACCTTATTCGCTTGTGGTCATCGTTGGCCGGTCTTGGAAGCGACTAACAAGTGTCACCAATTCCGGATATATCCCGTCAACAAGATAATATCCCCATCTGTAAGTTACGCCGTTAGCCATAAAAGAATCTTTGGTGCTTTTCCGTCTTTGAGATCGTTGAATATAGGGGATTGATGTATAAAGTTGATGCCGTTGTTTGCCCGAGAAAAACCAAAGAAAGCATGTCATATTCATAAATCTTGTGACACAACAGTCCAGCAAAAATGAATGGATTCAGACATGATTATGTATAGGGTGGCAATTCGGGTCGGGTTCGGGTTGTCAGGTTGGCGGGTCAAAAACCCCCAACCTGAACCTGACCCATTTAAATCATCGGGTCAGCTATGTCAACCCTAACCTGTTTACACTTAACCCGAACCTGACCCATTTAACCCGTATATATACTTAGGTTGAGAGGTTAAATAGGTTACATGGGTTGAATATGTTAAACGGGTTTCGAGTTGACCCATTTAATCCGTTATATATATAAAAGTTAGCACATTACACGAGTTAAACGGGTTAAACGTGTTAGTGGGTCGACCTGTTTAACCCATTTAACCTGTATAATTAAATATAAATAATTTTTAGTTAAGAAAAAAAACTTAAATGGGTTTCCGGGTCGACACGTTTATTTTATTCCCAACCCGAACCTGACCTGTTTAATAAACGGGTTAGATATGTCGACCCAAACCTGACCCACAATCTATTTAGCTCAACCCAAACCTGTTAATTTTCGTGTTGGTTTCAGGTCGGGTTTCGTGTCGGGTCAGAAATTGTCACCCCTAACTATGTATACAATATTGCCCTTTATATGCATTAGACAACCAAACCACTCCCAATCTGTACACTCAAGACTTTTGAACATTCCTGGAAACCCGTGCTTTTCTTCGTACCAATATAGCTTTTCAAAATCAGAGATAGTGGGTTTTCGCAAAAACTCGGCTCCAAAAATTTCCATATCAGAAGTGCAAGAGATAGACAAGAAGTTCTCTCTTCCATTTGCAAATATTTATCAAGAGCGTCATGTGGTGCCGTATGTCAATTGAAGAATTGCGAAGGTGCACTTAATCAATGGAGAAATGCCTTCTCTTCGGTACAATCAATATTATCACAAAAGAATGCAGAATAAATAGTTACTTCTTCAACTATCTTTGCGAATAGCTCTTGACTCATTCGAAAGTGATATACATCGTACATCGGACTCGCACTAAAATAGGCGGTGATTAAACGATCATGAGCGCCATAACGATCTCGAGTTACAGGGTTTCTCGTCGGTCTATTTGCTCGTCGTCTATTCTTAATAAACAACAACGCTCTTCTAAAATATATTTATGTCCCGACTAATAGCTTCTTATTCTTTTGATGAATGGATGAACATAACGTTTCGGAATTCATTTGGATAATGAGGAATGAATGAACGATAAATATTTTATTTGAGTTGTGTATATACTAAATAAGATTATGTTTAAAGTTATGTATAAAATGAATGAATATGGGGGTATTTATATGTGACAACCGGCAGTTTAGGGAGCCATTTTAAAAATCCGCATTTCGATATAAGTTCGTTTATAATTTTTATTTGAAATTTTTATTTCACAACGAACTTGTAAGACCTATTTTATGGAAATTTTATTTAATGACGTTATGGTATTCGTGAATTATGTTCATAATTCATTTTTGATTATGTGATCGGTGATGTATAATTGAATTCTCACTTGCTACTACGTTGACTTTGGCACTAGGATTTCCTAACGATAGTCTTATGATTCGTCTTAACGAGTCCGTTATATATTTTAATTGATTACGAGAGGTTCTCGTGTAATATGGAAATTTTAAAATGAGTTCGGGTTCGGGCCACGTGTTTTTACATCTACCCACGTTACCCGCTCAATCGTAATAATAGTATTATTATTACTATTATTATTATTATTATTATTATTATTATTATTATTATTACTTTTATTATTATTATTATTATTACTTTTATTATTATTATTATTATTATTACATTTAAAAAAAAAATGGAGAAAAAGTTAATTAATAAAAGGGTGTGTTTGGTCCGGTTATTTCACACACAACACAAACATTCACCACCTCTCTCTCATCTCCCTCATCCTCTCTACTACTCTAACCCTAGCCGCCACCTTAAATTCCGGCCACACCACAGCCACCGCCGGCCACCACACTAAAACACTACCATAAATCGAACCTCCATCATCCCTACTCTTAGATCCACTACAACACGCGCCTATAAACCCGTTATTTCACTTCGAATCACCATCTTATTCACCACTTTTCGTTGATTCTTGAAGAGTTATCAAGGTTTTGAGTTCTAGATCGAAGGTGAGACGAGTTTTCACTCGTATGGTTAATAAAACCGTGACCTAGAGTCACGACATGATGAGATCCGAATGGGTTTTAATTAAAAACGTGTAATACTTGATGGGTTGTTGATTTGAAAAACGTTTTCTTGATAGTTTGGTATCCGGGTTTGGTTTATCTTCGTCGGGTCGAGGTGTACCCGAGGGTGTAACCCTCGGTTTGTGCTTGTTCTTTCGGCTATTCGAGCTTGTTGATCTTGGTGTTCGAATGAGGTGTTTGGAACCTCATTTATGTTATTTGACCGATTATTGATGGTCATGGTTAACCATGGTTGTCGATGGTTTCTTGGCCGACCACCCACGTGGGTCGTGTAGTTTGATGGCTCGATGCCATCTTGAATCGACTCTTGTGAGTCGCGGCCTCTCGGCCATATATGGTTATTGAAGCCGAGACCCAAGTGGTCGAATGGCTAGTTGGAGTGTGGCTCTTGGAGCTTATTTTGATGACTTAAGGTTGTTGATTCGAGTCCTCGCGACTCGTGGTTTTGAGCCGTGACTCAAGTGAGTCGAGGGCTCGGGTTTGGCTTGGTAAACCGACCCAAACATTAACATGGTTAATGTTATATTTGTTTTTGTGATAATTGTGATCTAAGTGTTATATTATTATTGGTTATAATTGTCGTTGGTATATATTGTTGTGGTAATTATTTCTCGGCCGAATACTTATGGGTCGAATTGGTTATGGTTTTGATATTGAGGAGTTGTTGTCGAGTGGTATGTGATATGAGGACCGGTTATGAGACGGTCGATAGATGACGGAGATAGGTTAGTCGGGTACAGTAGTCGGACCTTATTGTTGTAGCCCGTGGTTGAGATTGTGATTTGGACGGAGATTTATTATTTATGACTTTGGTTTATTATTGGACTTGGACAATGAGCCGAGAGTCATGACTCGGACATATGACCATTTCGTGTAACTCAATAAATATTAAAAGTGAAACGAGAATAATAAAACTCGTAATAATAATTATTAATAATATGAACGTTTATACGAAAGTATATACGTGAATAACGTATATATAACTATATAAACGCGTATATTAATAATAATAATAATCACGAGTCGTATTATAAATAATACGATGAGATATATATTAGGCTACGAAAGTGGCGTAATATTATTAAACGTATTATTATTATAAAAATTGTGTTATAAACGGGAAACTCCCGACAATTATGAAACGTTTAATAAAAAGTCATTTCGGATATATATAACGAATAGATTTATTGAGTTAGGCGAAATTGTTGTCACTCGGGTCCAGGTAAGTTATTAATTTCGACATTCGTGTTGTCTCGGATATATGACGACTAATATGGTCGTTTTCTATAAGTAAATAACCACCCAACCGTAAGGTTGAGCCGAGTTGTTTGGTTATATGAAACGAATATATTAGTGGGCATCGTATCCTACGACGCCCATAGGTTGTAGTATATGTAAAGGGTAATAGATTGCGAGTGTATATATCGGGAAATCTGGCCAATTTGACGATATATACGAGGAATTTATTAAACTGAGATATATACTATATAGTAATTACGTGCTATGTGCTTTATATGTGCTTTAGATTGGGTGTAATCTTGGAACGGTATATTACGTAAATAAATATGAGGATTATCAAATCGACGGATTTGGTAAACTTTGGCGATTTATTTAAATGATATATTGGGATAATATTAGATCTATAGTTTATTATATCTTCTACGTGTGATCTTGTTGGTTTGTTTTGAGTCGACCCACCACCCGTATGGATACCAAACGCAAATACACCAAACTAATACGAATTGGATTTTCGGTAATAAAACGGATTCTCGTCCGGGTTTGGGAATATTATATATTTGAGGAAATGATTTCTGAAAGAGTTAATATTGTTAGGTCGTGCCAAGTCCGTAGTTGCTGTTTCGTGAGTTATCATACATCTTATTGCTACCTACCTCGTCTTGCTATATTTCTGGACTTGAGGTGAGTCATAGCCCCACTTTTTACTCTTGAACTATGTTTTCAATGATTGGGGTGAGAAACGTGAAAATCATTTTACGTGGACTGTTATCGCTTTTATATTCTTTCTAAACTTGCTATGCGTATGGACTAGGATAAATTGTCAGCTTTAGTCACACCTTTTGTGTGCACTATTCAAGGTTGGCTTATTTGGTTATTGAATGATTGTCAGCTTTAGTCACATATCGGTTGTGTGTACTATTCAAGGTTGGCTTATTTGATTATTGGTGGATTGTCAGCTTTAGTCACATAGTTTCGTGTGTACTATTCAAGGTTGACTTACTTAGATACTGTAGTGTGCACCTATAGGTTATTAATACTTTGGAGGTTATCCGAGTATTTATTGGTATTGCGGGGGTTACCCGAATATCTATGTTGTTACGGAAGGGTATCCGTGTGTTTTGGTTATTGCGGAAGGGTATCCGTGTGTTATGTTGAGAGCGGAGGGTATCCGCAGGCTTTTAGCGAATCCTTAGTCTAGCTAGCAAGCTTTTTGCGTATATGTCCACTATATTATTAGTTGAATTTAAACCTATGATCTCACCAGCGAAAGCTGACTTTTAGCACGTTTTCTCAGGTAATTAAGTGTTGAGGTGCATGCTTGGATTGGAAGGCTCGGCTGTGGCACACGGTTATGGATCTATATTTTCTAAACTCTGATAATTAAATTTGGACCTATTGCTATTTTATTTTGGGCCTGACTCTGAATGATGTGGGATAAATGTAAACTTTAAAACCCCGTTTTGGTTGTGTTTTTATTATGTTTACTTTATCTCGTTCTATATTGTCTTGTGTTGGATACCAATCCCCGTAGCACCCCGAAAGCTTGTTGAGTCTTCCGCTGTATCAAATTTTGGGGGTGTTACATTATAGGTAAATTAAATGGTAAAGTTTTTTTTTTTTTTTTTTTTTCTAAACCGTTAGTGGGGGGGGGGGGGGGGGGGGCATTTTTTGTACACACCGAGTAAACATTAGCCTCACCTCTCTTCCCTGATTTTGCCTTACCTCACGCATGAGGTGAGCCTCACATAGTAGGGTGGCGCGTGAGCCATGCCCTCACTAGCGAGCGCTCACACTCATTACTACTAGACTTAGCAATATCTACACGTCAACGTCACATCAACATTATGTACATCATCATTATCATCACCTTTTAGCTTTTAGACTAGACACAATAGTCACATATATCATCACCTCTATGTCAGCCTCGCATCATCATTCACCAAATCGCCACTATCATCGCCTTTCAACTTCAATGACCATCACCGTTAAAATATCGACTTTATACAAGCATACCTCACAAAATACCCCACACCTCACTTACAAAAAAAATAAAAAGATAAAAAATGGCGAGGGTAGTCATCATTAAGTGCAGAAAATAGATGTGATGCTTTGATGGTGTGGTGTGTCATGCATGAGGTTAGGGTAATGGTGGCGCCTCGCCCACCATTGTGACTAGCCTTATGATCATCACTATTAAAAATACGCACTTTATACAAACATACCTCACAAAATACCCAAACACACGCACAAACAAAAAAAATATAGATAGAGGTTAGCACCATCACCGGTTCACCACTATCTCCCTTTTTCTACTTTCACGCGCATGGCCATGGCCTGGTTTTATGGAGGTGGCGCGTGATGGTCATCTTAATGGTGAGCCATCACCCACCGTTTAGTCTGAGTAACCAATACATCAGGGGGGCAAGTGGCAACTTAGGTCTTGTCCATAATTGGTATCACTCAAATTGAATATTAATTACGTAGTTAAAAACGTGTGAATAGTGCTTTTGTTAATGTTTGTTAGGTAAGCCGAGTTTCGTTTTCTATGAATTTATTAACTTAATTGATACTTGTTTAGGTTGTGGGTGTATAAACACGGATGAAAACAGACGAAAACATGTAAAACGGACAAAAGCGTACAAAAATAGATAAAACGTATAAAAACGGATGCAAATGCGTAAAAACAGACAAAGACGTGCAAAAACGAACGAAACGTATACAAATGGATGAAACGTGTACAAAACGGATGAAAACATGTAAAATGGACGAAAACGTGCAAAAACAAATGAAAACATGCAAAAACTGATGAAAATGTATAAAAATGGATGAAAATGTATAAAACGAACGAAAACGTGCAAAAGCAGACGAAAATGTATAAGAACGGATGAAAACATTTAAAAATGAACGAAAACGTGCAAAAACGGACGAAAATGTGTAAAAATGGATAAAAACGGACGAAAACGTAAAAAAACAAAACTTAAGCTATTTACTAACGGCCGTTAGTATAAAGGACTAACAATGCAAGTTTATGTGAAGAGCACAAGGGTATTTTAGTCAGTTGACAAGATTGCGACCATATTAACATGAAATAAAAAAATGTAGGTATGATACAAACAATAAATTTAGTACACGTACCATATGAGTAAATTTGATAAAGTATATGGCTATTTTATGGCTTAAACCCTTGTTTAATTAGGTTATATGAGTAAGTCAATCTTTTATGGCTCTGGCGTGTCTTACCGGTGTTTTTGTAATAGTTTTCGAATTTTTCTTGAGTGACTTCAAGATATTTAATTTATTTAGTTAAGTTTGAACATTGATTTCTTTTAGAACTCCGAAGACTTACGAGTGTGACAATTGTGAGAACTGAGAAGACTTACGAGTGTGAAAATTGGAAAGTAAGTGTGGATGTTGGATGAGATAAAGAGAGTGATGATTTGAATTTGAAATTCAAATGTGTAAGAGGGAAGTGAGAGAGTAAGGTTGGGTTAAGGTGAACCATGGTTGGGTAAGAAGAGAAAGCATGGTTAGGTTAAGAGGATATCCAAGGGAATATTCCTAACTTGGAGAGGAGGGTGAGATGGAGGGTTGGGATGAATTTGGGTAAGTTGGAAGTGATGTGATAGAAGGGAGCCTATGTTTGTAATTCAAAATTTGAATTTGAATGTGAGAGAGTGAAGGGAATTCCCCATGTGATGAAATGGAAGTTTAAGAGAGTGAAGAGATAAGGTGGTGAGTTGGATTGTGTAAGAAAGATGCGATAGGGAGCTGATTTGTCTGAAACAGTCAACTAAAGTCAACTACGGATGTGGTCAATATAGTCAAACGGCTTAGGCCAATGCTCTCCGTGGAATACAGTGTTTCCCCAGGTCGTTATGTCCCAACGAGGCGTGCAAAGGTATTATAACGAATCTGTGATCGAGTGATTTTGAATGAAAAAATGGTGTGAGTGTTTTAAACTAAGGTTTTATAAAACAGAATAACTTAAATAAACTATTTTAATTAAAACGTAAACCTAAATTATTTAAAAACGTTTAAAACCTAAAAACGCGTAAGATTAATTAAAACTACGTTTAACGTACAAAATAAAACCTGAATTATGTCCAATATAAATCCCGCGGATGTGAAAATTATATTTTTAGAATCCAAATGATAAAAGAAAATTATTGAAAATAGAAAATTATTTTTTTGACTAATTATGTAATTATTATTAATTAAAAACTAATTACTAATTATTTTAAACTAATTTAAATTATACTAAAATACACTTAAATATTATTTTAAGCTAGAAAAATAAAAATTAATATTGAAAATTCTAAAATAACTTAAAACTAATTTTAAAACGGAAATTAATTTTTTTTGGGGTTTTGATTTAATTTTTATGAATTTAAAATGATTTAAAAATACTTAAAAACTAATATTAATTAAGAAAAGTACTAAATAAGCTTAGAAAAATATGAAAATTTTATGGAAATTCTAAAATAATATAATAAACCTAGAAAAAATATAAAAAGTTAGATAAGCCCACTAATAAGCTGAATTGGGCAAATAAGCACTTTAAATAAGCACTTAGAATAAGCACTTATGCACCAAATCACACCAAAAGCTTAGGAAAGGTTCAACTAACTTAAATATACACAACTAAACAATAAAAACAAAAATAAGCCCACAGAAGAAGCAGTTTTAATTGTTTAGTTGTGAACAAATTGGACCCCACCCCCAACAATCGATATTTTTCACACCAAAAGCTTAGGGAAGTCACATGAAACGCGGGTCGCTTCGGTACGTGAACAGGAAACTGGAACGAGAAACGCTAGGTCCCTAAAATATGGTACGGCGGGGGTAGGCTCATTTCGGAACGCTACGATACGGTTTGGTTCGTTGTACCATAAAGTTTGGTACAATGTACCCAATTCGGTACAATGTACCATATTAATAATAATATTAAAATTCTACATTACGATAAGTATAAGCTAAATATCCATATGATATATTAATAATCAAAAGATTGTTTGGGATTTTAATATAAGTGAATAAAATTAAATTAGTTGAGTAATTATTTGTTAAAAGTTGGTTTTTTGTACCAATTCGTTTAGGTATGTTGTACCAATTCATTTTGGTACGCTGTACCAATTTGTTTTGGTACGCCGAACCAGTAGACTTCGGTACGGCGATTGTTGATGTTTGGGAACGCGAAAAATAACGATCTGGAACGCGATTCCGAGTGATCCGAATCGCGATCGTACCGCGTTTGGGTACGAACGATCCGGAACGTGGAACGCGGCCGAGTCAGCGTTCTATGTGACTATGAACAAGGGCCTACAGCCCTGTTTGGGGGAGTGTGGGGCCCATAAAAAAATCACAAAAATATAATGACTATGGGATTCTAAAGATTAGGTGGGATATTACAACATGTAGAAAGCACAAGTCCTGAATCCTTACACAAAAATTCCTTCAAATTTTGGATTTTCAGCACAATATGAAATTTGACTTTTTGAGCTTTTTTTATAAAAGTTGACTATGGTGAACTTTAATCTATCCTAAATGATTATAAATGATATATTAAGCTACAATTCAACTGTTTTAAGCTATATGAGCAATTACTAAACCTAATGCAATGCTTATCAAACTTAGAACTTTAACAAATAAGCATATGTGAGAAATTAAAACTGAATTTGACTTTTGGTTAAACAACAACTGATTTTTATGGTTCAAATATTCTAATCCACCCTAATGTGAGTTACTGGAACCAAATTTACTCCATTAAATGAACCATACCACTGAATTCCCATCATTGCCAAACACCCCCTTCAATTGTGCCAATACTTGATTTTTGAAGCAAATGGATGAATTGAGCTATGAAGCTGAACTTTAACAATCTAATATGATAAAATAAGCTGAATCAAACACAGAAACAATACTCTAAACACCAAATACCTAGGATCCTAAGTTATGCTAAAATGTCAGTTATAGTAAGATTATGAGCACAATGAGTTTTATTGAACAAACAACCAATCTTAAGCTATAATATGACTAAGCTAAACTTAATAAGCACAGAAAATTCCAAGATAAGCTAGTATAAGCACAGCTACAGTACTTTACAAGAAATTGAGAAATAAGGCTTACAAATGATCCCACTGAGAACAAGAGACCAGGGACTTTGAACCTATAACCCAATGCCTCCCCTGAGGTACTAATACCATTGCCATCCAATTTCCACCATGGTTTTTTGCTTCTTCTTCTTCTTTTCTTGATTTTTTATTTTTGGACTATTTATTTAGTATTTTTGTGTTTTTTTTTTTAATTATTGCACAAAACAGATTTAAATTCATAAGAAGCTTTTAAAAACTCATACTTAAACTTAAAGAAGCTAAATGGAACAGGAATTAACAAGTTTAAAACAAGATTAAGCAAATTTGTCAAATTAACTTAAAAATGCTAAAACTGAATTAACAAAAGGAAATATGAAATTGATGCTTGAAATAAGTTTGAATTGCATTAATAAAATAGATTACAACTAGTTTTGTCTAAGAATTACATTGAAAACTTGAAATTACACTAATTTGGTTCTTACACGAATCTACACTACTCTACACTAATACTTTCTCTTCTGCCTTCTTTCTTTCTTCTTTATAGACTTTTTTTTGTGTTTCCACTTGCCTTCTGAGTAAATCCCATCAAAAATTGTAGCCATTGGATGTCTGCAAATCATCCTAGCCCTTGATTTGTGTTCTGGCGCCAAAAAGTCACATAGATATTATCTGGTTGAGTGTTGGGTGTGGAGAGCAATTAATGCTTCTTTGGAGGTTGTGGAGGTGGAGGGGACATGGTATAAAGAGTTGGATTGCAAGTGGAAGTGAAACCACGGATGTGGAAGAGTGGTTTTGGGAGGGAAAGGTAAGGGGTGAAGGTTGGTTTGACTGGTTTGGTTGACCCTGGTATTAATCAGGGGTAGGAGTGGGCTGGAATGCTTGATGGGCCAAAAGGAGAGTGGGCTGGTGATGTTGTGTTGTTTATTTGGATTGTTGGGTTTATATTTTAAAGGGTCCGTTTGTACATATAACCGTAAGGACCAATTTTATAATTTCCTAAAACTTCAAGGGCTGAGCTTGTAATTTCCCAAAAGTTATCATGAGGACCTATATTGCCAATTATGAATAGTACAAGGGTAATATTCGATAAATTCCAATTTTTAAGTACCATTTTTGAAACTTGAGGGGTAAAAGTTGCCAATTTTAGAAAACTTTCATCCAGGGATTAATAATGAACATGTTTGATTTCCCAAGGACTAATGTTGACTTTTCTTTCAATTTAAACCTTCAGGGACTGAAACTGACAATTATGTATATTTTGCATGTTTTTCTCTTGTTTTCAATCCTTTTGTATCTGAATCACATAAAAACACATTTCAATGATATTTGTAACATTTATATGGTCATTTGTGTGCTTTTGGTCGTTTTTGTGGGTTTAAACAAGGTAAAATATATGTGTATTTAGACACATATCAGGAGCCTAAGGAGTGAATTCAAATTTGAATTGGGCATGTGATGAAATGAGTTGGGTAGTGTGTGAGGGAAGGAAAGGTTGTGAGTGGAGTGTGTGTAATTTGATTTGAAGTGAGGAAGAGAGTGTAAGAGAGTGAGTTGGAAGGATGGGATGTTGAAGTGATGGGGAGCCTATGTGTTGAGATTCAAATTTGAAATTTGAATGTTAGAGGTGAGGAAGTGAGGTTGTAAAACCCGAAAATTTGGAACATCTAAAATACCCAAAATACCCCTCAATTTCAAACTTTTGGAAATACGAATTATATTATAATCTAGGAGTTTATGAAGACGTTAATACGAGAACGATATACATTTTTAATAATTAAAAAACTTATGATAAAATAAAATATACACGACTTAATATATGAAGTATATGTCACACGTTAATATATCATCTTAGACCGATTTCTAGCTCTTATACATATGACACACGAAATCTTTACATATATACGAGACAAGTTTTGAGTTGCACTTGATGCTTTTAAGGTTGTACCATGACCCTCAAATGCCACTTGGCATCACATGCTGACTGGATAATATGAGTCATCATGTGACTAGGCAACACTTGACATGCTGGCAGCTTTATTGCTATCACGAAATTAGTACAAAAAATTAGACGCCTAGGGGATTCGAACCCTGGTCTTGCCTCCCACTCAAGAGAGTGTCAACCAATGGAGCAAGCGCTTTTTTGTGTTAAACACATACAAACCAATCGTGTCATGCTTCAATTACTCATCCCCTAAATCTCTGCTATTTTTGTAACCGAATCCCACCTTCCATAATTCACTCATTAATTTTCAGTAAATTCCATCATTATTACGATCCATTTTGATTTTGAAAATCATATAGCAAAAATCACGGCAATAAACCACATTAAACCAATCTTGATCCATCAATAATCTCAAAATACAAATTATGTTTTGAATTACGAATGATTAGCTCTAAACAACTATTCTTCAAACTATTCGAAGCCGCCAACATCATCTTCATCATCATCCCAGTTACGCTAATCTATATTGCATCATCAGTAATCAACCAAATTCAATATCAGGTAATTTTTATTTTTAGATTTTGTTCGAATTTAATCCGAATTAGGCTACTTTTGGTGAATTAGAGAATATTTTTTGTTTCCATTTACAGATTTTGATATTGATTTCAGTTTTAAAATCAACCCCGACTCAGGTTTGTTCAATCTCATTTTGTTCTTTCAATTATGATTCGGCTTTCATGTTGAGAAATTATGATCAATCATTCATATTATTCTTATTGCTTATTTGGTCATTATGTGATGATTTATGTGTCCATATGATTCTTTATGTAAGGTATGTTTATGTATCAATTTATATTTAACGGTTTTTATTAATTAGTTTTGATGAAAAACTGATCATGATATTTTGAAAAAGGGGTTTTACAGATCAATACTCGATAACTGATATCCGGTTTTTATGGTTCTACAGATCATTCAAATATACTAATGATTTCTTTCAACACGCATACAGGTGCGCAAAAGTGTTTTCATCTTTGCCTTTGACTGCAATTTCTGGTCCAGAAGTTTAAAATAACGATATTTGTTTTGCTATTGTACAGGTAAGGGATGTGCTAGGAGATGGTCGTCTAATAAAACGTCGTGTAAAAGATGGAAAAGGTTTTGTTTTAGTCCTTAAATTAACCTTTTGGAACATATTTCACATATCTTATCACTAAATTTTCTGGGCAATTTTGGGTAAACCATTTAATTTTGACCCAAAAAATTGGACAATTTACACTTTTAAGTATTCAATTGGTAAAACTTGGGTCAAGTTCAATATCTACCATTCACCATTATTTCATTTGTTGATTTTCCAATGTATGTGTCTGTATTCTCTTTTTTCATCCTTTTCCTATTAGGGTAATATGCTATTTTTGCTCATTATATTCTGAATATATCAGGTGAATTTCCCATGGATTGCCCTCTTCAAGACAGCCGACTACGTGTGCATTACAAGGGAATGCTTATTAATGAAGAAAAGACGGTTTTCTATGATACAAGAGTTGATAATAACGGCCAGCCTTTGGAGTTTTCCTCAGGGGAAGGGGCTGTAAGTTGATCTCAACTTTTAATGAAAATTTCATTTAGATGAATTGATACATCGGCAGTTACTCATTACCCTCGAAAGTTAGAAGATGATCTATGAAGCTCAAGCTTTTGTTTATTCTTGGAAGATGATAAATTCGAGAGATTTTTTTGTGTGTGGTAGGTACCTGAAGGTTTTGAGATGTGTGTACGGCTGATGTTACCCGAAGAGATATCACTTGTTATCTGCCCACCTGATTATGCATATGACAAGTTTACAATGTCTATTTTCAGTTAACTATGTATATGTGATATGCACAGCTTTAAATGAAACGATGTTGCTATTGCTCATGAGTTAACTTTGATGTTTGCTTTTCTTCTTTATCACGTGACTAGGCCTGCTAATGTTCCTGAAGGTGCTTATGTTCAATGGGAGATTGAGCTTCTTGGTTTTGAAATGGAAAAGGTTAATTAGTATATTATATTACATGCATTTATTAGAAGTGAGGATATGCTAACTTTTGCTTATTATCTAATTTATGGTGTCTGCTACAGGATTGGACTGGAATGAATTTTAGAGCTATAATGGACGATGTTGAGAAGACCAAAGGCACGGTATATATTTTATGATTTTTGGACCATATATTGTTTACCTTACAGTTGACTCATTGAGTCTGGAAGGAATATGATATATTTTCTTGAAGGGTGAATGGTATAAGAGTTCCATAAACTATTAGTAGAGACTTCACTAGAAGTTCACATACCATTTGTGTCCTTTTCCAGTTTCATAATCTATAAAAAAACATGGCAGCTGTGTATTACTGTATAAGGTTGATTTTATATAAAAATTAGCTAGCAACATAAGATATGCTTATTAGAGTATTAGTGTAAGTTAGTTGACGTGTAATAATTTACATCATATTGTTTTCTACACAGGGTAATAGGCTATTCAAAGAAGGAAAGTGTGCACTTGCAAAAGCAAAGTACGATAAGGTACACACTCTGGACCGTTGTTACATTTTCAGTTATGTCTCATCATTTGTGTTTCCGTTTATGAATGCGGAATGGTTTCTTCTGTATTATTGTTTAGTTCTTGGTTGTAATCTAAAATTTGTGCATTTTTCTGCAGATTATACGTGAATTCAATCATGTTAATCCTCAAGATGACGAGGAGGGAAAAGAGTTCGCAAGTACAAGTATGGCTCCTCATTATATCATACCAGATTCTGTGACTAATTTCTCTATCTGATATATATTTACAGAGACACCTTGAATCGAGTCAAATGGTTAGGCTTTGTGAAAGATTTAAACAAATTTTATTGAAAGGGTGGAAAAAAATGTGTTACCAGAACACTCCTTACCAATTTGAACCGTATAAAAAATGACCAATTGGACGTTAATGTGTTTTGACCCATTACTTAATCTGCCCCCACCACCTATTTTGCCAATGTTAGGATTAAGTGGAATTACTAATGTTGTGATTTTGGATAAAAACTAAGGGTGGAAATTCGCATAGGGTCCATTTATCTTTAGAAATAAGCTGCCACTGCCTCATCTACCTTCTTTTTTATCATCTCTTAAGTATCATCGGGTTACTTGTAAAAACTAAAATATGAGTCTTTATTCAGTTTGTTTGTGATTTGATCAATCACTAATGATTTCTTTCAACACGTGTTTTGCAGGACAAGTAATAGAACGTAATTGCCTTTTAACCTATACTAACACATGCCAAAGGAGCCAATACATGAAGAGCTATTTTAACAGGTACTTTATTTTAAAATTCCAAATTGATTATGGAAACACAATGAGACTTGGCTCTCGAAGAACTTTACTACAGAACCCTGATTGTATCACTGCAAAACTGTATGAAATTATAATCCGAACTATTAAATTTCATTAAAACACAAAGTCGTGAATCTCAAACGGCCACACCCCTTTTGGAACTAGCTATTGTTCAAATTATTAAATATCAGTTCCTTATCACTGTAATTTGGCAGGTATCATAATCCTAACTTTGTGGATGAGCGTCATTGACATCGTTACGAGGTTAGTCATACTCTTGGTTAGTGTAATAGAATGTGGTTTATCATTTAAAATCACATGTTTGAGAGAATATGTATACTCATTTAGTTGAATCCTGAGGTGGTTGGAGATTTAGAAAAAAAAAACGGGATTAAAATTTTACGGGAAGGATGAAAATGGCCAACGAATGGTGTTTTTTTTTTTTTTTTTTTTTTTTTTTTTTTTTTTTTTTATTATTATTATTATTATCGAAACTTAATATTGCTCATACTCTTTTACCTCTAATTGTCACCAGTTGGATTGAAATCACTTGAAATTTTATTATGCTTAGTCATTTAGGCCTGTTAACCATGCAATGTTGTCTCAGAATACACTTAAATTTAAGATTGTTTTAGGTAAGCTTATATTGACAACTTAAATTTAATTTTTATTTTCTGTCATAGCATTTTATGAGCTCCTGCATTATGAGAATACATTCGATTACATTATTTTGTATCAGATACACTTCGATTAGATTATGAGATTATGCAATCAGTCTATAATTGATATGTTCCTTTAGTCATCACCAAGCTGCTTTCATTCCAAAGATAGAATACAAACATATATTGTACTACAAAAAATATAGTGAGAATTCATTTGCTGCAAAATTGATTTTTAAAGTATATGTAGTTAAGTTGCATTTAACTCGATATAGGTTATGAAAGTTTAAATCATAAACTATATGTTGTCTCAAGATATTTGACATTTTTGAGAAGAAAACATGACCTGTAGTGACTCACTTATGAGTAACCACAACCTTTTGCAATAGATAACCATACTTCAATCAGCAAGCATTTATGTGCCGACATATGGTGAAATGTTGCCGAATTCCATAGGGCCCATAGCTACTGAAGGCGAAATTATTGCCTAAAGTGGGATATTTGTAGGCTGATTGACGACGAGATGGAAGCCCGTGTGGCTGACTTTGGGGTCGCGACATTAATGCAATGGGACGAATCAATGTCAGTAATTGTAGGGTTTTATGGCTACATTGTACCAGGTATATTTTTTAGTTGGTCCATTATTCTTGCTTTACAAATGTACAAATGACACTATGAAGGATAATTTGTTGCATTATTAACTTGAATCATAGAAAGTTAATTCAAAGATTTCATGTCTTATAGCAGTTCAAAAAGAAACCATCTTTTTTGTTTTATATGAGTTTCTAATAAGTGATAATGGAAACTAGGAATATTGTAACATCATGTTGATTTCAATTCATTTTGTAGATGAAATACTGAGTTTTTTTATATTTTCAATAGCAAATAGTTGAAAATTAAAGAACTATTTTGTAGCTCCTAAAGTGTATTGATGCATATAATATATGTACAATTTTTTAGGATACTCATTTTTATGCGAGGAGGAGGTGATTGCAGAACCAATAAATATGTTAGGAGGAAGATGGTTCAGTTACCATGATGGAGGTACAAAAATTCCTTAGCTTTCGTTAACTACATGTACATGTAAGTCTTTATAGTTCAATGCCCAAGTCACATTCAAGTTTATCATTGTGTATCAATTCAATCAAAAGTTGTCATGAAATATAAGATTTGTGTATCTAACCCAGTTGGTTACGCAAAGGGAAAAGAAAACTAATCATTGGTCTAGGAAAAGAGATGCTTGAGAAGAAGTTTTATGATTTTTTTTATTGATAACAAGTTATATTAAGATGCGGATCAAAAGTTGAAGTTGCTGACAATGACGAACCAAACCGCAGTGAGTAAGATTATTTCTATGTTTGTGTGTAACTATGCTCTCAGCATTGAATTTTAGGTTATTAAATTGAGATTTGATGTTCACTCCAAAAAGCTAGTAATGTGCTTTGCTGACATTGAATTTTTATCTCTTTATGGTATAGTGTATTATTTATAGGTAGGCATCTATACAAGTGACTCACTGATGGGTGTGGAAACTGTTAGAACAACGATTGATAAATATACAAGGTTTACTGAACACAATTCTACGCAGTTGGTCCTATGTTTCAAGCAATATGTATAAGACCTATAATGTACAAGACCATAAGACACAATGTTTTGTTGCCTTCATCTTGGATACTAATTTCTACACTTTGTTTTTTATTCACAAACTTGTCATTGGAGCTATATGAGGAAGTTCGCTACATTGGATTAAATTGTGATTATTTGGTAATTTTAGGTTTCTTATTTGATAGAGTTACATATATTTTGCTGTGAAAACGAGGGGAAGTATGAACCGGACTCCAATGTGGTTTATAAAGAAGTGCTTCATAGTCTTTAAATATTTACAATATGTTTTTTTAACTATGTGGCATGTTATTAATATTCGACTTTTTTATGCAAATTATTTTTGTTTAACATATTTGTCGTTATTCAATATTTACTTAGTCAATTTAGATATTGTCAAACAAGAATATGAAGCGAACCCGCCCATCGGGCGGGTTATGAAGCTAGTGCATTTATAAAGAATAATATGGAAATCAACACTTATTTGTTCCAAAAAATACTTCACACGTTTACAAGTCCCCTATGGTACCGAATATGTTTTATCTTTGGTACACACATCATTTGAAAATTTGGTTAACATGTTATGATAAAAGTGATCCCTTTTTGTCTCCGAAAATCACGGTAACCTTCCATTGATAATTTCCATTAGAATTGGCAATTCATTTTCACCTCACCCATTTATACTAAACCGAATATACATCTTCATCTCATACCAAAAACTCTAAACTACACCTAAAAGGTCGGCTGTTCTCTCAAGAAGATCAAGTGTTACGAAGGAGGTACAAAGGTGGTTCAAGGTGTGATCGTTGGTGCTTACTATTTGTTTGATCATGGGATATTTGATCGTGGCTTGGTTCGAGTGATCATACACGTTCGGGTTTTGGGATCGGCCGTGCCTCGCGGAATCTAGGTGTTCGTATCTTGCACATGTATTCTGATTTCGATCCGATATACTGTCTTAGCCGAGGTATACAATTAATGTGTAACTCACGCACTCTACATAATCACCATGTTATAACCTTTAGTTAATCAACAGCAATCGGTTACATGTTTTATAGTCTAAAAACCTGGATTCATGCATACAATAAATATGATACGTTAATCAAATCTTTGTTAATAAGAGATGAATGGGCCGGTTACAGGATTTAACATGTTCGATATATGAAGCTTAAAAGAATAAGTTGTAGTCTTGCATGTTCATGATATAATATAATATGTATATATTAGAAACCACAAACTAGTACCACGATTGAAGAGGTGTTCAAACGTTTATTATGGAACCTGTACATGTTGACCTTTGTTTCAGTTTTTGCCTTTCGAATCATATCTCATGCGCATCTATATCTAGTTATCTAAACAATAAAGTAATCTCTTATATACGTACTAATATATGGAATTAAAACTCAAGTAAATAAAAATGGGACATACATGTTTTTACGAGAAGAATGGTTTGGATTATGCATGACTTTATATGAATGCATATCTGTTGTGTTTTTGGTTATATTTAATGATGGTACATGCATGGTAGAGTGGCCTATGTAGCGAGGATTAATAAGCAGGAGTATAACGTGTGTGTCATGTGAGTGTGTCGCATATTTAAATATAGGTCGTGTGTATATTAGTGAAGTGAAGCGATGTCGGGTTATAAATGAGTCTTACATGATTTATTGATTTTGGGTCGTCGCGACATAAATATTAATATCGTGGGTACGTTAGTGAATTATATAAAAAACTATAACGACGGGGTCTAAAATTACTATTTTAATATAAATTTATAAAATAAACTTTAAAATAATTTTATTTGACTTTTTAATATTTAATTTTGATAATTTACATTTTCAACCCTAAACTTTGTAACGTCGACACTTTAGACCCTAAACTATTATAATTGTCGTATTTAAATCATAATATGCCATATTTATCATTGTGAGCACTTAAAACACATTTAAATGTTAACTATGATCATAATTGGCTAAACTTACTAAGTTGGGAAACTTGCTAATTCGGGAAACATGCTAAAAATAGAAAGATACTTAAAATGGTTAAATTACTTAAACCTATTAATTATGGAAGGTTATTATTTTTGGAAAGCTGCTATTTTTGGAAAGTTGCTAAAAATGGAAAGCTGACTAAAACGAGTAATCTAATGTAACATAAGTTATTAAGCCGATCATTAATTCATGTAGATTCGCTGAAGAAAAAGTGACTTCCTATTCTTATGATATGATTTCGTTAGCGGTTTAAGGTACAGATATTCCGCCTTTTTAGTAAAGGCCATCCTTCTCTCTTTTGTTTAATGTTTCGATTATGATCCCTTCAGTTAAGCCATTGCTATGTTCCCTTTGTTTGATTCGTGTTTGTTGATACTTGATATTGATATAAGCTTGATATTCGTTTGCATGCTATATTTCTTTCTATAGCATTCTTGATTCTATGCCCATTATGTGTTACTTGTATATGATTTAATTAATTTGTAGCCAGTCATGGGGAGTCCATGGCCTTGGCACTGATGCACCAGTGGTATTGACACTATCTGTGGAGGTGGGTTTTAGTCCACAGCGTTCCCTTTAAGCTAGCTATTCAGGACTATATTTATTATTGTATATGTTTACTTAGCCTAGAGCTTTGTGCATATATATTTGTTTTGCAGGAGGCGTATGGATGCATCCTAGGTACTCAGTTTAGTATTATTTGGTGAATGTTTTGGTGTGTGTGCAATACACCCCTTTCACATTTGGTACGATGGAGGGCATGACTCCTATGTACAATTAGTATATATATTGTTGGGCATTCCTATTTGTTCTACTTCTCTATGATTCTTATTATCTTGTCATCTCTAATGTGATTAACTTATACTTGCTTTATTTCTTTTGCTTACACTTATACTCATTTTATTTCGTTGATTGTTTGATATCTATTATCCGTATTTCCTTTGATCATATTCCATGTTTCCATATTCTTGATTTCTATCTCAGCAGGTTCGCTTGGACCTATGTCGTATTCACCTTCGTTTTCCTTTTTGTTATTAGTTTTCGTTTGTTTATATCTGTTCACTGGGCTTTTTAAGCTCAGCCGCATTTCTTTTCTTGCGGCAGGTTTTTAGAAGGAAGCTGGGTTGGGTGAAGAGTGCTTAGGAGCTCTTAGTGGACTACACTGTTGATAGCTCCCCATGGATTAGAGATAGACTTAGAGATTTCCTTCTTGGTTCTTAACTTGTAATTAATTTGGAAGTTGTAATGCTTAGAATTAGTCATTTATCTTTTCGCTAGAACTATGTTGTGAACCTTGTATTATTAATGTATTCCACTTGCTTATGTTCTGATTTGACCCCATAATATTACGCTTTAGATCTTTTCGGGTTGGAGTGTTACAAAGGTGGTTTGTGAGGAAAGTTTATTTGTTTTGAAATGAAGGGTTGGATGAAGAAGATGAATGAGGTGATGAATTCTAAGTGGTTGGATTGGAATGTTAAGAAGTGAATGCTTGGAAGAAATGGTGTGAGAATATAGGAGACAAAAAGTACATGAAAGTACTAAGGTGTAAGGAAATATTAAGAGAATGTTGGGGATACGATTTGTGAGGATTTTGAAATGGTTGGAAGATTAGTTTGGTGTAGAGATTAATCAAATGATTGATTAAGGTTTAATCATTTTGTCATTAAGGAATAAAAGAATTGACAAAGATGATTAAAGATGATTAATCATTTTGTCATTAAAGAATAAAAGAATCGACTCATTGCACAACATTAGAGTAACAGGAAAGAAGACAAGGGTGAGAAGAAAGAAGGGTAATTGACTAATTGCTTAGAACTATATCTTATTTGCCACTTTTTCTAATTCTGTGTAGCGAGCTAAATTTTTTTCTTCTTTATCCCTGAATATCGTCTTTTTGAGTTTTTGACCATTTTACCCTCCCCATGAATATGAGCGCGTTAATTGAAGGGTAAAAATGTAAAATGGTCAAGTTATACACACAAATAGAATATGATATACCAAAAAGACGAAATTCAAAAGTATTGAGATAAAGAGGAAAAAAGTTTAGTACGCTACATAAAATTAGAAAAAGTCCCGAGTAATATACATTTACAAACAATTAGCCTAAGCTAAGAAAGAAAGGTAAAACTTATATTTTCATAATCTTTGTATAAATTTCAGATCACCCCAAATTTGAAGGGTAAAATAGTCATTTTACATGGCAGAATAGTCACCAAACACACACAATAATCAAAATTTGAAAGTTCAGTACACATTAAGGCTATGTTTGGCAAAAGTAGTGAGCAGTAGCTGTGAGTTGCGAGCAGTAGCAGTAGCCACAGCTCCTGCTCACCGCTCACAGCTTCATAAAGAATCGTTGGAAAAATGAGTTTTCCTAAAAAATAGCAAAGCTCACAACTCTCATGCCAAACGAACACTAAAAATCAAAAAGCTCATTCTCACCGCTCATCGCCCCAAAAAGCTTCAAAAAGCTTTGCGCCAAACATAGCCTTTATATTAAAATGTTAAAACTATTCTGAAAACCCACCAAATAACACTCGGTACACACAATAACAAAAAGTGGCGAGTATGATACATTTTTAAGCAATTAACCCAAAAAAAAAGTGCAAATGACTACAAAATATAATAGCACAGGGAATAAAAGATTGGGAAAGACTAACCACAATCCATAGAAGGGTCAGGAAAAGTCATGTTGACGATAACGCAAATGCAGCCTGTTACAGCAGCAAAAGAGAAGAAAACCTGCGATGAACAAATCCCAAACCTCGGCTTCATCATCTATAAATAAAACCAGTTTATGTAAACATTCTGTGGCTTACATAGACTAACTAATACCTTTACCATTAACAAGAAATCAGTCTCTTTTTTTCACGTTTTTTTCCTAATGACTCTCAGTTTCCTAATGGGCATCTTTCTCACAATATGGGATACCGCTAGGCCAAAATGGCTTTGATCATAAATACTAGGACGGACCTACATGGATGCCGGGTGTGGCCCACCCGATTTTAGACAGCGAAGTATGTTGGTTTTTTTATGTGCGACCCCGGTATTTGTGCTATTTTATTTATAGTTCAATTTTAGCTTAGCTAAAAAATTCTTTAGGATGAGAATTTTAGTACTTAAGAACTAGGATCGGAGAAAATTGATGCGACACCCTCCCGAAAATCCTATGTCTATCCAGCTACTCGTAACCAGTGATGGAACCAGGAGACAAAAGTCACCGGGTGCATTTATGAGAAATCAAACAAGACTACATGCATAACTTTTTGGGTTTTGAGACCGGGTGCATTTATAAAAAAATAAAGGTTTTATAACAAAATCGAGACAAAAATTCATGGGTGTCCAGCACCCCGCACCCGGTTCCGTCCCTGCTCGTAACATGATATATACATATCATTTAACACAAAAGTTCCTTAACACATAACGGAACCACGACTTATTTTCTTAAGATCTTTGAAGTAAAAGTAAAATACCTGAAGGTGATAGGATGGACTACAATGACATGAAATGAACTCTCTGCTAGCACACTTGTTTTTCACGAGTTTCACGGTGTATTATATATTATGCAAATAGCTTGTGCTACAAGAAAGAAAAAATAAAAGGACCAAGTAGAACCATAATAACAGAATAAGAGAGTAATGGATAAGCTAAGGTTTATATAGTAACGAGTTGAAGGAACCCGCCGCGTTGCGGCGGGGGCATTTGCATTTTTTTGTGCTGTTGCAATCGCAAAATTTGCAATGGTGAATGGAACACTTGCAGGAAACTTACTACTTATATTGCATCTGATGTCCAGTGCAAAAGAGTTCGGGTTTACATCATATTGCATACTACATATGTTTCTGATGTCCAGACGCAGGCCGGAGGTCTTTATGGCGTTACTCATGCTTTGGTTTTTTAGCCTTGCGGTCATATGTTTCTGTCTCCTGTGTCTTCAAATTACTCCCTTCGGACAGTTGTAGACTAAATTTTTGTTTTTACCTCGTACTTTTTCTGTAGCTTCGTCTGAATGAGGAGGTGGAGTTACGTTTCCAGTAGCGATTTCTGTGATAACTTGTCCTTTACGTCATTCTCCTGTATTTGTTTCAATAGTATCACCCAAGTGCAAGTCAGTAAAATATAAGCAATCCTCCCGTCAACACAATCAATTCAAGTATGCTATTCACGCCACATATTGGCAAACGTTGACAGTAGCATCGTATTGGCAATATTTACATACACTACATACTACAGAATGCTTACAAAGTTCAGCCTATGGCGTTTACAAATTTTTTGTCCTTAACGATATCGTGTATTTTGTAAAAGAGTTAAAAAGGAAGCACTCATTTTGATGGAGCAAAGAAGATTTGATTGTTTACCCACTTTTCCATCCATATGACTGAATATCAGGCTGCATTATAAGGCATTCTCCAATTGTTAGTAAAATGAATATTTGCCTAACTTTTAAAAAAAACACGAACCCTTGAGAGCTACCAGTGGGTTTGCATAACAAAACTAATTCCAACTAATGAACAATATGTTTACATGTTAGCACCAGTAATTCCAATTTTATGTCGCAATTTTCTCTCCATCAATCTTGGAAATGTTTTTTTCGAATGGTAGATGCATGTTTGGATTGTGTACCTGGTTTCTCTTTGCTGAACTGCAAGAGCGCAACATAAGCCAATGAAAATCAGTTCATCACATGTAAATAGTATAATACAACTTGGGAAAAAAATATGTACCCTGATGTAGCTACTGATTCTTTGTATAAGATCCATGTTTCTTACTGCATATTTGTTAGGGGGGCCGTTTTGTCAATTTCTGATATCAAACATCCAATTTTTTGTTTGAAATATGCCTCAACTTTCTTTCTCTCGGCAGGTCTCATGTTATCCCAAAGTGATCCACTCAATTCATTCAAATTGTACACTGGCCTCTATAACAACCCCCTTTAACCTATGTCAACTCTAACCATCATTGTGACATCGGCGTATGTCTATACTGTCTATAATCCCTGTCTATATTGCCTGCTATACCGACTTCCTTTAGTACAGAGCGCGACTCCCTTTAGTGTACCTATTATGTTTAGTCAATGCTACTTATCTTTCGTGAGTGTGATTCCTATGCACCAGACTCAAACTAAGGTCCATATCATTATCTGCAAGAAAAAAGATAATCCATTGTAAAACTAAAACCATAAACGGATGTATGTTTTATGATATCTTATCGGTGTACGAAATTCAATTATATAAGGGTAGAGATGCTATTATTACCTTGTGCAGTTCTTCCAAGGGTGGAATGGTTCTTTCATCCACGATTTCAGAAAACGCCGCCTGTGCATAGTACCCAGCCTACAAAAAAAGATAATAATAAAAAAAAAAATAATAAACATATGTTCGTTACAAAAAAGTGTCAACCAAAGTTACGTGTTCAAATGAAATTCTTATAGACTGTAACTAAGTTTGGATTTTCTGTAAAAAAAAACCTTTATGCTTGTAACCATTTTGAATCATTCCAAAACTTGCCCAAGAGCACCCCATCGAGTAAAAGCTTCTACAGCCGGTTGACCAAAATGAGGGTTGACATTTACGGAATTCCTTTTAAAAATGAATAATTCCAAAACTTGGTTATTTACGGTTGAACTTACTCGGTTTAAAACAGCTAATCTTAACTAATGGTCTCCTTCTTCAGGTTGAGAGTTGAGACACTTCCATTAAAACTCTCTCCACCTTCTTAATCGCTCATATTAGCAACTTTATTCGATGTCATTCATAACACCTAAGACATAAAAATCCAAGCTTTAATTATACATAAAGAGATCGTAATTCCTGTAAGTCATGAATCACACAAATAAAACTAAATAACCGAAATCCCAATTTTTTCTTTAATCATTAAATCATAGATTTTAATCAAAACTATTGTAACAAAAAAACATACATACCTCCAAACCCATAAATACTCGGCGTCTCTTTTTCCAACCCGTGAAAATATCAAAAGGCTGATAAGTAAAAAAAAATATATATATATCAAGAAAAGGGGTTTGGTTGCTGGAAAAATTCGACATATTACACACCCCCAAAAAAAACCTTAGAATCACTCCATAAATGAAAGCTAAATAAAGGTTGCTATTGAAAGCAAACAACTAAAAAAGAAATATACCCTTTGTACTTTCTGTTGCAACGTCATACACACAAACAACAGATCTGACCGAGGCTACTGAATCGCTACCAACAGCGCCATCCGTTATTGAGTCTTCCGTATCTCCGTTTTTTAGCACGGATATATATATATTTTTTTGGATAAGAGCTGCTGTGTATGGCGGTTGATATAGAAGCTTTGAGAAGGAGATAAATCTTGTACGAAACTAAATACTAGTACGTATTAGTCATGGAGCCAGCATTTGGGAAAGTTGGGCCAAAAGAATAGAACACAGGCACAAAGAGGGAAAATAGTATTTTAATAAAATCTGGGAAAATGGTCCATTGTGAAATGATAGATAGTATAATATATAGATGAGTCATTTAATATACTTATTGTATGAAGTGATGAACAAGGTGTTGATGTGTTGAATACAAGCCATGCAGATGCGACGTGGAATATGGGACTTGCTTATATTTTATTGATTCTTTTTACATATGGACAGAAAGTGACAAAGTTTGATGAAAGATACGTCAAGCGGTGCCAAGTGGCAACTTGGGTCGTGTACAAGATTGGTATCACGCAACTAGCTTGAATATTAACTGCCTAAGTGCCCAGTAAAAAAAAAAAAAAAAAGCCTCACACAACTTAGAATAGGGGCAATTCCATATATACAAAAAACAAACACTATAATTCCATATTTCCCCAATAGATGTTTTAAAAGCATTGTATTCATGCATTAAAAACTTGTCATTTGGATAAATATAGAATTATGAAGTTTCTTTTGGGTATATATGAAATTATCCCCTATTAACTTAACTGATATTTGTTTAGGTTATATGGGCAAGTCAAACTTTTATGGCTCTGACTTGTCTAACCAGTATTTTTTTAAGAAGAATGATAAGACTACAAAGATTTTATAAAAAGATATCCAAAAAATGCCATGGCATGTTATTTGTGGATGTATATTAGAAAGAGATATGAAAGGAAGAAGAGAATGTCAATTAAATGTCATCTCATTTTGTGGATATTCTTTTGTAAAAAATTTGTGGTTTTATCATTCCTCTTTTTGTAATAGTTTCAGGATATTTTCCGAATGACTTCAAGATATTCATTAGCAAGGTTTGAACTTTGATCTCTTTTAAAACTCTGGAGACTTACGAGTGTGACAACTGCAAGAAGACATTACCCGTGTAGTCAGAGAAGATGAACTGGGTAGCCGAAAAAGATAGAGCCACGGTGATTCTTGATGAAGAACAACCAAGAATCGACCTGAGGAAGAAGTGTTACGTAAGTGCCACAAATGACTAGGTCAAATTTGCTCATAAATCAAGTTTCTAGTTATCATATCAGTGCAAATAATAAATTCAAGCGAGATAGCATCATAACAAAATGACATAAAATACACAATTATTGTACTACTTAAACATTAATTTAAATCATAAACTTAAAAAAACAAATTTTGATTTCTACAAGAAATTCAAAAGATCAGCCCCACAAACACAAACACGTTGTGCCCTAATTCAAATAAACACACAAGTGAGTAAGTGACACAACACAAAAACCTCTCAGGTGTTTATGTGGAGGTGTTCAAATTAACTAATACTAGAACGGTACCTGCGCAATGTGCCGGCGGGTACCTATAACTATATTTTGCGTTATTTGGTTATTCGGTTACCATTTAGGTGTCTTTATGCTTTATAAGTAGAGATGGTAAAGATGGTTAAACCAAATAATTTTAGTTTCAACAATCAATCTGCTTCTTAACAAATTAATTTTGAAATCCTTCCATAATAAGCTAGCAATTAAAAATCTGAATTTTAAGACTTTCTAATTATAGAATAGTCTCAAATGTATTATATAATAGTATAGATAGATTTCAAGCATATAAATTTTTTCAAGCTCAACATATATACACCACATATATATACTACAAATTTATCACACATATTCGAGACAAAACTGAAACCACAACCACTCGATTGGGCATCCTTCTCACAATATGGGATACCGTCAATTAAGCTACGATGACTTTGGTCCTAAATACTACTCCCTCTGTCCCATAATTATTGTCCACATTTGACTTTTTAGTCTTTAGCTTTTAACTTTGACCGTAAATATTTTTCTTTGTGATATATATTACTTGATGCAAAATATATAAATGGATTGAGTTTTAAATGTATATTCATTCGTAAAAATTTTCATCAAGTATTATATAACACAAATAAAAATATTTAAGGTCAAAGTTGCAAAATAAAGACTTCAAAAGTCAAACGTGGACAATAATTATGGGACGGAGGTAGTACTCGCGTAACATGATATATACATTATATAACACAAAAACTCGTAACACATAACGAAGCCGTATTGCAATTTCTAAAGATTTTTAAAGTAAAAGTAAAATACCTTAGGATGGCTACAAAGACATGCTACGATACAAAAACCAATTACGTAGTACGTTAACTTCAAATATATAACATACGAATAAAAAGCAGTTAAAAAGATGAGTCATTTAATACCTATTGAATGAAATGATGAACAAGGTGGTGATGTGTTGAATACGAGACATGCAGATGCGACGAATAGTTTTATGATATGCGTGGAAGCTAACTAGGGTGTTAACGAGTCGAGCTTTTAACGAGCTACTCGAGCTCGAGCTCGATTAACTCGAGCTCGAGCCTACATATTCTCAAGCTCGAGTCGAGCTCGAACAAGAGATTGTGCTCGTTTAGTTAAACGAGCCGAGCTTTTATAAGGCAATATTCGGCTCGGCTCGTTCGAAAGCTCGTTTAGTTACTCGAGCCGATCGAGCTTGTCGAGCTTAACGAGTCGAACGAGCTAATCGAGCCAAACATCTAACTTTTTTTCTCAAACATTATTTTTACATTTTAATAAGTATTGATAATTTTATTTTAATTTTTTTTTGAACATTATACAATAAGGAACCATATTTACTCAAAATTATAAAAAGAATATAAGTATGTGTTATACACTCTTGTGTTACAAATGCAACGTAGTATTCATTATAAGTTACATAAACTTAGTTTGAGCATTTTTTATAATTGTAAACAAGCTATCGAGCTCGAGATTGTGTTAATAAACAAACCTATCAAGTTTGGTCTTTTATACGAGTATCTTAAGTTGGAAAGTTAATTTATTGTAGGATTAAAAAAAAGTTTTAAATTTTAAACGAGCTTCGAGCTCGAGCTCGAACAACAAAAAAATATTCGAGCTCGAGCTCGAGCCAATTTTTAAAAGTTTATTCGAGCTCGAGCCGAGCTCGAGCCGAGCTCGAGCCGAGTTGTTAATAAACGAGCTTAGCTCGTTTAGACCAAAACTCGACTCGGCTCGGATCGTTAACACCCAGAAAGCTAACTATGGGACTTGCTACTTTGCTAGTGTGAACATTGGTTCTATTTTATTTACTCTTTTTTTCAGTTGGGTCCCATGTGTTTTTATTTGGGTACAAGGTGACAAAGTTTGATGATCACCGCATACGAAGTAGCATTAGCACATACGTTATTGATTTGAGCCATAGGCCATGGCCAGGTCACGCACACCCTCTTGAGTAGGAGAGCTGCTATTGATTATACTAGGTACAGTTCAAATTAAATTTATTAACACCAAGAACAGATGTTTCGACCAAACATTTCATGTTCAGAGTTTAGAACACCAATTCTCACAAAGATTAAGTTACAGTGGAATGCGTTACGCGCACATAAAGATATTTTAGGACCCTCAAGATATTATGTTTTCACGGGTGGTCTATGGAATCTGAGGTGACACCAAAGGTGTCTGGGGAGGGGGTTTCCGTAACAAAAAAGAAAAGAAAAGAAAAAAAAAAAAAAAAATCATTACCCTTTTCACAACTAAGACGACTTGTTCATATTGCCACCTTAGAGAATCCACTCTAAGAACTTCCAAATTGAATTTCTCATATAAAAACACAGAGAAAGGTTAAAAAAATGACTCACTAACACATCATTACAATGAAAGACAGTCAAAAAGGTTAAAAGGTGGAGTAATACAAAAACACTTGCAAAATTTATGTAAAAGACAATGAAAATAAACATAAATTCCTAGAGAACACCTAGCTAAAATCCTTGATGACTAGCATTGTATTTCCCTAAACATTATTCCTAAATCCTGTCTAACACCTTATAAAAATCAAAACCCTACTTCTATAAATTTAAGCTAAAGAAAACTCTATAAACGGCTGAATTTTAAGATGATTTCCAAGCTAGAAATAACATGTAGTCTGGTTTTCGTGTTTGTTATGCTTAGCACAGCAAACGCTGGAGACCCTGATATACTCACTGATTTTGTGGCCCCGAACAATACCCATTGACGCCAACTACTTCACCTTCACAGGTATGCGTCAACTAGTGGGTGGCGAGTACCCACCAACTTTTAGGGCGTTGAAAGTGATCGAGCATGAATGAGTTTCCGGCACTTAATGGTCTAGGTGTTTCATATGCAGTCCTTGAGTTCCCTATTGGGTCAGTTAATCCGGTCCACATCCATCCTAGGGCTTCAGAACTTATGTTTCTCGTGTCGGGAAGTCTTGAAGTAGGATTTGTGGATACTACTAATAAGCTTTTCAATCAAACCTTGATAATGGGTGACATCTTTGTCTTTCCTAAAGGACTTGTACATTTTCAGTATAATAATAGCACTAAAGAACCAGCGTTGGCTATTTCCGCCTTTGGAAGTGCAAACGCTGGCATTTTGGATGAATCCTTTCATGCTAAGAGGGCTACTATCCGAAAGATCGAAGATGGCCTCAAGGCGTAATCCAGCATACATGTTACAGTTTACTCTATTTGGGTTATTTTCAGCAAAATAAGACAGGAATAACATTGTAAGATTGATACTTATTACTCTATTTATTATAGTATACTAGTAATAAGAGAGCGTTACGTGATGGGATCTAACTTTCCTTAGTTAATTAGTTGACAATGATGTATAAGCACTAATAAAATTACAATTTTTGACTATTTCACACTCTGCATAGTTGTATAAGTGGGAGCCTTCGGGCGAAAGTGAAATACCACTACTTTTAACGTTATTTTACTTATTCCGTGAATCGGAAGCGGGGCACTGCCCCTCTTTTTGGTCCCAAGGCTCGCTTCGGCGGGTCGATCCGGGCGGAAGACATTGTCAGGTGGGGAGGTACTGAAAGATGGCGATCTAAGATTCAAGATGAGAGGCATCGACAAGATTGGGAACGTAAGAAGCTCCTAAACCGTTCATTGAGCATTTTTATGTTACCAATATTCAACTTCAAATAAATAACATGCAATACATGTTATCGTCATTATCTATCACTATCTATGACTAAAATCATTAACATGCAATACACGTTATCGTCATTATCTATCACTATCTATGACTAAAATCATTATCTATCACTAATAGAAATATAACTAATATTACCATGCAATTCATTCAGTTGCATGCTATACCTAATACACTACAAGAATCGGGAGAACAAGCGACGAACAGTTTCCCGTCGATATTATGTCGACGTCATAAGGCAGAAAACGACAAAAAAAACAATTGACCGAGGCCAACTGCGTTGAATTTTTCATAATCGTATTTTCCCGTCGACATGTCGACGGGAACCTTTTAGAATATTTTTCTAGCCTCAATAATTAACCAAAGTTGGGCGCGAAATTTACCCGCTAATATATTCCCGTCGACATGTCGTCGGGAATATATTAATAACGTTTTATCCCACAATTAACGTGTGATTAAGCATAATAATTATTATGTTTTAAGATTCCCGTCGACATGTCGACGGGAGTATATTACTAATTATAAACATTTTTAATAAATGGGTAAAATATTGGGCGGGATATTTTCCCGCTTTATTGTTCCCGTCGACATGTCGACGGGAATATATCTTTAAAAATCAGGCTATATATATCCTCACAAATACATTCCCGTCTCATTTTTTTTACCAATATATACATTCTCACAAAATTATTTCCGTCTCATTTTACACATCTCACAAATAATTCAATCGTCAATTCTTACAAGACACACATGACTTGGCGTGGTTGCACAGTTGAAGAGGAGTACTCAAAAATCTTGTCACACGAGCTCCTCTTTAATGAAGTTATGTTAACTTTTGGTCATGCAGTTTATGAGGAATATGGTGATTTTAAGGATGCTGAACCGTGGATGAGAGACAAGATTATCGAATGGTGTAGGAAAAAGCCGTACTACAATGAGTACATGGACGAGCTAGATGCTGCTGAAGCTCAAGTTGTTGCTGTTGGAGGTGATGACGAAGCTGAAAGTACGTTGGAAACAAAACTTGATAATCTGGGAAATAGGATCACAAATCTTGAAGCTACGTTTGCACATATCAAGGAAATGAGAGCAAGGAAGGGAAAAGATGGTGCGAGTTCGAGTAAAGCGGGAAGTAGCCACAAAAAAAATAAATGGGTTGTTTCGTTTGATCTGTTGTTTTAGTTGTCGAGTTGTTTAGTTTGAGTTGTTTCGTTTGGTTGTTGAGTTGTTAGTTTGAGTTGTTTCGTTTGGTTGTCGAGTTATTTAGTTTGAGTTGTTTCCTTTGGTTGTTGAGTTGTTTAGTTTGGTTGTCGAGTTGTTTAGTTTGAGTCTGTATGAAAATGCATGTGGTTAAGAACTCTTGCTTGTTTTAAATAAACAGTTTGCCTTTGTGTTTGATAATTATTGCTCCTTCAGTTCTAATTATTGCTCCACAACAACAACATTTTATTAAACAACAACAACAACAACAACATTTTATTAAACATCAAAAACATCAACAACAACAGCAACAACAACGATAACAGTACTACATATGAAATTTATCCATGTCACCTACAAGGTCACGGAGTATTGCATCCGACTGACATGCGTGGTCGTGGTTGGGATACGTTGCCATGTCAAGTTTTGCCTCCAGCACCCTTAATTTTGTCTCTAGCACCTGTTTTTGTGTCTCCAGCAAGTTTATTCTAAGATTTTTTTCATGACAGTTTCAGCACCTTTTTTGAGCAGATCCAGAACCGCTTGATGTTGAAGCTCCCAGAGAACCGATCATCATTTCGGCGAGTCGTTCCTCCTTCCATAAAAAAAAATTACATCCATGGTCTTCTGTCCCAGGCTGTTAAAGAGTAAAAACTATTATTTTTAACAACTAACCAAATTATTTAAAGAAAAAACATGTAATTGTTCATCTGCGAGAAAGGACACGCATAGTATAGTTTACCACGGGAGTAAGATTTACACGATTCTCGCAGAATCACGTCTCCTCGTTCACAAGGACAAGGAAAAGCTTCAAATTCTGCCATCTTCTTCACCATGATAACAATGTATGTTTGTGGTTGTGAGATTGAGTGGTTGAATCGTGACCGGTGTGGCCCGATCTACAAGTTGAGGTGATAAAAGGTGGTGGCCAGAAAAAGATTCCGGCGGCCGGAAAATGCTGGTGTCGCCAGAAAACAGAAACTGCTAGAGAGAGATATAGTGAGATGAGTATGTGTGTGTGTGTGTGTTTATATTGTGAGGATAAGGTGTTAGGTAGAGAGAGAGAGAGAGATATAGTGAGATGAGACATATCATGTATAACCATAGCATCTAGACTCGTTCGTTTAACATCTCATGTATAACCATTGCATCTCGACTTGTTCGTTTAACATCTCATGTATAACCATTGCATCTCGACTCGTTCGTTAAACATCTCATGTATAACCATTGCATCTCGACTCGTTCGTTTTACATCTCATGTATAACCATTGCATCTCGACTCGTTCGTTTAACATCTCATGTATAACCATTGCATCTCGACTCGTTCGTTTAACATCTCATGTATAACCATAGCATCTCGACTCGTTCATTTTACATCTCATGTATAACCATAGCATCTCGACTCGTTCGTTTAACATCTCATGTATAACCATAGCATCTCGACTCGTTCGTTTTACATCTCATGTATAACCATTGCATCTCGACTCGTTCGTTTAACATCTCATGTATAACCATTGCATCTCGACTCGTTCGTTTAACATCTCATGTATAACCATTGCATCTCGACTCGTTCGTTTAACATCTCATGTATAACCATAGCATCTCGACTCGTTCGTTTTACATCTCATGTATAACCATTGCAACTCGACTCGTTCGTTTTACATCTCATGTATAACCATTGCATCTCGACTCGTTCGTTTAACATCTCATGTATAACCATTGCATCTCGACTCGTTCGTTTAACATCTCATGTATAATCATAGCATCTCGACTCGTTCGTTTTACATCTCATGTATAACCATTGCATCTCGACTCGTTCGTTTAACATCTCATGTATAACCATAGCATCTCGACTCGTTCGTTTAACATCTCATGTATAACCATTGCATCTCGACTCGTTCGTTTAACATCTCATGTATAACCATAGCATCTCGACTCGTTCGTTTAACATCTCATGTATAACCATTGCATCTCGACTCGTTCGTTTAACATCTTATGTATAACCATTGCATCTCGACTCGTTCGTTTAGCATCTCATGTATAACCATTGCATCTCGACTCGTTCATTTAACATCTCATGTATAACCATAGCATCTCGACTCGTTCGTTTTACATCTCATGTATAACCATTGCATCTCGACTCGTTTGTGATATTCTAATTATTTTATTTTATATTTTAATAAATGATTTTTTTAATTATAATATAAGTAATTAATTTTAAATATATATATTTTTTTAATTTTATAAAAGTATTTATAATAAATAATTTTTTTTCAATTATATAAATTTAGTTTATTAATTTTATAAAACTTATTTTTTAATATTTTATAAAAGTATTTATAATAAATAAATTTTTTTAATTATATTAAAGTAATTTTATACAAGTATTTATAATAAAGTAATTTTATAAAGTATTTATTATAAATAATTTTTTTTTAATAAAAGTTATTTTCCCGTCGACATGTCGACGGAAATAAAACCGCCAAAAATTTCGTGAAAATTTAATACGTCCCGCCAAATGTAAACGACAAAATATTGTAATATTATCGTCGACATGTCGACGGTATGAATAATAATATAAAAAATTTCCTTGATATTCCCGTCGACATGTCGACGGGATAATAAAAAGCAATAACCAAAACCAGATTTGGTCAAAATTATTGCTCATAACTTCGAACCATCAAATTAAACCATCCCCCCCCTCTCGCCGGCGATTATACCACCACTCCTCCACAACTCCTCCACCACACCTCCACCACACCACCACCACTCCTCCACCACTCCTCCACCCCAACCGCATTATACCACCTCCACAGCTCACCACACCACTCCACCACTCCGACACTCGCACCACTGTGCACCTCCTCCTCCTCTACCCCTCCATTATTTAATTCTCTCCTCTACCCCCTCCATTTTTTAATTCTTCTTCTTCCCCACTTCTCTTCTTCTTCACTCCGACATAGCAGCAGCAGCAGGTATTAAATTTTGTTAATAAAATTTGTTATTATTATTGTTAATAAAATTGGTATTAAATTTTGTTAATAAAATTGTTATTAAAATCTTGTTAATTTTTGTTACAGTAGCAGCAGGTGAGAGCTGAGGGTGAGAGTCGAGGGTAACAGCAGGGTGAGAGCCTCGTTTTATTTTTTTTATTAACTTTTGGTATCCCGACGACATGTCGACGACAACAGTTTTTTTTTTTAAAATTTTGATATAACCATTATATATTGCATCTCTTTTATTATAGCCCGAGCCCAAGACGAGACCACAGCCGAGCCACAGCTGAGCCACAGCCGAGACCACAGCTGATACGTACGGTATGTATTCCTTTTTTTAATTTTTTTTTATCATATTTATGCTTTGTTGTAGCGTTTGGTTACTAGTTTAGTGATTGCAGCCATATGTATAGTTTGGTTAGTATATTAGGTTTTGATATAAAAGGGATTGTTGCGGATTGTGAACTAGCCGTAGGATATTGTGTACCCACGGTGCAAATAGCACCTTGGGGGACTTGGTATTGAACTAGCCGTAGGATATTGGGTGGGTTTGGTTAAATGTTAGTTGGCGTTTGGTTAGTATATATTGGTTAGTATATATATGGTATACTACTTTTAATATATTGGTTATGTTTTGTGTTAGAATTTTTGCGGATTGATTATGTTTCTGCTTATATAACGGGCTTATGGTTTGTTTGGTTTTCGGCTTATGTTTCACAAGCTTAATTTTTATGGCTTATTTTGAAACTTTTTAACTTAAATAGTTTCAAAATAAGTAAAAAAAAAAAAAAAAAACTTATGAAACATAAGCCGAAAACCAAATAAGCCATAAGCCCGTAGATATATTGTTTGGTTTTTGGCTTATGTTTCATAATAGTTTCAAAAATAAGTCACAAAAACAAGTTTCAAAATAACAAAATAGTTTTATGAAACATAAACCGAAAACCAAACAATTGTTTATAGTCTAATTGTTTAACTTAAAATATATGCTATTGTTAGACTTTTGTGAATGTTTTAGGATTTTAGTGATTAATTTCGGAAAGTCCCCGTCCGAAGTTAATCATCCTATAGAAAACCCGTCCGAAATTAATTTATTAGAAATTAATTTCGGAAAGTCCCCTATTTGGGACTGCTTTTTGAATGTTTTGTCTCATTTAGGATATGGATGCGTATAATTGATTTACTATTTGAGATGATTTCGGCAGTGTTTCTCCTTTACTCCTACGAATATGTCTTTAATGTACATATTTGGGGAGTTGAGGGGAAATGCTGCCGAAATTTTCTCAGATAGTAAATCAGTTATACGCATTCATATATGAGATGAATCATTCAAAGAGTGGGTTAGGATTGCCTTCCATAGTTGCACTAGGTGAACAAAACAACTTTCCTTTATTTTGAATGTGTAATAACTAAGAGTTGAACAAAACAATATGCAGTTATGATACTTGATAAGAGTTGGACCCGTTTAGACACTCGTGTTTCCAAAGAGTTTTTTGATGGTCTTGCCGCATTCGTTGAACATTGCAAGTCGTTATTGAATAGTTACGGCAACATAAAATGTCCATGTCATCTTTGTTGTAATGTTTCATGGGTATCTCTCGCCTTACTTAAAAGCCACATAAGCGAAAATGGGTGGGACCCAACTTATACACAATGACGTGAACACGGTGAACCGGATCCTCTTCCTATACAAGATAACACAACACAATGTGAGATGAGTGACATGCGTGCGTGCATTAATGATATTTTTGATATTCCTCCAAATAATGAACAAAATGAGCCAACTCTTCCAAATATTGGCGAGACAAGTAACGAGCCAGCTCAAGCAACGACACCTCCTGTACGTAACGAGTATGAAGAGTTACTTGCCAGTTCCACCCAGCCTCTTTACCCGGGTTGTGACTTTATGACAACCTTGGATTTTATGTCAAAGTTTACGCATCTCAAGGTCAGCGGTAAATGGAGTGATAAATTTCTCCAGGAAGTATTTCCTCCCAGGTTAGGTTACAATCTCCCACCATCATACTCTGCTATAAAAAAAACATTTAAAAAGGTCGGGTTAGGGTATGAGTCGATACATGCTTGTGAAAATGATTGGTTTTTACATCGGGGGACTGGTGCCGAAGATTTGGAGTATTGTCCGGTCTGTAAAACGAGTAGATGGAAAGACAAGAACACAATGGGGAAGAAAGTTCCTAACAAGGTGTTGCGTTACTTTCCTATCATTCCTAGGCTACAACGTTTGTACAAATCTATTCACACCACAAAACATATGACTTGGCATGCTACTGGAAAGTCTACGGTAAACGGTATGATGCAACACCCGGTTGATGGTGAAGCATGGCAGAAGTTTGACAGCGGTAAATATTCAGAATTTGCTAACGAACCGAGAAACGTTCGATTAGGGTTGGCTGCTGATGGTTTCAATCCATTCGGCAACCTTAGTCAGACTTACAGCATGTGGCCTGTTATCTTAACAACATACAACTTGCCTCCATGGTTATGCATGAAAGAGACTACTTTGAGGCTGAAGTTGTTGATTCCTGGACCTAAATCACCCACGAAGGACATTGATGTTTACTTAAAGCCTTTGATTGATGACCTTAAGGAATTATGGAAAATACCAGGTATCCCGACTATGGACGCTGTTACAGGCAAAGTATTCAACATGAGAGCGATGCTTTTATGGACCATCAATGATTTTCCTGCTCGTAGTAGTTTGTCAGGTTGGAGTGGGCAAGGTTACTACGCATGCCCTACATGCAAAGTAGGCACTCCGGCTACGCGTGTGATAAGCAAAATAGGTTATGTTGGCCATAGAAGATTCTTAAAAAAAAACATAAATGGAGGAGGGATACTACTACATTCAATGGTGCACCTGATTTTACAGATCCTCCTAAAAAGATACTCCGGCAGATATCTTGACTCAACTTGCAATATTGCCCACACGTTTGCCGGGGAAACATCCAGATTATGGGGGCGGGAAGATAAAACGTAATACTACAACCGACCTGAACTGGACTAAACGGTCTATTTTCTACGAGCTTGAATATTGGTCTTCTCTTACTCTAAAACACAATTTAGATGTCATGCATATCGAAAAAAATGTGTTGGAGAGTATTTTGAACACTTTGTTAATGAATGACAAATCTAAAGACACCGCTAAGTCAAGACAAGACTTGCAAGCTTTGGGCATTCGACAGGAGTTGTGGCTCGGAAACAAACAAAACGGGAAGTGCTCGAAGCCTCAAGCTAAGTACTCCCTCACACCCGATAAAAGAAAACTGTTCTGTCAATACATCAAAACAATTAAAGTGCCAGATGGGTTCGGATCCAAGTTCAAGTCGAAAGTGACCAAAGATGATAACAATATAACAGGCATGAAGTCTCATGACTGTCATATAATGATGCAACGGTTACTTCCTTATGGACTTCAGCAATACCTGGACACACCGACTTATACACCATTAATCGAGCTTTGTTCATTCTTTAAGCAAATTTATGCCCGAACTTTGATGGTGAATGACATGGTGAAACCTAAAGAACAGTTGATCAAAATTTTGTGCAGTCTCGAGCAAATATATCCTCCTGCTTTTTTTGACATTATGATTCACTTGGTTATGCATTTACCTGAAGAGGCTATTCAAGGCGGGCCTGTTTCATTTCGGTGGATGTATCCATTTGAAAGATACATGAAGAAGCTAAAAAACTATGTACGAAATAAACCTAAGCCGGAAGGTTCAATAGCGGAGGGTTATGTTGCAGACGAAGCATTAACTTTTTGTTCTCGTTATTTTCGGGGCGAAATTGGGACGAAATTTAATCGTCCCACTGCATCTCAGGGCTGTCCTCTCCCAACAAGTGATTTCCAGGTGTTCCGATCACTATGTAAAACGTCTGGTAAAGTGACAATTATTCGGTTAGGTCTCCAAGAAATGAAGAAAGTGATATGGTATGTACTTCACAACAGTCCTGAGAGGTACGCTTACATGAACGAGTTCGAGAGGTACGCGTTTTTATTTCGAAATTTCTTTTTCCCAAGTTATCTTTTCGATTAATTCTAATATCATGTCCATTTTCAGTGAACATCCTGATAGCGACATGCAACAAGAATTTCCTAGATGGTTTCAGACGAAGGTAAACTTATTATATGTAATTCCTTGTATAAATAACGACTATATATATTACTCATCTCCATCTATTCTTATCTTTGTTCATAGATCGGTAAACTTTACACAGACAGTGACCCAAGGTGTACTCCAGACTTATTCGCTTTGGCTTGTGGACCATTATCGACCATAACCTCAGTTCACACTTGCGTAGTCAACGGTGTGAAGTTTGTTGTACACAGCCGCGATATAAAACGTACAACTCAGAATAGCGGAATTTGTTCTCCTGGCGAGAAGGAAGGAGAAATGTATTATGGTCAGCTAGAAGAAATTCTGGAGTTCGCGTATACCCAGTTCAAAGTTATGCTATTTCGAGTTAAGTGGTTCGACTTGGTCAAAAGAGGTAGAGTCGAACGTTATAACACTAGAAACAACATGACACAAATTTGGGCATGTAGCACAACGTTTGAAAATCAACCTTACATTCTCGCAACACAAGCAAAACAAGTCTTCTACCTTGAAGATCCTGCCAGACGACCATTCCATTGGAAGGTCGTCCAAGAAGTGAATCACAACACAACCTGGGATGTCATTGTGACAGAAGACGATGATGATGTGATACATGGCAACAACTCATCGAATCTCCAACTGTCTGCTAATTTGAATGATTTGGCATTTGAAACCTTAAATATCGATGGTCAATCAACGTTAGTTGAGGCACCACCACCAATCATTCAAGTTGATGACGACGGTGAATTTATTGATGATGAGGACGACGATCCTTATGATATAGCAGACTCTGATGCAAACAATTCTGATGATGAAGTTGAAGATGCGACTTGGTGAGTGCTTATTTACTCACCATTTTATGGCCAATTACCTTCCCAAAACGATTATTTGAGCTAATAAATGCCAAGAAAACACGTGTTTTTATGTTTGTGATGTGCAGGTACGGATATTACGGAAAAACAAACAAAACGAAGCAAATCCGAGCATGAGAGTGGAAGACGGTCAATTAGTCAAAGCTGTGACCTTGAAAGTCAACATTGGACCCTGAAGAATATTATTTTGTCAAGATGAGTCCTTGGATCACATTTATGGAGAAGTGCATAATCAGCCCTTGAATTATCTATTTTGTACACAATTGGTCCTTGGTAGATTAAAAATACAAAATCTGAAATCACAATTAATCCAAAACCATGTCTATTAGTTTTAACCCAAGCCCACTTTTCACTACCCAAGCCCAATAAAAAAAAATACCCGAGCCCACTCCTTACCCCGGTCAACCCACCCAGTCAACATTTATTAAATAAAAAACACACATAAATAAACACACCCCGCGCCATTATGTTCATCCCCAAAACACCCCATTCCCAGAACCAAGAACCCTAACAACCAATTGCATAAATTGGCTCGAACCAACCTAGCCTAACCATCAATTGAGCTAATACTTAGATCTTCTAGAATACCATGTGACCTAGCACATGTCAGAGAGTGCAAAGGAATCTATCAAGGTCACGTGTCAGACACCCATTGGATCAGATACGTCATACCAATCATTGGGAGTGCTTCTAGAAGTTGCTGACACTTCTCTGACACGGAAAGAGAATGTACACGCTTTGAAGGGACAGATGGTGCATAACTAGTGGATGAGACACATCATTGATCATCATCTTGTGGTTCTTATTGATTGAAAGAAGCACAAAGTTCATCCAAGGGCTGAGAGAGCACTCTAAGAAGCACAATGAGCCACGGATTGCCAACCTGGCATAGAAGGCCCCAACCCCTTCACTCAGCTATAAATAGGTGTCCATTTTTAGCCTCAGATGTGTAATTTTTAGCTTATTGTTATGCTGTCAAAATTCCATTAGATTGTATTTAGTTTAGACAATGTAATCTTCTGATAAAGTTTTTCAATAAAAGTTTGAGTTTACCTTTTTATATTTCAGCTTATTATTTACTTTTAATTGCTTATTTAGTTTCACTTTAGCTTATATTTAGCTTATTATAACTCAATCTCAGCTTATTTTTTATTAGCAAATCTAATTGTCTACAAAATTAGCTTAATCAATTTTCCTTTTCAATTCAGTTAAATAGTTTTCAAATAAAAAAAATAAATATAAAAAAATATAAAAAAAAAATGTTTCAAAGTTCAGTTGTTTAGGTTTCAATTAAGTTGTACTCAGCTTATTATCAATATATACGAGTTTATATAGCTTGGTGGATATTGTACTGTTCCATTCAAATAAGCTGTGGATCAGAAGTTATTGGTGGTTATTGTGGATAAGCAGTGTCAATAAGGGAAGGACCTGCCTATCTTTAAAGATAGGCAAGCATAGTGAACTTTCTCTTTTCAAGCTGAGAAAGATTAGCTTTGTAAGTTTGATTTTCTTTCTAAATTTCCTGTTGCAACTTTGATAACTGTAGTTTAATGTTACTGTTTCATTGATTTAGTCTAGTGATATAGTTGTGATAATTGTTGTAGTTGAGTATTAGTTTGATTCTATTTGATTAGTTTTGTTAGTATAGAAGTTGCATATTAGTAGTTCATATAACCTGTTTTGGAGAGCTTCTGTGTGAATTATGCCTATTTGTGGATCTGCCTCATTTCATTACTATTTGATTTCTTTGTTATTTGTTGCTGTTTATCTGTTTCATTAGTGATATTAGACTTATTTTGGTTGTTGTAGTGATAATTAGTGGTTTATTTCTAGTAGTTGAATTGTAACTGTAAGTTTCTGGGGTGTTTGGATCTGAGCATTTCTGAGTAGTGTTGTTATTTGATTGCTGGTATTTTGTTTTCAGTAAGATCTATTAGAAGAGTATAACATAGATTAAGCATAGAACAGGTAGATATTACATAAAAAAAAATTAAAAATAGCTTAATTACTCTTTAACTGTCACTTAATTCAATTTTTAGTAATACTCAGTTTGAATTGTAGGTATAAGTAGGAAAAGTTAGCTTAATTCAGTTTCATGTTAGCTTAGTATATCATAATTTAGCATTTAGAATCATTTAAAATTCAATAAAATCAACTTAGCAAATATTTCAAAAAGTCAAAAAGATTGTATGCTGAGTATTTGGACAAAACTTTGTGATAATCTGTAGGGTTGATTGATAGTTGGAAATTTAAATGAAAAGCTGTTTTTGAAAGTTTGCAAGTAGAAGAATAAGTTTCAAAAAGAAATTTTGAATTGGAGGCTCAGTTGCTTATAGAAATTTTAGCTTAAAGTGGCCTGTTTGGACTCAGTAGTCCCCTGCACCACAAGTTGTTACCTCTTTTCAAGTCCTGATTCAGAAAGGTTATAGAGTTTAGAAGTCCAAGTTTTTGGTTGTTTTGGGATAACTGATTAGTAGAGTAACTGTAGGTACCTTTAGCTTATTATTTGTAGCCTATTTAAGCTGCTTTATTGGTCCTTATAGTTAATTTCTTATAGCTGAATTCTGTTTGTGATTTGTTGGACTGCTAGTTTGATATTGAGCTTGTTTCTGTGAGTTGAGTAGTCATTTGTGCATCATCTGATTCGTATTAGCTTTGTAATTGGTTTGATAGCTTCTGAGTATACTTTTGCTTTTTCTGCTTAGCATATAGTGTTAAATCCATAGCTTATTGCTACTAATCTGAGTATTTGTGTACTTCTGAGCTTAACTTTGATCATTTTCTGTCACATCTGAGTTTAATACATCATTATTGACTTGTGTTCAAAGTTTTATCAAGATTAGATCACAAGTGCTTATAAATAAGCACTTGTGATAAGCAGTTTTCCAAGAATAAGCAGTTTAGTATTTTAATTTTTCTTCAAAATTTTATTTTAAGTTTTTTTTATTATTTTAGAATTTCTGGAATTTTTCCAGATTTTTCCAACCATTTTTACTATTTTTATTAATTTCTTTTGATTATTTTCAATTTTTATTTACCAAAAATCAATAAAAAATTAAAAAATGTTCTGAAAAATACAAAAATATTTTTAGAAATTCTTTTATAATATTTTAGGATTTTTAGAATTAAATTTTTATTTTTCCACTTTAATTTTCTATTTTTCTTTATTTTTTTTTAATTCATTTATTAATTCCAAAAATAGGAAATTAATTCTAGAAAATAAATAAAAATTCAAAAAAATATTTTTCTTTTTCTTAAAATTCTTTTTAATAGTTTAAGATTTTTAGAAAATATTTTCAAGTTTGTAGAATCATTTTTCATTAAACGTTACGTTTTAAATTTTGCGGTTGCATTTCCGTTTTCGCGTTTTTAACATCGGTGCATATTTAGCTTGTGCATTCTGGTTATTTCACTATTACTTTTTATTATTTGAATTCCAAAATCATATTTTTCATTTTACCACTTTTCATGACTCGATTTCGCGATTCGATTATTCTCGATTCCATTCTACCTTCGCTGGGAAAACGACCCGGGAAATACTTTCACCGGTATTTATTCGGAATAATTATATACTACAAAAAGATTATATCAAAATGGCGCCGCTTCCGGGGAAGGCCGAAGTGAATTTTTGAATATCAATCTTTGAAAATCGTGTTTTGTTAAGCCTTCCTCTACTTTGTATATATATCTCTTATAAAAATTAAAAAAAAAATCAAAAACACTTTTACTAAAGTGTTTTCAAAATACAAAAAATAAAATAAAAGTTACAGCCTCGTTCCGATCGAAAGAAAGGGCGTTGTAAACCAAATAAGTCTCGTAATATAACGAAAACGTGAAATTGATTAATTATCGGATTATTTCATTTACTACAACCGATTAAGCCGGAAATACGGAAGCTAAGACATTAAATTGCTAGCTGAAGAGAGAAACACTCTTCTTTCCCGTCCCGTCGCGCGTAGTTTTGAAAGAAACGGTTTTTGATTAACGTAACGTTTCAATAAAAAGAAAAACAAAAGAAATAAAAAGTTTTTGTGAAAAAAAAATATATATATATATAAAAAACAAAAAGATTTTCTTTTCTCTTTTCTTTTTCATTTTTTTTTTTAATTTTGTTCGTGGTGTATGCACACCCGATCTTCGTTTGAGAGTTTTACGTCTCCGTTCTCTAACCCCGAGCGGGTTTTACGACATACGAGTCGGGTTCATTTCCTTGACGAGGAGGAGATGAACCAAAACGAACACAACGGACCCCCGCCGATGGGTGGTCCGCAGCACAATGTTATCCCACCGGTGGGACCACAACCGGCATTTGATCCGCGTCCGATGGAAGAACAACTCCAATCACCATTCAATGGTGTGAGGAGAGCAATTGTGATTCCGGACATCAATGCCAATTTTGAGATTAATCACGGATTACTTAATTTGATCACGGGTATATCATTCCACGGGTTTGATAACGAAGACCCCTATGCACACATCCGAAATTTTACCGACATCGCTGAGACAATTAGAATGAACCAAGTACCTCACGATGTGGTGAAATTGAAGTTGTTTCCTTTCTCCTTAAAAGGAGCAGCCCGGACTTGGATGGAAAAGGAACCGCCTAATTCAATTCACACTTGGAATGACCTTGCTTCCAAGTTTGTGAATCATTTCTATCCTCCCTCTAAAACTTCTAATCTCCGTTCCCAAATCTTTCGATTCCAACAAGCTTTTGATGAATCGTTTAGTGAAGCTTGGGATCGTTTCAAAGATTTGTTGGAAAATGTCCTAACCATGGGTTCACCGACCTTCAGCAGATTGATACTTTTTATAATGGGTTGTTTTATATTGATCAAGATTCACTCAATTCTGCTGCGGGTGGTAACTTGTTGGCTAGGAATACAAATGATGCCTTCACGATAATTGAAAATAAGGCTCGTGTTAGAATGTCGAGAAATAAGCTTCCAATGCCCAGTAATGAGAAAAATAATGATGAAGTAAAAAGTATGATTTTGGCCTTAACAAAGAAAGTCGATGCAATTTCTATGGAAAAATCAAGTCAACAAGTCAATGTCGTTAATCAAGGTTGTACTACTTGTGGTGGTCCACACCCGTATTATGAATGTCCGACGACCGGCTCTTTTGCTCAAGAGAACGTGTATGCTGCAAACATGGGTGGCAACGGTTACCCACCTCTTCAAGGAGACCGTAATCTCCTCAGCTACCGTCCGAGCCAACATCATGGACCACCCGGGTTTAATCAACCTAATCAAGTGAATCAAAACAATAATGTGCAAAACCGGAATCATCAATTCAATAACAATCAAAATCACAACCGTGGAAATAATGGTTTTCAAGGACAAAATCAGAATTTTCAACAAAATCACAATCGGGGAAATTTTCAACAAGGCCCGCCTCAAGGGAATAATTTTCAAAGCAATGGCAATTTTCAAAACCGTGGGCAAAGTTTTAATAATCAAAATCAAGTTGCTATTCCGAATCCGTCGCCCACGGAAGATTTGATTAAGCAATTGCTTCAAAACCAACAAGCTTTTATGACAAAACAAGAGGAAACAACAAGGTTGTTAGCTAATCAAATCAATGATCTAAACAAACGTTTAAATGATCGACCCTCGGGCTCTGGAACTTTGCCTAGCAACACGATCGCTAACCCGAGGGGCGATGCTAAAGCGATCATTACGAGGAGTGGTATTACTTACGATGGACCAACGGCTCCGACTACTTCTTCTTCTCTACCTCCCAAGGTAGTCGTCCGTGAACCCGAGGTGACAACGGATACGGAAATTCCTAGTAATAATGGAAGGACCGAGAACATCCAACCTCCGGTGGTCCAAACGTCTAAAGGAAAAGAAAAGGTCGTTAATGATAATGAAAACGAAACACCCGTCAAAACAAAGTTACCATATCCGTCACGCTTGAATGAACAAAAGCACCGCGAGAAGGATAAAAACCAAATGGAGAAGTTTTATCAGATTTTTCAAGAATTACATTTTGATATAAGTCTCGCGGATGCTATACTTTTGATGCCGAAATTTGCTTCAATGCTAAAAGGTCTTTTGAATAATAAAGAAAAGCTTTTTGAAATGTCGAGAACCCAAATGAACGAGAATTGCTCAGCGGTTCTTCTTAAATAGCTGCCCGAAAAGCTTGAAGACCCTGGCAAGTTTCTTATACCATGTAATTTTCCGGGTATGGTTCAATGCTTCGCCTTGGCCGATCTTGGTGCTAGCATTAACCTTATGCCGATGTCGATTTGGAAAAAGTTATCTCTTCCTAACTTGACACCGACGCTTATGACCCTCGAGCTTGCCGACCGATCAACGTCTCGTCCAATCGGCATAGCTGAGGATATTTTTGTCAATGTTGGGAAATTTCATTTCCCTGCGGATTTTGTGGTTGTTGATTTCGATGCCGATCCACGGGTTCCTCTTATACTAGGAAGAGGTTTCCTAAGGACCGGTCGTGCTTTGATTGATGTTTATGACGAGGAGATTACTTTACGTGTTGGAAACGAAGCCGTCACTTTTAACCTTGATCAAACCGCGAGATACTCCTCCGATTACGATGTTTCTTCCGTTAACCGTATCGATGTTATTGATGAGACTACGGAGGAGTATGCTCAAGAATTTCTTGGTTTTACCGATAATGTTTCGAGTGGCAATCCCACTCCTTCTTTTGAACCAATTGTCTCCGATTCTTCCCCTTCCCTTACTCCGTTTGAGGGAAGTGATCTCGCTTGGGAAGAAATCAATGCTTGTCTTACAAATGAATCATTTTCACCGGAATTTGATAATAACAACTTTGATCCGGAGGGGGACATTTTATTAATTGAAAAATTGTTAAATGAAAAACCGATTGTTTTTTCCCCTCCGGTTGACTTAAAAATGGCAGACGTAAAAGAAGTTAAGCCGTCTATTGAGAATCCTCCGGAGCTCGAGCTCAAGGATTTGCCTCCTCATCTCGAATACGCATACTTGGAAAAAAATGAAAAATTACCGGTTATAATTTCAAAAGGTCTTAAAGATGAGGAGAAGTCACGACTCTTAGATGTGCTTCGGAAGCATAAAAGTGCGATTGCTTGGCAAATAGCCGACATTAAGGGAATCGACCCTCGATTTTGTACTCATAAGATTCTTCTCGAGGATAATCACAAAGCTTCCGTTCAGCAACAACGACGGGTTAATCCTCAAATCCATGAAGTGATCAAAAAGGAAGTTATTAAACTTCTTGACGCTGGAATGATTTATCCAATCTCGGATAGTTCATGGGTTAGCCCGGTTCATTGTGTGCCGAAGAAGGGCGGAATCACTGTTGTGAAGAATGACGATAATGAGCTTATACCGACTCGACTTGTGACCGGATGGAGAGTTTGTATCGACTACCGTAAATTGAATGATGCGACACGTAAAGACCATTTCCCGCTTCCTTTTATGGACCAGATGCTTGAATGTTTAGCGGGAAATGAGTTCTATTGTTTTCTCGATGGCTTTTCTGGGTACTTTCAAATTCCCATTATCCCCCGGATCAAGAAAAGACCACTTTTACTTGCCTGTATGGAACGTTTGCCTATCGTAGAATGCCCTTTGGCTTATGTAACGCTCCAGGCACGTTTCAACGGTGTATGATGGCCATTTTCTCCGATATGATTGAAAAAACCATGGAAGTGTTCATGGACGACTTTTCCGTCTATGGTGATTCTTTCGACTCTTGCCTTTCCCATTTAGAAAGTATGCTAGTTCGGTGTGAAAACACTAATTTAGTTCTAAATTGAGAAAAGTGCCACTTCATGGTTAAAGAGGGAATAGTCCTCGGCCATAAGATATCCAAATCTGGGATTGAGGTGGATCGGGCAAAAGTCGATGTTATTGCTAAATTACCACACCCAACTACCGTCAAAGGAATCCGAAGTTTCCTTGGTCATGCCGGCTTTTATCGACGTTTTATTCAAGACTTCTCCAAAATAGCCCGACCTCTGACCCACCTTTTAGAGAAAGACGCTCCGTTTAACTTCACGAATGAATGCGTCGATGCATTTAATATTTTGAAGAAAAAGTTAACGGAGGCACCAATCTTAGTTGCCCCCGATTGGGACTTACCATTTGAGCTAATGTGTGATGCAAGCGATTATGCCATTGGTGCAGTTCTGGGGCAACGTAAGAACAAGTATTTTCAACCTATACACTATGCAAGCAAGACCATGAATGACGCCCAACATCATTACACAACCACCGAAAAGGAGATGTTAGCGGTTGTCTATGCTTTTGAGAAATTTAGACCTTACTTGTTGCTTAAAAAGTGCATAGTATATACGGATCATTCAGCCCTTAAGTACTTAATGGCGAAGCAAGACGCTAAGCCCCGTTTGATGCGGTGGGTTCTTTTGCTCCAAGAATTTGATGTCGAAATACGAGACAAGAAAGGAGCTGAGAACCTTGCTGCCGATCACCTTTCTAGACTTGAGAACCCCCACCAAAGTGTTCTCGAGAATAAGGAAATTACGGAAACATTTCCTCTTGAGACACTTGGGAGTGTGACCAAATTAGACCAAAGTACCCCATGGTTCGCCGATTTTGCGAATTACCATGCGGGGAAATTCATTAGACAAGGGATGTCGTCCCAGCAAAAGAAGAAATTCTTTAAAGATGTACAACATTATTTTTGGGACGATCCCTACTTGTTCAAAGTCTGTGCGGATCAAGTGATCTGGCGGTGTGTTCACGGTACGGATGCCGTTGAAATACTTAAGGCATGTCATAGTGGACCCACGGGGGGACACCATGGTGCCAATTTCACCGCTAAGAAGGTTTTCGATTCCGGCTTTTATTGGCCGACGATATATCGGGATGCCCATGAATTGGTAAAAACATGTGAGTCATGCCAACGTCAAGGGAAAATCTCTCAAAAAGATGAAATGCCGCAAAATGCGATTCAAGTTTGTGAGATCTTCGACATCTGGGGCATCGATTTCATGGGGCCATTCCCGTCGTCTAGGGGTAACAAGCATATCCTCGTGGCCGTCGATTACTTATCAAAATGGGTTGAAGCGAAGGCGCTCCCCACCAATGACGCCCGAGTGGTTGTTAAGTTTTTAAAGAGTCTCTTTGCCCGATTTGGTGCACCTCGAGCCATCATAAGTGATCGTGGGACCCATTTTTGCAATGATCAATTTGCGAAAGTTATGCTTAAATATGGTGTCACACATCGTCTTTCCACGGCTTATCATCCACAAACGAGTGGTCAAGTTGAGGTCTCCAATCGTGGTTTAAAACGTATACTTGAAAGGACCGTAGGTGAACATCGTGCCTCTTGGGGCGACAAATTAGAAGATGCATTATGGGCTTTCCGGACCGCTTACAAGACCCCAATTGGGTGTACACCATATAAGCTGGTTTACGGGAAAGCTTGTCATTTGCCCATCGAACTAGAGCACAAGGCCTACTGGGCCTTAAAACATGCCAACTTTGACTTGAAAACCGCGGGTGATCACAGAAAAATTCAATTGAATGAGTTAGTAGAACTCCGTGATCAAGCTTACGAGAATTCTTTGATTTATAAAGAGAAAACGAAAAGACTTCATGATGCCAAGATCAAAGACCGCGTTTTTAACGTTGGTGATCAAGTGCTACTTTTCAATTCTCGGTTAAAGATATTCTCGGGTAAGCTTAAAACCCGTTGGTATGGACCATTCACAATAACCCAAGTTTTCCCTTATGGAACTATTGAGTTAGCTCAACAAGATGGTCCCAATTTTAAGGTGAATGGTCATAGGTTGAAACATTACTTTGGAGGGGATGTACCGACTATGGTAGTCCCGGATCTCCAAACTTTCCCCAAGGACAATTGAATTCGGGGATCGAGTCAATCTCATGTGACTCGGTGAACAAAAACAAGCGCTTCGTGGGTGGCAACCCATGTTTATCCAATTTCATTTTCTTATTTTTCTATTTTCTAACACCTAATGTAAGGAGGGGGTGCCTCTTCTACTCTTGTGTTTCGTGGTTGTTTGTGATGTTTGTTCAGGATTGTCCATGATTTATGATGACTCTCGTGCTCGTTATCTCTTCACTTGGAGTCTCATTCATCGGTGCTCTTGGAAATCCTGTATCCGTTAAATCTTATCGACTAACGTTTTCTTTGGCATAATTAATAAACGGCCTAGAATTTTGTTAGGATTACCTTATCCCATCAAACATTGAGGACAATGTTTCGTTCTAGTCGGGGGGAGGGTTAATCTTCGATTCGATTTTGACCTTGCATTTTTCAAAAGTCGTGTACTCTTGCAACTCCGTTTTTCCATAAAAAAATACAAAAATTGAAAAAATTGAAAAATTTCAAAAATTTTGATGAAAAAAAACAATGAAAAAGCACAAAAAAATGAGAAAGATGTGAAAAAGTTGTATAAAAATATAATAAAGTTTGAATAAGTGTTTTGACACCTTGTTGACTTTCTTGCTGGCGAGAGTAGGAATAAATATTTTGACTTGACCGGGCGTGTTGAGCCCTAGCTTGTTCCCTTAACCAATGATGATCATATAAGCTTGTGCTAGTTTTGTACACCAGGAGCTATAAAATGCGAATTCTTTCTTAAGAATCTGCAAGTTCCCGTACTTGACTTTATACATGCGCAGCTTAAAAGCTTTCGCTAGTCTTTTACATCAGGAGCTAGAAAACGCGAATTCTTCTTCTAGAATTTGCAAGTTTCCGTAACTGACTTTATATATGCGTGGCTGATTATCGGCTAAGTATTCGCGGGTTTCATTATTTGGAATCTTAAATTGCGAAGAGCGAGAAATGATAGAGTTTATTTAGAAGCACAAAGTTCATCCAAGGGCTGAGAGAGCACTCTAAGAAGCACAATGAGCCACGGATTGCCAACCTGGCATAGAAGGCCCCAACCCCTTCACTCAGCTATAAATAGGTGTCCATTTTTAGCCTCAGATGTGTAATTTTTAGCTTATTGTTATGCTGTCAAAATTCCATTAGATTGTATTTAGTTTAGACAATGTAATCTTCTGATAAAGTTTTTCAATAAAAGTTTGAGTTTACCTTTTTATATTTCAGCTTATTATTTACTTTTAATTGCTTATTTAGTTTCAGTTTAGCTTATATTTAGCTTATTATAACTCAATCTCAGCTTATTTTTTATTAGCAAATCTAATTGTCTACAAAATTAGCTTAATCAATTTTCCTTTTCAATTCAGTTAAATAGTTTTCAAATAAAAAAAATAAATATAAAAAAATATAAAAAAAATATAAATAAAAAAATAATAATAAAAATGTTTCAAAGGTCAGTTGTTTAGGTTTCAATTAAGTTGTACTCAGCTTATTATCAATATATACGAGTTTATATAGCTTGGTGGATATTGTACTGTTCCATTCAAATAAGCTGTGGATCAGAAGTTATTGGTGGTTATTGTGGATAAGCAGTGTCAATAAGGGAAGGACCTGCCTATCTTTAAAGATAGGCAAGCATAGTGAACTTTCTCTTTTCAAGCTGAGAAAGATTAGCTTTGTAAGTTTGATTTTCTTTCTAAATTTCCTGTTGCAACTTTGATAACTGTAGTTTAATGTTACTGTTTCATTGATTTAGTCTAGTGATATAGTTGTGATAATTGTTGTAGTTGAGTATTAGTTTGATTCTATTTGATTAGTTTTGTTAGTATAGAAGTTGCATATTAGTAGTTCATATAACCTGTTTTGGATAGCTTCTGTGTGAATTATGCCTATTTGTGGATCTGCCTCATTTCATTACTATTTGATTTCTTTGTTATTTGTTGCTGTTTATCTGTTTCATTAGTGATATTAGACTTATTTTGGTTGTTGTAGTGATAATTAGTGGTTTATTTCTAGTAGTTGAATTGTAACGGTAAGTTTCTGGGGTGTTTGGATCTGAGCATTTCTAAGTAGTGTTGTTATTTGATTGCTGGTATTCTGTTTTCAGTAAGATCTATTAGAAGAGTATAATATAGATTAAGCATAGAACAGGTAGATATTACATAAAAAAAGTCAAAAATAGCTTAATTACTCTTTAACTGTCACTTAATTCAATTTTTAGTAATACTCAGTTTGAATTGTAGGTATAAGTAGGAAAAGTTAGCTTAATTCAGTTTCATGTTAGCTTAGTATATCATAATTTAGCATTTAGAATCATTTAAAATTCAATAAAATCAACTTAGCAAATATTTCAAAAAGTCAAAAAGATTGTATGCTGAGTATTTGGACAGAACTTTGTGATAATCTGTAGGGTTGATTGATAGTTGGAAATTTAAATGAAAAGCTGTTTTTGAAAGTTTGCAAGTAGAAGAATAAGTTTCAAAAAGAAATTTTGAATTGGAGGCTCAGTTGCTTATAGAAATTTTAGCTTAAAGTGGCTTGTTTGGACTCAGTAGTCCCCTGCACCACAAGTTGTTACCTCTTTTCAAGTCCTGATTCAGAAAGGTTATAGAGTTTAGAAGTCCAAGTTTTTGGTTGTTTTGGGATAACTGATTAGTAGAGTAACTGTAGGTACCTTTAGCTTATTATTTGTAGCCTATTTAAGCTGCTTTATTGGTCCTTATAGTTAATTTCTTATAGCTGAATTCTGTTTGTGATTTGTTGGACTGCTAGTTTGATATTGAGCTTGTTTCTGTGAGTTGAGTAGTCATTTGTGCATCATCTGATTCGTATTAGCTTTGTAATTGGTTTGATAGCTTCTGAGTATACTTTTGCTTTTTCTGCTAAGCATATAGTGCTAAATCCATAGCTTATTGCTACTAATCTGAGTATTTGTGTACTTCTGAGCTTAACTTTGATCATTTTCTGTCACATCTGAGTTTAATACATCATTATTGACTTGTGTTCAAAGTTTTATCAAGATTAGATCACAAGTGCTTATAAATAAGCACTTGTGATAAGCAGTTTTCCAAGAATAAGCAGTTTAGTATTTTAATTTTTCTTCAAAATTTTATTAAGTTTTTTTAATTATTTTAGAATTTCTGGAATTTTTCCAGATTTTTCCAACCATTTTTACTATTTTTATTAATTTCTTTTGATTATTTTCAATTTTTTTAAATAACTCTTATTTACCAAAAATCAATAAAAAATTAAAAAAGGTTCTGAAAAATACAAAAATATTTTTAGAAATTCTTTTATAATATTTTAGGATTTTTAGAATTAAATTTTTATTTTTCCACTTTAATTTTCTATTTTTCTTTATTTTTTTTAATTCATTTATTAATTCCAAAAATAGAAAATTAATTCTAGAAAATAAATAAAAACTCAAAAAAATATTTTTGTTTTTCTTAAAATTCTTTTTAATAGTTTAAGATTTTTAGAAAATATTTTCAAGTTTGTAGAATCATTTTTCATTAAACGTTACGTTTTAAATTTTGCGGTTGCATTTCCGTTTTCGCGTTTTTAACATCGGTGCATATTTAGCTTGTGCATTCTGGTTATTTCACTATTACTTTTTATTATTTGAATTCCAAAATCATATTTTTCATTTTACCACTTTTCACGACTCGATTTCGCGATTCGATTATTCTCGATTCCATTCTACTTTCGCTGGGAAAACGACCCGGGAAATACTTTCACCGGTATTTATTCGGAATAATTATATACTACAAAAAGATTATATCACGACTCATGCTGTTTATGATAGTGATGTAGATGTAGCAGATTGATCTTAAATTGTAACTTGTAAAACGACACTTAGCTTATTTGAATGAAATTGTTATGAATTTTTTAAATGTGTATATTTATTTTAAATGTGTATGTGTTTGAATGTGTGCATGCTTATGTTAATTTGTTCCTGAATTTCTATATGTTAATTCAACTTGTACTTTTACAGATGGCAGCAGTAGCGCGAGGTCACGGTGGTGACGGTGCCGATGACCCACCACCACCTTATCGTTCGATTACTAGCGGTCACCGTAGTGGTAAGAAAATTAAACTTGATAATTGTAATTTTGTTACTTGTTATTTTTTAACGTTTTCACTCACTTCAATTGTAGGTTCGTCACAAAAACCTCGACGAGGAGGTAGAGCGAGACAAGCTGGCGGCAGGGGTGGAGGTCGGGATGGCGGCAGGGCACAGGTCCGTGAAGCCAACAAAAACAAAGACCTCAGGAAAGCTGTGACTGCCTCGGGCCCGCAATTGATCGAGTTCGAGTGGCGTGATCAGAAGACATTTCATCATGTTGGGCCCAACCGCGCATGGTTCGGTAACTATGTTGGCGAGCTGGTTAGGTCCTTGCCGTTGCACTATCCCTCCTGGCACAACCTTGATGAAGCGACTCGACAGGGCTTTATGAACCGACTCGGGGTCAGTTATTTTTTTTCCTTTTAATTATATCTTTATATTTAATTCTTTGAATGTGTACATTTATTTAAATTTGTTTAATTGTGTATATTTGTTTAAATTTGTTTGCAGGAATTCTTCGACTTGCAGACCCACATGAACTCACCCGATTGGAAAACCATTTCGGCGGGCCTCAATGCGTACATTGCTAAGGTCTACTCCGACAACAAGGGCACGATGAAGAGGGTTTACTTCGACGGGGAGGGTGGGCCTGAAAAAGTGGATGAGATACGAAGAAACCCTCCTCCGAACGTCGAGCCATCTATGTGGGAGGAGCATATCAAGTTTTACATGAATGAGAAGACCCTGAAGCGTGCTGCTGTGAACAAGGAGAACCGAAAGAAGTTGAAGGTGTACAGCCGCCATGGTTCCAAGTCATTGGCCGCTATTCGCCACGACTACGTAAGACACATTTTATTTTTATACAAGTATTTTATTTTTATAAAATTATTTAATTATAATTATATAAAAGTAATTAATTTTGATTTTATAAAAGTATTTAAGTTTAATTAAAATAAATATGGTGTTAGATTTGCCATTTTTAATTTGTTTCATCTTATACATATGCATGTGTAGGGGTGAGCGCGGTTCCGGAACCGCACGGAACCGAACCGGAACCGCAAGAACCGAGAACCGAAAAATGGATATTCAAGGAACCGAGAACCGGACCGAGTAGTATTTCTCGGTTCCGGTTCGGTTCTCGGTTCCGGTTCGGTTCCTTGCGGGTCTAACCGATAGGAACCGCAATATGTATGTTTTCATGAATTTCTTTCATTTACACGCTTTAAGTCAGTCATCATCAACATATTATCAACACGACCCGCAAAGAAATCAATTAGACCCGCAACAGTATGTCGTCTCAATCTCTATAGTATGGTCAAATTAATGTGATGACTACCGAAACACATATATAGTGGAGAAGATATCGATGTTGTAACATATATTACTCAGTATCAAATAAATATGTACATGTATGTTGGAAAACGTAACACGTAGTTTGCTTTCAAAATTATATATTTTTAGTGAAAATCTAAAAAAAAGTTAACAAAGCAATAAAGAAACAGAAGGGGGAATCGTTGACTGAATGAAGATTTCTTTGTAATTTCTTTTTATCCTTTACACATAAACATAAATTTGTCCACTGATCTTTAGCTAATTTTAAGAATAACAAATTAAAAATGGCAAAATAAAAAGTACTAAATCACTATTATCTAAACTCGTGCGGTTCTTCGGTTCCGGAACCGATACCCGCGGTTTCGTACCGAACTGAACCGAGAACCGCAATTTGCAATATTTAAGAACCAAGAACCGGACCGCGGTTCTAAAATGCGGTTCGGGTTGGGTCGGTTCCGGTTCGGTTCTCGGTTCCGATTCGGTTCTCGGTCCATTTGCTCACCCCTATGCATGTGTATATACAGTTTCTGAACAGCAAGGACAAAAAATACCCGTCCCTCATCCAGTCGTTTTACGACACACACTGCGACAGTGATGGTATGTGGTTGCAGGATGAGGCTCGTGTTCAATATGTAAGTATCTTTTATTTATTTATTTTTTTAATTTATTATTTATTTATTTATTTTTAATTTATATATATATATATATATATACATACATACATATATATATAAATTTTCTCAATTTTTTTCTCAATTAAATAGGAAGAGATGGTCCGGCTGCGAGATCTGGGAGCGAATACGCCGGAAGGGGTGGCGTACACGGAGGAGCATATACTTGCTAAGGTTTTGAAGGGCAAGCAGCGGGGCCACATCGCTAGACGGGGTAGGGTCGTACCCGGGCTCTCCAGGCCACCGTTACCATACACCCCGCCTCCACCTCCAGGTACGTACAGTTTGATAATATATTAATTATAGATTTCTCGATCATGACTCAAATTAAGTATTGCAATAGATGTTTTTTAATTTTGATTGTTTCATTTTCAGAATACGCTGAGATGGAGAAAAAGCTTGCTGAGGCCGAGAAGAAGATTGCTGAGGCCGAGGAGAATCTCCTTCGAGAAGTGATGCGTGGGAATCGCAACAGGCTTTACCTCTCGAGGGATCTCGAGAAGCTTACAACCCCCACCAGGCAGTGTACCTGATCGTTGTAGTATAGTATAGTGACAAGTACCGGGGGATTGATCGTTCAGCTTAGGAATAGTGTCGCTAGGATTAGAAAACCTAATTACTAGTTCTAAAGATGAGGGATGATTATTTTTGTATTTTTATATTTTTTTGAAAGCAAGTAAAATCTCGGGTTTTGGAAGAGTGGGCGGAATTAGTTGCTATTCAACTAACCCAAAACTAATATATAATCAAATTAAAATACTAAAAATGAAATTAAACTAAATTATACTAAGGTTGTGAGCAGTAATTGGAGAAATTGTGTTTACTTAGACTTCACTACTCCCTAGATATCTTTTACACGTTAATTACTTGTTATACTTGTATGGATGACGGATTGTATTCCTTAATACCATTCGTGGGGTGGCATACATAACTCCCCAACTCTATGAGCTCTTATCTCCTCCTACACCATGACCCAGCACAACTATAGGGATTGTAAACAGTGGCTCATGCATTAAATACAACCAATAAAGACCTAGTACGCCTCGGTTCATGTTTCTTAAGACGTTCAAGCATGTTACCATTTGGAGATCTGCCAGTTTTCTTAAGCTTAACATATAAAATCATTCATCCAAGACAAGAATAGACAAGTAATCAACACATAATCAACATCTAGGTTTCATTAGATCTAAGCAAACACAAAAGAGATCTAGCCTAGCATAATGGAATTGAGACAAGAACAAGATATAAACAACCAACACATAGACATATTGATTGAATTAGAAGAACACTTATCTCAATTACAATGCAAGGTATCAAGGGTTTAGAACCCTTGAAAAACCTGTAAAAGATACACCAAATTCGTCTTTAGGGTTTCACCAAAACTTCTCCCTTTTAATGAAAAAACTAGAAAACTATATATAGGAAAACTGGGCTGACGGCGTCAAGACAACCATGTGACGCCGTCACCTCGCCGCCAAATACTTCCTCGGACGGCCTTGATCTACTTATGACGGTCTATGTGACGCCGTCACCAACCACGATATTTTATTCTTGGTACTTTGACGCCGTCAGGATGACTTTTGACGCCGTCATCAACTACGGTGTTTTATTCTTGATGTCTGACGCCGTCAGGGTATAACTCTTGACGCCGTCACCTAGTGTCTTCACATTGGAAAATTGATACTTTGCCGTTTTCTTCACTTTTATGCTCCAAAAACGTCCAAAATGGCTTCTTTTCCAGAATTCACTCTCCAAACACCTAAAATCACAAAAGGAACGATTTAGGGCAATATTTGATCAAATAAAGTCGGATTCGGGCTTAAATGACCCCCTAAAAATGGATCATTTTTCGCCTCATCAAGAAGCTGAAGAGCATAAGGCCTTGAAGGCGGAGATTGCTTTGATCACAGGTTTTATCTCCTCCAACACGCGATGGAACGAGTATGTTAGTCAGGCGGGTTCTCAGCACGTGGATGGCTCAGGCAGTGGCGTTGGAGGTAGTGGCTCAGCTGGAGGGAGCGGGAGTCGCAGAGGCGATGAGGATGGTTCTGGCGATGATGAGGGTCCTACTGATGATCACGAGTGATTTTGGATGTAGAGGTACAAACTTGGGTATTTTGTGTTGTACTTATGCTTGAAACAATATTTTGGCGACCCATATGTTAGTATTGTATAGTTTAACCTCTTGGCGACTTGAACGTCGCGGATATTAAAACATTTGTGGATATGGCAGCTAGGTTTAGACATTACCACACCCCGTTTTGTAGACTTTATATGTTTTTATTCATTTTGAGGGTGTTTAGCGATATTTTGCAAGTGTTACAGCCGATGGCGAGTTATACGTTTAGGACATGTTGATATTGAGTGGTTATAGGTGCTTGTAATGTTACAGGTTTTGGTAGATTTTTTCCAGAAAATCCGGAAAAAATCTGGAAAATTGCAATATTTGCAGCCTGCTGTTAGCAGGGTGTTAATAATGATACCGTCGACATGTCGACGACATCATTTAAACATAATTATTGGTTATTTAATGATACCATCGACATGTCGACGGTATCATTAAAACAAAAACAGTGTTTTTAATATTATGTCGTTGACATGTCGACGGCATTATATTAAAAACAATACGTTTGTTTTAATGATACCGTCGACATGTCGACGGTATCATATAAACCATAATTATATTCAACTAATTAAAACGTTAATTAGTTATATGGTACCGTCGACATGTCAATGGGAAGAGTTTGACGGACACCAAATTTCTTTGACTGGAAAACGACGTGGGACCCACAGTGTCGACGGTGATTGTCGACGGGAACACTGTTCCCGTCGAAGCACAGCCGTCAATGTGGTACCGTCGACATGTCGACGGTAACGTATTATTTCGTCGACATGTCGACGGAAAGGGCTTAAAAAAGTCGTCGGGGAAAGCCTCGATTGTACTAGTGATACGGAGTACTGTGTATTAGATATTACACGTTTATGCATGTCCGTTATAGAGCTTTTCTAATTGATTAGTACTAGCTATTATAACGAAATAGATTTGTCTGAACATCATATATAGTAAGATTATAAAAGTTTCTAAGTATAGCATTCGTCTTGCCAAAGTAAGCTCATTTTAGTGTTTGGATAAGCTTATAAGCTTACGGGTTGCTCACCATATCTGCCCAAAATAAGCGTTAAAGTAAAATCTTATTTTTTCGAATACTCAAAACTGTGACTTTACATCATTGTCTACGAACTCGAAGTTCAAAATATATATCGGCTAATAGATATTAATTTTTTTAATTATTTTTTATGTACTGCAGCGTTCAAATGTGATATTCAGTCTGATGGGACCATTGCAATCCAAGGAGTAACACACACCGGGGAGAAAAAGGTTCATGCCCACGGCATGGTGTTTGAGATGCACACACAAAATCTTGGTCCACCTGGTGATTTCTCGGTCTCCTTCCAGTTAGGCGGTGATGTTGACCCTTCAACCTTGGAGCACGTGTTGACTAATGGTGTGCTTGAGGGTGTTGTCAAGAAAAAACCAATCCAAAGGTCATGATCTTGTCCTCAGTCGTAGCTTTAGAAGATCTTTTTCGCTGTCTTGATGTAATATTGCAGTCAAAGATCATAGCCAGTTTCGGAAGATATGTTTTGTTGAAAGATTTGAATGCTTGAGCAGTTGGTCTTGCGGTTTTCTTGTTGTAATGGTGTGTCTGTTTATCCCATTCTTTCGGCTCCTTAAAACAAAAGAAAGTACAAGAAAGGTTTTAGGATTGAAACTTTGTGATTTTGCTTCACTAACTGCATCTATGGGTATCTGGTTTAGGGTTTGGGTGTTTGGTTGTGTCATTTAAAACAAGTTGGAATCATGATCTTAATATTAAGATACATGTTACTAAAACAACTGATTTTGAATCAAGAACTTTTAGCAAGTTTTGCAGCACATGTTTGTGAAACCAAACTACACACTATTTGAATCAACCCATATCTGACCCATAATTGAGGATGGTTACGTCTAAATCATATTTCTTTTGTGATTCAAGCTTTGTGGGTTTAGTTTGGTTGTGAGGACCATATGAGGGGAAAAGGCCTCAAACCACCAACACGCGTACTAGTACTCGCCCTATTATAGTTTTACCCTTACCATTACTACTACTCCCCCAAATAATTTCGACAACTCGTAACCTTTCTGTAATCTAGTGAAGACTATCTATATATATTGTATGGATGATTGACTTTAACTTGGCAATAAGTGTGATATATTATTGATGCACTGACTTTATTTAAACCACTTAAAATGATTTTCAACTTACTCTACAAGTTAATGAAATTTTGTTTTTTTTAGTTTACTTAGACTCATGTCATTTTCTCTTGTAACCAAATTATCTGCGGCCGATGAAATTGTTATATACATAGAAGGAAAAAAAAGAGCTCGAAATAAATGTAAGATGTCATTTGTTCAAAAAATATCCTACTTGGGTTGATTCGTGTGAAAACCAATTATATATTATAGTAGTATAGTATCGAAGTGATCCGCAAGAAATACGGATCACCCGAGTCATTTCCAAGTGAAGGTGAATGGAATCAAGAATATCGATTCGTGTAAATCGTGTAGTGAGAAGTGGTGAAAAAGCAAATAGTGATCAATTAATTCAAGTATCAACTAACAATTATGAAATATGCAAAGAGTACAAGCTAGTGATGCACCAAAGTGTAAAACGTAAAAACGGAAATGCAAATGCGATTATTAAACGTAACATACGAAATAAAACGTTACTTTTATTCTAAAAATGATCCTACGAATGTGAAACAAGTTCCTAAAAATCTTAAACTAATAAAAAGAATTTCCAGAAAAAGAAATTTTTTTTTTACTTTTCTTTTAATTTCTATGTATTTATTTTACTTTTTTGTAATTTTAAATGAATTAAAATGGAAGAAAATAGAAAAATAAGGTGGAAAAATGAAATTTTAAATCTGAAAATTCTAAAATATTATAAAAGAATTTCTAAAAATATTTTTGTATTTTTCACAGCTTTTTCTGACTTTTTATGGATTTTTGGTATTTAAAAACTATTTTAAACTTATTAAATTCAAAAAAAAATTAAGAAAAATACTAAAAATGCTTGGAAAAATCTGGAAAAATTCCAAAAAATCTAAAATATTAAAAAGAACTTGGAGGAAAATTTTGGGAAAGAAAAGAAGCTGATTAAGTGCTTATTCTGCCAAACTGCTTATTCACAAGTGCTTAATATTAAGCACTTGTGAACCCTACTGAATGAAACTTTGAACACAGGTCTAATATGATATATTATGATCAGAAATGCAAAGAATGATCAAGTGTAAGCACAGAAAACCACAGATACACAGAAATATAGCAATAAGCTCTAAATGATAAGCTAAATGATAAGCAGAATAAGCACAAACTGATACAGAAGCCAAGCACTGACTCAAATTACTCCAACTACTCAAATGAAACTCAGAATTAACCACCAAACTCAGATATAAGCACTATTGATCAAATGCAGGCCTTATTACTCAAACAGAACCTTGTCTCACCCTAGCAACTAGACAGGCACAATAAGCACTACAAATAAGTTCCAAAGTTCAAACTTATGGGGGCAAAAGTATCACTACTATGCTGAGAAGCAAGTTTAGGCAATATAATGACCAAGTTCTAATGTATACTACTCCAAAATCACCCAATTTCAGCAGCCTATACAACTGAAATCAATAAAACAGTTGACTTTTAATTTGCTGAATAACTTTGACTTTAACCAATTTCAAGAGCTTAAATCTAAACCTAGGTGTGAATTATTGATATTTAAGCACTCAGGAGACAATCACAAACAACAATTACAGATTGAGCACAATCAGATGGAAAGTCAACATAAAAGCAAACAGTCATGAAAGTTTCTCGTGATATTTGACTTTTAACCAATGAACCACCAATTTTATTATTTGATTAACCTAAACTACACTATTGAAGTCTACTTATGCAGGAAAGTCACCAAGAAACTAACCAGAACTTATAGGACACCCTAATACCAAACAGTCCTTAAATCCTAAGTTAACACTACAAGTAGCAAGCGTTAAATTATCCCTACTGATTTATTGCTTGTAACACATTACCTAAACCATATTAAGACTAATGAGACTGTCAAATTCAGCAAGGAACATCAAGAACAAGCAAATGCAAATGTGACTAAATATGGGCAGTTAAAACACAACAAGGTACTAAATCATACATAAACATCAATTAAACACTTAACAAGCTACAAATCACTGACATGAACAACAACAAGCAGAATCTAATGCTATTCTAAACAGATTATACTACTTAATATGAAATAAGCAATAAAGGTACCAAAAATTAAAATGATAAACTTACAATAACCTTCCCCTCAGCTCAAACAGAGGGGGTTCACTATGCTTGCCTACCTTTAGGTAGGCCAAAGGCTTCCAAATCTCCACTTGGTCTACCAAATTCACCCAGATTTCACCAAGAACACCTCAGGTTTGACTTTAGTTGACCAGTGGGGTCTTTTTGAGCTTTTTACTGTTTTAAGCTACTAATACACTTACAATAGCTATAAAAGCTAACATAAGCATATATCTACTAAAAAGAAACTTATATGTAAGCTATGTTCAAGAAAGATAACATCTTTTTTTGATTTTTTATATGTTTTATAAAAAAAAAAAAAAAAAAAAAAAAAAAAAAAAAAAAAAAAATTGTGTTTTTATGAAAGGAAAAGTAAATAAACAGTTTCACTTTACAAAAGTTATTAAAATGATTAAAGGTTACTACTAAAACAGTAAATAAACTTATTAAAAGATTAATAAACTAAAACGAAATATTAAGTAAGAATGCTAAAACATGAAATTAAAACATTAAAGCTAAAAACTTTTATTACTTAAAATCTGAGTACATTATTAAGAAATTAAAATGACAGCATAACATTACTTAAAAACTACTCACCCAAAACGTATCTAGGGGGTATTTATAGCAAAGCACAAGGTGAGGGGTGCTATGGTTTAGGAAGGATCCAGAAACTCAATTGTGGCCACACATCATCAATTCTTATCTCAATGTTGACATCCCACCATCATTTAGCCGTTGATAGAACCTTATCCTTAGGCCACATATCTTAATCCAATGTGAGAGCTTCAAGGTGCCTTGGTGGAGAAATTATGTCGACATTTGACAGTTCAGTGCTTCTGGAAGGTCCTAGGAAAAGATGCTAGTACGAGGTTTTATTTGATTGGTACGAGGTTTAATTTACCAGGGTAACTTGGATGGGAGGGAAGAACAGTAAAACGGGCCCCTTTGGTTTTTTTTATTATTTGTTTGACTGTGGTGGGTTTGACCGGGTAATAATAAAAGGTTGGGTCGGGTTGACTGGGTATAGGATTATTAAAAATGGTGGTGGTGGGCTTTTGTTGTAACTGGGCCAGTGGGTAGAAGGGATTAGGTTATTTATTTCTTTGGGCTTGGGATAAGAGTTTATAGGTTTATTAAAATGGGTTAAGTGATAGTGGACCAGGTTTGTGTTTGTTATCTCAACCAAGGGACCAAATCTGCATTTCTAAAAATACAAGGACCTTTGCTGCCAACTTCTCAAATATTATTCCAAGGGCTCTTTTTGACATAATTTGATTGATGAGGGACCCTTGATGACGAATCTTCAAAATATTCTTCACAAGGACCATAAATGACAATCTTGAAAGTTGAAGGACCACATGTGTAATTTCTTCAAACTTATGACCAAGGACCATTCTTGTAATTTCTGAAACTTTGAGGACTTCTTATGACTATATGAGCTTTGACTTTGACCACTAAGCTTCCCCGGCTCCGGCTATTGATATTTTTCTAAATCTCGTGCTCGTTTTGCCATTTTCTCGTGATTTTTCGTCCTTTTCTTAAATATCCGTTCCTGCACATTCACAAACACAAAAACACACATTCTTTGGCAATATTGGTTAGTTTTTGGTTTATTTGGTCCTATTTTAGCTCAGAAAAGGTGAGTGAATAAGCACTCACCAAAATCCCCCGGACTAAAGTATTGCCGTGTCCTCACGCAATGTGATCAATTCACGCTCACGAGATAAATAATTTCATAACTCTTTCTACTAACTTTGTAAAGTAGCAAGGAGGTTCAAAAGAAGTTATAAAATCATTTAATCCCGCAAACGCTCCATTTTCCAAATATTTTCCATTATTCTACTTTCATTACTATTTTTGGATTTTTCGCACTTCATACATGTGACGGTTTGTTGAACTTTCATTATTTTTGCAATAATTTTTAGGGTCTACGAGTAGAAACACTTCTCATGGAAAAGTGACCATACGGATAAAAACCGTCATCCTTGATTTTTTACGAGCTCCCAAAATAAGCGTAAAAACGAGATCACAGCTTATCTACAAATTTAATGCTAACACTACTCATAAAAGTTACTCGTGGAAACTTCTTACTCCCATGTCCTAAGTTTTTTTGTATCTCAATATTTTACTTTGTTGAGAAATGAATTGCTTCATATTTTCTCGTTTCAATAATTTTTAGTCTGATAGTGACACCTAAGTTAAAACGATAAATAGTTATTCATTTTCTCTTAAGAACCACTGCAATAGAAATTCGCTCCATATCAAGGAATTTTGGTACATACAACATCATAAATATAAGTTGCGGAGTACTACACGTGCACCTCGTGTGTCTAATTTATAATCATTCACATGCATCTCACGCGCCAACAACTTATTTACATCCAAACTCTTATTCAACATAACTTTCAACTTTCATTTTTTTTTCATCTTTCACTTTTTTCACTTTTCTCATATATTTTTTTTTTCATACTTTTCTCTTTTTTTTCTTTCTTTGACTTTTCTCAATACATCAATGGAAGCTTATCGGGTAGCTCCAAAACCACATAGATAATCAACTTTTGACTTTTGATTTTTCACTTTTTGCTCTTATTTTTGATGTTCCTTGATATGTACCCAACTTCTAAAGCAAAAATTCTCTTAAGAAAACAAATAACTAAATATTATTCAAACCGAAATACCACTAATTAACCTAGAACATCTATTATATATTGGTGACGTATCTGATGGGAGTAAAAAGCTACGAGTACCTCTTATGAGCTCTAAAGAGAACCACTACTCCACGTTTAGCATTAAACTTGTAAATAAACTCTATCCTTTCTCGTTCTCTGCAAATTTAAGACCTCAAATAATGAGATTAGCATATGCTTAGCCGATAATCAGCCACGCATATATAAAGTCAAATACGGGAACTTGCAAACTCTTGGAAAGAATTCGCGTTTTGTAGCTCCTAGTGTAAGTGACTAGTGAAAGCTTTTCAAGCCGTGCATGTATAAAGTCAAGTACGGGAGCCGACAAAAGAGTAGCTCCTAGTGTACAAGGCTAGCACAAACTTTTATGATTATCATTGGTTAAGGGAACAAGCTTGGGCTCAACACGCCCGGTCAAGTCAAAATATTTATTCCTACTCTCGCCAGCAAGAAAGTCAACAAGGTGTCAAATCACTTATTCAAACTTTTATTATATTTTTGCACAACTTTTTCGACTTTTTCTCATGACTTTTTCATTGATTTTTCTTCAAAATTTTTGAAATTTTCAATTTTTTCAATTTTTTTATTTTTGGTGGAAAAACGGAGTTGCAAGAGTACACGACATGGTGAAAAATGCAAGGTCAAATCGAATCGAAGATTCACCCTCCCCCGGACTAGAATTGAACATTGTCCTCAATGTTTTAATGGGTAAAGGTAATCCTAACATAAATCTAGGCCGTTTATTAATTATGCCAAAGAAAACGTTAGTCGATAAGATTTACGGATATTGGATTTCCAAAAGCATCGATGAATGAGACTCGAGTGGAGAGAAAGACAAAACCACGAGCACGAGAGTCATCATAAATCGGGGACAATCCTGGACAATCATACACAAACAACCAAGAAACACAAGATTGGAAGAGGCACCCCTTCCTCACGTTATTGGTTAGAAAATAGAAAATAAGAAGATGAAATTGGATAAGCATGGGTTGCCTCCCACGAAGCGCTTTATTTTTTATTACCAAGTCACGTAGCTTGACTCGATCCCCGAATTCATTCGTCCTTGGGGAAAGTTTGGAGATCCGGGACTACCATGGTTGGTACGTCCCCTCCGAAATAGTGTTTCAAACGGTGACCATTCACCTTAAAGTTGGGACCATCGGGTTGAGCCAACTCAATGGTACCATAAGGGAATACTTGTGTTATGGTGAATGGTCCAGACCAACGGGTTTTAAGCTTACCCGAGAAAATCTTGAAACGAGAGTTAAAAAGAAGCACTTGATCACCAACGTTGAAAACGCGGTCTTTGATCTTGGCATCATGAAGTATTTTTTTTTCTCTTTTTAAATTAAAGAATTCTCATAAGCTTGATCACGAAGTTCGACTAATTCGTTCAATTGAACTTTTCGGTGATCACCCGTGGTTTTTAAGTCAAAATTTGCATGTTTTAATGCCCAGTAGGCCTTGTGCTCAAGTTCGATGGGCAAATGACAAGCTTTCCCGTAAACCAACTTATATGGAGTGCACCCAATGGGTGATTTGTAAGCGGTCCGGAAAGCCCATAGAGCATCGTCTAGCTTATCAGCCCATGAGGCACGGTGCTCTCCTACGGTCCTTTCTAATATCCTTTTTAAGCCACGATTGGACACCTCCACTTGACCACTCGTTTGTGGATGATAAGCCGTGGAAAGACGATGTGTGACACCATATTTAAGCATAACTTTAGCGAATTGGTCATTGCAAAAATGGGTCCCACGATCACTTATGATGCCTCGAGGTGTACCAAATCGAGCAAAGAGATTTTTTAAGAATTTCACAACTACTCGGGCGTCATGGGTGGGGAGCGCCTTCGCTTCAACCCATTTGGACAAATAATCGTCGGCCACGAGAATATACTTATTTCCTCTTGATGACGGGAATGGACCCATGAAATCGATACCCCAAACGTCAAAAATTTCACAAACTTGAATAGCATTTTGTGGATTTCATCTTTTTGAGAAATTTTCCCTTGACGTTGGCAAGAATCGCATGATTTCACCAATTCATGGGCATCCCGATAAATCGTCGGCCAATAGAAGCCGGAATAGAACACTTTCTTTGCGGTGAAGTTGGCACCATGATGTCCCCTCGTGGGTCCACTATGGCATGCCATAAGTATTTCAACGGCTTCCGTACCGTGAACACACCGTCGGATCACTTGATCCGCACAGACTTTGAACAAACAGGGGTCGTCCCAAAAATAATGTTGGACATCTTTAAAGAATTTCTTCTTTTGTTGAGACGACAACCCTTTCCTTATGAAATTCCCCGCATGGTAATTCGCAAAATCGGCGAACCATGGGGTACTTTGGTCAATATTAGACACACTCCCAAGTGTCTTGAGAGGAAATGCATCGTTGATTTCCTTGTTCTCAAGAGCACTTTGATGGGGGTTCTCAAGTCGTGAAAGGTGATCAGCAGCAAGGTTCTAAGCTCCATTTTTGTCTCGTATTTCGACATTAAATTCTTGGAGCAAAAGAACCCACCGCATTAAGCGTGGCTTAGCTTCTTGCTTTGCCATTAAGTACTTTAAGGCTGAATGATCCGTATACACTATGCACTTTTTAAGGAGCAAATAAGACCTAAATTTTTCAAAAGCATAGACAACCGCTAACATTTCCTTTTCGGTAGTTGTGTAATGATGTTGGGCCTTGGTCATAGTCTTACTTGCATAGTGTATCGGTTGAAAGTATTTATTCTTACGTTGCCCCAGAACTGCACCAATGGCATAATCACTTGCATCACACATTAGCTCAAATGGTAAGCTCCACTTGGGGGCAACTAAGATTGGTGCCTCCGTTAACTTCTTCTTTAAAACATTAAATGCATCGACGCATTCATTTGTGAAGTTAAACGGAGCATCTTTTTCTAAAAGGTGGGTCAGAGGCCGAGCTATTTTGGATAAGTCTTGTATAAAACGTCGGTAAAAGCCAACATGACCAAGGAATCTTCGGATTCCTTTGACGGTCGTAGGATGAGGTAGCTTAGCAATGACATCGACTTTTGCACGATCTACCTCAATCCCAGATTTGGATATCTTATGGCCGAGGACTATGCCCTCTTTAACCATGAAGTGGCTCTTCTCCCAATTTAGAACCAAATTGGTGTTTTCACACCGTATAAGCATTTTCTCTAAATGGGAGAGGCAAGAGTCGAAAGAATTTCCGTAGACAGAGAAGTCGTCCATGAACACTTCCATGGTTTTTTCGATCATATCTGAGAAAATAGCCATCGTGCACCGTTGAAACGTGCCTAGAGCGTTACATAGGCCAAAGGGCATTCTCCGATAGGCAAACGTTCCATACTGGCAAGTAAAAGTGGTATTTTCTTTATCCGGGGGATCAATAGGGATTTGAAAGTACCCAGAAAAGCCATCCAAGAAACAATAGAACTCATTTCCCGCTAAACGTTCAAGCATTTGGTCCATAAAAGGGAGCGGGAAATGGTCTTTACGTGTCGCATCATTCAACTTGCGGTAGTCGATACAAACTCTCCATCCGGTCACAAGTCTAGTCGGTATAAGCTCATTATCTTCGTTTTTCACAACAGTGATTCCGCCCTTCTTTGGAACACAATGAATCGGGCTAACCCATGAACTATCAGAGATCAGATAAATCATTCCAGCGTCAAGGAGTTTAATAACTTCCTTTTTGATCACTTCGTGGATTAGTGGGTTAACCCGTCGTTGTTGTTGGACGGAAGCTTTATGATTATCGTCAAGCAGAATCTTATGAGTACAAAATCGAGGGTCGATTCCCTTAATGTCGGATATTTGCCAAGCAATAGCACTTTTATGCTTCCGAAGCACATCTAAGAGTCGTGTCTTCTCCTCATCTTTAAGGCCTTTTGATATTATAACCGGTAATTTATCATTTTTTTCCAAGTATGCGTATTCGAGATGAGGAGGCAAATCCTTGAGCTCGAGCTCCGGAGGATTCTCAATAGATGGCTTTACTTCTTTTACGTCTGCCATTTTTAAGTCCATCGGAGGGGGAGAAACAATCGGGTTTTCATTTAATAATTTCCCAATTAATAAAATATCCCCCTCCGGATCAAAGTTATTATTATCAATTTCCGGTGAAAATGATTCATTTGAAAGACAAGCATTAATTTCTTCCCAAGCGAGATCACTTCCCTCAAACGAAGTGAGGGAAGGGGAAGAATCGGAGACGATTGGTTCAAAAGAAGGAGTGGGATTGCCACTCGAAGCATTTTCGGTAAAACCAAGAAGTTCTTGAGAATACTCCTCCGTAGCTTCATCAATAACATCGATTCGGTTGACGGAAGCAACATCGTAGTCGGAGGAGTATCTCGTGGTTTGATCAAGGTTAAAAGTGACGGCTTCATTTCCAACACGTAAAGTAATCTCCTAGTCATAAACATCAATTAAGGCACGACCGGTCCGTAGGAAACCTCTCCCAAGAATGAGAGGAACCCGTGGATCGGCATCGAAATCAACAACCACAAAATCTGCAGGGAAATGGAATTTCCCAACATTGACAAAAATATCCTCGGCTATGCCAATTGGACGAGACGTAGATCGGTCGGCAAGCTCGAGGGTCATAAGCGTCGGTGTCAAGTTAGGGAGAGACAACTTTCTCTAAATCGACAATGGCATTAGGTTAATACTAGCACCAAGATCGGCCAAGGAGAAGCATTGAACCATACCCGGAAAATTGCACGGTATAAGAAACTTGCCAGGGTCTTCAAGCTTTTCGGGTAGCTTTTTAAGAAGAACCGCTGAGCAATTCTCGTTCATTTGGGTTCTTGACATTTCAAAAAGCTTTTCCTTATTATTTAAAAGACCTTTTAGCATCGAAGCAAATATGGGCATCAAAAGTATAGCATCCGCGAGACTTATATCAAAGTGCAATTCTTGAAAAATCTGATAAAATTTTTCCATTTGGTTTTTATCTTTCTCGTGGTGCTTTTGTTCGTTTAAACGTGACGGATAAGGCAATTTTGTTTTAACGAGAATCACTTTTTCATAAACAACTTTTTCCTTTCCCTTGGACGTCGGGACCACCGGAGGTTGGATGTCTTCGGTCCTTCCATTATTAATAGGAATTTCCGTATCCGTTGTCGCCTCAGGTTCACGGGCGACTACCTTGGGAAGTAGAGAAGAAGGGGTAGTCGGAGCCGTTGGTCCATCATAAGAAACACCACTCCTTGTCGTGATCGCTTTAGCATCGCCCCTCGGGGTTAGCGATCGTGTTGCTAGGCAAAGTTCCATAGCCCGAGGGTCGATCATTTAAACGCTTGTTAAGATCATTGATTTGAGTAGCTAGCAACCTTGTTGTTTCTTCTTGTTTTGTCATAAAGGCTTGTTGGTTTTGAAGCAATTGCTTAATCAACTCTTCCGTGGGCGACAGATTTGGAATAACAGCTTGATTTTGATTATTGAAACTTTGCCCATGGTTTTGAAAGTTGCCATGATTCAGATTTGCATTATTAAAATTCCCTTGATTATTCTGAAAATTCCCATTATTTTGAAAATTGTTCCCTTGAGGCGGGGCTTGGTTTTGATTTCCCTAAAAATTCCGATTGTGGTTAACACCTTGGTTTGGAAAACCTTGATTTTGCCGATTTTGATTTTGATTAACTTGATGTGTACGGTTTTGCACATTGTTATTATGACTCTGATTTTGAAAACCGAGTGGTCCAAGATAATGGCTTGAACGGTAGCTGAGGAGATTTCGATCTCCTTGAAGAGGTGGGTAACCGTTGCCACCCATATTTGCAGCATACACGTTCTCTTGAGCATAAGCTCCGGTTGACGGACACTCGTTATACGGATGTGGACCACCACAAGTAACACAACCTTGATTCACAACATTGACTTGATGACTTGGTTTTTCAATGGACATTGCATCAACTTTCTTAGTTAAAGCCACAATCATATTTACCAATTCATCATTATTTTTACCATTATTAGACACTTGTGGTTTATTTCTTGACATTCTAACACGAGCTTTATTCTCAATTATCATGAAAGCATCATTCGTATTTCTAGCCAACAAGTTCCCACCCGCAGCAGAGTTGAGTGAGTCTTGGTCAACATGACTTGACCCATTATAGAAAGTGTCAATCTGCTGAAGGGGTGTGAACCCATGGTTCGGACATTTTTCCATCAAATCTTTGAATCGGTCCCAAGCTTCACTAAACGACTCATCAAAAGCTTGTTGGAACCGAAAGATTTGGGAACGTAGATTAGAAGTTTTAGAAGGAGGATAGAAATAATTCACAAACTTGGAAGCAAGATCATTCCAAGTGTGAATCGAATTGGGCGGTTCCTTTTCCAGCCAAGTCCGGGCTGCTCCTTTTAAGGAGAAAGGAAATAACTTCAATTTCACCACATCGTGAGGAACTTGGTTCATTTTAATAGTCTCAGCGATGTCGGTGAAATTTTTGACGTGAGCATAGGGGTCTTCGTTATCAAACCCGTGAAAGGATATACCCGTGATTAAATTGAGTAATCCATGATTGATTTTAAAGTTGGCATTGATGTCCGGAATCACAATAGCTCTCCTCACACCGTTAAATGGTGATTGGAGTTGTTCTTCCATCGGACGAGCATCAAATGCCGGTTGTTGTCCCATCGGCGGGATAACATTGTGCTGCGGACCACCCATCGGCGGGGGTCCGTTGTGTTGTTCGTTATGGTTCATCCCCTCGTCGTCAAGGAAATGAACCCGACTTGTATGTCGTAAAACCCGCTCGGGGTTTGAGAGCGGAGAAGTAAGATTCTCAGAAGTAGAACGGGTGTGCATACACCAAAAAAAAAATGAAAAAGAAAATAGAAAAGAAAATCTTTTTGTTTTTATTTATTTTTCAATTTTTTTATTTTTTCTCAAAAACTTTTTTTTTTTTTTTTTTGTTTTTCTTTTCTTAAAACGTAACGTTAATCGAAAACCGTTTCTTTCAAAACCACGCGCGACGGGACGGGAGAGAAGAATGGATCTCTCTTCAGCTAACAATTTAATGTCTTAGCTATCCGTATTTCCCGCTTATTCGGTTGTAGTAATTGAAATAGTCCGATAAACAACTAAATTACGTTTTCGTTATGTTGGGAGACTTATTTGGTTTACAACGCCCTTCCTTTTGGTCGAGTCGAGGCTGTAACTTTTATTATTTTTTTGGTATTTTGTAAACACTTTAGGAAAAGTGTTTTGAATTTTTCAATTTTTATATAAATATATATACAAAATAGAGGAAGGCTTAACAAAACACGATTTTTCAAAACAATATTCAAAAATTCACTTCAAGCCTTCCCCGGCAGCGGCGCCAAAAATTGATTCGTGTGAAAACCAATTATATATTATAGTAGTATAGTATCTAAGTGATCCGCAAGAAATATGGATCACCCGAGTCGTTTCCAAGTGAAGATGAATGGAATCAAGAATATCGATTCGTGTAAATCGTGTAGTGAGAAGTGGTGAAAAAGCAAATAGTGATCAATTAATTCAAATATCAACTAACAATTATGAAATATGCAAAGAGTACAAGCTAGTAATGCACCAAAGTCTAAAACGTAAAAACGGAAATGCAAATGCGATTATTAAACGTAACATACGAAATAAAACGTGACTTTTATTCTAAAAATGATCCTACGAATGTGAAACAAGTTCCTAAAAATCTTAAACTAATAAAAAGAATTTCCAGAAAAAGAAAATTATTTTTTTTACTTTTCTTTTAGTTTCTATGTATTTATTTTACTTTTTTGTAATTTTAAATGAATTAAAATGGAAGAAAAAAGAAAAATAAGGTGGAAAAATGAAAATTTAAATCTGAAAATTCTAAAATATTATAAAAGAATTTCTAAAAATATTTTTGTATTTTTCACAGCTTTTTCTGACTTTTTATGGATTTTTGGTATTTAAAAACTATTTTAAAATTATTAAATTCAAAAAAAAATTAAGAAAAATACTAAAAATGCTTGGAAAAATCTGGAAAAATTCCAAAAAATCTAAAATATTAAAAAGAACTTGGAGGAAAATTTTGGGAAAGAAAAGAAGCTGATTAAGTGCTTATTCTGCCAAACTGCTTATTCACAAGTGCTTAATATTAAGCACTTGTGAACCCTACTGAATGAAACTTTGAACACAGGTCTAATATGATATATTATGATCAGAAATGCAAAGAATGATCAAGTGCAAGCACAGAAAACCACAGATACACAGAAATATAGCAATAAGCTCTAAATGATAAGCAGAATAAGCACAAACTGATACAGAAGCCAAGCACTGACTCAAATTACTCCAACTACTCAAATGAAACTCAGAATTAACCACCAAACTCAGATATAAGCACTATTGATCAAATGCAGGCCTTATTACTCAAACAGAACCTTGTCTCACCCTAGCAACTAGACAGGCACAATAAGCACTACAAATAAGTTCCAAAGTTCAAACTTATGGGGGCAAAAGTATCACTACTATGCTGAGAAGCAAGTTTAGGCAATATAATGACCAAGTTCTAATGTATACTACTCCAAAATCACCCAATTTCAGCAGCCTATACAACTGAAATCAATAAAACAGTTGACTTTTAATTTGCTGAATAACTCTGACTTTAACCAATTTCAAGAGCTTAAATCTAAACCTAGGTGTGTATTATTGATATTTAAGCACTCGGGAGACAATCACAAACAACAATTACACAGATTGAGCACAATCAGATGGAAAGTCAACATAAAAGCAAACAGTCATGAAAGTTTCTAGTGATATTTGACTTTTAACCAATGAACCACCAATTTTATTATTTGATTAACCTAAACTAAGTCTACTTATGCAGGAAAGTCACCAAGAAACTAACCAGAACTTATAGGACACCCTAATACCAAACAGTCCTTAAATCCTAAGTTAACACTACAAGTAGCAAGCGTTAAATTATCCCTACTGATTTATTGCTTGTAACACATTATCTAAACCATATTAAGACTAATGAGACTGTCAAATTCAGCAAGGAACATCAAGAACAAGCAAATGCAAATGTGACTAAATATGGGCAGTTAAAACATAACAAGGTACTAAATCATACATGAACATCAATTAAACACTTAACAAGCTACAAATCACTGACATGAACAACAACAAGCAGAATCTAATGCTATTCTAAACAGATTATACTACTTAATATGAAATAAGCAATAAAGGTACTAAAAATTAAAATGATAAACTTACAATAACCTTCCCCTCAGCTCAAACAGAGGGGGTTCACTATGCTTACCTACCTTTAGGTAGGCCAATGGCTTCCAAATCTCCACTTGGTCTACCAAATTCACCCAGATTTCACCAAGAACACCTCAGGTTTGACTTTAGTTGACCAATGGGGTCTTTTTGAGCTTTTGACTGTTTTAAGCTACTAATACACTTACAATAGCTATAAAAGCTAATATAAGCATATATCTACTAAAAAGAAGCTTATATGTAAGCTATGTTCAAGAAAGATAACATCTTTTTTTGATTTTTTATATGTTTTATAATTTTTTTTTGTGTTTTTATGAAAGGAAAAGTAAATAAACAGTTTCACTTTACAAAAGCTATTAAAATGATTAAAGGTTATTACTAAAATAGTAAATAAACTTATTAAAAGATTAATAAACTAAAACGAAATATTAAGTAAGAAAGCTAAAACATGAAATTAAAACATTAAAGCTAAAAACTTTTATTACTTAAAATCTGAGTACATTATTAAGAAATTAAAATGACAGCATAACATTACTTAAAAACTACTCACCCAAAACGTATCTAAGGGGGGTATTTATAGCAAAGCACAAGGTGAGGGCTGCTAGGGTTTATGAAGGATCCAGACACTCAATTGTGGCCACACATCATCAATTCTTATCTCAATGTTGACATCCCACCATCATTTAGCCGTTGATAGAACCTTATCCTTAGGCCACGTATCTTAATCCAATGAGAGAGCTTCAAGGTGCCTTGGTGGAGAAATTATGTCGACATCTGACAGGTCAGTGCTTCTAGAAGGTCCTAGGAAAAGATGTTAGTACGAGGTTTAATTTACCAGGGTAACTTGGATGGGAGGGAAGAACAGTAAAACGCGCCCCTTTGTTTTTTTTTATTATTTGTTTGACTATGGTGGGTTTGACCGGGTAATAATAAAAGGTTGGGTCGGGTTGACTGGGTATAGGATTATTAAAAATGGTGGTGGTGGGCTTTTGTTGTAACTGGGCCAGTGGGTAGAAGGGATTAGGTTATTTATTTCTTTGGGCTTGGGATAAGAGTTTATAGGTTTATTAAAATGAGTCAAGTGATAGTGGACCAGGTTTGTGTTTGTTATCTCAACCAAGGGACCAAATCTGCATTTCTGAAAATACAAGGACCTTTGCTGCCAACTTCTCAAATATTATTCCAAGGGCTCTTTTTGACATAATTTGATTGATGAGTGATGAGTGTCTAAATACTCATCATTTTATACCTATTTGAACCCACAAAAACAACCAAAAACACACAAATGAATCACAAAATGTTACAAATTCATCACAATGTGTTTTTATGTGATTCAGGTACAAAAGATTGAAAAAACAAGTGAAAAATGCGCAAAGTTCACACAAATGTCGTTTTCAGTCCCTGGAGTTACACAATTTGTCAAAACTAGTCCCTAAAGGTTTAAAATGAATGAAAAGTCAACTTAAGTCCTTGGGAAATCAAAAATGTTCACAAAACATCCCTGGACAAAAGTTTACACAACTTAGCAACTTTTACCCCTCAAGTATCAAAACTGGCAAAATAGGTCCCTGGGTATTCAAAACTTGAAAATTTACAAAATATACCCTTGTACTATGCATGAATGACAATTTGGAACTTTATTGATAACTTTTGGGAATTTACAAAACAAGTCCCTCAAAAATCCAAATTTACACAAATGGTCCTTTAAGTTTTTAAATATAAATAAATACTACTTTTGGTCCTTGTGTTATGTTTACTTGGCAGGTTTGGTCCTTAAAGATAGTTTGGAATTTTGGCAATCAAGGTCCTTCAAGAAAACAGAAATTACAACATTAGTCCTTGGGCTTTTGTACAAATAATACCAATCCGGACCCTTTTTATTACTAAATCCAAACACAAACCCAACCTCAGCCCACCATCTAGGCCCAAAACATAAACCCCAGCCCACACCCCTAATTATAAAACCTGGTTTGACCCCGTTGACCCCGCCAAAACCAGGTTCACTGTTCATCTCCCTCACCTCAACCTTAAACCTGAAACCAGGTGGTTTCATGCCACCTCCCCCCTCCACTTGCTACCCCAGCTCACCCCCTACTCCTTTACACCTCACAAACCTATCCCACACCTCATTAAATGCTTCCCCACCATCTCACAAGCAACCTTTCCCCCCTTGCCTCTGTTTTTCTTCCTACTTGACCCTAAAAGCTTCAAAAGCTCACCATCTTGCCTCTTCCACCTCTACATGCATCCAAGATACATTAAATGCCTTCAAACCGCCTCAAGTTACTTGCAAGGACTTTGGCGCCAAAAATCTGTTTGAACGATTGAGATCAATTGGACAATATCAAGGGCTAAGATTGAAGTCAGAGTTTGGGAGTGGCCTCCAAGGTTCAAAAGACTATAAAAGAAGAAGAGAATCAGGGGAATACTTACTCTTGGGCTAGCCATTTGTCACTAGTGTAACTTAAATTTAAATTGCTTTCGTAGTGTAAATCTTTACATGTTTTCAGTAGTGTAATTGTTATTTCAACTTCCATTAGTGTAATGAAACCTTTATCTTTCAGTTTAATGCAAGTCTCTTTTATAATTCATGTTTGTCATATTTTCCTTTAATTTTCAAGTCATTTAATTTCCTTGTTTGTAGTTGATTATATGGACTCTATAAGTCACATAAGCTCCTGACAAAAGCTTTAAAGCTTGTAGAAACCATTAATGCAGTTGTAGTCTTTAAAATCCAAAAATCATAAAAAAATAGAGAAAAATATAAAATAAATTAAAAATCATGAGTTCTTGGTGATCTTAGCTTGGAGCATGGCTATTCTGGATTGCCATGGGTTTAGTAGCTTCATGGGAAGCTTTAGGATAGATAATGTTCAATGGTTTCAATGGTTTTTAGCTTGTCTCACCTTGTAAGTCAACTTTTACAATTTTTGCTTTTTAATGCTTAAGTTATTTATCTGTGTTAAATTTCATGTTTATGTTTTTATTTGTTGTTATGTAATGTTTTTATAGCTTAATATTAGTCGTTCATGTTTTGGAATTGATTTTGGTTTGAAAATCCATTTTGACTGTCATTATGCATAATTTTTGATAAATCATGGTTTAAATTGGTGTGACTACTTGTTTAAGCTTAAAAGGTTCTGATTCAAAAGATTGGAACCCCTGGATTTGATGAAATTAGTATTCACAGTCACTTGCTTTGAAAATCTCAAATCAGTCTTAATATAGGGTTGTTTGGATGTGGTAGTTCAACTGTGTTACAGGCCATGTATGGTGTTGTTCTTGTTTGATTTATGCCTTATATGCACTTAATGACTCAGTGAAACCTTAACCAAAGATTATAGCATGGTAGAAAGTCAACATGACACTTGACTGTCTCATTATGAGTAATTTGAGGTTGTCACACCCTAAAATCTTGCAAATGTGTTTAAATGTTGTTTATTATTGTTTATTACATGTTCTTGTATCTTAGTATAGCTTATTAAGTTGTTAAATTAAGATCAAAGTTGATCAAAGTCAACTTTGATCATACTCTCAAAAAGTCAAAATTTTCATTTTTCAGTTTTTTTAATAAAAGTAGAATTTTGTGTAGGCTTTATTAATTAGTTTTAGAACCTGTGTTTGGAATATGTTTTAGTTTAGCAGCTTGTCTTTCTATGTGATTTTTATCAATTTTTAGTTCAGCTTATTTATAGCTTTTAATTGTGCTTATACTTACTAGTTTTTGCCCTGTGTCACCAGTGGCCTATCAAGTTCATGAGCTTACCCAAGTCTCATGACTTGATCCCACTTGGTAATTTTGGCTTATTTATGTTGTCTTAGTTCCATAGTTGTTATGTGTTAGCTTATTTTTCTATTTACAGCTTATTTAGATAGATTAAACCACCCACCATTATTGAGCACCTTCCTTCCCTCACTGAAGCAAACAGTGAGGGTGAGATGATTTCATAAGCTCTTAAAAGCCCTTCATTGAGCTTATGCTCATATCCAAATAAAGCTTCTCAGTGAATGTGTAGCTTTTTAGAGTTTAATTGATAAGTTTGAAAGAAACTTGTTGTTTGTTCAATCAGCTAGTTCACTGCTTATGCAGTGAACTAGGACCACCTACCAACAAGTTTTACTAGCTTATTAGTGACCTTTAGCCTTAGGGGCTTGGCTTTTTAGAAAGCCTAGCAACTAAGCTTATTGGTTCTGTGCCTAACTTTCACCTTGTAGCTTATTAACATGAGCTGTAAGAAGCTTTAACTTATCACACCTTGAAAAGGTATGCTGAGTCCTCAGAATACCTTACCCTCACTAGCCTATTTCATAAGCTCACAAAGAGCTGTCCAGTTGGACTTAGCTTATGTAATTAAGTTCCCTTGGGAGCTTAACTACCCTTCTTTAAGTTCCAATGCTTTTTCACAAGCTTGTATCTTATTAAACAGGGCTGCAACTTGCTTTTTGTGTGTCCCATTTTCTGAGTGCTTAACCATTACCATATGACTCAGGAAATGGAGCTTTTTCAATGGCTTCCTACAAGCTCACTAGTGGACCCCACTAGGTGAGCTTGGGCTTTTTGGAAAGCCTACCAGACCATCTTGCTACTACCACAGCTTATTTGGACCTTAGAGCTTATTCTGTGAGCTTTAAGTGCCCAAACATAAGGTTGCAGGGGTGTTTGGATCTGTGTACTCAGGGAAGTGCTTATTTGCTTATTCTGAGCTTATAAATGGTTTCCTGTACACAAGCTTGTTAATATATGTACATAATACTTGTATATAACTATTTTTACTTTCACTTTATAGTATGGGCTTATACCATGCTAATTTGAGCTTCAATTCTATCTCAGTTGAGCCATAAAAAGCTCAACTGTCTAAACTTTAAGCCATTCTAATAAGCACTTCTCAGTGCTTATTCTTGTTCACACATACTTACTATACCTGTATATACACTCATATACCTTAGTTTCACCTTGTATAGCTTTTTCTTAGCTTAAACCAAGCTTCTTACCCCACTGAGAGCCCAAAAAGCTCAACTGTGTGGGTAATAAGCCCACGTTTAGCTTATTTATAGATTATATAAGTTTTGAGTTTGTAATATATGTATACTATCTGTTTATATTTACTTTTATAAAAAGAAAAACCCAAAAACAAGCTTTAACCATAAGTGATAGCTTCTATTTAGGAGTTTGAGCTTATTTCACTAACTGAGTTGGAAATAAGCTGTTACACAGCTTATTTCTAAGTTTTGAAAAAGTTGTGTTTGTTAAAGTTCCATATTATTACTTATTAAGTAGGTTTGCAAAAAGAAAAATAAAAAAAATAAAATAAAGGCAAAAATGGGTGTGGGTGGGATTCGAACCTGGGACCTCTTGGCTAGTATACATGCATAAGTACCCACACCCCTTCCAACTGCTCTGGGGCACCAGTTCCGTTGGAAGGGGTATTCCATGTATACTTAACCCACTTTTTTCCCTTTTAGCTTATTTGGACTGTCGAGCTTTTTCCAGCTTATTGGAATAAGCTGATGGTCCAATATTATTTTTCTTAGGTTCCTTATTAGTAAATATACTTTCTGTAATTTTTTTAGATTTTTCACTGTTCATTTAATATATATAATAATTAATATAGTTTATAGTTCTTTTAGATAATAATTAGTATTTAATTTTTAAATCTGCTTATTTATAATTTTTACAAACTTTTTATATTTTTTATGTATTCCTGAGATACCTAGGAAGTTTTATAAAAAGTTTTATAATTTTATAAATAAGCTTAGTATGTATAATAATTTAATTAGTATTAATTAGTTTAATTAAGTAATAATAGTTTTAAATTTCGTTTTATTATTTTTGTACATAAAATATAGTTTTTATATTTTTCTTAGCTTCTTATTAGTATATTAGATTTTTGTAAAAAGTTTTAGATTTTTGTTTGCTTATTTAGTATAGATAATAATTTAATAATAATATTAGTATAGATAATAATAGTAAATAATTTATAATAAATATAATACTTGTATAATAAATATATTTTTAGTTTTTAAATTTCTTTTATATTAGTTTTAACTTTTCTTAGTTTTAGTTATATTTTTCTTAGCATTATTTTACCTTTTCTTATTTTTAGGTAATTTTTAAATAATAAATAAATAGTTTTAATTAATAATAATTAAGTACATAGTATAAAAATAAGTTTTAATATTCTAATAATTTTCTTATTCTTTTAGAATTCCAAAAATGTAATTTTCACATTTGTGAGAATTATATTTGACGGTATTCACTTTTTATTTTGTACGTAGACGTTTATTTAAACGTTTACGTACACATTTTAGTTTTCTAGGTTTTCGTACTATAATAATAATTTTGTAAATATAGTTAGTTATTTTATTTCCTTTTAATTTGCATTTAAGCCGTTAAGGCATGCAAATTCCCTCTTTGGGAAAGTTTTGTTTTATTCGTTACGTTTACGTTTATTTAAACTTAAACGTACGTTTGTATATATTATTTATTTTAGGGTTTCTGATTGTACGTTTCTTAATTGAACTAGCTGTGACAGAGCTATTACTATTCACATTCAGTGTTAGTCAATCAGATTCCCATTTTTCTATATACGTATTATTTCAACATTATAAGTCATTGTAGTATCACGTTCACACCTCGTTGGGACATAACGACCTGGGGATGTACTTCTCTGTATTCACGTACTTTTCTGTACTTAAGACCCACGGATTAACTATGCCATTTCTCCCGGGCTCTCGCCCTTTTATCATCTGTTACGGTTGACCGTTCACAAGCGGTTGGCTCGTGTGGCTGAGAAATAAAAGTGGTGTGGTTCGGGAGGAATCAAAATTTGGCGCCGCTGCCGGGGAGGTGTGCTGCCTACTATGACTTATATTTTGTATTTTGTTGAAATATCTATCCCTTGTATGTATATTATACTATATCATTCAACTACCGGGCTGTCAGGACACATTTATTACAGCTAATCATTCACAAGTGATTAGCTAGCGTGGTAAACCTGACACAAGCCTGGGAGGTAGTGATTACTTATACTGTATCATATTTCATTTAATAAACAATATAAAATACAAAAATATTTTATGGTTGAAATCTATTTGTGCTTTGATTTGCACGTGACTGTCAATTTTCCTAATCTTGATATTCCTAGGTCTAAATTTTGGCTAAACACCATATTTACACTAAACAAGGGTTTACTGTGCTTAGTATTATCCCTGGAAAGAAATAGATTAGGTTTAAATCAGTTTCATGTATTAAAAATCTCATTTAGGTTTCCTTTTTAACCATTTCTTTTGTACATATATATATAAAAAGTTAAAAATACAAAAACATTATAAAATTAAAAATCAAAAAGATTCTTCTTACCTTTTCTAAGTTTCCTTAAACTCAAAAGGATTCTTAGGCTCATCTTACTGTATGAGCATTTATAATTCTGTGAGTGGCAATCCCACTCCAATTTCTCACCCAATCTGTGAGTGGCAATCCCACTCCACTTCCCCATGGACAATTTAATTCGGGGTCAAGTCAAGCTAGTGACTTGGTAATCAAAAACAAGTAACATAAACATGGGTTTTCACCCGTGTGTACCACCCTAGTGTGGGGGTGTGCCCCACATGTTGAATATATTTTGAAAATGAAGTGAAAAATTGTAAATACAGAAAAATAAAATAATTGTTGTGTTACCCCACTTAGTTTTAAATGTTATCTTTTTACGTTCAAGGATTCGGCATAATAGCCGGGATTTTGAATATTGAGGACAATATTCATTTCTAGTGTGGGGGATGGAAATTCTGGCGAATTTTATCACTTATATACCTTTGTATGCCCTTTTTCCCCAAAAATGACCAAAATTTAAAATTTTTTCATTTGGTATTAGTGTTTTGCACTAAATACAACAAATGGTTATTAGTCCACCATGTCTAATCCACACAAGGACTGGCTAATCCAGGAGCAAACGGCTCTTGGTAAAGATATCTCAAATCCGTTGATGGCTGGCAATTTGCCAAAAATTGCATGGTTCCTCAGCTCCCCCGCATCCTCATAAGCAAATGAGCTGGCTAGCCCGCAAGATTATGGCTTGTGGTAAAGGCCGTGGAAAAACCATAATTGGTAATCAGCTCACCAAGATGTTGACTATTCCATCAAGAGTTGGCTAGTCCAGAAGCAAACGGCTTTTGGTAAAGACAAATCAAATCCGTTGACAGCTGGTGATTTGCTCAAAATCACACGGTTATCAGGTGTGCCACAGTTCTTACACCTGGCTACTCCAGAAGTGATGGCTTTTGGTAAAGAGATGAAATCCATTAAGTTTTAAATAAAAGATTGCTAGGGACTAGCAATAGTTTAGTGTGGGGGATTGATGAGTGTCTAAATACTCATCATTTTATACCTATTTGAACCCACAAAAACAACCAAAAACACACAAATGAATCACAAAATGTTACAAATTCATCACAATGTGTTTTTATGTGATTCAGGTACAAAAGATTGAAAAAACAAGTGAAAAATGCGCAAAGTTCACACAAATGTCGTTTTCAGTCCCTGGAGTTACACAATTTGTCAAAACTAGTCCCTAAAGGTTTAAAATGAATGAAAAGTCAACTTAAGTCCTTGGGAAATCAAAAATGTTCACAAAACATCCCTGGACAAAAGTTTACACAACTTAGCAACTTTTACCCCTCAAGTATCAAAACTGGCAAAATAGGTCCCTGGGTATTCAAAACTTGAAAATTTACAAAATATACCCTTGTACTATGCATGAATGACAATTTGGAACTTTATTGATAACTTTTGGGAATTTACAAAACAAGTCCCTCAAAAATCCAAATTTACACAAATGGTCCTTTAAGTTTTTAAATATAAATAAATACTACTTTTGGTCCTTGTGTTATGTTTACTTGGCAGGTTTGGTCCTTAAAGATAGTTTGGAATTTTGGCAATCAAGGTCCTTCAAGAAAACAGAAATTACAACATTAGTCCTTGGGCTTTTGTACAAATAATACCAATCCGGACCCTTTTTATTACTAAATCCAAACACAAACCCAACCTCAGCCCACCATCTAGGCCCAAAACACAAACCCCAGCCCACACCCCTAATTATAAAACCTGGTTTGACCCCGTTGACCCCGCCAAAACCAGGTTCACTGTTCATCTCCCTCACCTCAACCTTAAACCTGAAACCAGGTGGTTTCATGCCACCTCCCCCCTCCACTTGCTACCCCAGCTCACCCCCTACTCCTTTACACCTCACAAACCTATCCCACACCTCATTAAATGCTTCCCCACCATCTCACAAGCAACCTTTCCCCCCTTGCCTCTGTTTTTCTTCCTACTTGACCCTAAAAGCTTCAAAAGCTCACCATCTTGCCTCTTCCACCTCTACATGCATCCAAGATACATTAAATGCCTTCAAACCGCCTCAAGTTACTTGCAAGGACTTTGGCGCCAAAAATCTGTTTGAACGATTGAGATCAATTGGACAATATCAAGGGCTAAGATTGAAGTCAGAGTTTGGGAGTGGCCTCCAAGGTTCAAAAGACTATAAAAGAAGAAGAGAATCAGGGGAATACTTACTCTTGGGCTAGCCATTTGTCACTAGTGTAACTTAAATTTAAATTGCTTTCGTAGTGTAAATCTTTACATGTTTTCAGTAGTGTAATTGTTATTTCAACTTCCATTAGTGTAATGAAACCTTTATCTTTCAGTTTAATGCAAGTCTCTTTTATAATTCATGTTTGTCATATTTTCCTTTAATTTTCAAGTCATTTAATTTCCTTGTTTGTAGTTGATTATATGGACTCTATAAGTCACATAAGCTCCTGACAAAAGCTTTAAAGCTTGTAGAAACCATTAATGCAGTTGTAGTCTTTAAAATCCAAAAATCATAAAAAAATAGAGAAAAATATAAAATAAATTAAAAATCATGAGTTCTTGGTGATCTTAGCTTGGAGCATGGCTATTCTGGATTGCCATGGGTTTAGTAGCTTCATGGGAAGCTTTAGGATAGATAATGTTCAATGGTTTCAATGGTTTTCAGCTTGTCTCACCTTGTAAGTCAACTTTTACAATTTTTGCTTTTTAATGCTTAAGTTATTTATCTGTGTTAAATTTCATGTTTATGTTTTTATTTGTTGTTATGTAATGTTTTTATAGCTTAATATTAGTCGTTCATGTTTTGGAATTGATTTTGGTTTGAAAATCCATTTTGACTGTCATTATGCATAATTTTTGATAAATCATGGTTTAAATTGGTGTGACTACTTGTTTAAGCTTAAAAGGTTCTGATTCAAAAGATTGGAACCCCTGGATTTGATGAAATTAGTATTCACAGTCACTTGCTTTGAAAATCTCAAATCAGTCTCAATATAGGGTTGTTTGGATGTGGTAGTTCAACTGTGTTACAGGCCATGTATGGTGTTGTTCTTGTTTGATTTATGCCTTATATGCACTTAATGACTCAGTGAAACCTTAACCAAAGATTATAGCATGGTAGAAAGTCAACATGACACTTGACTGTCTCATTATGAGTAATTTGAGGTTGTCACACCCTAAAATCTTGCAAATGTGTTTAAATGTTGTTTATTATTGTTTATTACATGTTCTTGTATCTTAGTATAGCTTATTAAGTTGTTAAATTAAGATCAAAGTTGATCAAAGTCAACTTTGATCATACTCTCAAAAAGTCAAAATTTTCATTTTTCAGTTTTTTTAATAAAAGTAGAATTTTGTGTAGGCTTTATTAATTAGTTTTAGAACCTGTGTTTGGAATATGTTTTAGTTTAGCAGCTTGTCTTTCTATGTGATTTTTATCAATTTTTAGTTCAGCTTATTTATAGCTTTTAATTGTGCTTATACTTACTAGTTTTTGCCCTGTGTCACCAGTGGCCTATCAAGTTCATGAGCTTACCCAAGTCTCATGACTTGATCCCACTTGGTAATTTTGGCTTATTTATGTTGTCTTAGTTCCATAGTTGTTATGTGTTAGCTTATTTTTCTATTTACAGCTTATTTAGATAGATTAAACCACCCACCATTATTGAGCACCTTCCTTCCCTCACTGAAGCAAACAGTGAGGGTGAGATGATTTCATAAGCTCTTAAAAGCCCTTCATTGAGCTTATGCTCATATCCAAATAAAGCTTCTCAGTGAATGTGTAGCTTTTTAGAGTTTAATTGATAAGTTTGAAAGAAACTTATTGTTTGTTCAATCAGCTAGTTCACTGCTTATGCAGTGAACTAGGACCACCTACCAACAAGTTTTACTAGCTTATTAGTGACCTTTAGCCTTAGGGGCTTGGCTTTTTAGAAAGCCTAGCAACTAAGCTTATTGGTTCTGTGCCTAACTTTCACCTTGTAGCTTATTAACATGAGCTGTAAGAAGCTTTAACTTATCACACCTTGAAAAGGTATGCTGAGTCCTCAGAATACCTTACCCTCACTAGCCTATTTCATAAGCTCACAAAGAGCTGTCCAGTTGGACTTAGCTTATGTAATTAAGTTCCCTTGGGAGCTTAACTACCCTTCTTTAAGTTCCAATGCTTTTTCACAAGCTTGTATCTTATTAAACAGGGCTGCAACTTGCTTTTTGTGTGTCCCATTTTCTGAGTGCTTAACCATTACCATATGACTCAGGAAATGGAGCTTTTTCAATGGCTTCCTACAAGCTCACTAGTGGACCCCACTAGGTGAGCTTGGGCTTTTTGGAAAGCCTACCAGACCATCTTGCTACTACCACAGCTTATTTGGACCTTAGAGCTTATTCTGTGAGCTTTAAGTGCCCAAACATAAGGTTGCAGGGGTGTTTGGATCTGTGTACTCAGGGAAGTGCTTATTTGCTTATTCTGAGCTTATAAATGGTTTCCTGTACACAAGCTTGTTAATATATGTACATAATACTTGTATATAACTATTTTTACTTTCACTTTATAGTATGGGCTTATACCATGCTAATTTGAGCTTCAATTCTATCTCAGTTGAGCCATAAAAAGCTCAACTGTCTAAACTTTAAGCCATTCTAATAAGCACTTCTCAGTGCTTATTCTTGTTCACACATACTTACTATACCTGTATATACACTCATATACCTTAGTTTCACCTTGTATAGCTTTTTCTTAGCTTAAACCAAGCTTTTTACCCCACTGAGAGCCCAAAAAGCTCAACTGTGTGGGTAATAAGCCCACGTTTAGCTTATTTATAGATTATATAAGTTTTGAGTTTGTAATATATGTATACTATCTGTTTATATTTACTTTTATAAAAAGAAAAACCCAAAAACAAGCTTTAACCATAAGTGATAGCTTCTATTTAGGAGTTTGAGCTTATTTCACTAACTGAGTTGGAAATAAGCTGTTACACAGCTTATTTCTAAGTTTTGAAAAAGTTGTGTTTGTTAAAGTTCCATATTATTACTTATTAAGTAGGTTTGCAAAAAGAAAAATAAAAAAATAAAATAAAGGCAAAAATGGGTGTGGGTGGGATTCGAACCTGGGACCTCTTGGCTAGTATACATGCATAAGTACCCACACCCCTTCCAACTGCTCTGGGGCACCAGTTCCGTTGGAAGGGGTATTCCATGTATACTTAACCCACTTTTTTCCCTTTTAGCTTATTTGGACTGTCGAGCTTTTTCCAGCTTATTGGAATAAGCTGATGGTCCAATATTATTTTTCTTAGGTTCCTTATTAGTAAATATACTTTCTGTAATTTTTTTAGATTTTTCACTGTTCATTTAATATATATAATAATTAATATAGTTTATAGTTCTTTTAGATAATAATTAGTATTTAATTTTTAAATCTGCTTATTTATAATTTTTACAAACTTTTTATATTTTTTATGTATTCCTGAGATACCTAGGAAGTTTTATAAAAAGTTTTATAATTTTATAAATAAGCTTAGTATGTATAATAATTTAATTAGTATTAATTAGTTTAATTAAGTAATAATAGTTTTAAATTTCGTTTTATTATTTTTGTACATAAAATATAGTTTTTATATTTTTCTTAGCTTCTTATTAGTATATTAGATTTTTGTAAAAAGTTTTAGATTTTTGTTTGCTTATTTAGTATAGATAATAATTTAATAATAATATTAGTATAGATAATAATAGTAAATAATTTATAATAAATATAATACTTGTATAATAAATATATTTTTAGTTTTTAAATTTCTTTTATATTAGTTTTAACTTTTCTTAGTTTTAGTTATATTTTTCTTAGCATTATTTTACCTTTTCTTATTTTTAGGTAATTTTTAAATAATAAATAAATAGTTTTAATTAATAATAATTAAGTACATAGTATAAAAATAAGTTTTAATATTCTAATAATTTTCTTATTCTTTTAGAATTCCAAAAATGTAATTTTCACATTTGTGAGAATTATATTTGACGGTATTCACTTTTTATTTTGTACGTAGACGTTTATTTAAACGTTTACGTACACATTTTAGTTTTCTAGGTTTTCGTACTATAATAATAATTTTGTAAATATAGTTAGTTATTTTATTTCCTTTTAATTTGCATTTAAGCCGTTAAGGCATGCAAATTCCCTCTTTGGGAAAGTTTTGTTTTATTCGTTACGTTTACGTTTATTTAAACTTAAACGTACGTTTGTATATATTATTTATTTTAGGGTTTCTGATTGTACGTTTCTTAATTGAACTAGCTGTGACAGAGCTATTACTATTCACATTCAGTGTTAGTCAATCAGATTCCCATTTTTCTATATACGTATTATTTCAACATTATAAGTCATTGTAGTATCACGTTCACACCTCGTTGGGACATAACGACCTGGGGATGTACTTCTCTGTATTCACGTACTTTTCTGTACTTAAGACCCACGGATTAACTATGCCATTTCTCCCGGGCTCTCGCCCTTTTATCATCTGTTACGGTTGACCGTTCACAAGCGGTTGGCTCGTGTGGCTGAGAAATAAAAGTGGTGTGGTTCGGGAGGAATCAATGAGGGACCCTTGATGACGAATCTTCAAAATATTCTTCACAAGGACCATAAATGACAATCTTGAAAGTTGAAGGACCACATGTGTAATTTCTTCAAACTTATGACCAAGGACCATTCTTGTAATTTCTGAAACTTTGAGGACTCCTTATGACTATATGAGCTTTGACTTTGACCATTAAGCTTCCCCGGCTCCGGCTATTGATACTTTTCCAAATCTCGTGCTCGTTTTGCCATTTTCTCGTGATTTTTCGTCCTTTTCTTAAATATCCATTCCTGCACATTCACAAACACAAAAACACACATTCTTTGGCAATATTGGTTCGTTTTTGGTTTATTTGGTCCTATTTTAGCTCAGAAAATGTGAGTGAATAAGCACTCACCATGGGTCCATATAAATTAGTTTGTAAATTGTCACGAAAGTTAAGTAAGGACCATGCTACTTATTTTCTATATGTTCCATTTTCCAAATATGAACCCAGTCGTTATGGCAAACGAATGCAACCCATGAAACTATGTATTTCGAGTATTAGTTAAATACATATGATGGTAAAAGTCTATACAATTAAAAAATATATATTATATATTATGTATTTTGAGTTTTTCGAATCAACCTGAAAACCTAACTCAATTGAAATTCGGTTTGATTCATTTTGAATTCGGTTCAGATTCTGTTTTGCCTCAAAAAAATAAAAAATCTAACGCGACAACTCGAACCGAATAAACCGAGAAACGTGATAACTGAACTGATAAACACTCCTAGTCTAAATTCGGTTTAGAGGTGCCATAAGGTTTGGTGTTGGGCCATGAAGCTACTTTACAATATACCGATGATTATCGTTGTGTATATCTCCAAAGGGTTAAAAAAAATTACCTACAATAAAATGAGTCATATAGAATGAAAGTTTAGGTACTTAATTTTGCGATATGAGTGGGTTAGATTTGCTTTCACTGTTGTTGCAAATTCCTTATTGCAACCATTCTTGATTTATATATTTCAGAAGTGGTAATCATTTTTAAGTTATAGTAATATTAAGGGCTAGATTTGAACATATGTAGAATGCTCGACGGTACAAGATCTCCTTTTTTCGAGGGCCCCAAAATTTTAAGCCATAGGAAACAAATATATTTGCAGAAAACATACTCAACAAATTATCACTATTGTTAAACCGAAACAATCACATCATGAAACTTGCTACTGTTAATTTCAAACGACCAATACCAAGTTTGTAACTAAAGGTAGAAAGTATACAATCACATATTTCCGAAATTGCTACAAGTTCGTATCAAAAACCATAATTCCAATCACAATGCTGTTGGAAAATTGGTTGGCAAAAGTGACTTTTGACCAACTTTGGACACAATTATTTATATGTATGTTCATATATATAAGTAATAGTTTGTAGGTTTGCGTTCTCCTTGAAGAGAGCTCCGCAATGAGCCTTTATGTTTCCAAAATAGAGTTGATGTGAATGAGATATCGGGTCTCAAAGTTAGTCATTCGGTACCATGACTAAAGTGGAAAAATAGTTTATTTTCTATCCCACATCGGTAGGAGGAGTAAACTAGGGTAGAGTCTATTGTGTATAAATAGACGCCCTAATTCCATAGGTTTTCACACATCAAATCAATTATTATTATTGATTTCCAACATAAGGAATACGCATCGCTTAAGATGAAATTCCAGGCAGTTTAGTTAAGTCCGACAGTACAACTTACTGTTTTGGCTGTTGTACCCTGGGAAACAGACGGCGAATCTGTTTTAAGGGAAGCGTGTCTAACACGTGCCTCGGCTTTTAGTGCTTCGTTGCTGATCTCCATTGGTGATCTAGTAAGTCTTTTTATTATTTTATTGTTTTATTTAATTATCGTTTATCTACTTACATTCAGCATGTATTTAAGTTTCTGTTATTTATATATTGTTAATTTATTTATTGTAATTTAGATTTTATTAATAAAAGTGTAGTTGTTTCCCTACAGTCTTAAAACAGATTATGTGTAACAGAATTAAAACACTTTTATTAAAATCGGATTATTTTAATTAACAGAGTTGGTATAACAGATAGATAAACGAGTTTAAAACATTTTATTGAATCAGTTTATATTGAAACCATGATGAGTTTCTTTTCAAACTGATTTTTTTTGTTTGTTATGTATGTTATTGCTTGAATCTTGATTTATTGAAACCAAGATTGTGTTTCTTTGAATCGAATTTGGTACAAGTTTATATAAACCATGTAGAGTTTATTAGATACCATATTGTTTTAACAGTTGTTGTGTTTTAATATTCGCAAGTTAACTGATTGTAACATAATTTGTGACCCTTGTGAATCATTGTGAATGTTATTGGTGCGCCGATTACAAACATGGTTGCAAATCATGATGAAATCAGATTCATTGAAACCAAGTGGAGTTTCTTTGAAAGAAATCTCATAAAATACAAGTTGTTATTTTATTTGATTACTAGAACATGCTTATTGAAACCAAGATGAGTTTGTTTGAAACAAAATCTGATAATATACTAGTTGTTATCATATTTTGGTGGAAAAGTTTCTATGACTTATTTAGCTTATTTAAACCAGGTTGAATTTGATTATAAACTAAATACAGTTCTTGAAACTTTATGCATTTAAAGGTAGATCTATAGAAACCATGTTGAGTTTCTTTGGAATGGTAAATCTATTTTGAAATCTTGTCGAGTTTCATTGTAAAATTTGACCATGTGATACAGATCTATTAAAGATATTCTTAAAGACAATTGATAAAATCATATTACAAATTTGTTTTTGTTTAAAAACATTATGTAATATGAGATATTGTTTAATTGTTTTAATTGAAAGACTTCTTGAAAAGCGGTTTTGTATAATGGATCTTACAAAACAATAGTGTTTTAAACAAAATTCGATGTAATCTATTTTGTTAAGAAACACTTTGTGATATTGCAAGTTGTTTATTATTCCAAGTTTAGTTTTTTACTAATAACGGAATCTTGTATTATCAAAATATTTGGAATGTCACGAGTGACACCTAAAGGATCTGCTCCCGAACTTGGTGAAAGGGAGACCGATACTCGAGTTATATGTACGGTAGATGCTCTAAAGCATTCGGATTTATGTGCCATAACTATGGGTTAAATGGCCTGACATGAAAATTGTTGCCAAGGCGGGATCCGACCTTAGATAATGGGTTATGTGCCATAACTATGAGTTATGACTTTGTGATATCGAGTTATATGATAATAAGAGTTTGGTTAACTCTTTCAAAGCAGCAGAAAATGGAGAGATGCAATTTATGAGCAACTCTACAACTGCTAATAGCAAGGGAAAAGAAATGTGATGTTGAAATTCACATGAAGAAAAGAGCTTAAGTGAACCAACACGTTGTATGTGCCAGAGATTTGTAGGAATCATGTGTCTGGAAGGTTGCTTAATAAATTTGGCTTAATGTTTTATTTGTATAAAATAAAATTGAGTTGACATTGAACAAATTTTGTTTGGTACGGGTTATGCCCTTCCTTTAAATGTTTAAGCTGAATCTATTTTTTTAATGGATGTTTTAATTAAATGAGTATGAATTCAGCTTATTTGATTCTTTAAATGTATAGCATGGCCAACTCGGACATGTTAATTTTAACTCAATACATTATTTATTTAAATAAACGAACATGGATTACAAAAGGGAAAATTGTGTTGAAGCTAAATTGACAAGATTGTCTTTTCACTCGGTTGAACGGAAATCAGCCGAACCCTTGATTCCCATAGTTTTATGTGATTTGGAATCGATACCTACTAAGGTAGCAATTAGGTACTTCATCGAAATTTTTGATGGTAGTACAAAATATTGCTACTTATACTTACTTGAGAGTAAGGATATAGACAAGATTGATCTATACAAATAAGTTGAGAATCAAGTTATTATCGAACACAAGGCGGTTCAAAGTGATATTGGATGTGAATATGTGTCTCCATTTCCAAATGTATGTATTAAACATTGGAATAAGATACATCTTTATGGCTCCTTATACGCCTCAACAGAATTGTTGAATGAAAAGAACCGTGCCTTAAAAGATATGGTTATGCCATGTTATTAAAGTCCTCATTTAAGCCATGGCATGTGGGAGAAAGTGATTCTATCGGCTGCTTATCTTTTAGATAAGATCCCTTATAAAGGAAAAGATGATAGTTCTATGAACTATGGATGGTAAGAAAACCATCCTATAAGTACTTACGAATGTGGGGGGTGTCTATCTGTATTGAAGCCCAAGATTCAAAATATTGGATCTAAAACTGTGGATTGCATAATTTTGGATATGCCCATTATAGTAGTGCCTATCATTTATTTGTATGAGATTCAGAAAATCTAAATATGTACAAATATACGATAATGGAATAAAGGAAAACTTTCATTGTTTGAAACCGTGTTTCCTTATTTATCCGAGGAAAATGGATGTTCATTTAGACGAGATGATACAGTTGTCCAGGATGAGAGGCAACTAAATGATGATGTCCTTCATGATGAGAGACATCAAGATGATAATGTTGTTCTGATAAGAGACAACAAGAGATTGATTATGATTTCCATGATGTGAGACAAGATCAACCTGGAAGAATAAGGTTAACTAAAAAGAAGCAAACGGGCAAGAAACGAGAAATCGTTTGGACCTAGTTTTGTTTCTTTTATGAACCTACTTCTTACAAAGAAACGATAACTTCCTCAGGATGGCCTCAATGGAAAGAAGCCATCAAATGTGAAATAGATTATTTTACAAAAATGATACATTATAGCTCATGGTTTTACCTCCTGGTGGTAAACCACTAGGCTACAAATGATTTATACCTAACAACCACAAAGGTTGTCGATGGAACCATTGATAGGTAAAAAAAAAAAAAAAAAAAAAAAACAGCAAGATTGGTAATCAAAGGGTTTAGACAACGAGAAGGTCTAGCTTACTTTGATACATATTCGTCAGTTACACGAATAACCTCTATTAGGAGGGTACTTGCTATTGCTGCTTTAAGAAATCTGGAAGTTTACCAAAATGTATGAGAGAATGGCATTTCTAAACAAGGATTTAGAAGAAGAAATCTACATGAACCAACCTGAGGGTTTCATGGCTCCTAGACAAGAGAGCAAAGTTTGTAGGCTTGTTAAGTCATTATATGGCTTAGAAAAAGCTCCCAAACAATGACATCCAAATTTTCTACCACGACATGTCAGAATGTTGATTCAAAATTAATGGATGTATGTGAAAAAATAAATCACTGGTATATATGTAATCGTGTGCTTATACATAGATGGTATACTTATCACTCGAAGTGATAACAAGATGAACAAATCCACTAATGAAATGTTGGAGTCAAGATTTGACATGAACTACATTGGTTGTTCGATATGGTTCTTGAAACTAAGATCATATGAAACCAGATGGATTTGTTTTGAAGTTAAAAACACTATAAGGACAATATTCTTGAGAGGTTCAATGTGGGGGATTCCGGCCTAGCTAGAACTCCAACGACATCTTTTTTTAATCTATTTAAAATAGAGGTAGAGGTGTTGCCCATTTTGAATACTCAAAGAATATTGGGTGTCTTATTTGTCTAATAACTTGTGTGAGACCTGATCATAAATCTGTAAATTATGATCAGGTTTAGTAAATATACTAGTAATTCAAGTGATGACCACTTGAGTAGTATTACACGAGTACTATGAAACTTATGATATTGCATTTTGGAAGATATCCAACTTCTATCTAATGATAGAGTAATGCAATTATGGATTCTTACATAAAAGAATCTAGATCCACTAGAGCATATGTGTGGACTCTACGTGGGAAGCTATGTCTTGGAAATCTTGAAAGTATTTCAACAGACTTTTATAGCTAAATCTTTGATGGAATTTAAATTTATCATTTGAGATAAATTTATAGAATATGCACGATATCTACGTTAATTCGTAGAGGACATGCCAAGATGGCGTAAACTGGTAACGACCATCTATATGAAGTGTGATAGTCAATTGGAAATTGACAGAGCTCATATCACAATATAAAACGGTAAGTTGAGACATATCCATCATAGACATTGATTGGTGCGACAACTACTCTCAACTAGAGTTATCACGATTGATTATGTAAATTCAATGGATAACATCGCGGATCCACTTATAAAAGCCTTAAGCAGAGAGTTAGTTAGTAAGTCGTATAAAGGAATAGGACTAAAGTCCTTAAAGGAATGAGTTTCTATGAAGGAAAACCTAACCCAGTTGACTGGAGATCCTAAGATCAGGGTTCAATAGGACAACCTAATCATAGAAATGTGGGGGAAGTCACGTCAATTTGGGGGAGTTACTAAATGTTGTAACTTCCTAGTCCATTCCTATAACTAATGTGACTTGTTGAGAGGTTAAACATATGGCTTTAATGATTCAAGATGAAATCGCAAAGCATAATGATTCAAGATGAAATCACAAAACATATGTTTTTAATGATTTAAGATGAAATCACCTATGTGAGAGAGAAGTGGGGTCGCTTCGAAGGGAATTGTGGGGGTGCAATTCCTAAGAGCTCTTACAGAACCAGGCTAGTGTTCATGACCATAACGAACACGATTATGAGGACTTAACAATGTTAGGGAGAGTCTTGTGTGAGTGTGTATTGTCGTCTACGTAAACAGATGTTGAGTTCAAGGACATCGCGTCTACTCAGATCTAGGAGACAAAGTGCATCTCACAAGGGAAGGTTCAAAGGGTCACACCTACCTATCATTTGTAAGATTCAGCTATTGGAATTTCATCGTAATTTTGTATTACGACCGGTCTCCATTCATGTGGGGGATTGTTGGAAAATTGGTTGGCAAAAGTGACTTTGACCAACTTTGGACACAATTATTTATATGTATGTGTCATATATATAAGTAATAGTTTGTAGGTTTGCGTTCTCCTCGAAGAGAGCTCCGCAATGAGCCTTTATGTGTCCAAAATAGAGTTGATGTGAATGAGATATCGGGTGTCAAAGTAAGTCATTCGGTACCATGACTAAAGTGGAAAAATAGTTTATTTTCTATCCCACATCGGTAGGAGGAGTAAACTAGGGTGGAGTCTATTGTGTATAAATAGACGCCCTAATTCCATAGGTTTTCACACATCAAATCAATTATTATTATTGATTTCCAACATAAGGAATACGCATCGCTTAAGATGAAATTCCAGGCAGTTTAGTTAAGTCCGACAGTACAACTTACTGTTTTGGCTGTTGTACCCTGGGAAACAGACGGAGAATCTGTTTTAAGGGAAGCGTGTCTAACACGTGCCTCGGCTTTTAGTGCTTCGTTGCTGATCTCCATTGGTGATCTAGTAAGTCTTTTTATTAGTTTATTGTTTTATTTAATTATCGTTTATCTACTTACATTCAGCATGTGTTTAAGTTTCTGTTATTTATATATTGTTAATTTATTTATTGTAATTTAGATTTTATTAATAAAAGTGTAGCCGTTTCCCTACAAATGCATCATCATTCTCATAATTCATCAACCGGTAAATCAAAAGTTGACTTAACATCTTTAATAACCACCTGTAATTGCTCTCTAATCAACTTCTTCTACTTGTCCTCCGACTCCTCCTTTTTAGACCCGCTCAATCAACTCCAAACAACCCTTGACAATCTCCTCAACCAAAATAGCAAATCGATTAACATCCATACCATTCTCATACTCCTTCCCATCCACCACATTCGACATCAAACCACCAACACCCGTACTAGTACTAGTACTCACCCTCTATGTTGCACGGGGACGGATACAGAAACGGGTACTTAGAAATTTCAATGTCCTAAAATTCAAGAAACGGGTACGGCCAGAAACTTTTGTGTGTTATATATATAATTATTAATATTAATAAAATAAATAAATATCAAACATCTAGCATCAAAATTTTATCACCAAAATGTCATTATTTTATTTTAGAACAAACAAAGTAGGAGTTAAATAATATAAGAAACGCAAAATTGCCTTGTTAGCAATATTCTAAAATTCTACTTGTCAAAATTTGTTCAAGATTTTTGATAAATTAAGGAGTTAGAAATATATTGTTAGAATAACTAACTTAACTTCGCTAACAAAATCGAACTCAATAAAAGGTTCAAACCAAAAATATCAAAAGAAATTTTCTTTCATACCCTTCAAATATGTGATTAGTCAGTAATAAAATGCAAGACATTCGAATTTTTATGATAATGCCCTCTCTGAATATATTTTGATTCGTTAATTTGTGACTCTACATATTATTATTATATTGTTCTTACTTTCTCTCTCCAAAAAAAAAAGTACATCTCCTTCCTCATCCTCAAAAATTTTCAGCAAAGCTCCATGCTTGAAGCAAAAATTTCCATCTCAATGTAAATGAATTTAAGATTTTGATGCCCCCAAATATTTGATTCCGTGGGCCATTGCCAACCAGGCCTAGAACTTGTTATTGTGTGAATAATTGACCTTGACTTGACAATAATCGTAATGCATTATTGATGCTGTGATTTCATTTAAACCACATAAACTGATTTTCAACTTATTCTGCAAGTTGATGAATTTTTGTTTTTTTAGTTTACTTGGACTCGGGTCATTTTCTAAACAAAATAATCTCCAGCTCAGATGTTACTCTTTTGTGTCCACATAATTCAGTTTGTAAATTGCCACGAAAGTTAAGTTAGGGACCATGCTACTTATTTTCCAAATTTGAACCGGTCGTTACGCGGAACTGATCGAAAGCAACCCGTCACTCATAAAAATTTGAGTTTAAATTGAACTCCTGCATACCTCGCATTATTGTAAACTAAAAAACGAGCGTGTGTTATTCTCTTTGTGATCAACCAAACATGAGTGCTTTTTCATTTTCTCATTTTTCATCTTTCCCCTTGTGCATACTTTTTGTTGTGCTCTTGTTTCATTCATGCTTATCTATTCAAAACTTTGATGATGTGTTATGCATCAAAGAAGAGAAGCAAGCACTTCTCGAGTTCAAACACCGTCTCATTGATGAAGGCAACCGACTTTCTTCTTGGGTTGATGAGAAGAATGATTGCTGCAAATGGGCGGGGATTGTTTGTGATAACATGACTGGCCATGTTCATCACATTCATCTTCGTGCACTTGGGCTGAAAGGGGATTTAAGTCCATCCTTGTTGGGCCTCAAGCAACTCAAGCATTTGGACTTGAGCTGCAATGATTTTGGGTGGGTCCAAGTTCCTGAATTCATTGGTTCTCTTGGAAACTTGAGGTTTCTTAACCTCTCGAGTTCCAATTTTGGTGGAATTATCCCTCCTCAGTTGGGGAATCTTTCACAACTGCACACCCTTTGTCTAGGAAGTTTTCAAGATGATATGCGGGGTGAAAGCACAAGTGTGATGAATATGGAGTGGTTGTCAAACCTCCATTTGTTGCGTCACCTGGATATGAGTCACGTACACCTCAGCAAAGGAACGGATTGGTTTCAGGTGATCAACACCCTCCCTTCTTTAACCGAACTACATCTTAAAAGCAGTTATCTCATGGATGTACATCCCCATGCTCCTAGTCTTAATATCACATCCCTTTTGTTGCTTGATCTTTCTGGAAACCGATTTACTAATAGTCTCGTGCCACAGTGGATATTTAGTATAACTAGTCTTGTTTCTTTGGATTTAAGTGATTGTAATTTTAATGGCCTTATTCCTAGTAGTAGTGCTCATAGTTTCCGTAACTTGACTTCTCTTAAGTGGCTTCACGTCTCTAGTAACACTTTCATGAATTCTTCATTAGTATTGAAAGAGTTGTCTAGTGGCAGTGGTAGCAATCTAATTTCGTTAGATATTAGACAGTGTGATATATCAAGTACAGCTCTTGATTCCCTTCACAACTTGACTTCCCTTCTTAGCCTTGACCTGTCAAGTAATCTGCTCACCAACATATTACCTAAATCATTGGGTAACTTTTGTAATTTGAGAGATATTGATTTGTCATTTAACAATTTTCAAAACATTAGTGTAACATCTCTTCTTGAAAGTTATCTTGAATGCAAATCACCTCTTTTGAAGTCCTTATCCATATCCAGCTCTGGACTTTCTGGTCATCTACCAAATCAATTTGGACAACTCATGCATATGAAGCACCTGGATCTTGGTTATAACCAAATCTCTGGTACAATTCCAGATTCCATACGGCTGTTATCTTTTCTTAGGACCTTGAATCTTCATGGGAATCAAATTTCTGGTCCTATTCCATTATGGATTGGAGGATTCTCATTGTTGGAGGTTTTAGATCTTTCATATAACCAATTTAATGGCAGTCTTCCTGACTCAATTGGACGATTGTCATTGTTGAAAAGGTTGGATCTTTCAGATAACCAATTTAATGGCAGCCTCCCTAATAGCCTTGGTCAACTTTCAAAGTTGGAAGATTTAAGTTTTTCTTCCAATTTTCTGACAGGCGTCGTAACAGAAACCCACTTTGTCAAACTTGTGCACTTGAAATACCTGTCTGGAGACGAAAACAACTTAATCCTAAGACCGCGCCTTGCAAACTGGATTCCCCCTTTCCAGTTGGTGATATTATCTTTGAACTCTTGGGTTTTAGGGCCACAATTTCCATCATGGCTTATATCGCAGAGGGATTTAGAAACTTTGTACATAAGCAACACAAACATTTCTTCACGCATACCTGAGTCATTTTGGAGATCATTCCCCAATCTAGAGTTTTTAGATATGTCAAAAAATCAGATGCAAGGTACGTTAAATCTGTCAGGTTTCCCTGCACTTGTCTCCCTATACTTAAGCTCTAACAGGTTTGGGGGGGAATTACATGATATCTTAAATGGTTCAAGAATAGTAGATTTGGATCTATCAGATAATTTATTTTTTGGATCGTTACATCATTTAATGTGTTCGGATGGTGTGAAAACGCCTCGTATGCTTGATTTAGGAAATAACAGATTGTCGGGTGTCATTCCTGAGTGCTGGGAAAAGTGGCAAAGTTTGCAATACTTAATCTTGGAAAATAACAATTTTTCTGGTCGGATTCCAAGAACATTGGGTCGTGTGGGTTATATAAATATATTGAACATGCGTGGGAACAAGCTAGAAGGGGAATTACCTGCTTCCCTAATGAACCTGACCCAGTTAGAGATCCTTGAACTAAGTGGAAATAAACTTGCTGGAAGCATTCCATCTTGGGTTGGGACACAACTTTCTTCTTTGGGACTTCTCAACCTTAGATCCAACAAGTTTGTTGGAAAGATTCCTCATGAGGTTTGTTATCTTATAAATATTCAAATATTGGATCTTTCCAATAACCAGCTGATGGGCGATATTCCAAAATGTTTCAACAACTTTAGCATTCTTTCTGGGATACAAACTATCTCAAATGATCAATTTAGAATTCTTACATTTGACAAAACAGTTTTCTTCTCTAACGTTCCATTGGTGATGAAGGGTCACGAGTACACGTACAACAGTATTCTTAAACTCGTGAGGTTGTTAGACCTTTCGAATAACAAACTTGTTGGCCACATTCCAAGTGAGCTAACAACCCTCATCATGTTACAATCGTTGAATTTATCGAGGAATCATTTGACTGGAAGGATCCCAGAGAAGATTGGAGCCTTGAAAGAACTTGAATCTTTTGATTTGTCTCTGAACAACCTTTCAGGGGAACTTCCTATGAGCTTGTCAAGCTTGAACCAGCTGAGTAGCTTCAACGTATCTCACAACAATTTGACAGGAAAAATCCCATCAAGTACCCAACTTCAGAGCTTAAATGAGTCGTGTTTTGTTGGCAACAAACTTTGTGGAGATCCCCTCAGTGATCCTTGTTCAAGAGTTGAAACACCTGATACAGATCATGAAGAAGACGATGGGTCACATGGAGTGGATTGGGGCTTGATTATTAGCGTCGTGTCTGGATTCATTGCTGGTTTTTGGGTCATTTTCGCTCCTCTGATAGTGAGCAGGTTATGGAGGATTGCATATTTTCGTTTCTTGAGTGAACTCGGGTATATGGTTTATGATGTTACGCATAAGATGTTTTCCATGTGATGAAAAGTGTAGTAATGTTGTAATGTGGTTTCACTTTTGCTTTGAAAATTATGAATTGAAGTAGTGTTCTAGTAAAGTTGTAAAGCTTGTATTCGAGAAGACTTTTTATTTTGAATAAGTATTTTAGTTGTTCTACAAGGTTTGAATAAGTTAAGATAATTAACAACATAGTTGTTTGGCCTTTGAGCACATTAGCATATATAAACTCGCAAAATAGTGTAATTTAGGTGAAAATTTATACTCATAATCAGCAACTCCTTTTCTGACAAATATTCTTAACTGAGACTTGCATCATGATATCAATTAAGTGTGTAAACACAGTATTATGGAATGTGTTATAAAACGTTCAAAGTTTTGGATTAACTTTTAACTAAAGTAAGGTTAACCATAATGCATGTCTATAATCTTTAGCTAAACACCTCCTAAATAGTGATATAAAAAGACATCTTGTTTTGAGGTAAGGAGGATTAAATATGAAAGAAAAAGAAAGTTTTGGAAGTTGAGATGCTCAGGAACGTTATCCGATCAATTGACTTAAAACACGACTTCATAGCCGACAATACTAAACTAAACGTGTTAATTAAAGATGTGTATAATGTTTATACAAATGAGTATTTTTATTTTATTTTATTTTGCGTGAAATGTAAGGTTATAAAATAAAATTTTACGTGTGTGACTGTATTCTATATAGTCAACGTAATAATCAGCATAGTAAGTAGCGTCGATCAGCATCAAATCATATTATTATTTGCTTTGTATCCATATCGGAAGCAATATAACAAGATCATTTCAGATAATAAAAGGAAGATCTATATGTTTGATAGTTTATGTATCCCAACTTCATTTAGTTTATCTATTCTGTAATCTTATACAAGTTCGCTATAATGGTAACTATTCGAATAGATGTAGGCAGTGTTTGAGAAGGGCTTTTGCGTGCTTAAATTTTTAAAATAAGTTAGTTTATAAAATAAATTTTGTTTATCACATGAGTTTACATATAGATGCTTATATAAGTCATAAGTTTTCATAAGCTTAAATTCATTGAAAAGGGCTTATGAGAATTTTTGGGGGTTATACCTAGTTAAATTACTAAAATACTTTTAAAAATGTAGTTGATTATCATGTAAAAGTCGACAATATATCTGAATTTAGTTTGGTGTATTTTTATGTGATTTTACATTAATAAGCTTGATTTTCAATTAATTAACCAAACAATTTATGAAAATATAAACTTCATCTTTTGGCTTATAATATAAGCGCTAGCCCAGCTCCAGCCCCAACCCATTCCGCTAAACATACCCGTAATGGTAATCTTTCATCATCTTTCACCTAAGCATCATCTCATCTTTCTTTCCCTATTCACCTCTCTTCATCTTCCTCGTAACTTTCACCCCTAGTTGTGACCACTTACTCACCTTTTAACCCATTTTTCTAATTAGAAACTTTTATAGAGGTATTGATTGATGCATTTTTCTATACATTTTTTAAATTTAAAACGTAAATGTAATTGTACGAAATTTAAAACTTTTATTTATAAATTAAAAGCATGACATAAACTCTGAATATTAAAAACATTACATTAACAAAAATTAATTAAACATCACGAGAAAGGTGTTCGACCAAATCGGCACGAATATTTTGATGCGCTTGTGCCAATTTGATTTGTATGATAACTTGTAGCACTTGATCTTGGGGGTCATAAGAGCTCGTCCGGTTGATGTGCTTCCTTCAGATATTAATTAGGAGATATCGCATTCCCTTTGTCTTTTTGAATCATATTGTGTAATACGATGCATGTATATAATATTTCTTATTCTTTCTTTTTTTCATCAGTCAAACGGGATTGGCTAATGTGATGCATGTTGCACATCTTCTTTGTCGCTTAATGCATTCTCTTATACCTTATCCGCTTGTGGTCATCGTTGGCCGGTCCTGGAAGCGACTAACAAGTGTCACAAATTCCGGATATATCCCATCAACAAGATAATATCCCCATCTGTAAGTTACGTCGTTAGCCATAAAGGAATCTCTGGTGCTTTTCCGTCTTTGTTATTGTTGAATATAGGGGATTGATGTATAACGTTGATGTCGTTATTCGCCCGAGAAAAACCAAAGAAAGCATGTCATATCCATAAATCTTGTGACACAACAGTCCAACAAAATGAACGGATTCGGACATGATTACGTATACAATATTGCCCTTTATATGCGTTCAGACAACCAAACCACTCCCAATCTGTACACTCCAGGATTTCGAACATTCCCGGAAACCCGTGCTTTTATTCATACCCATATAGCTTTTCAACATCACTGATAGTGGGTTTTCGCATAAACTCGGCTCCAAAAATTTCCATATCAGAAGTGCAAGAGATAGACAAGAAGTAATATTTATCAAGAGCGCCATGCGGTGTCGTATGTCAATTGGCGAATTGCGGAGGTGCACTTAATCAATGGAGAAATGCCTTCCCTTCGGTACAATCAATATTATCACAAAAGAATGCAGAATAAATACTTACTTCTTTTAACTATCTTTGTGAATAGCTCTTGACTCATTCGAAAGTGATATGCATCGTACATCGGACTCGCACTATAATAGGCAGTGACTAAATGAATAAACGATCATGAGCGCCATAACGATCTTGAGTTACAGGTTTTCTCATCGGTCTATTTGCTCGTCATCTATTCTTAATAAGCAACAACGCTCTTCTAAAAAATATTTATATCCCGACTAATAACTTCTTATTCTTCTGATGAATCGATGAACATGAATGTTTCGGAATTCATTTGGATAATGCGGAACGAATGAACGATAAATATTTTATTTGAATTGTGCATATACTAAGTAAGATTATGTTTAAAGTTATGTATAAAATGAATGAATATGGGGGTATTTATAGGTAAATTAAATGGTAAAGTTTATTTATTTATTTTTTCTAAATCGTTAGTGGCGGGGGGGGCCATTTTTTGCACAACAACCGAGTAAACATTGGCCTCACATCTCTTCCCTGATTTTTCCTTACCTCACGCATGAGGTGAGCCTCACATAGTAGGGTGGCGCGTGAGCCATGCCCTCACTAGCGAGCGCTTACTTTCATTACTGCTAGACTTAGCAATATCTACACGTCAACGTCACATCACCATTCTGTACATCATCATTATCATCACCTTTTAGCTTTTAGACTAGACACAATAGTCACATATATCCCCACCTCTATGTCAGTGTCACATCATCATTCACCAAAGCTCCACTATCATCGCCTTTCAGCTTCAATGATCATCACCATTAAAAATACCGACTTTATACAAGCATACCTCACAAAATACCCCACGCCTCACTTACAAACCAAAAATAAAATAAAAAATGGCGAGGGTGGTCATCATTAAGTGCAGAAAATAAATGTGAAGTTTGATGGTGTGTCACGCATGAGGTTAGGGTAATGGTGACCCCTCACCACCATTGTGACTAGCCTTATGATCATCACTATTAAAAATAGGCACTTTATACAAACATACCTCACAAAATACCTAAACACACGCACAAACAAACAAAAAAATATAGATAGGGGTTAACACCATCACCACTATCTCTCTTTTTTCTACTTTCTCGCACATGACCATGGCCTGGTTTTATGGAGGTGGCGTGTGATGGTCACCTTAATGGTAAGCCATCACCCACCGTTTAGTCTAAGTAACCGATACATCATTGGGGAAAGTGGCAACGTAGGTCTTGTCCATAATGTTGGAATTATGATATCATGACAAATCATATAAAATAAACCAAACACATCAAGTGAGCATAGCGGAAGCAATTACAAGATCATATAATATGTAATTAATTAATCAAATATAAAAGTAAACATACCTTTGTGATTCTAGCCCGAACAAGAATCAAATGCAATCTTCAAATCAAGAACCCTAATTAATTAGGGTTTATGTGGATTATAAGAATTACCCCTTACCACTTTTGTAATTCATTCCAAGAATCAAACAATAGTGTGTTTGAATCGCGTTCTTGTACACACGTACTAATTCAAGTAAAAGTTTATGCAAGTAAATCAAACACAAAATCTTTTAGCTATAAGAAAATTGAATCCCTTAAGGGATTGTTTGATGGATCAATTTTGGACAAGAGAGGAGAGAAAAATACCAAGATGTGTGTGTACAAGTTATGAGAAAATAATGCATCTTGGGTTTGTTTATATACTTGAGTTTCCTTGGAGCATAAGGCAAAGAAGAGGTGGGATCCTCCCTTGGCCGATCGGTTGAGGACTCCCCCAAGGGATTCCGGAACCTTCTCTTGTTTCCAATTAAACACAAGTATTACTTTCCTAATCTTCGTCTAACGGTCGTTAGTCATTCTCCGTTAAATACTAACGGTCGTTACTAGTTTTGTGTTTATTAATAATTACGTATAACATTTATAAATAATTATTCTTTTACTCTTCATACGTATTGTGTGCAATTCCGTGATCTCGAGTTCGATCCTAACGCACAACTACTATTATAATGTCTATAAAACTAACACATAATTGGTGTCACACAATTTGAATAACTACGTAGTTAAAAACGTGTGAATAGTGCTTTTGTTAAAGTTTGTTAGGTAAGTCGAGTTTCTTTTTCTATGAATTTATTAACTTAATTGGTACTACCTCCGTCCCACAATAAGTGTCCACTTTGAATTTTCAAAGTCATTCTCATTCAACTTTGACCATAAATATTTTTATTTGTGTTATGTAATACTTGATGAAAAATATATGAATGGATTGAGTTTTAAATGTATTTTCATTGATAAAATTTTCATCAAGTATTATATAACACAAATAATAATATTTATGGTCAAAGTTGAATGAGAAAGACTTTGAAAATTCAAAGTGGACACTTATTGTGGGACGGAGGGAGTATTTGTTTAGGTTATGTGGGTAAATTAAACGTTTCATGGCTTTGACGTGTCTAATGAGTATCTCTTTTGAAACTCTAAAGACTTGAAAGTATGGTAATTTTGAGAACATATTACCTTTGTTTCATAAATTTAGTCCTCATTGTGATATGCTAAACCTAAACCTGACCATCTAATCCAAATATGTATAACCTAGCTGGTTCGAGCCCCAAAATTTTCTATAAGTTATTTCCCCCTTTTTATTTATTCTGTTTTTCTTTCTTATTTTCCCTTCATTCATTATTTGCTTGTTTTGCTCTTGTTATTTTGTTGGTTTAGTTAATTCTGCTTGTTGTTGGTTAATCGAAGAAGTATTAATTTTGCACTTATTCTATTAAATGCTAATTCCTAACTTATTTAATAATAAACTATTCTTACCTCTTTACGAGAATTTATCTTTAAACCCCAATAATGTATTTTGGCATGTCGCTAGGGTGGCAATTATTGAGATGACTTGAGACCGACATAAAAATAAATGGGTTAGGTTCGAGGCTAAACAAGTTCGGGTTGAAAATAGGTCGATACAAATGACCTATTTAATAAATAAGTTAAGTTTAAGTGAGATTCTAAACCCGATTACAACCCGTCAATCCGCTTAAAAATAGATTAAAAAATAATAACTGTTGTAAGTTATGTATTTATATTCATTATAATATGACCCAACTATTTTGTATCTTTATTTTATGATATATATCATTTTTGAAATATTTGATAACGAGCAAATTAGCACGCGCGATGCTGCGGTATGGGCGTTTTATTGCTATGTTTGTGAAAAAGCAAAGGATTACATGAACACCAATGTAGTCTTTTGGGTAGCAACGTATTTTATTTATTGTTGGATGTCAACTTTTGCAAATCACATATGTTTTGAGAGATAACTCATGGTATACTTTTAGTATTTAAACAAATAGAAGATTGATAAAATGACCCATTTTGAAAACAAATCTATACAACATAAACAGCAGCATACATTATTTCTTTTTACCAATTGCTCTCTCTAACATGCAACCTGACATTCCATATTTCCGTCATTATGAGTCTTTAACTTTTAAGCTCTTCAAATTCAATCTAATATTATCAAAAGCATCCTGTACAAATCTCTTTTTTACGTTCTTACATCTTCGAATAACCTCATATTCCATTTTTTCCCAAATGAAATATACAACATTAGCAAGAGCAATTATTCTCGATACAATGTCATCAGACATGAGAGTGTAAACAGATAACGAAATTTCCACCCTTTTTTCTAAACTCATCATCCGACTCTGGTGAATATGTTACCATGTAAGTTAATACCTATGTTTACAGAATGGAAAATTGTTAATGAAAAAAAAAAGTATCTAAGTAGACCTGTAATTTTGAGGAAGTCAAGAAAAAAATAGAATGTAGTATTTTTTAAACGTTAGGTAATCAAGTTTTCCTTGCAGCTAATATGAGATTTATAATTGAAAGAAATACCAACGACCCTCTGATTTAAAAATGCGTATTAGCAAAGAAAGTAAAAGAGAAGAAAAATAATATCAACTCACTTGTCCATTTGAGTCAGATGCCTTTTCAGATGCAACTTCTTTTCCTGGATCGGAGTTGTCCATTTGTATCAGAGGGCTTTTCTCAGTCATGATCTCATGTCGATGCCAACTTTTGTGGTCAACTTATGGATGACCCATCTAAAAAGAAAAACATAACTAAACTTAGATTGTAAATATTTCTTATCGATCAACCCATCTAAAAAGAAAAACATAACTAAAATTAGATTCTAAATATTTGTGCATTTATATTCAAGCATGCCTACCCACATCATATAATCCATATTCCAAACGCGTCTAATATTCTCACATATCAACTCCCTATGTCTTTTGTTACTAAAAAGATCACTTTTACAAATTTTAAGCAAATAGACAAATAATTGTAAGATATACGCAGCAGTAACAAACTATTTATTCATATAATTTGTTACCTATCAACCTTGTATCGAGTGGAATCTCTTCACACATTCGGTAGTACAGGACCTACACAAATGTATAAACCAATGAGATGGATGATTTTTTAAGTCTAATAATTCGTTTGCCTTACTGCTACTGTCTACTAATGGCAATCATATTTGTATGTATACCTTCCGTAGATTTCTGCAACCTTATCCGGTTAAGCAAAAGGTCAATCAGTGAGTCATTTTCCCATGGCTAACTCTGTCTTTTGATTTTGAGACCAAACTGCGTTCAAATATTTTGTCAGACACAAAACTGAGTATTGCGGCTTTCGGCAAATATTATGAATATATGCTTACCTGATATGGCCACCATTTTAATTGCATAAAAGGTGACAATAACAGACGATAAGTTTAATGCAAAATTACACATCGTGCCAGCCCGATTGTATGAGAGCCTGCAAGAAAACAATCATTTCAAAATTCATATATTGTAACACCCCAACCCAAAAAGGGCTAAAGTGTAACATTACGGGGTCGAATCAGAACATAAGCAAGTGGAATACATTAAATAATACAATTGTTACAAAGCAAATCTAATAAATGATAATGTGCTCAAACTAAGCATAACAACTTCCAAACTAATTACCAACTAAGAACCAAAATAGGAATCTCTAAGTCCATCTCTAATCCATGAGGAGCTATCAACAGTGTATTCTACTAAAAGCTCATAAGCACTCTTCCCTCAAACCAAGCTTCCTTCTAAATAACCTGCCGCAGGAAAAGAAATGCGGCTGAGCTTAAAAAGCCCAGTGAACAGATATAAACAAACAAAAGCTAATAACAAAAGGGAAACAAAAGTGAATCCGAAATGAATCCAAGCAAACCTGTTGAGACGAATATCAAAGAATATGGAACATATGATAGAATTAGCAGAATATGATCAAAGGGAATGCGTATAAGGTGTTAGAGTATGACAATCAAATACACGTATTGCGGAAGCTAGGATCAAGTATAACACATAAATATTAACCAAAACGTAAATAGTAAACGTACCCGATGCACTTCAAATAAACCTTGATTCTTGGACAATTAGATCAATGATAAACCCCTTACCGTTTTGTTTATCGATCTCTTGATAATTACTAAAGTAAGTAATTACCTCGTTCTTGTACACACAAACTACCAACGAATAAAGGTTGTTGCAAGTAAACAAAACACTTAATATTTTGTACTTAGAAAATCGACCCAAAGATCCCTAGGAGGGGGGGAACGATCGGCCAAGCAAAAGAAAGAAAGGAACAAAGGTTTTAGGGTTAGAGTGTGTGCACAAAAGATGTGTAGGTTTAACCCTTGGCCTTGTATATATACTAGAGGATTACTTGGTGATCAAGACAAACTTGGGTTGGGCTTTTTCCCCCTTGTTCGACCGGCCATAGCTCCCCCTAGGGGATTCTAGAACCTCCTTGACACCCAAGTTACACTCTAGTCCTTGTCTTTCTTATTTAACGATAGTTAGTCCATACGGTTAATAACTAACGACCGTTTAATCCATTAAGTGTTATAAATATATATATTTCATACATTTAATAAATATATAAATTTATTTACATTATTCTTGTTTGTAAAGTGTGCAATCCCGAGGTCTCGTGTTCGATCCTAGACATTTACCTATTAATGTTTATACGTAACATTTAACAGCTCCCACTCGTATATTCATTAATAGTAAAATGACATTGGTTAGCGTCTTGCAACACTCCAATGCCCCTAGTTCAAACCGAGCTAGGTTTCCTGGAAAAACCTTTAATGATTCATCATTATAATTATCCTTTCATTACTAATACCGCATTAATAAAGATGTGAGTTCCTTTATTAAAATTCTGTTTCTCGTTTCTTTATGATTGAACAAAATTACCAAAACATCTGAACGTATTCCAGATAGACTTTGGGCATGGCCATGCAAACATTTTGTCAACCCTACGAGGGGCCCAGCAGTATTAAACTTCTAAACAAATCAGAAGGAATAAATTCTTTCTTGACTACAAGAATAACCCATGAACTTTGCAACACTTCTGAAAACAATCCTTATGACTCCCTGTTACGGTGAGCGGTAGATTGCTTCACAAAAATGCACTACATCCATGACACTTATCTGGTATCTCAAGTCTGAGGATAACTTTAAATATGATTCTCACATTACATATTAAATCATATTGTTGGGATAAGTCCAATATTCAATTCATCGAATATCATGTGAAATTGGTATGACTACGCATCAATATACTTTCAAGTATATTCTAAACCAATACTCAAATTTGTCTTAGTTCAATGATATTCCCATATCATTAATCGACAATGGACATTTAGAATAATAAATTATTCATGGATCTTAAACATGCAAATATAGGATATATTATTAAGACAATGATAAATAAACATAAAACTTATTTTATTCCATTAAAATAATAATTGTACATTACATCCTTTATCCAAATACTAATCACAAATGGGCATGAAACTTTCAGCTAATCTAAGTCCTACACCTTCAGCATGCTTGTAAAGCTTAGTGCCAGGTAGAGGCTTTGTTAATTGATCTGCCAAGTTATCATCTGTGTGAACTTTGAGCATTTCGATTTCACCTATTTCGACTTGTTCTCGAACATAGTGATGCTTAATCGGGAAATGTCTGGTGCCTTTCATGATTCCAGGCTCATTGGCAAATGTGATTGCAGCAGAATTGTCACAATACATTTTAATAGGTCTTTGAATCGAAGGCATGACTCCAAGCCCTGAAACAAACTTCCTAATCCAAACAGCTTCCATTGCAGCTTCTGAAGCAGCTATATACTCACTCTCTGTAGCAGACATCGCTAGTACACTCTGCTTTCTGCTCCTCCAATCCACTGCTCCTCCATTAATGACAAAGACATAACCCGTCTGAGACTTCGTATCATCCTTATCACCTTTCCAAGAAGCATCGCAGTAACCTGTAACATCAAGTTCTGCCGATGGATTTCCCCCATAAACCAAAAACATATCCTTAGTTGCCCTAAGGTACTTAAGAATATTCTTAACAGCAGTCCAGTGAGCTACACCTGGATTTTGCTGATATCGACTGGTTAAATTCTGAGCAAACGCCACATCAGGCCTTGTACTTTTCACCGCATACATTATAGATCCCACAGCCGAAGCATAAGGGACTCTTTTCATGCGTTGCACCTCTGCAGGTGTTGAAGCACAAACCTTGTTGCTCAAGCCATGTTGCTCTTGCATCGGCAAATATCCTTTCTTGGAATTTTGCATATTGAATCTCTTCAATATTTTATCGATGTAAGCACTTTGGCTTAATCCAATTAATCGCTGAGATCTATCTCTATATATCTTGATTCCCAGAATAAATGCAGCTTCCCCTAAATCTTTCATAGAAAAACAACTTCCAAGATATTCCTTAACCTTTTGTAAACTTGGAATGTCGTTCCCCATGATCAATATGTCATCGACATATAATATAAGGAAAATTACATTACTCCCACTAACTTTGTGATATACACATGGCTCATCAAGATTTTTAGTGAATCCATACTTTTTAATTTCACCATCAAATCTCTTATTACATTGTCGTGATGCTTGCTTTAATCCATAAATGGATCTCTTAAGCTTGCATACACGATTTGGAAATTCTGGATTTACATACCCCTCAGGCTGTGCCATATAGATGTCCTCATCTAGGCGACCATTTAAGAAGGCGGATTTAACATCCATTTGCCAAATCTCATAGTCATAGTAAGCGGCTATGGCTATAAGAATCCTAATTGCCCTTATGTCAGCTACAGGAGAAAAGGTCTCCCCATAATCAACACCGAAAGTTTGTGTATAGCCTTTAGCTACACAACGGGCCTTATAGGTGTGTACAACGCCATCCATGTCAGTCTTTTTCTTGTAGAGCCATTTACTCCCAACTAGTTTGGCACCCGGAGGTAGGTCTACTTCTTCCCAGACATCATTGTCTTCCATGGATTGCATTTCCCCATCCATAGCTTCTTTCCATTTGGCCTTTTCAGGACCATTCATGGCAGCTTTATAACTTGTAGGCTCATCAAGATCACCCAGTATATACTCATCACTCTCTACATTAAGACATAGACGAGTAGGAGCTTTTACTGGTCTTGTTGACCTACGAATGGGAATCACTTCAACTTCAGGTGGAGGACCTAAACTTTCAGGTTCTACCGGAAGTTCGTTAGTGTTTTCAGAAGGTTCTACATCTTCATGACCGTCTTCCAGGTCATATACTCTCCCACTGAATTCTTGAGATATGAGCTCTCTTTCAAGAAAGTCTCCATACCTTGCAACAAATACTTTGTTTTCAGGTGGGTAGTAAAAGTAGTATCCCATAGTTTCCTTAGGGTATCCTACGAAGATGCACTTCACAGATCTTTGTTGGAGTTTGTCTGCTGAGTCACGTTTAACATACGCCTCACAACCCCAGACCTTAAGATAAGACAGGTTAGGAGCTTTTCCAGTCCATACCTCATATGGTGTCTTATCAACCTTCTTTGTTGGAACCATATTTAGAATGCGAACCGCAGATTCTAAGGCATAATCCCAAAACGAGAAAGAAAGAGTTGTTAGATTAAACATAGATCGTATCATGTCTTGCAATGTACGATTCCTTCTCTCAGATACACCATTTTGTTGTGGAGTATACGGAGAAGTAAGGTGCTGGACAATTCCCTCCTTTGCTAGATAATCTATGAACTCCTGACTCAGGTATTCACCACCTCTATCGGATTGAAGAGCTTTAATCTTCTTTCCTAGTTGCAACTCTACTTCTGCTTTAAACACTTTGAATGTTTCAAACACCTCATGTTTATGTTTAAGTAAATAAACATAACCATAACGGTTGTAGTCATCCGTAAATGTTAAGAAGTAGCTAGCACCCCTCCTTGACACATGTCTAAGTGGTCCACACACATCTGTGTGAATAAGACCAAGTAGATCATTAGCCCTTTCAATCCTATTTTTAAAGGGTTTCTTAGTCATCTTTCCAGCAATGCAAGATTCGCATTTATCAAATGATTCATCATTGATCTTATCTAAAATCCCATCATGTTGCAGCTTTTTCATGCGATCTTTGCCAATGTGAGCAAGTCGACAATGCCAAAGATAAGATGAATCCAGACCTTTCTTGATTCTCTTATTGTTGATGCTATACATTGAATTATTTGTAACAAAAGCATTATCATTATCATTCATATCAATTTCAAATACACCATTCACAGCAATAGCATTAAAATAAAAAACATTATTTAAAGAAACCGAAATTCCATTGCTTGAAATAGTATGATGAAAACCTTGGTTCAACAAAAATGAAAATGAAATTACACCTCTAACAATTGACGGTGCATAATGACAATTATTTAAAGATAGTACTAGGCCCGAAGGAAACACTAAATTAAATACTCCTATAGCTTCAACTCCTGCATGCGCTCCGTTACCAACGTGCAAGAATTGTTGTCCATAGGCCAGCTTTCTCTCAACTCTAAACCCCTGCATGGTATTGCAGATATGAATGCCACATCCAGTATCATATACCCATGAATTCAATTTAGGAGTAAGAGTGAATAATTCAATCATAAAGAACGCACCTGATGTGCTGGGGTTACCAGCATCATTCCCCTGCTTCTTGAGTCGCAAGTCATGAATGTAGAGAGGGCAATTGCGCTTCCAATGACCCTTTTCATGACAATGGTGACAAGCCTGATCCTTCTTGTTTGGCGGATTCACCTTGTTCTGCTTAGGCTGATGTTGTTTCATCTTGGGTTGAGGTTGATAGGCCATGACCTGCTTGCCTTTATCACCTTTACCTTTGCCTTTGTTCACATGCGATTTCTTCTGGATTCTCCCCCCATGAATTGCCAACACTTGCGGGGTGGGATTCTTGACCTTGGCTGGTAGACTTTTCTCATAATTAACAAGCAATGCGAGTAATTCTGAGACTGTCTTCCCCGAGCAATGCATGTTGAAGTTCTGCACAAAACCAGCAAAATCCTTGTTAAGGGATCTGTTGATCAAGTGCACTTGCACATTCTCGGGGTAACCAAAACCAATTCTGTGAAGTTGATCAAAGGAGTCCTTCATCTCATCCACATAATCGGCTACTGGTTTACCATCACCATGCTTGCAGTTGTGTAGCTTGTCAAGTTCATCATACAATTCAACTGCAGGTGACTTCTCATAAGATTGCCTGAGGTTATCAAGCATATTCTTAGGAGATGCATACTCATACTTCTTTTGTAATTGAGCATTCATGCTAGTGAGCATTAGACAAGCAACCTCATTGTACTTAGCATTAGTCACCTTCCATTCTGCCTTTGCTTCAGGTGTTGCCGTAGCAGCAGGTTCAGCAGGGCATTCCTCGGTCACATAATCCATCTTACCAGACGCCCTCAAGACAATTCTGAGCGAACGGTACCAGTCATTGAAATTCTTTCCAGTGAGTTTCTCTCTCTCAAGATGACTCTTGAAAGCATTAATCACAGTTTGGTTATCGGGTTGAGCCATATCTACAGATAAAGTTCAAATATTAGTATTTTCGATAATCAATATCTTCAAGAAAATAAAATACCCAAGGCTATATTCATATAACCAACTAATTTTCTTGAAAACCTAGGATCTATCTTTACATAGTTTCACCACACCAGTTGATCTGCTAGTGGTAAAAGTACAAAAGATAGTAATCTGTCGAACAATAATTGGCAAACAAGATTTCCAATTCCTAGATCATTATGGGATTTACATCAAATTGATTCATCAATTTGCCTTTGTAAGCATGTTTTATCCCATCTCATGCCTTAAGTTCTAGGTCTCACGCACAACTTAATTAAGTCGTCTACCTTAGAAACTGTAAAATTACAATTATGGTCTCACGCGTTAAAAGAATTTTACCTTGTTATAGTAATTTAGCCTAGGTCTCACATTTACTAAATTAAGATTCCAAGTGTTTCTTATAGGTAGATGGCACGTAACTTAAATTTTAAGGGTATTAATTTTTGATATGTCAATCAAAATTATGTACAAAGATGCATGCACTCATCTTTATAACATAAGTTTTCATAAAAACTTTTTATGTCCGATTCCTGAAATTAATACACAAAGTTTTACTTGAGGTTTATGCCAAAACCCTAAGATGACTTTCTACAACATATAATTTTAAAAGTAATTCGTTTAAGATATATTCAAGATTGTGATAACCAAGGCAGACTCTAAGGCTCTTTTCTAAGCCTTCAAATAACGGTTATGAATATCATCTTAAAAGACTTAATTTTAAAAGTATATTTGCACAAAACATCATTCAAGCAAAAGTTTATGGATTCAATCTCAAAACAGTAATAAAGTTTGAATAATGCTAGTCTCGACTGGGAGCTGATTACCGTGCGAATCGGACCACGATTGTCATAAGACCATTGCAAGATTCTTACTTTATCACTTTAGGGTTTCACAATTATTAGTCCGTTTTAATTTTCTTTATGAAAACACCCTTTTATTGCTTACATCAAGTCCAACTAAAAACAATAAAACAAGTTGCAAAGAAAATCAAACAAACAATAATAATATAAGTGAAACAATTAGCCACATGCAAACCGTATTAGAAAAGATCCTAATAAAATCAATTCTAGGTATATAACGCATGTAATCAACTAAGGCCTTCACCTCTAATGGAGGTGAGCCACATACATTGACGAATCAATTGCGTAGGCCAAAGCTAAAAACACACCACATAGCATATAAAATTGATTTTAATATATATTGGAGTCTTCCCCAATTTAAGATCTATCTAAATATGTGACAACAAAACAAGATCCATGACAAACATGCATGTAAGTCACGGATTAAAATCTAACAATTAGCAATTAGGTCACAAGATACGTTCAAATAACCGGTTAATGACCTAGGGTTTCTAGTGATTACACATAATCAAGAAAACCACAAAACCCTAATTAGGGTTTCATGGGAAAATCGACCCCCCCCCCAAAATTAGGGTTAGGGTTTCGAAATTTTTAGAGAAAAAAAATAGGAAAAACCCTAGATCAAAAAAAAACATGTATCTAAAACAATTAAAGATCCGGTTTTTATTACGTTTTAGTAATCAATTACATGTTATACATGGCTCGTGATGCCACTGTTAGAGTATGACAATCAAATACACGTATTGCGGAAGCTAGGATCAAGTATAACACATAAATATTAACCAAAACGTAAATAGTAAACGTACCCGATGCACTTCAAATAAACCTTGATTCTTGGACAATTAGATCAATGATAAACCCCTTACCGTTTTGTTTATCGATCTCTTGATAATTACTAAAGTAAGTAATTACCTCGTTCTTGTACACACAAACTACCAACGAATAAAGGTTGTTGCAAGTAAACAAAACACTTAATATTTTGTACTTAGAAAATCGACCCAAAGATCCCTAGGAGGGGGGGAACGATCGGCCAAGCAAAAGAAAGAAAGGAACAAAGGTTTTAGGGTTAGAGTGTGTGCACAAAAGATGTGTAGGTTTAACCCTTGGCCTTGTATATATACTATAGGATTACTTGGTGATCAAGACAAACTTGGGTTGGGCTTTTTCCCCCTTGTTCGACCGGCCATAGCTCCCCCTAGGGGATTCTAGAACCTCCTTGACACCCAAGTTACACTCTAGTCCTTGTCTTTCTTATTTAACGATAGTTAGTCCATACGGTTAATAACTAACGACCGTTTAGTCCATTAAGTGTTATAAATATATATATTTCATACATTTAATAAATATATAAAATTATTTACATTATTCTTGTTTGTAAAGTGTGCAATCCCGAGGTCTCGTGTTCGATCCTAGACATTTACCTATTAATGTTTATACGTAACATTTAACATAAGGAATATCAAACGAATCAAAGGAAATAAAACGAATCATAAGTGTAAGCAAATGAACTAAGGAAAGCATAAGTCAAAAACAATAAGGAAGGTAGAACAACAAGGATCACATATATAGTAAAAGTAACAGAAATGCCCAATAATCATATATCAAATTGTACATAGAGTAGCTAGCTCGATGTACCAAATGTGAAATGGAGTGTATCGCACACACATACCCATTCACCAAATTCAAAACGAAACAAAGTACCTAGGATGCATCCATACGCTCCCTGCAAAAACAGATATACATATACCAAGCTCTAGGCTAAGCATACATACAATAATACTAATGGCCATGGTGCTATAGCATAATAGGGAACGCTGTGGAGAAAAACCCACCTCCACAGATAGTGTCAATACCACTGGTGCATCAGTGGCAAGGCCATGAACTCCCCATGACTGGTACAAATTAATCAAATAACGGGCAGCATATGATGGCATAAGAATGCTATAAGAAATGGAATATAGCATACAACAAATATCAAAGCAAATCATAACAGAAATGGATCATACAAAGGGATTTTAGCAATGGTTCAAGTTGAAGGTCCAAATCAAAGATTCATATCATGAGGTTCAAATCAAAGGTTCATAATAGCAAAAGGGTTCATAGCAAAGGTTCATAGCAAAGTTCAAAAATTTTAAGTTAAATAATCAAAAGATGTTAAAGAAAAGTCATGAGAAATCTTAGAGAATAAAACAGATTAAGGACTTTTGAAAATTATTTAAAACCTTTTTATCGTAAAAGTATTACTTAAAACCACGTTTCATAAAAGTCATTAAAACCATCATATAAAACTGGCATCGTATCATAATCACATAATCATTTCAAAAATAGTTTTTCTCAAAAGTCATCAGGTTATATTTTTAAAAGGGTCTGCATACGAAATCATACTATCAAATGAACCAAGGATATCAGGCGTATAAAGATCAGAAATCATAATAGTGGAAATGAAACGGATCATGAGTCATAAGAAACCTTACTGAAAGGTTAGAATATATGTACCTTAGACCGCAATGCAAACATAACAGAAAACATAAGGATTGGAAGCAACTCCTTCTTCAACGAATCTACACGAATTCATGATCGCCTTATTATTAATAACTTATTTTAAATCAGATTACTCATTTTAGTTGGCTTTTCATTTTTAGTAACTTTTCGATTTATAGCATCTTTCCAAAAATAGTAACTTACCATAATTAGTAAGTTTCCCGATTTAGGAATATAAGTCGTTTATCATTAAGTTACCATTTAGTCAAATTAAAGTATCAAAATGACAATTATAAGAGATTAGGGTTTTATTATGATAGTTTGGTAAGGTTTATGGTTTATTGCATAAATTATCAAAGCTTAATGTTTATATATGTCAAATATCTAACTTTAAGGTTTTACAATTTATAATTAAACAAGTTAAAATCTTGATATGATGATTACCATAGTCTAGGGTCTTATATATCCTTTTAGCAAAGTTTAAGGTTAAAACGTAAAAACTATCAAAGTTTAGGGTAAAAAGTGACACTTATCATGTAAATCACAATTTTAAACTAAGACTCCATGCATACTATTTCTTCTCATTCGTATAACCCTTTTACTGAAATATAATCGAATTCGTTTCGCACTCGAAATTACTTGCTCTTGTTTCTGTTATGATCATATGTGTTACGCACCCTTATTCATTTTCAAAACCGTACCGAGACCCGCTTATATTTATACAATAAAAAGGGAAACAATGCAAGACCAAAACACAAGTGTACAACGAGACACAAGAATGAGAGACCCACCAATTTAACGAGATAAGTTTTAAACCGCTAACCTTATTCTTTTTAATCGATTTTTTAGTACATGAATATTTATAACGGTGGACAAATAATCGACCCAAGTTTCTTTTATATGTATCAAGTATATCGCACCATTTATAATCGACCCTACACACAAATCGCCAAAACACAAGATGAAACAAGACTCGACACACTAGCGATGCAACACACGAATGTTTAACAAGCCAAAATATATCACACATAAACTGAAACTTAGACATACACTTCAACAAAACTCGACCCGAAACGAAATCGAATGAATAAAATCCTACGTGCTCCTCTATTCCTTTGGTTTTATTGCATGACAACACAAGTTAAATCTCAAGTTCATGCAGCCTTTATTTCTGAATATTTAATGTGACACTTTCTTATATATCATATTACAGCGGTTCGAAGCAAAACAAAAACGAGGTCGACTAATATGCTAAACAGTTTCCATCATTTTGTGTGGCGTATCATTGTTAATCATATAGTATATATATAACGAGGCAACCATTTAGCACATTAACCAGATTATGATGATTCGTATAGCATGTTTTATGATTATGTTAAGGCGATGTTTAAGTCTTGTAAACAAAAATATGGTGAAGGGATTCACTAAGTACCTTAACGGGACAACAAGAACAGTCAACAAGGACAAAACAATCGTCTACCCTCCACCTTGATCGACTCCAAACCAAACAGAAACCGAGCCTTCAATCTTTGGACTTGAGAGCAAAAATAGAACACCAAGAAACTCTTGAATGTGTGTGAGAATGTTGATATGGAACAAAAGGGAATAGGCCAAATCATTAGAGAATTGAGAAAGCGCGTTATGTTGTTTAGGAAAGTAGATTGCACCAAATATTCTGTTATGAAGATTTTCGTGATTTTTGGTTTTGACAAAAAGAATTGTTATGAGTTGATTGATAAATAAATATGGAAGGTTTGCCATTGTGTCGTGATTTGAAGTGATTTGAAAATCACATATTTGGTTTGTATTACATAATGAAAACATGTACATGGTTGTGAGATGTATTGATCATGATTTAGAATTTAGGAAATAGGATGTTTAGTTTTATTAGTTAGTTGTCGTAGATTTTTAATTAATAATTATATAACATATAGTTTAATGCATTTTATTAATTTCTAGCATACTTGGGTTAAATTAAAGTTTGATGGAAAAATGTGAATTCGGATTTTAGGGTTTTACAACTCTTCCCCTCTAAAAAGAAAAATTTTCGTCCTCGAAAATTGAAGGAAAAACGAAACGGAAACACAACGGACTGTGAACGGAAATGTGAATGACTTGTTCCTCATGACTCTATCTTGTCGATCAAAATAGCTTCGGTTTCTTCCGAAAAAGTTATATAGTACAAATTCCAAATCAAAGAGTAATGTACCAACGTAACAGATGATAATCGTATCCCCTTAGAAGAGATACTAGGAAAATGTAGGATTTGACGGATATATCATCCGTGGAATTTGTAATGGGCAAATCAGATGAGATCGTATCGAATCACAGAAGATATGAGGGTGATATAAACGCTTAACTCTTCAGATTCTTAAATAGTCTCGTCTTCAATATAATCTTTCAAAAGTATTCTCATAAAGCATATCTTGTTCCACAAAATCAAAAATCTCATATATTAACTCAGAGTAGATTATAATGCAACAAATTTAGTGAATGTGAAACGTACATATAGCAACACATAAGTGTACTCCTTCATAGAAACAGATTGAATCCATATTGGCAGAAAACATATTATTAGATAACACCAAATGGTAGAAAGCTCTATAACAGAACCTAAGATTTTTATCAGAAGCGCAGAGGTCAACAAATGCATGTCGAGTATCAAAACATATGAAATCGTATCTCGATGAAGACAGATGAAACGTATTGGTAGAATGAACCTAAAGTCTCACTAAACGCAGATAATCTCAATCAAATGCCAGAAATGCTAAGGCTTCTAAAGCACTCCTCGAAATATCCTATGATCACAATAAGTGCACGTTATATGATGTAAGTATTATCACGTTGGCCAGACGTCATAATACTAGCATCATTGATAACGTTCAAAGTTAACATGTTTTTATAAGCATTATTAGTGTTTTTGTGTATGTTATTTGGTTGTTTTTATATGCTTTTGCCACTAAATCGTATCAAAGTATGTTTTGGTAGCATATGTAGCCAAATGCAGGAAAAATGGAGAAAAAGTGAAGGAAATGAAGTATACGCGATTACACGAAGATTCCCAAGCTCAAAAGTCCAATCTATGAAGTAATTCATATGAAAACCTAAGTTTTGTAATCTCAAAGTTCCAAGTTCAGAAGTTAATCAAGTTTGGATAGTACATAAAGAACTACACAAGTCAAAGTCAAATTCCAAAACTGCCAGAAATTACCATCCGATCGGTTGGTGTGAAACCGATCGGATTGCCATAATTACCTCTCTCCATCCGATCGGTACCAACCCGCAACCGATCGGATGGTCAACACTACATGTTTTTACCAACTTTTGTGCACGAATCTTGGTCTTTTGTCCCATAGTTCTAGGCTCTTTTTAGTGTCTTATTGTCCAAGTTCAAGCATTTAAGTTCCTATTTATTACCATGAGTGTTGGACAAGCCTATAAGGGACCTCAAAAGTGCATAACTCAACACACAATTGAAGATACCATTTACTCTCATTACAACACACAATTATTATCATCTTCTAGCTCTCTAAGGAGGAAAATTCGTGCAGAAAGAACCAAGAACTTTGGAGGACCAAGGAAGCAACATTTTGTAACAATTCGCAATTTCAGGTTAATTTCTATTTCCGGAAAAATTTACTATTCACTTTTATTATTCACTTTTACTATTCATGTTACTATTCATGTTACTATTCATTTTACTATTCATTTCTTTTTGAAATTTTCCCGAAAGTTGATTTTTATTTCATATTCTCGAGTGATAAATCATTTCCATGGCAAAATAAATGTTTGACATACGTCAGATCATTTTCGTGAAAGTTATTAAGGAATTACACGTAACTATACGTTTTAGGGTAAAACGTCAATCAGAAATTCTACGCACAACGAAATTTGATCCCGTCAGGTGACCCCACATCAGAAAAATGTTTAACACACTCATGATTTATTTGAGAATAAATCATGACTGAGAAAAATATGACCAGAATAAACCTCGGCCATGAAAAACTAGAATTTTCAGTTTTACGCGTTTTTACTCAGCCGTAACCCTAGCCTTTACCTGCACCGTGTTTCTAAGATGATTTGAGCTTTCAACTTATTAAAATAAGTCAACATATTTTTCCCTCCTCCATTGACTAAAAATCATTCTTTGATTTTATAAGTCATTTCGTGATTTTTAGGCTTCCGGTTTGATGTCTAAAAGACATTTAATACCAACCGACACCAGACTGAGCCCAGTCTAGACATTATAAATCATTTTAAATCATTTTTATCATATTAGAAAAGTAACATTTTACTTTTCTCAATTTTACGCAATATTTGTACATTTTACATATTACGCGTTTAGACCCGTGTTTTCAGCTTTTAGCAGGGTTTTACCACCCGAATGACACCTACCACTCATTTTATATTTTATTATGAGACATATGGACATATCTAACAATACTTTAAAGTTTCATAATTTTACGACACCCGGTTTTACGTTTTAAGGCCTAATCATTTACGGTTGGCATTTCCCGGAGTCAAGTTTCATCTAATATCTAGATATTTTCCCAAGCCAAGCCAACTCACCCCCCTTATCCCATTTGAACCGCCAAAGGGGGGGAGTCACACCCTTGTGTGGCTTGATCTTGAGTCTTGTTGGTCTAGGATGAATACATGTGTATTTTGGCCAAAAATATCTTAAGTAACTAACCTCCTCAAAGTCATATATATACTCCCTCTCCCCCCTTCCTTGGCCGGCCATCACAACACCCCAAAACACTCCATCCTTAGCTTTATTTTCTTCCAAGATCTTGCAAGTTCAAGTGAAGTTCAAGTATAGAAACCCTAGTTGATCTTAAGTTACCAAAACTCTTCCAAACCCTAATATACTTGGTGTTTTCTCTTGAGTTTAAATCCACTCAATACACCTCAACCATCATCATCCATCTTTCAAGAATACCAAGGGTAGAAAGGTTGCATGAAGTGAAAAGGGTTGAAGCAAGTCTATCAAAGTCCATTTCCTTACTTGTTACTCCTTTCTTTAATTAGGAAGCCAAAAGTTGTAAGCCTAAACCTAACATGCTTCTTGTTAATTTCTCATGTTCATATCATTTACATGTTATCCTTGCTATATTATATCTTGTATGAATGTCCATGGTGTATAAAAATGAGTAAAAGATGTTATAATGAATTGTTGAAACAAGTTACTAAAACAAGCAAATTAGTGAATTTCTTGGTAAGACCTGATCAAAATGGTAAAAATATGATATTGGATTATTACATATTACAGTAGAGGACTTAACAAGGAAACTGTAGCAATTTGAACCACCTAAAAAGAGTAAACGAGTCAAAAGTTATGGCGATTTGAAGTTACCAAAACTTTCCGGCAAAACTGCCTAAAAAGCTTCTGTGACAGAACTAAAACACGCAAAAAGTGGCCTTTCTGGTCCGATTCATGAAAAAGTTAAAACACTAAAGTTGTCCGGAATCACGTTTTCATTCAGGAACAAAGAGGCTCGAGCCTTGAAAACACCTTCTGAGTAAGATATTTCACAATTTCTTAACAGCTATTTACATATATATAAGTCACTAAGTTATGGTTATACTTTAAAAGGAACAAGAGTTATTATGACCTATAAACAAGACCACCACCATGGCTAGAGCCAAGGTTGGGTCTCATGACCTTGGAACAAGGACCAAAGGTCATGGCTAGGCCATGACGAAATGACCATAACAACTTACATAGGCGTAAACATGAAATAACGAATTTGGCGATAACATGAACAAGCAATTTGGATCTACTTCACTTAAAAGGAAACCATGAGATTTTACCAAGACAAATGGTCATACAAAACTTATGAATCATACCCTAATAACAATCTTCATGTACTATAAACTTTCCTAAGTTTATCCAAATATCGGACATGTAACTTTTTCGGATCAAAACTTATATCTATATACTTTATCAACTACTACAATAGTAGGGAGCTTCATGTGAGGAGTTCATTATGTAAGCCGTCGAGATGAGTTGTGGATTTACGAGTTAAAGTGTCCTGGCTCCTCGAACGCTTACTAACATGACTTCTGAAATATGTTAGCCCGAACGGTAGTAAACGATATACAAAACATACATGTTCATAAATCTTTTCTTTCAAAGACTTACAAATAGCTTCGGTTATTTTCTTTACACAAATCCTAAGTCGCAACATTCTATTATAGGTTGCTCGTAGAAACCTACACGATTAAACCATCACATTCATTACTTGCTATCGTACTTAAGGTGAGTTCATAGCCCCACTTTACATTACTTCAATGTTTTACAAACCCTTGGGGGGAATACATGCTATTTATAAACCGAACACAGTGCTTTGAAACTGTATGCTGCCTGATTGTTTTATTATTACTAAGTACCTTCCTTGCCAATCCTAGGCCCCATCATGAACCATTTAATCACTAGTATTAGTGAGCGCGAGTATTGTGAATATGCCTATTGGGATTGACGAATCCCATTTGTTTGAGCAGATTAGTTCAAACGAATGCACTATATTTGAACATTAAGTATGACGGCAAAGTACTTACCGGGGCAACAAAACCGCCGATTGATATTGGTACCCGTTAACGTCTTGGTTGCATGAGCTTAGTACATAATAATAACTGTTTTGTTTTCTAACATGAGTATGAGTCTAATTAACTCTTACTACCAACATATTGTGTTCAACCATTAAACAAACTCTATGAATATCACTCAACCTTTGTGTTGACCTCTTAAGCATGTATTTCAGGTCCATGATAATCAAGAATGGAGCGGGAAGGGCACGTACCGAAGGAAGAAGGCTATAAACTATTATGTCATTCAATAAAAACATCATAGACTTTATATTGATGTGTTTTGAAACAATGGAACATTTTGGGACCTTACTATGTAAACTCTGATATATTTGAATAAATATGAATGACAACTCTTTTTATTACGATTCGTTTAGAGATCGTTTTCTATTATTATGACTGTTGTGCCGTCAAGTAACACCCAAGTTGAATTCCGCTGCATCATGAATTGGGGGTGTTACAGATTGGTACCAGAGCCATGGTTATAGAGAAACGGGTCTAAGTGAGACCTAAACTATAACTACAATAACAAGCAAAAACATTTTTATAGCCTTCCGCTTTTCGTGCCTTCCATCCTACAGAAGATTATGGACTTATTACGCATGTTATGCTACATGAACATATTTGTATATTGTTATATGCACATTGACATAGTTTGAGCATTTTTCCATAAGCATTTGATTTATCTTGACATCGAAATACTAATTGTAGACATCATGTCCGCACCTCCATCTCCCGATCATCTTCCTGCTATGCCTGAGTATTTACCAATCCTTCCCGAACCTAATGATCCTTACTTTGAAGCAATTGACTACGACGACGAGGAAGAACCTTATGAGGATCTAGACAATGAAATAGATTCGGACGAAGATCCTGAAATGGATATGAACATAAACATCGATGATTACGAAGAGGATCCTGAAATGGATGTTGACATCGAAGGCATCGATGAGGAAGCAGAGGAACTATTAGTGGTGCCACATCTATCACCATTGACATCTCCACCTCCTGTTTCACCAATTTCATCCGAATCTAACCGTACCACTCCAGCTCAAGTTCCGAATTCTACTCACCAAACCGGCGAAACATCTACATCTACACATATGTTCGTGAACTCAGCTCAATACGAAATCTACTCTTTGAAACAAGCTCTCAACCTAACCCAACTCAAGGTTAAATGTATGGCAAGTCAAATGCACGAATGTATGTCCAAGGTAAATTCTGCTAGAATGGATGCCATGAATGCTCGAGACGAACTATATTGGTTTAAGCTTGACATGAGCTACGTGAAGAGTGACTCGACTCATGTTGGGGAAGAAGTCTTAAATCCTTTGACTGGCTTGGATAATGTCAAGGATAGACTCACTTTGGTTGAGAGGGCCCAAGAACAGGATGCGGTACAAATTCATAAACTACTTCACCGCCTAAATACCGCCGAAATCCGTTTAGATGTTGCAAACTTTGATAGGTATCAACTTAAGAATGATTTGTGTGGAATGCAAACTCAAATGAGTTCCATACAACAGAGGCTATACCAAAAGAATGTCAAAGAATACCGTCCAAATGAAAGTGTAGACGTGTTAGCAACACGCGGAAATAATAATCCAACCGGAGTACAACAACCTCCCAACCGACGTTAGACTAGTGTTATAGTGCTAGTTATCTTTAGTACAACGTTGTAATTACTAACTGAAAGTATCAGTTAGTAAGTTTTGAATGAACTTGTAATAAGTTCGATTTTGTAAACAACGTTATATAAATAAAACTCTTGTTTTATATACTATCATGTGTTATGTTTTTAAAGTTCCAACATTTATTATCCTATCATTCTTATCAAAATTGTGCTCATCTCACAACTCTCTAATTACAACATATCTTTTGAACAATAGAATCATGGCGCCAAAGAAAAAGACCCCACCAACGATGACGCAGGCTGCCATCCGCAAACTGGTAAAGGACAGTATCAATGCAGCACTTGTTGCAGAACGAGCAGCCGTAGCTGCAGCAGCTGCCGAAACCACCACAGCTGCTGGTGCTGCTGATGCTGCAGCAGCCGCCGATGCTGCAGCAGCTGCTGATGCTGCAGCAGCTGATGAAGCCGCCATTGCTGCGGAAGCTGCAAGAATTGCCAGTCTTAACCTTGGAGGACCTACCCCTCCGGTGACCAATGTTACTACAGTACCAAAGGGTTGCTCGTTCATTTCCTACCTGAAATGTGAACCCATCAAATTCAAGGGTACTGAAGGGGCTGTAGGTTTGACCCGTTGGTTCGAAAAGGCGGAGTCGGTGTTCTTGGTTAGTAAATGTATCGAGGGGGATAAAGTTTAGTATGCCACAAGTACTTTGTTGAATGAGGCGTTGTCCTGGTGGAACTCAATTGCTCAACCCATGGGCATTGAGAATGCCTACAAAATTACTTGGGCTAATTTGAAACAAATGATGATCAAGGAATACTGTCCTCGGAGTGAGATACAAAAGTTGGAAGTTGAGTTCTGGTATCATACGGTTAAGGGAAATGATATCATGACCTACAACCGTAGATTCCAGGAACTGAGGATACTTTGTCCAATAATGGTTTCCACAAAGGAAAAATTGTTGGAAAGATATATCTGGGGACTTCCCTCAAGCATACAGGGGAATGTGACTTCGGCAAATCCGAAGGAACTTGATGAGGCTATACGGATGTCCCGTAGCCTCATGGATCAAGTGGTACGTATGTTGGAAACCCGCAAACAAAACAACCTCAACACCAACAACAACACCAACAACGCCAACAACAGCAATGCCAACAACCCCAACAACTCCAACTACCGTAACAACAACAACAACAACAACAACAACAACAACAACAACAACAACAACAACAAACGACCATATGATGGTAACTGTGGGAACAACAACAACAACCAAACCCGAAACAACAACCATCACAATCAACAGAACAAGAGACAGGAAGCCGCGACAGCTTATGTTGCTGCACCAGCTAGTGGTAGGTACGTGGGTAATCAACCACAATGTACCAAGTGCAATTACCATCACGAAGGTCCTTGCCCGGCCAAATGCCACAAGTGCCAAAAGCCCGGACATCTTGCCAAAGATTGTAGAGGCAAGGGTATAGCTACTGGGGCTAACACACAGCCCATAGTTACATGTTTTGGGTGTGGTGAGAGGGGACACTACAAGAACAACTGTCCTCAAAACCAAGGACCACAAGGCGGAGGTGCTCGTGGTAGAGCCTATGTCATGGGAAAAGAAGAACCACACCAGGACCCGAACGTGGTTACCGGTACGTTCCTACTCAATAATATTCCTGTTAAAGTATTATTCGATTCTGGTGCTGATATGAGCTTTATATCTACTAGAATTGCGCCTTTACTTGATATTCCATCAATCACTTTAACCACTAGTTATAATATTGAGCTAGCTACCGGTGACTTAGTAAATACCAATACCGTAATCCCAAACTGTACCCTTAATCTCTTAGACCACCCCTTTGACATCAATCTTATGCCAATTGAACTCGGAAGTTTTGATGTAGTTATTGGCATGGATTGGTTGTCTAAACATCAAGCTAACATCATTTGTGGTGAAAGAGTTGTGCACATTCCATGTGACAATGAAACTTTGATCATTCGTGGTGATCAAAGTGGAACCCGAATAAACATCATCTCATGTATCAAAACCATGAAGTACATTGAGAAAGGATGTTATGCTTTCTTTAGCCCACGTAACAGAAAAGAAAACCGATGAAAAACGTCTCGAAGATGTTCCTATTGCCCGTGAGTTTCCTGAAGTCTTTCCAGAAGACTTACCCGGACTACCACCAAATCGTCAAATAGAGTTCAGAATTGATTTAATACCAGGAGCAGCGCCAGTTACCCGTGCCCCATACCGGCTAGCACCTTCAGAGATGCAAGAGCTATCAAATCAATTACAAGAACTTGCGGACAAGGGATTTATTCGACCCAGTTCCTCACCTTGGGGAGCTCCAGTTTTGTTCGTGAAAAAGAAAGATGGGTTATTACGAATGTGTATTGACTATCGTGAGCTAAACAAATTAACCATAAAGAACCGTTACCCATTACCAAGAATTGATGATTTATTCGATCAATTACAAGGTTCAACCTATTACTCAAAAATTGACCTACGTTCAGGTTACCACCAAGTTAGAGTTCGTGATGAAGACATTTCAAAAACGGCCTTTAGGACACGATATGGTCACCATGAATTCCAAGTGATGCCCTTTGGGTTAACTAATGCACCAGCAGTATTCATGGATCTCATGAATCGTGTGTGTAAACCATATTTGGACAAATTCATGATCGTATTCATAGACGACATTCTCATATATTCCAAAAACGAAGAGGAACACAAAGAACACCTGAGAACAATTTTAGGACTACTCAAGGAAGAGAAATTGTATGCAAAGTTTTCCAAATGTGAATTTTGGATTCAATCAGTACAATTCCTTGGGCATGTGATTGACAAGACCGGTTTACATGTCAATCCCGCTAAAATTGAAGCTATCAAGAATTGGCCAACACCTACCACACCTACAGAAATTCGTCAATTTCTGGGTTTAGCCGGGTATTACCGAAGGTTTATTGAAGGATTTTCCTCAATAGCAAAGTCTTTGACTAAGCTAACTCAGAAAGACAAGAAATACGTATGGAATGAAGACGAAGAAAATGCTTTCCAAACCCTCAAACAGAAACTTTGTAGTGCTCCTATCCTAGCATTGCCCGATGGGATCGAAGATTTTGTAGTCTATTGTGATGCGTCGCACCAAGGGTTAGGTTCCGTGTTGATGCAACGCGATAAGGTCATGGCTTATGCATCAAGGCAACTCAAGGTTCATGAGGAAAATTACACCACTCATGACTTAGAGTTAGGAGCTATGGTCTTTGCACTAAAAATCTGGAGGCACTATCTATACGGTACTAGATGTACTGTGTACACCGATCATAAAAGCCTACAACACATTTTGGACCAAAAAGAACTAAACATGAGACAACGTCGTTGGTTGGAATTACTAAGTGATTATGACTGCGACATTCGTTACCACCCAGGAAAAGCCAACGTAGTAGCCGACGCCCTAAGCCGAAAGGAACAGATTAAACCATTACGAGTCCGAGCCTTAGTTTTAACCATAAATTCCAACTTTCCTACTCAAATCCTCCACGCTCAAGCTGAGGCGGTGAAACAAGAAGACATCCAAAAGGAGAAATTGGATGGCATGATACAGAAGAAATTCGAAACCCGTTCAGATGGAACTCTATGCTTCCAAGGTCGAAGTTGGTTACCTCTTTATGGTGGCCTACGAGACTTGATCATGCATGAATCACACAAGTCTAAATACTCCATACATCCAGGATCTGATAAGATGTATCATGATCTTAAGTTACTATATTGGTGGCCGAACATGAAGGCCGACATTGCAACATACGTTAGCAAATGTCTTACCTGCTCCAAAGTAAAAGCCGAACATCAAAAACCATCCGGTCCATTGCAACAACCAGAGATTCCTACTTGGAAATGGGAAAGAATTACTATGGACTTCATTACCAAGCTCCCAAAGACATCAAGCGGTTATGACTCCATTTGGGTCATAGTTGATCGCCTCACAAAATCCGCACACTTTATACCAATCAAAGAGACTTACAAAATGGAACAACTAACCCGACTATACGTCAAAGAAATAGTCTCAAGACATGGTGCACCAATATCCATCATATCCGACAGAGATGGTAGATTTACTTCCAATTTCTGGCAGTCACTCTAAGGCACCTTTGGAACAAATCTAGACATGAGTACAGCGTACCATCCTCAGACTGATGGTCAGAGTGAACGAACCATCCAAACACTTGAAGACATGCTTCGAGCATGTATAATAGACTTTGGAAAAGGATGGGATACTCATCTACCATTAGTCGAATTTTCCTACAACAACAGCTATCATACAAGCATTCAAGCAGCTCCATTTGAAGCACTTTATGGTCGAAAGTGTCGTTCACCTGCTTGTTGGGCTGAAGTGGGAGAAGTTCAACTCACTGGACCAGAACTCATCCGTGAAACAACGGATAAGATTGTACAAATCAGAAGTCGATTACAAGCCGCAAGAGATCGACAGAAAAGTTATGCCGACACACGACGCAGACCCCTAGAATTCCAAGTCGGAGATAGGGTTATGCTAAAAGTATCACCTTGGAAAGCTTTGATACGATTCGGTAAACGAGGAAAACTAAACCCAAGATACATCGGACCATTCAAAATCCTAGCCAGGGTTGGTCCTGTGGCGTACATACTTGAGCTTCCATCAGAACTCAGTAGTGTACACCCCACTTTCCATGTATCTAACCTAAAGAAATGCTTATCGGATGAATCACTTGTGATTCCACTCGATGAAATTCAACTCAATGACGATCTTCAATTTGTTGAGGAACCCGTAGAAATCATGGACCGTGAGGTCAAACAACTCAAACAAAGCCGTATACCAATTATCAAAGTTCGTTGGAACTCACGACGTGGTCCTGAATACACATGGGAACGAGAGGACCAGATCCGTAAGAAATACCCACATCTTTTTACCAACGAAGCTTCTACTCCTAACGCAAATTGATCTCCGGGACGGAGCTCTCGTATGGGGTGGAGACTGTAACAATTCGCAATTTCAGGTTAATTTCTATTTCCGGAAAAATTTACTATTCACTTTTACTATTCATGTTACTATTCATTTCTTTTTGAAATTTTCCCGAAAGTTGATTTTTATTTCATATTCTCGAGTGATAAATCATTTCCATGGCAAAATAAATGTTTGACATTCGTCAGATCATTTTCGTGAAAGTTATTAAGGAATTACACGTAACTATACGTTTTAGGGTAAAACGTCAATCAGAAATTCTACGCACAACGAAATTTGATCCCGTCAGGTGACCCCACATCAGAAAAATGCTTAACACACTCATGATTTATTTGAGAATAAATCATGACTGAGAAAAATATGACCAGAATAAACCTCGGCCGTGAAAAACTGGAATTTTCAGTTTTACGCGTTTTTACTCAGCCGTAACCCTAGCCTTTACCTGCACCGTGTTTCTAAGATGATTTGAGCTTTCAACTTATTAAAATAAGTCAACATATTTTTCCCTCCTCCATTGACTAAAAATCATTCTTTGATTTTATAAGTCATTTCGTGATTTTTAGGCTTCCGGTTTGATGTCTAAAAGACATTTAATACCAACCGACACCAGACTGAGCCCAGTCTAGACATTATAAATCATTTTAAATCATTTTTATCATATTAGAAAAGTAACATTTTACTTTTCTCAATTTTACGCAATATTTGTACATTTTACATATTACGCGTTTAGACCCGTGTTTTCAGCTTTTAGCAGGGTTTTACCACCCGAATGACACCTACCACTCATTTTATATTTTATTATGAGACATATGGACATATCTAACAATACTTTAAAGTTTCATAATTTTACGACACCCGGTTTTACGTTTTAAGGCCTAATCATTTACGGTTGGCATTTCCCGGAGTCAAGTTTCATCTAATATCTAGATATTTTCCCAAGCCAAGCCAACTCACCCCCCTTATCCCATTTGAACCGCCAAAGGGGGGGGAGTCACACCCTTGTGTGGCTTGATCTTGAGTCTTGTTGGTCTAGGATGAATACATGTGTATTTTGGCCAAAAATATCTTAAGTAACTAACCTCCTCAAAGTCATATATATACTCCCTCTCCCCCCTTCCTTGGCCGGCCATCACAACACCCCAAAACACTCCATCCTTAGCTTTATTTTCTTCCAAGATCTTGCAAGTTCAAGTGAAGTTCAAGTATAGAAACCCTAGTTGATCTTAAGTTACCAAAACTCTTCCAAACCCTAATATACTTGGTGTTTTCTCTTGAGTTTAAATCCACTCAATACACCTCAACCATCATCATCCATCTTTCAAGAATACCAAGGGTAGAAAGGTTGCATGAAGTGAAAAGGGTTGAAGCAAGTCTATCAAAGTCCATTTCCTTACTTGTTACTCCTTTCTTTAATTAGGAAGCCAAAAGTTGTAAGCCTAAACCTAACATGCTTCTTGTTAATTTCTCATGTTCATATCATTTACATGTTATCCTTGCTATATTATATCTTGTATGAATGTCCATGGTGTATAAAAATGAGTAAAAGATGTTGTTATAATGAATTGTTGAAACAAGTTACTAAAACAAGCAAATTAGTGAATTTCTTGGTAAGACCTGATCAAAATGGTAAAAATATGATATTGGATTATTACATATTACAGTAGAGGACTTAACAAGGAAACCGTAGCAATTTGAACCACCTAAAAAGAGTAAACGAGTCAAAAGTTATGGCGATTTGAAGTTACCAAAACTTTCCGGCAAAACTGCCTAAAAAGCTTCTGTGACAGAACTAAAACACGCAAAAAGTGGCCTTTCTGGTCCGATTCATGAAAAAGTTAAAACACGAAAGTTGTCCGGAATCACGTTTTCATTCAGGAACAAAGAGGCTCGAGCCTTGAAAACACTTTCTGAGTAAGATATTTCACAATTTCTTAACAGCTATTTACATATATATAAGTCACGAAGTTATGGTTATACTTTAAAAGGAACAAGAGTTATTATGACCTATAAACAAGACCACCACCATGGCTAGAGCCAAGGTTGGGTCTCATGACCTTGGAACAAGGACCAAAGGTCATGGCTAGGCCATGACGAAATGACCATAACAACTTACATAGGCGTAAACATGAAATAACGAATTTGGCGATAACATGAACAAGCAATTTGGATCTACTTCACTTAAAAGGAAACCATGAGATTTTACCAAGACAAATGGTCATACAAAACTTATGAATCATACCCTAATAACAATCTTCATGTACTATAAACTTTTCTAAGTTTATCCAAATATCAGACATGTAACTTTTTCGGATCAAAACTTATATCTATATACTTTATCAACTACTACAATAGTAGGGAGCTTCATGTGAGGAGTTCATTATGTAAGCCGTCGAGATGAGTTGTGGATTTACGAGTTAAAGTGTCCTGGCTCCTCGAACGCTTACTAACATGACTTCTGAAATATGTTAGCCCGAACGGTAGTAAACGATATACAAAACATACATGTTCATAAATCTTTTCTTTCAAAGACTTACAAATATACATCATACCTCATCATGGACTAAATGCAAGATATATATAGGCACTCCGTTATATTCTTTACACAAATCCTAAGTCGCAACATTCTATTATAGGTTGCTCGTAGAAACCTACACGATCAAACCATCACCTTCATTACTTGCTATCGTACTTAAGGTGAGTTCATAGCCCCACTTTACATTACTTCAATGTTTTACAAACCCTTGGGGGGAATACATGCTATTTATAAACCGAACACAATGCTTTGAAACTGTATGCTGCCTGATTGTTTTATTATTACTAAGTACCTTCCTTGCCAATCCTAGGCCCCATCATGAACCATTTAATCACTAGTATTAGTGAGCGCGAGTATTGTGAATAGGCCTATTGGGATTGACGAATCCCATTTGTTTGAGCAGATTAGTTCAAACGAATGCACTATATTTGAACATTAAGTATGACGGCAAAGTACTTACCGGGGCAACAAAACCGCCGATTGATATTGGTACCCGTTAACGTCTTGGTTGCATGAGCTTAGTACATAATAATAACTGTTTTGTTTTCTAACATGAGTATGAGTCTAATTAACTCTTACTACCAACATATTGTGTTCAACCATTAAACAAACTCTATGAATATCACTCAACCTTTGTGTTGACCTCTTAAGCATGTATTTCAGGTCCATGATAATCAAGAATGGAGCGGGAAGGGCACGTACCGAAGGAAGAAGGCTATAAACTATTATGTCATTCAATAAAAACATCATAGACTTTATATTGATGTGTTTTGAAACAATGGAACATTTTGGGACCTTACTATGTAAACTCTGATATATTTGAATAAATATGAATGACAACTCTTTTTATTACGATTCGTTTAGAGATCGTTTTCTATTATTATGACTGTTGTGCCGTCAAGTAACACCCAAGTTGAATTCCGCTGCATCATGAATTGGGGGTGTTACACATTTAGAGTCCGAAAATCTCAAGAAATCATCACCAACTCTTAGGTTATCAATACCTTGTCATTAGTTATCAATTTCAAAGCATTGTAAGACTTATAACCATGGATTCTTATGTTAAATATTTTGAGTTTATTTGCATGTTTGCCATGAGTGGCTAGTAATCTTTTTACACTTGTTTTGATGATGTTTTATGCTTAGTTATAGTTATGATTGTGATAACATGTTTTAATTCAATTTCAAGTCAATCCTAAGAACCAATTGTACCTTAAGTTTCATAGTGACATTTGTTGAGTCAAGGTTAACTAATTGATAATAGTTTCAAAGGTCGAAAGATTTGTTATTACTCAACTAGTTATAATCATTTGTCTATGAATGATTGTTTTTCACCATAATTATTCTTGACTAAACAAAGAAACAAGAAGTATGATTGTAATAAGAATTCTTTTATAACATCAAATCGGATTGTTTGTAAACCTTTAGTAGGACAAAAGTTTAAATGTTTATAAACGATTGTGACCTTTTTATCTATGAAGAGGTTACCTTTTGTATTGACCATTTCCTAAGAGTATTTGATTGGTAATAAAAGTTTGTCTTGTGTTTAAGATATCCACCATACCTTATGAACCTTGGATAGATCTTGAATTGATTGGTTTACACCTAAAGCTTGTTTTTATGAACTAAACTCTTGGCCGAAGTTTAACTTGTAGAAACAATAGATTAGATCACCATCTAATTATCTCAACCTACATGTTATCAAAAGTTATCACAATCATGTGTGTCATTAAGTAGAAAACTAATCTAAACAAGTGTAGTTTTTAATTTATTGAATTTGCTTATTATCTTATTTGCGTACATTAGAGATTTACTTTTAGACTTATATTTCCATTCACTCACAAATCCCTGCGAACGATCCCGACTTACCATCATATCTTGCTATAACGGACGAGTACACTTGCTCGTATGTGTTGTTTCTAGATTTGGTAACTCATCCTTATAAATTTAAAACTTGCACTAACAAATAGCACACCAAGTTTTTGGCGCCGTTGCCGGGGATTTTGATCGTGTTTCTTTAAGTTTTAAAAGTCCGTTTCTTTTCGTGTTCGTTTAAAAAAAAATTACCGTAGCGTCCAACCGATCGGTTTGATTCTCAACCGATTCGGTTTGATATTTTCTATTTTTTTTTCTTGTTCTTTTGTTTAGGTAATTGACTCGATTCTCTTGATAGTTGTATGAACACTCGTTCTACTACTAAAAACTTAGTACACCTTTATCCGATCCCGAAAGTTTGTTTCGTAAGAAGAGATCTTCAACTATTCTTAATTGGTTTGATAATCTTTCCGAAGAACACTCAATTTCTAATCTTTTTGAACCATTACCCATGGCTGACGATTTACCCATGTAGGCCGCTAATAGAACCGTAGCACCCACTCCTGGAGCGGCTATTGTTGTCGCCGACCTTGATGAAAACTTTACCGTTAAAGGTCACCATCTTTCTATGATCAAAGACCGTCAATTTGATGGCCGTTCGCGGGCCGATCCACATAAACACATTACCGAATTCATTGAAATTTGTGGCATGTTTCGTTATGGAGACACTAATGTCGATGCTATCAAGCTCAAACTTTTTCTATCATCACTCGCCGGAGATGCCAAAGTATGGTATAACGAATTAACCCCAAGAACTATTAATACTTGGGAGGAGATGAGGTAAGCTTTTGTAAGCCGATTCTTTCCACCTGCCATGTATGATAGGTTAATGGGAGAAATCCGTGCTTTTTCACAAAATCCTAATGAATCTCTTGTTGAAGCTTGGCTTCGCATGAAAGATTTACTTCGAAGTTGTCATGGTCATAATTTAGGACGAGGAACAATAATCCAAATCTTTTATCATGGTCTTGATGAAGCATCTCAAGCAATCCTTGATGCCGGAGGAATTTTCCTTTACAAAACACCAAATGAGGCATATCAACTTCTTGAAGATCGAGTACTTCTTAAACTCGATTGGTCAAAAGATTCCAAAACCAAACCCTTACGGAAAACCGTTGCTTTTGCCGAAAGTTCAAATAATTCAAAACTCATGGACAAAATAGAAGCCTTGTCTTCTAAAATGGACTCACAATACAAAGATATAAAAGGAGAAATGAAAGAAATGCGAGATAGCTGTAATAATTGTGGAGGAAATCACACATCATCCGAGTGTGATGACCAACCTATGAATGGACCCAACGAAGGGGAAGCCAATTATGTCCAAGGAGGATATCGTGGAGGAGGTTTTCGTGGTAATTATTACGGAAGAAGTTCTGGAAATTGGCAAGATCGCCAACAAAGGGATAACAACCGTGATTTTCAACCTCGAACAGAAAATCCAAACCCAACAAATTCAGATAAAAAGGAAGAATCTGATTTTGAAACAATGATGCGAGAATTCGTAAATGCTCAAAGAACCACAAATGAGTTCGTAAAAACTCAATTTTTCAATCTCAAAACCAAAGTTGAGCAAGGTCAGAAAAATCGTCAAGCTTCTATTCAGGATCTTGAACAAAAATTTGGTAGACTTTCTGATCAATTTTCTTCTCGAATTCCTGGTACATTACCAAGTAACACCCAATCCAATCCAAAACCATCTGGATCAAACGATAAGAATTATCGTCCACCACACAACAGAAATGAGCATATCAATATTGTATTCACTTGAAGTGGTCTCTCATATGATCCACCACCCATTCCTACCTATAATACTCTTATACAAGAAGAGGAGGAAGAAGTTGAGGAAGAAGCAGTTGAAAAAGAACCAACCCAAAAACCAACCGTTCCACCAATAAAGCCTTATACACCAAAAATACCATATCCACAAGCCCTAAGAAAAGAGAAAAGAGAGGAGCGAAATAAGAAGTTTTTAGAGATGATCAAAGAAGTTAGAATTAACGTACCCCTCGTTGATGTTCTAGCTGGAATGCCCAATTATGGGAAATTTTTGAAAGAACTTCTTAATAATCGAAACAAGTTAGAACAAATTTCCGCTACCGTTCTCAATGAAGAATGCTCTGCTATAATTCAAAACAAAATTCCACCAAAACTTGGAGATCCCGAAAGTTTTCTTATACCATGTACATTAGGAAACAACATCACATGTGATGCTTTAGCCGATTTAGGTGCAAGTATTAATTTGATGCCCTATTCGTTGTATTCTAAACTTTCCATCAATACATTGAAACCTACTAAGATGAGTATACGATTAGCCAACCATACATACCAATATCCTGTTGGGGTTGCTGAAAATATGCTTGTTCAAGTTGGTAAATTTGTTTTTCCTGTGGATTTTGTTATCTTAGAAATGGAAGAAGATAGTCGAGTACCCTTAATCTTAGGAAGACCTTTCTTAAACACTGCTGATGCAATGATTAAAGGTAAAGGTAAAGAACTAAATCTCAGAGTAAGAGAAGATCAAATCACATTCTTAATCGATAAAGCAATGAAATATCTAAATTCCAGTGATGACACATGCTATAACATCCACTGAAGAAGAATTGGATGCATTACTTGACGATTCGAAACCATTCATGACTACTTCAGAAAAGATTAGTGAAACAGATTCTGATAAAGAATTTGAGGAATTCATGGAAATAAAATTAGAAGAAGAGGAAGAAGAGAAATTTGAAGATATCATTGAGAAAAATCAATTGAAAATCAAATCATCTCTAGAAGAACCACCCACTGATTTGGAACTCAAAACCCTTCCCAATAATCTCGAATATGCTTACTTAGAAGAAAAATCACTTCTTCCAGTAGTCATATCGTCAACGCTGGAAACAAATCAAAAAGAAAGACTCGTTTCTGTTCATAGGAAGCATAAATGCGCTTTTGCGTGGAAAACTTCTGATATTCCAGGAATTAGTCCTGATTTTTGCAAACACAAAATCAATTGTGAAGAAGGTTCTAAACCCGTTGTAGAAAGACAACGTCGACTCAACCCAAATATGAAAGAGGTTGTTAAGAAGGAAATCATTAAACTTCTTGATGCAGGAATTATTTATCCTATCGAGGATAGCCCATGGGTGAGTCCAGTTCATTGTGTTCCAAAGAAAGGAGGAATGACTGTAGTGACAAACGAAAGGAATGAGTTAGTTCCTACTAGAACTGTCACTGGATGGCGAGTATGTATTGATTACAGAAAACTTAATAAAGCCACCAGGAAAGATCATTTTCCTTTACCCTTCATGGATCAGTTGCTCGAAAGATTAACAGGAAACAAATACTTTTGCTTCCTTGATGGTTTTTCGGGATATTTCCAAATTCCTATCGATCCAGCCGATCAAGAGAAAACCACATTTACATGTCCTTTTGGAACTTACGCTTACCGGCGTATGCCTTTTGGTCTATGTAATGCACCTGCAACTTTTCAAAGGTGTATGATCGCAATATTTCATGACATGCTTGAAACATCTATGGAAGTTTTCATGGATTACTTTTTAGTTTTTGGTGATTCTTTTAAAACTTGTCTTTCCAATCTCGATAAAATGCTTGAAATATGTGAAGCTGCACATCTAGTTTTTAATTGGGAAAAATGTCATTTCATGGTAACTGAAGGAATTGTGTTAGGACACAAGATATCAAGTTCAGGGATGGAAGTAGACAAAGCTAAAATAGATGTTATCACCAAATTACCGCCACCAACTAACGTTAAAGTCGTTAGAAGTTTTCTAGGACATGCCGGTTATTACCGCCGATTTATCAAAGATTTTTCAAAAATATCACGTCCTATGACTAAACTTTTAGAAAAGGATTCTGTATTTGATTTCAATGCTGACTGCATTAAAGCTTTCGAAACATTGAAAAGTCAATTAACTAGTGCCCCAATTATGGTTGCACCTAATTGGTCACTACCATTTGAAATCATGTGTGATGCAAGCGATTTCGCTGTTGGAGCTGTTTTAGGACAACATGAAGGAAAACATTTTCGTCCTATTTACTTTGCAAGTAAAACACTCAACAATGCTCAACAAAGCTATACGGTTACAGAGAAAGAATTATTAGCCGTAGTTTTTGCATTTGACAAGTTCAGATCTTATCTTGTGCTTTCAAAAACAATAGTTTTTACCGATCATTCCGCACTCAAATATTTGTTTAACAAACAAGATGCAAAACCACGTCTTATCAGATGGATTTTATTACTGCAAGAATTTGATATTGAAATAAAAGATAAGAAAGGAGCAGAAAATCTTGCAGCAGATCATTTATCATGTCTCGAGAATCCAAATTTGGAAGAATTAAAAGAAAATGAAATTAATGATTATTTTCCAGAAGAAAATCTCATGACGATAGATAAAGACGATGATGAGGAAATGCCATGGTTTGCAAATTACGCAAATTATCTTGCAGGAGACATTCTTAAAAAATGGATGAGTCACTACCAACGTAGTAAGTTCTTTTCAGAACTAAAACACTATTATTGGGAGAAACCTTATCTTTTTAAGATGTGCAAGGATGGAATGATACGAAGATGTCTTTCGGGTGCCGAAACAAGAAAATTCTTGATGAATGTCATCATGGCCCAACTGGGGGACATTATGGTCCTTCCACTACAGCTAGAAAAGTTTTTGATGCTGGATTCTATTGGCCTACAATTTTCAAAGAAGCGTATACTCTTGTTCAAAACTGTGATGCATGCCAAAAATCCGGTAACCTTTCTCGAAGAGACGAAATGCCTCAAACGAGCATTCAAGTCTGTGAAATATTCGATATTTGGGGAATTGATTTTATGGGACCATTCCCTAAATCACACAAATACGAATATATCCTCGTTGCAATCGATTATGTTTCCAAATGGGTTGAAGCTGAAGCTCTTCCTACTAACGTTGCACGAGTTGTTGTCAACTTTCTCAAAAAGCTTTTTGCTCGTTATGGAATTCCTAAATCTTTAATAAGTGATAGAGGATCCCATTTCTGTAATAAACAAATGGAGAAAGTAATGAAACGATATGGAGTTCATCATCGTTTTGCTACAGCTTATCATCCACAAACTAGTGGTCAAGTCGAAAATACCAATAGAGCTATAAAAAGAATACTTGAAAAAAGGTTAAACACAATCCTTCCGTTTGGTCAAGGAAATTAGATGACGCTCTATGGGAATTTCGTATGGCATATAAGACACCAATTGGTATGACACCGTACAGACTCTTGTATGGGAAAACATGTCATCTACCGTTCGAACTTGAACACCGTGCTTACTGGGCGTTAAGAAGCTGTAATCCTGATTTAAAATAGCTGGAGAAAAGAGATTTTTGCAATTACATGAACTTGATGAGTTAAGACTTCAAGCTTATGAAAACTCCAAGCTATACAAAGCAAAAACCAAAGCATATCACGATAGAAAGCTGAGAATTCGAAAACAATTCAAAGCTGGAGATAAAGTTCTGCTTTTTAATATGAAATACAAGTTTAAAGCTCCGAAACTCAAACCAAAATGGTTTGGATCATATGTAGTGAAACATGGATTTCCATCAGGTTATGTTGAACTTTATGACAAACATGGTGGAAGTTTCATTGTAAATGGGCACCGAATTAAACTCTATTATGATATGGAGCAATTAAACGTGATTTCTAATGAAGAAATTTCATCCGAATTTGAATATGAAGCTATAATATTCATGCCTCCACACAAGGAAATGGTTCCTTGGGCACACAGTAATGGTTTTATCTATGATGCTCTTCCTAGAACATAGGAAAATGTTAAATTGGAAAACATAGATGAAACATGAGAGGGAATTGTGATAGGAAATGTGTTGTATATCCCTAAAAGGAAACATAACACTAAAACTTCATAATCTATTTCGAAGTTTGAGTCCGGCTGAGGACTCGTTAATAAAACAAGCACTTCTCGGGAGGCAACCCCTGTGTTTTATTTTTATTTTTATTTTAATTTTTATTTTTGTTTTTGATTTTCAGTGTTTATACCCCAAAGTTTTACTACTTGGTCAAACTTAAGTGTGGGGGTGTGCCACTAATTTGAATAAAACTGCAATGTTTTTTGTTTGTTTGTTTTTGTTTCTAATAATACAGGTGTTGACTATAAGAAACAGAAGATTGGATAACACCGGATATCCTGGTTTATTTTCTCATTTTCCCTACTTTCATGCTTTTTCGTTTATTACATTGAGGACAATGTTTAACTTAAGTGTGGGGGGTGAGTAGGTAAAATAAGAAATTAAGTCTAATATCGATTTAATTTTTAAAGTGTGTTTGTCCTTGTGATCTAGTTGTTTTCACGCTTTTAGGAATAATTTATAACTGGATCTATCCACTGGTAAAAATTAGTAATTTTTGAAAAATTTGAGATGTGTCCCGATTAATATTGCAATCCATTTCTTGGATTGATAACATTTGCTAGCGCATATTATAACCCTTTCCACTAAATAGTGAGGATTTGAGCCTATTTTATATCTAGCATACATCTTTTATGCTTGAATCTTTTGTTATGAGTGTGCCGGTGATTTTATTTATTCTAGAACTTGTGCTTGTAAATCATTACGAGACCGTTGTGAGATTACGTTTTTTGTAATATAAGTATACATACGTGATAAGAGGCAACATTAGGATTTTAACCAAATAGCCTTCATTATTGATTTTTAGCTAGTCACATTGATTAGTTAATTTCCAATTTTTAACCCTTTTGTTAGCGTTCATTTTTAACGCTAGATACCCTTAGTTACACCATTCGAGCCATCCTTTTCGTTTTTGATAAATCCAGAAAAATGCAAAAATATTTTACACTTTAAACCTTAGCCTAACCCTTGTAAAAATCTAAATGGTGGGTTGCTAGTTGCTTGGTTGTTGGATAGTTTCTGATGATTATTAGTTAGCCACATTTCACCAATTATGTGTGTGCCATTCCGACAAAGACAGAGACTGCAGCTTCTTATTTGTATTGTTGTGGTGATGCTTATGCGAAGTGTGGGGGAATAAAAAAAAATGAATAAGTCATCGTAACTATAAGGTGACAATTATAGCAAATGTGCTATATATGTGAATAAAGGAAACCTTGTGATATGTTGTTAGCCAATGTGCTAAGTATGAAGAATATTATTATGGTGAATCGATGTATCGTTATTTGAAGAAGAGGAAGATTGCAACTATAATCATTTACGGGTTCGTTGTTTGTTTGGTGACTAGCAACAATGGGACTTAGACTTTATTTTATTTTTCTTTAAAACCAATTTCATAAATATTTCCATGCCTTATCCCTACCCTTACCAAATTACTTTATCTATCCGGATATTGTAATGGCTTGTGAGAATGTCAAGTACAAGAATATTGTAGTGACCATCCGGTTTTTTGAGTAATCAAGAATTCGCGCCAGTAATCTATTGTGTTTTGTATGAGATGTTTAAACATAAGCCTGGTACAACCCAAAGCCTTACATTACAACCCGAATAAAAGACCTCTTTGATATGTAGACTTGGTGCTTACGCCATTGCGGTGTAGTTTTGTTTCTTGTACAAGCTTATGGTAATAATTAGATCATTACTGAGCAATGAGTGTGATTTCTCTTATTTACTCCACTTCTTAAATAAATGAGTGATTGAGTGAATTATACTTCGTTCCTTTTTCGTGAGGTGTTTAGAAATCTTAATCAAGCAAGAAAATCATTGGGTATTGTCAAACATCTCGAATTTTCACCATTCAAGCTTAAAAAGAATGAATCTTATCTTGTACCTGTACTTGGTGGATTTGCATCACATTTTTCTAATCATTTTTGGTTACCATGTGGATATTTATTTTTCTTCTAGATTTGCTTGAGGACAAGCAAAGTTTAAGTGTGGGGGATTTGATAACGCTCAAAGTTAACATGTTTTTATAAGTGTTATTAGTGTTTTTGTGTATGTTATTTGGTTGTTTTTATATGCTTTTGCCACTAAATCGTATCAAAGTATGTGTTTGTAGCATATGTAGCCAAATGCAGGAAAAATGGAGAAAAAGTGAAGGAAATGAAGTATACGCGATTACACGAAGATTCCCAAGCTCAAAAGTCCAATCTATGAAGTAATTTATATGAGAACCTAAGTTTTGTAATCTCAAAGTTCCAAGTTCAGAAGTTAATCAAGTTTGGATAGTACATAAAGAACTACACAAGTCAAAGTCAAAGTCCAAAACTGCCAGAAATTACCATCCGATCGGTTGGTGTGAAACCGATCGGATTGCCATAATTACCTCTCTCCATCCGATCGGTACCAACCCGCAACTGATTGGATGGTCAACACTGCATGTTTTTGCCAACTTTTGTGCACGAATCTTGGTCTTTTGTCCCATGGTTCTAGGCTTTTTTTAGTGTCTTATTGTCCAAGTTCAAGCATTTAAGTTCCTATTTATTACCATGAGTGTTGGACAAGCCTATAAGGGACCTCAAATGTTGGGATATGAAATATCAAAGTGCTTCTGGATGTCAAAGTAATGCTGCATGAAGAACAAAAGTCAAAGTACTGCTGAAGAATAAAGTCAAAGTACTGCTGATATGAAGAATGCTTAAAGTACTTCGAAGGAAACAAGGACTGATATGCAATATTAGATAAGGATTAATGTGTAATATTAGATGAATATTCTAGAATTAGTTAGGGATAATTACTTGTCGTTCAAGAATTATATGTTGTAAACCGACTTAAGGTTATCTATATAAAGAGCCTTAAGAGGTATTGGTCGATAGAAGTTTTATAAGTTTTACAAGTTAGATACATTTAGAAGTCGATCAAAGTTAAATAGTTAAGGATTGTTAGTGAATTTGTGTAACAAAGCAGGTTCAAAGTTTGGTTAATATAAAAAGTTCTTCTTAAGCTTTGTGTTAGATTCCGCATACTTTACAAGGTCAAACAGTGTTTCAATATTAATAGTGTTGAGTTTACTCAATATTGTTAAATTCTTACAAGCTACAAAGTAGTTTGGTCAGAGTATATCGATCCAACAAGTGGTATCAGAGCTTGTGTTTGAAACTCTGATTAAGAAGACAAACCTTTAAAACCTTTAAACCTATCTCACTACAAACCCTTCAAGATGTCGACAGATGCTGCACCTGCTCTCTCAATCACTGCTGTTAGAATCCCTATTGTTAAGAAGGGAGAATACAACCTATGGGCCATGAAGATGAGACAGTACATTGCAATCACTGACCATGCTTTGTGGGATGTGATTGTCAATGGTAACATGCAAATTGATGAACCAGTTGAGGTACCTGGACTACCAAAACCTACTGTACCTGCTGCTACCAAAAGAAATCAAGACAAAGCTCTCAACATACTGCTTTCTGCTATTCCTGATGGTCACCTATTAAAGTTTCATGATGCCAAAGATGCCAAACAACTATAGGTTGCAATAAAGAAGAAGTTTGGAGGTAATGATGCTTCCAAGAAGATGCATAGGAATTTGCTGAAGCAACAATTTGAAACTTTCACTGTTGGTGAAAGAAAAGGTCTTGATTCTGCTTATGAAAGATTTCAACATCTTTTGAGTATGCTAGAACTATATGATGCTGAGGTATCAGTTGAAGATGCTAATTTAAAGTTTCTAAGGAGTTTGCCATCAGCATGGCATGTAGTTGCTGCTATGATCAGAGGACAATCAGGGCTGGATACTATGGAGTTTGATGATCTTTACAACAATCTGAAGGTGTATGAGCATGAGATGAATGGTACTACAGGTTCAAGCACACAACAGAATATTGCTTTTGTCTCTTCTGAAAAGAGAAGCAGTACTTCCAACAAAGGTACTGCTTACCCTGCTCAAAGTACTGTGACCAAAACACAGGTTCCATGCACAACAATGGTCACCACAAACTCATCACAATCAGTTACCCCCACCTCAGATGATGTTCTATGTTCATTCTTTGCTCAACAAGCATCTATGCCAGTCACTTATCAAGAAGATGTACTGCAAATTGATGATGATGCCTTGGAAGAAATCGATATCAGATGGCAAGTTGCTATGCTCACTGCAAGGATCAAGAAGTATGTGAACAAGACAGGAAAAGGCATCAACTTCAGAGCTAAACAAGGAATAACATTTGACAAGTCCAAGATTGAGTGTTTCAACTGTCAAAGGACTGGTCACTTTGCAAGAGAGTGTAAGTTTGCAAAGTATCAAGCAAACAAGATGATTGAACCACCCAAACTTGAAAGAAAAGAGATTCCAATAACTGAACCAAAACCAAAAGCTTTGGTTGCTCAAGAGAATCTGTCAGAGATTGATTGGTCCAATGAGTTTGATGAAGAACCTATAACCTATTCAATTGTTGCATTGGAAGATTGGAGCACACTATTTTTATGAAGAGCCTGGATATGCTGCTTTGGAGTCAAGAGATGAGTTAGGAAGTTTTGATTGGAGCATGGAGTTTGAAGAAGCACCTGTTCAGCTTGCAATGGTAGCTGCTTCACCAAGTTCATCCACTAACTCTGAGGTATACCCTAAGTGTAATGATATGTATCAAAAGTTACTTACTGAGTATGTAGCTGAAAGAGATAAATTTCAAAAAGCTAGGGCTGAGATAACAGGTTATCAACTTACTTTAGAGTCAATGGAAGCCAAAATTCTTACACATGAAAACAATGAAGTAGCATGGCTTGAGAATTATAAATAACAGGATTACCTAGTTAAGGTAAATGAATGGAAACTAGGTTGCAAGGTGTCTGAACTAGAAAAAGTTACTGCTAAAAGAGATAAGTTGTTAGAAAAACTTGTTGTATGGAATGAGGCAGGTGTGTCACATGTTCAATTTGTTGAAAAGCAAAGAACATCTAATATTAAGACAGGCCTAGGCTATGATAGTAATGAAGGTATTCCATTTAAGAGCAAGGAACTTAATCTTACTGTTGATACCTCCACTAGTGATGAAGAGTTCATAAGTCTAGATGAAAACACTTCTAGTGATGAGGAATCCCCTAGTCCCACACCTCCTGTATTTCAGAAAGAAAAAGGTTACAATGCAGTTCCACATCCCCCAGGTTGCTTTCAACCACCTAAAAAAGATGTTGATTGTTATGGTGTAGATAATCTGGAGTTTAGGAAAAAGCTTAAATCTGAAACTTTAGAAAGATCCGTTGAAGCTCCTAAGGTAGAAGAGACCAAGTTTTCAAAACAAGCAGTACCTTCAAACTCTTTTCGAAGTACTGCTGATCACTCAGCAGTACCTCAAAGAAAATTCTTTCAAAATACTGCTAATTTTAGAAACTCTTATGTGAGGGGATTTGGGGATATTGGTCCAAAGGTCTGCTATGTGTGTTACAGTCCTCATCATTTGATTAAAGATTGTGATTATCATTCAGACTATTTAAGCAAATATCCAAAGACTAGAACTGCACAACCAAGTTATAGGGAGAATAAGCCAAGAGATAAGAAACCAGTTTGGAATTACACAAATAGGGTTAACCATAGTAACTTCTCAAAAAACTATAGGAACCCTCATCAGAAAAGGCCATACACCAAACCATCATTACTTTCACAAAGTACTGATAGAAAGTTCCCTAATGTTTCTAGCAAACACTAAAGTGTAAGACCTAGGAGTTAGAGTCATTACAACCCTAGAAAGACTTACAACACAAGAAAAGATGCTAGGACACAGAACCCAACTCCTAAAGTCACAACAAAATGGGTTAAGAAAGAAAGTACTGCTGGGGTAGAACCAGTACTTTCAGAGGTTAAGGGTGAAAAAGGGAAAATTGATCATGAAAAACAAACTGTTTTGGAAACAAAAACCTTAATTCTTGATCATGCTTTCAAAGACAGTGGTGATTACATACTCAAGAACTTTGAGTATGTCACTCCACAAGGGGAACACAAGTCAGTAATGGCTTGGGTTCCTAAAAATAACTAACCTTTTCATGTAAATGCAGGGCAACCTAGAGGAGGAGCTTAAAGATCATCTTATTGTAGATAGTGGTTGCTCTGGCAGTATGACAGGAGAAAAGGAGCTTTTTTCAGATTTTAAAGCTTATTATGGAGGAAAAGTTGCATTTGGGAATGATCCTGATGGAGGAAGAATTACTGGCAAAGGAACAATCAAGGCAGGAAACATTGATTTTGAAGATGTTAGATATGTGAAGGAGCTAAAATTCAATCTTTTGTCAGTCTCTCAGATTTGTGATAAGAAGTACCCTGTGTTATTCTTTGACACAGAATGTCTCATACTTTCTCCTGATTTCAAGTTAGAAGACAGAAATTTGGTGTTACTGAGAGCACCAAGAACTAATGATGTGTACAGCATAGATTTGAAGAATGTAAATTCTGCTGAAAAAGCAAAATGTTTGATTGCAAGAGCATCTATGGAGGAAGCACATCAATGGCACAGAATACTGGGACATGTTAATTTCAAGAACATCAATAAGCTGGTCAGAGGAAATTTAGTTAGAGGTTTACCTTCTAAGACATTCAAGAATGATCACACATGTCTTGCTTGTAAGAAGGGTAAACAACACAAGGCCTCTTGTAAGAAGATTGATGAGAAGACCATTAGAGAGCCTTTGGAATTGCTGCATATGGACTTGTTTGGACCTGTTTCAGTTGTCAGTCTGAACAAGAAGAAGTACTGTTTGGTTGTAACAGATGACTGCAGTAGATTTAGCTGGGTCTTTTTCTTATGTTTTAAAGATGAAACTTTTGATGCTATTCATGACCTAATTATAGCATTAGAAAATCAGTTAAGGCTCAAGGTTAGAGGCATTAGATGTGATAATGGGACTAAGTTCAAGAATCAGCTTATGGATGAATTTTGTGCCAAGAAAGGAATTAAAAGAGAATTCAGTATTGCTAGAACTCCTCAACAAAATGGAGTTGCACAAAGAAAGAATAGAACTCTTAAAAGATGGTGTGCATGAGTTCTATCAAGTGGTATCAGAGCAAGGGGGCTCTCGATCTAGGGATCTACAAGGTTTTTCGAAGAAAAGGTAAAAATTCGTAACTGGTATAATTTTCGTAACCATTCTGCAGGGCTGTTTTCAAACAGCGATATCTCCTTCGTTAACCGTTGGATCGGGCTGAAATTTTTACTGGAGGTTCTCAACATATCAAGGAAGAGTTCCACCAAAGGGATCTTCGATTTGAGCTCTCAGTAAAAAGATATAAATTGTCGAAGTTTGCTGCTGCAACAGGTGAAAGTTTTGAATTTTTTAGGGTTTTCATGATTCAACTTCTTGAATTTGGTTCTTTTCTTGTAAAATCATTGTGGAAGTTGGTTATTTTCTGCTTGGTGTCGATTACACGTGTTCGAAAGTTGGTTTGAACCGGATTTAATTGCTTTGTTCATGGAGATTACTGGTTCAAGTACCTGATGGTGTTTTTGTTTTAAAAACTCTAAACCATTCAATACTACTGATGTGCATGATTGGGTTTTATGTATTAGCCTTGGCAAATTGGTTATTAAACCAATAATGAACCCTAATACGTACATGAAGGATTCAGTTGTTATACCAATAATTGGTGATGAACCTGACGTGAAAGATTTAAGTTGTTGATGATTGATCAGTATGTTCAAGCTACAAGTGGGTATATCTTTGAAGTTATTTCAAAGTACTGCTCGAATTATTTCAAAGTACTGCTCCATTGCTTCAACGTACTGCTATGTTTAAGGTGCTGCTCGTATGTTCAAAGTACTTCTTGAAAGTACTTCTTGAAAGTACTGCTTCAAAGTACTTCTTCAAAGTACTTCTTCAAAGTACTTCTTCAAAGTACTTCTTCAACGTACTGCTCCAAGGTAATATTCTTCAAAGTACTGCTCATTGAAAGTACTTCTCATTGAAAGTACTGCTCGTTCATTCAAAGTACTTCTTCAAAGTACTTCTCCAAAGTACTGCTCGACTTCTCAAAGTACTGATCGTCTATTCAAAGTACTGTTGTGTGGAAGTTGCAATGGGTTTGATTGATATTAGTTTACACACACAGAATGGTTATTTGATTTACACACACAGGAAGAAGTTTATGTTCTTAAAGGTTTTAAAAGGCTCGTATTTGATTCTTATTAGAATAATTGATTACGAAGGAGATTGTTTATCACTTATTTGAAGATGAAGTGGAATTATCCGGGTTTGTGTTCTTATTATATAGCTTAATGAATCTAGCAATGTGTGATTTTTCTTATGATGCTCTATGCGCACATTGGCTATCACTTAAAGGAGTAACATTGTAGTGCTCAGTGTCTCATATTAGTTGAGGATTTTGTCAAGGGATTGCGGTCTACTTATATTTATGGTTGGGTATAAGTATGGAGTTACGTGGATAGTAAAGATTTAAGACACAAGTTTGGGAAATTCTACTTCATCAAATTCGTTATACTTGATTTTCTTCATCAGTGATCATTACAAGAAGCTTACAGATTTGAAGAATCATGAAGATGGTTAGCACATTAATTTCAGGGCTGAAGCTGTTCCATTTTGGGCTGAAGCTGTAAGTGCTGCTTGCTATATATTGAATAGAGTATCAGTGACTAAACCTCAAATGAAGACACCTTATGAGTTACTCATAGGAAAGAAGCCAAGCATCAAGTTTATGAAACCTTTTGGATGTCCCCTCACCATCTTAAATACTGCTGATAATTTGGGAAAATTTGATGGGAAGTCAGATGAAGGATATTTATTGGGATATTGTACAAATAGCAAAGGATTCAGAGTGTACAATAGGGCTACCAAGAAGGTTCAAGAATGTCTTCATGTTGATTTTTTGGAAGAACAAGAAAATTCTAAAGGTAAAGGTCCTGATTGGATGTTTGATCTTGATTTAATGTCTTTGTCAATGAATTATGTACCTGTAAGGGAAGAAAATCAAGTCACTCCCACTGAAGAAGAAGCACAGTACATTGTTCATGATGTTAATTTAAGATCTGAACATCAGCCAAAAGATAATGCCAATGATGGGAAGAAAGATACTTCTCAACCTAACAGTACTGTTGATCCTCAAAGTACTGTTCCACCACAAATACCAGTATCTGTAGAAGATCAGGCTATTCAAGAAGAACTCTCTAGGATGCTTTTTCAAGAAACAATGGCTAAGTTGTATGATGATGAACAAAGGAGAGCTTATGAAGCAGAAAAGAAGAAGGCAAAAGAAACAGCTAGTACTTTAACCCAAAGTACTGTCAATCCTTTTGAAAGTACTTTTCAGCCATTGAATACTTCAAATTGGATAAATACTGATGCTGTTTATGATCCTAATATGCCTAACTTAGAAGATACTGCTGATCCAAACACCATTACTTTAGAAGATACTGATGATGAATTGGATCAAGAAGGCATTTTCTCATATTCTAATGAAGATCCAGATATCACTAATTTGGAAGATAATCTTGAAGTTCCACCAACTCCTACTCTCAGAATTCATAAAACTCATCCTGCTACCAATATTATTGGACCCTCATCTTCAGGGGTGCTCACAAGGACTAAGGCTAAGAGTATGTCTCAACAACATACTTCTTTACTTAGTTTCATCTACAAGCAAAACAGGGTGAATCACAAGGATCAGAAGGTGTGTTTATTTGCTTGTTTTCTATCTCAGGAAGAGCCCAAGAATATCAAACAAGCACTAGCCAAAGAAAGCTGGGTGGAAGCTATGCAAGAAGAACTTCTACAGTTTAAACTTCAAGAAGTTTGGGTATTATGTGATCTACCTGATGGAAAGAAACTTATTGGAACTAAATGGGTTTTCAGAGTAAAAAGAGATGAAAGAGGAAATGTGATTAAGAACAAGGCAAGGTTAGTGGCTCAAGGATATAGACAAGAAGAAGGAGTAGACTATGATGAAGTTTTTGCTCCTGTGGCAAGACTTGAAGCCATTAGGCTATTTTTGGCCTTTGCATCTTATATGGGATTCCCTGTATATCAGATGAATGTTAAAAGTGCTTTTATATATGACAAAATCACAGAAGAAGTTTATGTCAAACAGCCTCCTGGTTTTGAAGATCATGTACATCCAAACAAAGTTTACAAGGTAATAAAAGCTCTTTATGGTCTTCATCAAGCTCCAAGGGCTTGGTATGAAAGGCTTTCCAACTTTCTACTGCAACATGGTTATAGAAGAGGAGCTATTGACAAAACTTTGTTTATTAAGAGAGATAAGAAGGATATTATGCTTGTTCAAGTCTATGTAGATGATATTATTTTTGGTGCTACCAAGCAATCTATGGTGAAGGAATTTGAAGATCTTATGCAGAAAGAATTTCAGATGAGTTCCATGGGAGAATTAACATTTTTCTTAGGCCTTCAAGTACAACAGTCAAGCAGTGGGATTTATATTTGTCAAGATAAGTATGTTGCAGATATTCTTAAGAGATTCACTTTTACAACTGTTAGGCCTACATCTACACCAGTGGATACTAACAAACCATTGGGAAAAGATGAAGATGGAGAAGATGTTGATGTCACATTATACAGGTCTATGATTGGATGTCTTATGTATTTAACTGCATCAAGACCTGATATTACTTTTGCTGTGAGCTTATGTGCAAGACATCAGGTTAATCCAAAAGTATCTCATTTGAATGCTGTCAAGAGGATTTTCAGGTATCTTACGCAACAACCTAAGCTAGGATTATGGTATCCTAGAGATTCACCTTTCCATCTCCATGCCTTCTCAGATAGTGATTATGCTGGAGATAACTATGATAGAAGGTCCACAACTGGAGGATGCCAGTACCTTGGAAGCAGATTAGTGTCATGGCAATGTAAGAAGCAAACAATTGCAGCAACTTCTTCTACAGAAGCAGAGTATGTAGCTGCTGCAAGTTGTTGTGCACAAGTGCTTTGGTTGCAGAATCACCTTTTGGATTATGGGTTCAATTTCAAGAATACTCCCATCAATATTGATAATGAGAGTACCATCTGCATTGTTAAGAATCCAGTCTATCATTCCAAAACCAAACACATTCAGATTAGACATCACTTCATAAGAGATTGCTATGAACAAAGGCTTATTAATGTGGTTAAAGTTCATACTGATGATAATGTAGCAGATCTACTCACAAAAGGCTTTGATGTTTCAAGATTTACTTTTTTAGTTGTGAGTATTGACATGATTAATATGTAAGCTATTTTTGAGGGGAGGCATAAGTAGTTATTAGTTAGTCATTATTTGAGGGGAGGCTACATGTATCATTCCAAAATAAGCATTTTATTCATGATTCAGAGGTACAACCACAATCTTACTTTCCAGTACAAGACACAGACATCACAAACATAACAAACACAACACAAACACAAGACTACATCCACCTACTACCAAGCTCCACATCCTACTCCATAGGCCTTTTACCCTTGCCTTCATAGCTTTGCTTTCCCTTCTGAGCACTCCTTCTCTTGTCATCAAAAGAAGTCTGTTTTCTTGGGCAGGCCAGGCCAAGTACCTGTTTGGGAGGTCTTTCTTTTCTTGGAGCAGGCCACTTCATATTCTGGATAGCTGTTTCCAGGGCCTGAGTCAATGCTTGTGGAAGCTCTTTAGCCAAAGATGAAGCAGAACCAACTTTCTTTTTGGGTCTCTTACTGGTTGCACTGCCTGCATCAGTTATGGTAGAATTGGCTGCACTCATTGTTGATGAAGCTTCTTGTGGTCCCATCCATTGCACATGAGGTGGAAAATAGTCTAACCATCCTGGATCTTCAAACTCAGAATTAGAGTAGTACCCTATCTCTGAGTCTGTGGAATCTTCTGAGTCTGAAGAGATGTTAACAATGGGTATGTCACTCATTGTGCTTACTTGTTTGTGTTTAGAGAAGCTCTGGTGTTTTCAAAGTTATTGGTGAAGTTGCTTTTATAAGCAAGGTAAAGGTTAATGGGTATTTAATGAAGTGTATTGAAGTTTACTTACCCTGGTTGTTTTGGAATTTAATGCGTGTTGACTTTTTAAGATCTTTTGGTCAAATGGTCAATATTTGCGATTTTTAGTAAGAAAGTACTTTGGAAAGTACTTCTCCATTCTTTATGGAAAGTACTGCTTGGTGTAATTAAAAGGGTTCGCTGACGTGTCAAGATACTGTTCCAACGATCAGATTTGCGGCTAACAACCTTTCGAAAGATATGGGATATTTACTTCCAAAATAATAGTAAAGTCATTAATTCACCGTGATTTTTTGTAATCTTATCCGTATATAACCCTCATATCTTTTCCTTTTATTCACCTTACACGTCCTTATAAACTCATACCTACTTTTCAATCGATCATCACTCTCTGCATTCTAACCCTAATCATCATGGCTAATCGACAAACCAACACCAAACACAACATGATTGCAAACCTTGAGAAAACCTAAGCAAACATTGATTTTCATGGAATTATTGATTTTCTCAATGGTACCAACATTTGTTACTCTATTCTTGTCAACCCGGAGGTTATTGGACCATGGATTCAAGCTTTTTGGGATACAGCTCAGTCACATGTTGAAGATGGAGAGGATGTTATTACTGCTACAGTTGCTGGGAGAGCTATACGTGTTACAGAAGCGTCAATTAGGGAGGTTTTGCTATTTGATGATGAAGGAGGCTCTGTTTTATTTAGGAAACAAGAAGTTTGGAATACACTCAGAGATATTGGGTATGAAGGTTCTTTGACTAAGCTCACTTTTCAGAAGGCTATGGTTAGTCCTCATAGGAAATTTCTTATTCATGTATTGCTACATTGTTTGAGTCCAAAGAGTACTGCTTGGGACCAATTCAGTCATTCCATAGCTTCTGCTTTTGTTGGTCTGATTACCAATCAGTCTTTTAACTTTTCATACATGATTCTTGAGGGTATGCTTAATCATATTAAGGCTGGCAAACCTTTTCTTATGTATCCTAGGTTTGTTCAATTGCTTTTAGAAAATCCACTAGATGGTGTACCCAAACCTCAGGATTATGTAGCTACCATTAGGATGCCACCTAAAGTTTTCACTTTTATGTCACATAAGGGAGTTAATTTTTCGGGTAGGAATACACCTCTTAATGCTTATATGTTAGAGGTAGCTCAAGCTGTTAGGGATGAAGAAGACAATAGTGGTTCTGCACACTCTGATCATGATGCTCCATCTGATTCTGCTGAGCATTCTGATTCAGTACATACTCCCACACCACCTATTGCTTCTCCTCAACATGATGTTTCAGATGAAAGAACTCCCTCAGTTACAGCTTCTTTGGATCAATCTGTTTCTGCTCAAGGTACTTCTCCACAAAGTACTGATCCTCAAGGTACTGCTTCAGAGGATTCACCAGTACCTAATCCCAATGATTATACTTCCACAGGTGGGTTTCAAACACCTGGAGAAGATGAGGGAATTCCAGGTACTGAGGGTCATTCTGATTTGGCTAAGGAATTGGAGAAGCTCAAGTTCACTGTTCATACTCAAGCTGCAGAAATCAAATAGTTAAGGAAGAAGTTCAGAAGATTGAAGAAATTTGTCTGGCCTCTTATTAAGCATTTTAGGCTATTTGTGAAAGAAAAGAAGCAGTCTTAGAAGCAACAATCTAAACAGAAAAAGTCTAAATCTAAGAGGAGGCATAGGAAATCATCATTTATCAAATTGGGGAGGAATCAAGATGAGAATTTGAATAAAGATGATGTTGAAGTTAAAATTTCAGAAGATGCTCATTTGTGGAAATATCCAGAAAGTCCAAAGATTCTTATATCAGAAAGTTATGTTGAAGAGGATATGAACATTGCACAAGAAGATGAGAATATTGAGCAAGAGAAAGAGAATGAGTAAAAAGAAAATGAGCAAGTAGATGATGAGCAAGAGATTGTTAAGAAAGATGAAGATGCACAGAACATTCAAAGTGCTGGTGTTCAAAGTACTGCTGCAGAAAACATAAGTCTGCAAGGTACTGCTGAGCAAGGTACTTCTTCCAGAAATATTGATGAAAGTGAAGTCACTGCAGCTGGACCTTCTACAATGAATTATGCAGATGAATTTGGTCCTTCTACTCTTATACAGCAAGAAGAAGAAAGAGTACATACTGCTAGTGATGATGAAACAATTGCTAAGGTTATGATGAATTTAAGAAGACCTACTGGAGGGATACATATATCTGAGCCTGCACAAAAGGATGATGAAAGTGCTTCTGAATCAGAGAAACTAGATCCAAAACATAAAGGGAAAGGTATAATGGTTCAGAAAGATACTAAGAAAAAGAAGAAGAAATTTTCTATTGCTCAGATTAGAGAATTAGAGATTGCAGAAGATTTAGAGCTTGCTAAAAAGAAACAAGATGAATATGATGCTGAGTATTTGGAAGAAGTTAGCAGGCCAATTACAAAGAACCAATGACCAAAGCTCAGGAAAGGAATTGGATGATGCAATTTTTAAGAAAGAAGGGATACAAGAATTTACATAAACAAAGGTATCCAGAAATAAAAGCTTTATGGGACAAAGTACAAGAAGATATCAGAAGAGAGATAGAAAGTTTTGTACCCATGGAAGTTGATAGAAAGAAGAGATTGTAAGATGTCGGAAAGGAAGAAGCTGAGCAAAGGAGATTGAAAAGAAAGAAATCAGCTGAAAATGATCAACTGACAAAAAGGCTGAAGTCAGTTCATGAAGATACAGTTGATGAACTCAGAAATTACTTCAGAGTTGTTGATTTTGAGAACAAAAAGGCTGATGATTCTGAAAAGAAGTCCAAGATAATCTCATTTTCTGTGGTTGAATCTATAGAGGGAAATTATTTTATGATCCACAGAGAAGATGAAAGCTTCACAACATTCTATATGCTATGGGATTTGTTGCACTGTATCTCAAGGGCAGATCTTTATGATTTATATGTGCAAGTGCAGACTTAATATTCAGAGCATGAAGCTTCAGAAGTGGGATTAGTTTTGCTTGGAGACTTATTTACCATCTGGGATACTGAAGAAACAAGTGTTGATCCTCTCTGGAATGATCAAGAGAATTGGGAAATAACAAGATAGAGATTCTTTGAGTCATCAGGAGTTCATACACTAGAGATGGAAGATGGTACCATGATTCACATGTTGGCTGAGAGAAGATATCCATTCATCAGGGAAATAATGCTCAGAATGCTGGATCATGGAATGGAACTTGAAAAGGAATCTGAAGTAGCTTTGGATGTTATCAAGCTATTTATCAGATGGGTTAAGTCTGAAGAGTAATATTGCATAATACTGGTATGATTTGTTTTGTAAAGTTAAAGTATTTTTTTAAGTACTGCAAAAACAAACAGTACTTTATCAAAGTACTGCTTACTGATATAAACCAGTATAAGTTCTTTAAAATAAAAAAAAAATGTTTTGATGTTTAAAAGAAAAGGAAAAAGGATTTGAAAAGAAACACATGGTGTTAGTATTTATACTACACAACAAATGGTAATCAACTCACCATGTTTAACAAACAAGAAAGAGTTTGACTCATCATGAGGGTACGGCTCTGATGTGATAATCAAATCCATTGATGGTTGATAGTTTACCAAAAACTAGGTTCTCAACTCACCATACATCCAAGTGATCAAGAGTTGGTTAGTCCATAGCAAACGGCTAATGGTAAAGACATATCAAATCCGTTGATAGCTGATGATTTGCTAAAAATCATAATTTTCAATGATTCACCTCTCACAGGAGTTAACACACCAGGAAGTGATGAGAATAGTATGAAACTTTTAAGATTTGATGATCTTTGTACCTAAATATTGCTGAGTTGCTGAAAAGATGCTATGGAAGATATGATGCTGATGAAGAGTACTTTGACAGATGACAGATAGAAGAAAAGGAATAAAGAAACAACCTCAATGTATGATTAAAAGATTTGAAGATTATAAATAACAAAGAAACTTGAAATAAAGCAAGTAGAGTTCAAGTTAGGGGAGGATTGTTGGGATATGAAATATCAAAGTGCTTCTGGATGTCAAAGTACTGCTGCATGAAGAACAAAAGTCAAAGTACTGCTGAAGAATAAAGTCAAAGTACTACTGATATGAAGAATGCTTAAAGTACTTCGAAGGAAACAAGGACTGATATGCAATATTAGATAAGGATTAATGTGTAATATTAGATGAATATTCTAGAATTAGTTAGGGATAATTACTTGTCGTTCAAGAATTATATGTTGTAAACCGACTTAAGGTTATCTATATAAAGAGCCTTAAGAGGTATTGGTCGATAGAAGTTTTATAAGTTTTACAAGTTAGATACGTTTAGAAGTCGATCAAAGTTAAATAGTTAGGGATTGTTAGTGAATTTGTGTAACAAAGCAGGTTCAAAGTTTGGTTAATATAAAAAGTTCTTCTTAAGCTTTGTGTTAGTAGATTCCGCATACTTTGCAAGGTCAAACAGTGTTTCAATATTAATAGTGTTGAGTTTACTCAATATTGTTAAATTCATACAAGCTACAAAGTAGTTTGGTCAGAGTATATCGATCCAACATCAAAAGTGCATAACTCAACACACAATTGAAGATACCATTTACTCTCATTACAACACACAATTATTATCATCGTGTAGCTCTCTAAGGAGGAAAATTCGTGCAGAAAGAACCAGGAACTTTGGAGGACCAAAGAAGTAACATTTGGAGTCCGAAAATCTCAAGAAATCATCACCAACTCTTAGGTTATCAATACCTTGTCATTAGTTATCAATTTCAAAGCATTGTAAGACTTATAACCATGGATTCTTATGTTAAATATTCTGAGTTTATTTGCATGTTTGCCATGAGTGGCTAGTAATCTTTTTACACTTGTTTTGATGATGTTTTATGCTTAGTTATAGTTATGATTGTGATAACATGTTTTAATTCAATTTCAAGTCAATCCTAAGAACCAATTGTACCTTAAGTTTCATAGTGACATTTGTTGAGTCAAGGTTAACTAATTGATAATAGTTTCAAAGGTCGAAAGATTTGTTATTACTCAACTAGTTATAATCATTTGTCTATGAATGATTGTTTTTCACCATAATTATTCTTGACTAAACAAAGAAACAAGAAGTATGATTGTAATAAGAATTCTTTTATAACATCAAATCGGATTGTTTGTAAACCTTTAGTAGGACGAAAGTTTAAATGTTTATAAACAATTGTGACCTTTTTGTCTATGAAGAGGTTACCTTTTGTATTGACCATTTCCTAAGAATATTTTATTGGTAATAAAAGTTTGTCTTGTGTTTAAGATATCCACCATACCTTATGAACCTTGGATAGATCTTGAATTGATTGGTTTACACCTAAAGCTTGTTTTTATGAACTAAACTCTTGGCCGAAGTTTAACTTGTAGAAACAATAGATTAGATCACCATCTAATTATCTCAACCAACATGTTATCAAAAGTTATCACAATCATGTGTGTCATTAAGTAGAAAACTAATCTAAACAAGTGTAGTTTTTAATTTATTGAATTTGCTTATTATCTCATTTGCGTACATTAGAGATTTACTTTTAGACTTATATTTCCATTCACTCACAAATCCCTGCGAACGATCCCGACTTACCATCATATCTTGCTATAACGGACGAGTACACTTGCTCGTATGTGTTGTTTCTAGATTTGGTAACTCATCCTTATAAATTTAAAACTTGCACTAACAAATAGCACACCAATCATATAAATATGCCCTCATGATGACCATACTTTATCTCAAGTCGTGAACTAAGCAAATTATCTTAACCACCTAACAGTCTTTCTAACTCTTAGGGTTGAACTGAATCAGTCATCAATACAAATTCGAAATCAGAGAAACAGAGCGTAACGGAACCTAATAAGCATCATTAAATGAAGCATGTCATCAAAAGCATCAGGTCTTCCACAATTCGTCCGAAATCTCATAACAAAACCATCATCCAACACATGCAGAATGAACACAGAACGAAATTACTAATAGAGGTCATAAATTATTCAAAGGATAACGGAAGTTTAAGTGGCTCAAGCAGAAGTGAATTATGTCATCAATAACTTCATCCTTCACAGAAATCAACTCATCCAAACACAAATTTTTTCTTCAAAATTCGTCCACTCAATTACATAATTTCAAAATTTCTTCCAAGTCCGAGTAGTCAGTCTACGCTCGTACATCTGATTCGCGAACATCTTCCACTACTCTTTTACAAGGTTTCTGATTCCGATAACGGTCTTCAATCTTGGTCCTTTTTGTAGGAAAACTCTGTCTTTACAGGATACTTGGCAGTGCTGTGTGCTACAACCTATGATCGCCAATCAAACATACTCTTCCAGAAAAAAGGGTCATTCCAACTTAATACAAATATGATCTCTATGTTTCTCATTCATCTCTGAACACAACACAATTTCATACTAAGACAATTTGTCCAATTACTCGCGAAAACCGGATTTTATTAGCCAATACAATTGGCATTATTAAAGCTCATAATGATCACAACGAGTACGAAAGCATCTTTAGGGATCTTCTTGTTCCTTACATGTAACAGATGATAGCCAAACCTTAAATCACTCTTAGGGAGACTCCACATACACTTCACGTCGCCTTCTTTCTTCTTCGCGAATAAAACTGAGATAATCCACGGAGGTTACCCTCGGTTAGTTATGGTTGCTTCCTCAGTTCTTCAAATCTATATAAGGCCATCTGATACGGAGTTTCAAAGGTAGACCAAATCAATCATTGATATGCGGAAATGGATAATGATTTCGAATAGTGATACTGTTAAGTTCACGATAGTCGATACGCCGCCGTATACTTCCCTCTTTCTTCATTATAAACCAATAGGAGCATCCAAAGAGAAACACTGAGGTGAAGAAAATCATATTCCATCAGCTCCTTCAATCTCTCAACTTTTATGGCACCACGGTTTCGTCAACTGAGATCAGTGCAATGCCAATTCTACTTCCCAAGCAGGAGGGAATACCAAGAGGTTTATCAGAGAACATCAGAAAAATTTTGTACAACAAAATACTTCCAATGCTAGAGCTTTCCAAGGGTGGACACTAATAGGTGTCAGGAGAAACTTGACAATCAAATGAGATCGGAGTCTTGTACTTCTATAACAGCATTAATCGTAACAGATTTAAGTGGTTAAGAGCCATCATAATGAAGGTAGAATGTAGTAGATTACTAAAGGTCACATATCGGATACAGTAGTATATGGTAGCTTTATGGGGAGCCAGCCAATCCATAACCAAAAGACCTCAACATCAACCATATCAAAAGTAACGGATTCATAGAATGAATACGGTCATCAAATCAGACGGATAGTTCATATATCAGGGTCAAGTACATGGTTCATCAAAAGTGTTGAGATAGATAAGCGAACAGTTCAAGGTGTTGGAATCTTGTTTAGCTTATTAGTACAAGTGGTAGGTAGAGTGTGTATCATCGGTAACACAAACATCGTACAGTTGTCAAAAGTGAGATGTATGGAATATCAGTTATCAGCGTCACCATGCTCAGTAAACAAATCCATACTGAGATAGTATTAACATCATATCCTTCAAAAGGAACTGATTGACAAACAAGGTTCATCATTCAGAGGGAGGGAACAAATCTTCCTATATCTGTCATTAAAAATTACAAGAGTTCTTAGAGTAGTAATGGAGTCAAGTAGTATCAGATGATACATTTTATGTCCAGTATAAGTAACGAATTGATAGAATGTGTCAAACACATTATGGTTGAATGACCTTCGAAATGTTTGGAAGGTATCAAACTATTTATCAAACAAATCGGAATCGGAGATCAAAATCAGAAGGTGAAACTTAAATGGTGTAAGGTATCTATGTAGCTCCCTAGGTATTCCAAACTAACTTGGTTACTAAGCTTAGGTTGAGCATAACTTTCTAACTTCTGAAACAAAAGTTCTTATACTGCTTAACTAAGGGTAGAGGCACGAATCAGAATGATGGGGAAGCAATGCTACTTACATAGATGTCCTAGTCTACCCATTCCTCATCGGTAATAACTTAAGTTCCTATGGGGAGATTTTAAAGCAAATTCCCAAAGGTTGCCTTATGAGCGCCTACAGTGGAAACTTAATGGTCCAAACATCACAGGTCAAGGTTTGATGTACTACAAGTCACAACCTGGGCTCTGATACCATAATTGTAACACCCCAACCCAAAAGGGCTAAAGTGTAACATTACGGGTCGAATCAGAACATAAGCAAGTGGAATACATTAAATAATACAATGGTTACAAAGCAAATCTAATAAATGACAAGGTGCTAAAACTAAGCATAACAACTTCCAAACTAATTACCAACTAAGAACCAAAATAGGAATCTCTAAGTCCATCTCTAATCCATGAGGAGCTATCAACAGTGTAGTCTACTAAAAGCTCCTAAGCACTTTTCCCTCAAACCAAGCTTCCTTCTAAATAACCTGCTGCAGGAAAAGAAATGCGGCTGGGCTTAAAAAGCCCAGTGAACAGATACAAACAAACAAAAGCTAATAACAAAAGGGAAACAAAAGTGAATCCGAAATGAATCCAAGCAAACCTGTTGAGACGAATATCAAAGAATATGGAACATATGATAGAATCAACAGAATATGATCAAAGGGAATACGTATAAGGAATATCAAACGAATCAAAGGAAAATGAAACGAATCATAAGTATAAGCAAATGAACTAAGGAAAGCATAAGTCAAAAACAATAAGGAAGGTAGAACAACAAGGATCACATATATAGTAAAAGTAACAGAAATGCCCGATAATCATATATCAAATTGTACATAGAGTAGCTAGCTCGATGTACCAAATGTGAAATGGAGTGTATCGCACATACATACCCATTCACCAAATTCAAAACGAAACAAAGTACCTAGGATGCATCCATACGCTCCCTGCAAAAACAGATATACATATACCAAGCTCTAGGCTAAGCATACATACAATAATAATAATAATAATGGCCATGGTGCTATAGCATAATAGGGAACGCTGTGGAGAAAAACCCACCTCCACAGATAGTGTCAATACCAATGGTGCATCAGTGGCAAGGCCATGGACTCCCCATGACTGGCTACAATTTAATCAAATAATGGACAACATATGATGGCATAAGAATGCTATAAGAAATGGAATATAGCATACAACAAATATCAAAGCAAATCATAACAGAAATGGATCAATCAAATATGGATCATACAAAGGGAATTTAGCAATGGTTCAAGTTGAAGGTCCAAATCAAAGATTCATATCATGAGGTTCAAATCAAAGGTTCATAATAGCAAAAGGGTTCCTAGCAAAGGTTCATAGCAAAGTTCAAAAATTTTAAGTTAAATAATCAAAAGATGTTAAAGAAAAGTCATGAGAAATCTTAGAGAATAAAACAGATTAAGGACTTTTGAAAATTATTTAAAACCTTTTTATCGTAAAAGTATTCCTTCAAAAACACATTTCATAAAAGTCATTAAAACCATCATATAAAACTGGCATCGTATCGTAATCACATAATCATTTCAAAAATAGTTTTTCTCAAAAGTCATCAGGTTATATTTTTAAAAGGGTCTGCATACGAAATCATACTATCAAATGAACCAAGGATATCAGGCGTATAAAGATCAGAAATCATAATAGTGGAAATGAAACGGATCATGTGTCATAAGAAACCTTACTGAAAGGTTAGAATATCTGTACCTTAGACCGCAATGCAAACATAACAGAAAACATAAGGATTGGAAGCAACTCCTTCTTCAACGAATCTACACGAATTCATGATCGCCTTATTATTAATAACTTATTTTAAATCAGATTACTCATTTTAGTTGGCTTTTCATTTTTAGTAACTTTTCGATTTATAGCATCTTTCCAAAAATAGTAACTTTCCATAATTAGTAAGTTTCCCGATTTAGAAATATAAGTCGTTTATCATTAAGTTACCATTTAGTCAAATTAAAGTATCAAAATGACAATTATAATAGATTAGGGTTTTATTATGATAGTTTGGTAAGGTTTATGGTTTATTGCATAAATTATCAAAGCTTAATGTTTATATATGTCAAATGTCTAACTTTAAGGTTTTACAATTTATAATTAAACAAGTTAAAATCTTGATATGATGATTACCATAGTCTAGGGTCTTATATATCCTTTTAGCAAAGTTTAAGGTTAAAACGTAAAAACTATCAAAGTTTAGGGTAAAAAGTGACACTTATCATGTAAATCACAATTTTAAACTAAGACTCCATGCATACTATTTCTTCTCATTCATATAACCCTTTTACCAAAATATAATCGAATTCGTTTCGTACTCGAAATTACTTGCTCTTGTTTCTGTTATGATCATATGTGTTACGCACCCTTATTCATTTTCAAAACCGTACAGAGACCCGCTTATATTTATACAATAAAAAGGGACACAATGCAAGACCAAAACTGTTGATACAAAAGTTGGACGTTCCTGATTATGAGCTCTTGCTCTCGTACCAATTCGCTTCTTAATGCTTGAAACCTGCGCACTAAGAAAATAAACAACACCGTTAGGTTTATCGTGGGATTGTCTCCCACGATTAGACTCCGGCCTGAGAGTAAGTAATCGATTTAGGGTTCTCGTAAAGAGCTTTAGGGTTTGTGAATCGTACCTTGAATGATAATTATACCATTCCTTATATAGGCGCAGAATCCTTGTAGGGTTCGTGCTCCTTACCTTTCGCACACATGGTGCTTATCCGGGTTAAGGATATTCATTCCATAGATAGAAGATCTCTATCTATTCCGTATATAGGTTGGTTGGGCTTGCGTGAGCCCATTCCTATTATTGATGTGGCCCATGTTATAATAGCCCACACATGGTTGGCTTTAGGCCTTAGTAATGTTTAATATTTGGGCTCGTGGCCCATGTATAGACTATACGTCATCATGTCCCCCCAGTCTAATGTGCGCGGCTTGTAGCCGCGGATGCTAGACTAATCACAACAGCGGTAAGCGTGGTGGGAGAACATTGAAATATTGCCGCCCAATTTGGAGTGCAATGTACCTAGTCATAGATATTTCAAAGAAATACCTCAAAAATCTGGGGTTGTATCTACGTGTCCCTCGTAAATCGGGAAAACGTGCATGTACCGGTTCGGTTTCTAGCCACACGTTTAGTGAGTGGGATCCATGTGGACATCATCTAGGGTTTTTGACCTCCTTATATAAGAGTCACCACCCCTATTTTACCAAAACACACAGTAAAAAACACACACTCACTTCTTCAAATCGTTTTTTGCAAAGAAAGTGACTATTTTATTAGGTAAATTTATGTGCGTTTCTCAGTAAATTTATGAAAATGGTTACCCAATTAGAAGATTTTCGCTCTGCGATGACTGAGAATGATGTGCGTCAGTTTACATCTAACTACTTCATTTCTCTGGATGTGCATCCAGAGGCTCCAGATGTTGACGCGTGTATAGCTGATTTCCCCGAAGGGAAAATAGGATTATACACGCGTTTTTTCGAGTACGCGAATTACCGCGTACTGATATCTATTTTTCTGAGCGGTTTGCTCAACCACTATCGCCTCCACATCTCACAGCTGCACTGTATAGGTGCGGCTAAGGTGTCGAATTTTGAAGTAAACTGCCGTTTACTTGCGATAGAGCCGACCATTGCCTTATTTCGCGCCTTCTACCACACAACGTGGTCGAATGGATGGGTGTCCTTTGCGAAGCGCCCGGGGGCGCTTCAGTGCTACACTGAGAAGGTAGACTCCCTGAGGCATTGGAGGGAGCATTTTTTCTGGGTTGATGACGTGGTGTTTCCATCACCATTTGAGTTTTATACTCAAGATACGTTGCCAAGGGATGGGCGCCCCGCTCCCGGTTCCTATAGTCTGACCGATGCGCAGACCCTTGATGCCAACCGCATTCCCATTAACCCTTATCCGAAGGAGTTTTTGGTGCACATGGGGTTGAGTCGTAATTACTTCGGTGGTGTTGACGAGGTGCCAACCTTCATAGATGAGGAAGGCCGGGGTGGGTGTTCGTCCCTTCTACTTCAAATATGTAAGTTTTTCTATATGCGCACATTTAGTAACTAATCATTTCTTTTTGCTCTTTGTTTATGTGCGCAGAGATGAATCTATTCGCTGTGGTTAAGCTGGAAAAGCCAAAGTAGGTGACTGTGGGAGTGCGTCCGCTCAAGGAGGGTGAGCAGCCACTTCTGGAAGTGACCAAGGGTCATTTGACTGTGCTGCCAGATGTTGGTCATGAAGATACCCCGCCGCTCCAAGTAACACCTGTTCAGAGCGTGGCGCCGAATGTGGAGATGGCGTAGGAGGAGGCGCACGCTGAATCATCTGATAGCGTGGAAATGTTGAAGCCTGAGGAAGTGTTGAAACCTGAGGAGGTAGCGTGGGAGCTGAAGCACAAGGGAGAGGCTGGTAGTAGTGGTACCTCCAAGAGGAGACGCTACATCATCGGAGATGATGAGTCGTATGCGGAGGAGGAGACATCCGCTCCTGGTGCGGATAAGGAAGCTGCTAAGACCTCTCCGTTTATGTAAGTCGTATTCCTCATGCGTCATTTATATTTTAATTACTTGTCGTAATATGTACTAATTGCTTCCTTCATGTTTTGTAGGGATGATGCCACGAAGGGTGATGGAGCTTTCGTGGAGGTGGTGTCCCCTCCGCAGAATGAAAACAAGGAGGGGAAAGCTAAGGTTGATGAGGGCGTACCTGCGCAGCAACTGATGGAAGAGTTGGCTGCGACTGTTGCACGTCAGACTGGGATGGTGGCTTAGTTGAAGACGAGGTACGTCGGGGAGAGCAGCGCTCTCGCTCAGAAAGATGAAGAGATAGCTATGCTCCGCGCGCAGCTGGCTGAAGCGCAAGCGGAAGTGGGGTCCTCCAGGGTGTACACTGAGAAGGTCACCCATGAGAAGTTGACCGCGATGGCTGAGTTGAAGCAAGCACGCGGACAACTGCATTAGTACAAGGCCAACCTTACTTGGGCGGAAAGGTATTTGGAGGAGAAGAAGGAGGAACACTTCGCCAATATTGCCAAGTTCAAGGAGCGCATGGAGGAGATTGTCCAGATGCAGGAGAACAAGCTGCGTGGCCTGAGCATAGAGTACGATGAGGAGTTATACCCTTATCTGATGTTTGATGCGTGGGAATCGCACCTTGCTTTACCTCTCGAGGGATCTCGCGAGGCTTACAACCCCCACCAGGCAGTGTACCTGATCGTTGTAGTATAGTATAGTGACAAGTACCGGGGGATTGATCGTTCAGCTTAGGAATAGTGTCGCTAGGATTAGAAAACCTAATTAATAGTTCTAAAGATGAAAGATGATTATTTTTGTGTTTTTATATTTTATGAAAGCAAGTAAAATCTCGGGTTTTGGAAGAGTGGGCGGAATTAGTTGTTATTCAACTAACCCAAAAACTACTTTATAACTAATTAAACTAATGAAAATGAAATTAAGCTAATATTAAACTAAGGTTGTGAGCAGTATTTGGAGAAATTGTGTTTACTTAGACTTCATTACTCCCTAGATATCTTTTACATGTCAATTACTTGTTACACTTGTATGGATGACGGATTGTATTCCTTAATACCATTCGTGGGGTGGCATACATAACTCCCCAACTCTATGAGCTCTTATCTCCTCCTACACCATGACCCAGCACAACTATAGGGATTGTAAACAGTGGCTCATGCATTAAATACAACCAATAAAGACCTAGTACGCCTCGGTTCATGTTTCTTAAGACGTTCAAGCATGTTACCATTTGGAGATCTGCCAGTTTTCTTAAGCCTAACATATAATATCATTCATCCAAGAACAAGAATAGACAAGTAATTAACACATAATCAACATCTAGGTTTCATTAGATCTAAGCAAACACAAAGTAAATCTAGCCTAGCATAGTAGAATTAAGATAAGAGCAAAAGATAAACAACCAACACATAGACATATTGATTGAATTAAGAGTATACTTATCTCAATTACAATGCAAGGTCTCAAGGGTTTGGAACCCTTGAAAAACCTGTAAAAGAGGCACCAAAATCGTCTTTAGGGTTTCACCAAAACTTCTCTCTCTTTTAATGAAAAAACTAGAAAACTATATATAGGAAAATCGTCCTGACGGCGTCAAGAGTAAAATCTGACGCCGTCAACTCACCGCCATACACTTCCTCGGACGCCCTAGATCCAATTGTGACGGCCTATGTGACGCCGTCACCACCTACGGTAAATTAATCTTGGCCACTTTGACGCCGTCACCAGCTACGGTAAAATATTCATCTTGTCTGACGCCGTCAAGAGCAAACCCTTGACGCCGTCACCTTGTATTTCCAGCTTGGATTTTTGGTACTTTGTCGTTTTCTTCACTTTATGCTCCAAAAACGTCCAAAATAGCCTCTTTTCCAGAATTCACTCTCCAAACACCTAAAATCACAAAAGGAACGATTTAAGGCAATATTTGATCAAATAAAGTCGGATTCGGGCTTAAATGACCCCCTAAAAACGGATCATTTTTCGCCTCATCATATACCCTTACACTTGAGATTTGCTTGTCCTCAAGCAAATGAGCTTTTATTCTACTCAAAAGACAAGTTAGGGGTCATTTAACACTAATATAAAAGTAATTACAACAAATAATCGTTCCACTAAAGACCAATAGACAAGCACGGAGGTCATACATAAGCACCTCACAAATAGTGTTTAGATACTCACATCTCTCGGGTGTAATAAAGTAATATAACATTATGGAAATGGAAGATATCTCTCACTACCTGTCATAACAAAATAGATTACCATAGGCTTGGGAAAGGATCAAACCTCCACCACATGGCGTAAGCACCTAGGATAAACTATCAAAGAGGTCTTTTAAAAAGGGTTATAACGTTAGGTGTAGGGATATGAATTACACAGTTTTGTTGGATAAAGGGAATTTTACTGGTGGCGAGTTAACAATCTTAGTAAATTACATGTACAAGATGGCGTTGCTAAGCCAAGACTAGACTCGACTTAAGCTAATAAATGAAAAATAACAAAAACATAAAATGAACATAGAATGAAAACGGGATGGTAGTCCGTATGTTTTTTTTTTCTCTTTTTTTTTTATTTTTTTTTTATTTTTTTATTTTTTATTTTTTGCATACACTCTTACCCTACCATCCAAAATAATACATCATAGGGGTTTGAGCAATCCCCTTACACTTGAATCTTTACATACTTTACATTAAACTATTCTAATGACTCGAATTAAGAAAATCAAAACACTTGGAGCACTTTTAAGATTAACGCACATATGGGGGTAATATATGATGTTCTTCCCCATTACTCCATAAAATAAGTACTTACCCATGAGTCCCAATCGTCCCAAAATAATATGTACAAGATATGACTCGACTTAGCAACCATGTAATCAATTAGAAAGTTAACTTAGGGTTTAACAAATAACAATAATGCACTAAAAATGAGCGCATACACGGAAGGCTAAGGCGATTTGGGTGTACATTTAAGTGGGGTGTAACAAATTCTTCCTTTAAGTAAAATGCTTAAAGTTAGAAACGAAAAGATAGGCTCGGAGGGGTGTACTAGGGGTATCGTGTACTAAAAACGAGTACAACGCTAAGGGTGTTGGAAAAATTAGTTGACTTAACTAGCCAAGTAATATGACTTAAATGGTCAAGTAATTATAATACGGGTTTAACACAAGAGTGATCCTAATGCCTCTTATCATGTAGTAAATCCTACTACACGAATGTAGTCTCACTAGCGGTCTCGGGATGCATCACTAACGCAAGTTCTAGAATCTAAATGCTACCGGTACACTCATAAGCACCAATAATAAATGCTTTTCCTATCAAATCTAAAGGCGAACCTCACATCTTTGGGTGGAAAATTTTTCTGAATATACGGTTATGTGCTAGTCATACAACCTCCTATCCATGAGACGCTTGCTATGGCTAAAGTTTCATTCCTAAATGTTGTAAAAAAATTTAAATTTGGCGCTAAAATTGCACTAACAAGTATTTCTTATAGTTTTATTACACATCTACTATTAAACAAAACAAACTCAAGCGAAAGTGCATATGTAAGGTATCATCTTTTTACCCTCCCCTTACACTTAGGATGAACATTGTCCCCAATGTTCAAGTAAAGAATGTAAAAGTAAAAAGTAAAGAGAATGAAATCAAATACTCTCCTGATTCGCTCGGTATGGATTTTAGGTTGGCCAGGTTAAATCTTCCTCCAAGAAAATGAACAATCAAAGCTTCCCTTCCAGAATATAAATCATCTTCTTGTCTTAAATAACCTGTAAATCCTGACAAAAGTAGACAAGGCAACCTCGCGTAAAATCGGCGGCATCCTATATAAGTTACTAAATCCTAGAAAACAAAGTAAGATATAATGCTTGTGGAATGAAGTTTGCAGATTTCCTGGAGATTATAAAACTTAATAATTCACAAAAACTATAAGACTCCGTTAGAAAAACAAAACGGGTAAAATTTCCAGATTTTTGACTCCTGACGCCGTCAAGAGCAATTGCCTGACGCCGTCAGAATGGACCTGCAGAAATCTTTATGTTAAGTTTCCGGAAAATTTCTGGAAAAACCTTGTCCTACTTCCTGGAAAATCCTGCAAAACTTCATTATGACTCAATACAAGCATTTGACTCTAACAAATACGAATATACATGTTTATTAAATATTGTGGAGAATCACGATCGGTTTATTTCTTAAAAACATATTTGGGGTTTCCCCTTACACTTATCTTTTGCAAAAAATACCTTTAGGTTGAAGTTAAGACTAGGCCAAACAACATAATAAAGTATTTCACATTTTAATTGAGAAACATGATCAACCAACAATAAAAATAAAACATGCATACGGAAGCAAATAACAATCAAACAATTAAAATCACACAAAACATGGGTTGCCTCCCAAGAAGCGCTTTTCTTTATTTACGAGTCTTGTAGCTAGACTCAAAGTCGTGGGTTACTACGTGACTTCATCATCAAACATCACATCCTCCTCATTAATCATTTCATTGTTATTTTCCTGGTAATGTTTTACTCGTTGTATGTTAACCGTGAATTCCCTACCCTCATCATCAACTAGCACTACTGCTCCAAATTTAGAGGAATTCTTCACCGTGAACGGCCCGTACCATCTAGACTTAAGTTTTCCCGGAAATAATCTCAACCGAGAATTGTATAATAGGACCTTGTCTCCATCTGAAAATTCTTTGGGTTTCTTAATTCTTAATCTAAGCTCATCAAGCTCGTGTAATTGCAAAAACCTACTATTCCCTGCAGTTGTGTAATCTAAGTTGCATGCCTTAAGTGCCCAATAAGCCTTGTGTTCTAATTCTACCGGTAAATGACATGCCTTACCATACACCATGCGAAACGGGGTCGTTCCAATAGGTGTTTTGTAGGCAGTTCGGAATGCCCATAAGGCTTCGTCGAGTTTGAATGACCAGTCCTTTCTGTTTTGACTAACCGTTTTTTCAAGTATTCTTTTAATAGCTCTATTGGTGTTTTCGACTTGGCCATTGGTCTGTGGATGATAGGCAGTGGAAAATCGATGGGGTACTCCATACCTCTTCATTACCTTTTCCATTTGCGCGTTGCAGAAGTGCGTCCCCCTATCGCTGATGAGGGCTTTTGGAATCCCGAATCTTGCGAAAAGCTTTTTCAGGAAATGAATGACCACTCTAGCATCGTTAGTCCTAAGGGCTTGTGCTTCAACCCATTTTGAAACATAGTCAATGGCGACTAAGATGTACTCGTTCCCCCCTGAGGACGGAAAGGGTCCCATAAAGTCAATTCCCCAAACATCAAATACCTCACAAACTTGTATAAAGTTCTGAGGCGCCTCATCCCTACGTGATATATTTCCAGCCCGTTGACAAGCATCACACGCTTGCACCATATCTTTTACATCACGGAAAATTGTGGGCCAATAGAATCCAGCATCGAGAATCTTTCGGGCAGTGACGTTTATCCCATGATGCCCTCCAGAGGGACCGGAGTGACATTTCCTCATGATTTTTACTGCCTCATTCTCCGAAACACAACGCCTTACAATATGATCAGGACACCTTCGGAATAAAAATGGTTCATCCCAGAAGTAATATTTTAGCTGTGAAAAGAACCTCTTCCTCTCGTATTTAGTCAGGTGTTCAGGGACGAGCCTACATCTACTTGCGAAGTAATTGGCAAAGTCGGCGTACCATGGTTCCGAGTCAAGGACAGACATTAGTTGTTCGTCAGGAAACGAATCCTTAATCTCACTTCTATCGTGTTCATCCAGGGGGTTTTCAAGGCGAGATAGATGATCGGCGGCTAGATTCTCTGCCCCCCTCTTATCACGAATCTCAACATCAAATTCTTGTAGCAACAAGATCCACCGAATAAGTCGTGGCTTGGCGTCCTGTTTCGCAAACAAATATCTAAGAGCTGAGTGGTCAGTGAAGACGACTGTCTTTGAAAGGACAAGATATTGTCGGAATTTGTCGAATGCAAACACTACGACTAATAATTCTTTTTCGGTGGTGGAGTAGTTCTCTTGGGCGGGATTCATAGTTTTGCTAGCGTAGTAAATGGGTTGGAAAAGCTTGTCGCGTCGCTGACCTAATACAGCCCCGACAGCGAAGTCGCTAGCGTCACACATTATTTCAAAAGGTAACTCCCAGTTGGGTGTGATCATGATTGGAGCTTGAGTAAGTTCCATTTTTAGGAGGTCGAAAGCATCTTTGCATTCTTGGGAGAAGTCAAACGGAGCATCCTTTACAAGCAATTGAGTCATTGGTCGGGCAATTTTGGAGAAGTCCTTGATGAATCTCCGATAAAATCCGGCGTGTCCCAAAAAGCTGCGTATTGCCTTAACGGTCGTGGGGTATGCAACTTAGATATAGCTTCAACCTTAGCTTGGTCCACCTCTATCCCGTTCCCTGAAATCTTATGCCCCAACACAATCCCTTCCTTTACCATGAAATGACACTTCTCCCAGTTCAACACCAAGTTGGTTTCCTCACAACGTTTAAGCATCTTTTCTAAATTAGCAAGACAGCGGTCGAAGGAGTTTCCGAAGACTGAAAAGTCATCCATGAATACCTCCATGCTGTCTTCCATGAGTTCGTGAAAGATTGCGGTCATGCAGCGTTGGAAAGTGGCGGGGGCATTACATAGCCCAAAAGGCATCCTTTTGTAAGCAAACGTTCCATAAGGGCAAGTGAACGTGGTCTTTTCTTGGTCCTCAGGTGCTATGGGGATTTGAAAATATCCTGAGAATCCATCCAAGAAGCAATAGTACTCGTGTCCAGATAATCTTTCTAACATCTGATCAATGAATGGTAAGGGAAAGTGATCTTTCCTCGTGGCATCGTTGAGCTTCCGATAGTCAATGCATACCCGCCATCCAGTGACAGTCCTCTGGGGCACCATCTCACCCTTGTCATTTTTTACTACAGTCATTCCACCCTTTTTAGGTACAACCTGCACAGGACTGACCCATGGGCTATCCGAGATTGGGTAAATCAGTCCTGCATCCAAGAGTTTGATCACTTCTTTCTTCACTACTTCCTTAATGTTGGGGGTTCACTCGCCTCTGGGGTTGCACAGTTGGTTTATAATCTTCCTCCATAAGAATTTTATGTGTGCAAAAAGTTGAATCAATCCCCTTTATGTCGGCCACACTCCATGCGAGTACCCCTTTGTATTTCTTCAGGACCTCTAAGAGTTTAACTTTTTGTTCCTTTTCCAAGGAAGAGTTTATGATTACCGGGAGTTGGTTCTCTCCCTGAAGAAAGGCGTATTCCAAATGATTAGGGAGCTCTTTAAGATCAACGTCAGGGGGCTCGATAATAGAAGGTTTGAGCTTGTTCTCGGGCTTTCGGAGCTCGAGATGCTCCGTTGCTTCTTGCCTGGGATAGAAGGAGACTGCATTAACCTCCTCTGTCTTTTCCACCTCTAGCAAAGGCAGAAAGCTCTCGTCCCGTAGCCAGCCTTCATCGATTTGTTCATGGATGCAATCATCAATGACATCTGTGAGCTCATCTACTTCCCCAATAAAGTAGAGCCGATTGGATGCCTCGAGGGAGAGGTCCATAGAATCCTTAATGTCTAAGGTCGTGCTATCGTCTCCTACTCGCAAGGTCAATTTGCCATCGTAGACATCGATGACTGCACGAGCGGTAGCAAGAAATGGTCTACCTAAAATGATAGGTACCACGTCGTCCTCCTCCATATCCAGGATTACGAAGTCGACCGGGAATTTGAATTTCCCCACCTTGACTAGCACGTTCTCACATATCCCTTCGGGGTATTTGACTGATCTATCGGCTAGTTGGATGTTCATACGGGTAGGCTTCAATCCGGAATATCCTAGTTTACGGAACATAGAGAGAGGCATGAGATTGATACTTGCTCCCAAATCGGCAAGAGCGTTCTTGATTGATAGAGGTCCTATAGAGCACGGTAGGGTGAAGCTGCCTGGATCGTCTACCTTCTTTGGTAGCCCTCGATGGGTCACCACTGAGCATTCTTCCCCCAGGGTTACAAGACCCTCGAGCTTCTTCCTGTTAGCGAGCAGCTTTTTGAAGTACGTGCTATACTTTGGCATGTGATAGCAAGCATCTAGGAGAGGTATGGTGATAACTGAGTCTTTTAGGTATGACAAGAACCTCTTGTTATCATTCTCAGTTTTCTGGTTCCTTAGTCGGGATGGGTATGGTATCCTCACAGGTGGGTTAGGAAGGGCTGATGGGGAGGGGGTTGTCACGGTTGGTTGGTCCGGGGTGCCAATGCCGACATCCTGTTCCTCCTCCCCAGGTTTTTCTGAATTGAGTGTGACGGGGGATGAGTTTGGGTAAGGAGGGTCCTTGGTTGTCGTTCCGGCCCGTGTGGTTATCGCGAGCATGGGGTCTTTTCTTCCTTCTGACGGTGGTTTATCTAGGGCTGAGTTAAGCTTGTTGAAAAATTCTCCGACACCCTTCTGATGTTCGTCGAAAAGCTCATTAAGCCCTTTCATTTGCAAGTCTTTTTCTTGAGTGAAGTGACCAAGGTCATCTTCGAAATTGCTCCTGATCTTGAATTCAGGGCCTCCTTCCCCTTCCCTTTTTCTCACCAGATTTCCCCAAAGGGTATAATCATCATTTTGGTAGAAAGGTAAAAGGGAGGGGTCCGCATAAATGTCTCCTCCTGACAAGCATGCATGCTCAGTTGTGGCTGCTTCTCCGCATTCCTCCACCTCATGTGGACCTCCACAGTAATCGCAGATCAAGTAAGGATTCGACAGCATTTTAGGTGGTTGCGACCCAGCTAGGCAACCCATTCTTTTATGAACTTTGCTTAGTCGATCCGAGATGGTTTCAGAAATGCCGATAGTCGACTCAGGTTCATCCCAAGTGTCATCCTGGTCTTGGGCATATTCTTCAATTCTGTCCCACCCTTCCTCGGCACTAAGATTGGCCAATCTTCCTTTCCTAGATTGGTTGATTCCGTTTCGGTCATTAGAGGAGATATTTTCGTAAAAGATTTGGACCAAGAGCCAAAGTTCAATACCATGGTGTGGAACTTGTCTTATTAAATCTTTGAATCTGGTCCACGCTTTATGGAAGGGTTCATCCTTCTTCTTTCGGAAACGAAGGATCCTATCCCTAAATGTTGAGGTTTTTCCAGGTGGGAAGAACTTCTCATAGAACTTGGATATGAGTTGTTCCCATGTGAAAATAGATTCGGAAGGGAGTTTGTTATACCATTCTTGGGCTTTTTCGTATAAGGTGAAAGGGAAGAATCGCAGTCGGGATGTGTTTCTAGTAGCCCCACCCGTATCGATAGTGTCCACTATTTTTAGGAAGTCCTTGATGTGTTGGATTGGATTTTCCTCATCAAGTCCGTGAAACTTACACACATTTTTGACAAGCCAAATATCATTTGCATGCAAGACCTCGTTGGTATGTTCGTTTGGATAGACAATGGCATTGGAAAACCCACGAGGAGTTGGGGAAGAGTAATCCTTGAGACGCTTAGGAGGAGGTGTTATAGGAGTATTCGTCTCATTGTGGGAGCTTGGGGTTGTGACGTGATTTTCTGAATTTTCTTCAGAGAGAGGTGCATCAAAGTCGATAGCAATGCTGGATGGTTCAGGTGTTGAGTGAGTTCGTCTTAGCCTACACATTTCCCTTTCGGGTTCTGCATAAGGCAAGACGAGGTCTTTAGTGGTGCTACGACTCCTAGTGATCCTAAGGTTAGAGAATTCGTTGGTTGCCATGATGGTGGAGGGTGAAGAGTTACGAACAAAGGCACAAAGAAATAAGATAGACTAAAGAAGACCTAAAAATAAAAATAAAAATCTTACTAGAAAGGAATCTAGCAAGTAGACCTAATAAAAAGAAATCCTAACCTAGACAATAACTATTCCCCGGCAGCGGCGCCAAAAACTTGATGCGTGGGAATCGCACCTTGCTTTACCTCTCGAGGGATCTCGCGAGGCTTACAACCCCCACCAGGCAGTGTACCTGATCGTTGTAGTATAGTATAGTGACAAGTACCGGGGGATTGATCGTTCAGCTTAGGAATAGTGTCGCTAGGATTAGAAAACCTAATTAATAGTTCTAAAGATGAAAGATGATTATTTTTGTGTTTTTATATTTTATGAAAGCAAGTAAAATCTCGGGTTTTGGAAGAGTGGGCGGAATTAGTTGTTATTCAACTAACCCAAAAACTACTTTATAACTAATTAAACTAATGAAAATGAAATTAAGCTAATATTAAACTAAGGTTGTGAGCAGTATTTGGAGAAATTGTGTTTACTTAGACTTCATTACTCCCTAGATATCTTTTACATGTCAATTACTTGTTACACTTGTATGGATGACGGATTGTATTCCTTAATACCATTCGTGGGGTGGCATACATAACTCCCCAACTCTATGAGCTCTTATCTCCTCCTACACCATGACCCAGCACAACTATAGGGATTGTAAACAGTGGCTCATGCATTAAATACAACCAATAAAGACCTAGTACGCCTCGGTTCATGTTTCTTAAGACGTTCAAGCATGTTACCATTTGGAGATCTGCCAGTTTTCTTAAGCCTAACATATAATATCATTCATCCAAGAACAAGAATAGACAAGTAATTAACACATAATCAACATCTAGGTTTCATTAGATCTAAGCAAACACAAAGTAAATCTAGCCTAGCATAGTAGAATTAAGATAAGAGCAAAAGATAAACAACCAACACATAGACATATTGATTGAATTAAGAGTATACTTATCTCAATTACAATGCAAGGTCTCAAGGGTTTGGAACCCTTGAAAAACCTGTAAAAGAGGCACCAAAATCGTCTTTAGGGTTTCACCAAAACTTCTCTCTCTTTTAATGAAAAAACTAGAAAACTATATATAGGAAAATCGTCCTGACAGCGTCAAGAGTAAAATCTGACGCCGTCAACTCGCCGCCATACACTTCCTCGGATGCCCTAGATCCAATTGTGACGGCCTATGTGACGCCGTCACCACCTACGGTAAATTAATCTTGGCCACTTTGACGCCGCTACCAGCTACGGTAAAATATTCATCTTGTCTGACGCCGTCAAGAGCAAACCCTTGACGCCGTCACCTTGTATTTCCAGCTTGGATTTTTGGTACTTTGTCGTTTTCTTCACTTTATGCTCCAAAAACGTCCAAAATAGCCTCTTTTCCAGAATTCACTCTCCAAACACCTAAAATCACAAAAGGAACAATTTAGGGCAATATTTGATCAAATAAAGTCGGATTCGGGCTTAAATGACCCCCTAAAAACGGATCATTTTTTGCCTCATCAATGTTGACCATTGCTGAGCGCAGGTACTTAGCTTTTTACACTTCATTATATTTTGTTGCTATGCTTTTCCTTAACACAAATTGTCTTTGTTTGATGTAGGTGGTTGATTAGCCATGGGCTGCGCCTAGCCGCCATGGGCACGTTGGAGTCCCAAGAGGTGTTGGGTGCCTTTGGGAAGGTGGTGCAGTGTGCGGTGGAGCGTGGGAGGTCGCAGGCTATGGAGGATCTCCATGAGCTTAAGCTATTGGACAAGGCCTTGGTTGAGGTACCTGGCTACAACGCAGCTGCGTATGATGAGTTGATGCAGGCTATGGAGGGGTTGAAAGTTCTCGAGTTACCTCATATTTCCAGGTTGGAGCGCGACCAAGACAATCCCATAAAGGTAATTATGGAGGGGTTGACCTTGGAGTGCCACATTTTGGAGGATGCAGAGGCGCAACCTGATTACTTCCTTAAGCCTGATGAGTCGCAGCTACAGGTTCCAGTGTTTGTGCAGCCTCGTCATATGCTGAACCCTTTTGCCCTTGAGAAGGAAATTCCTCTGAAGGAGGTACTGGAGCGCCACGCGCAGAGAGCTGCCCAAAAGAAAGATATTCATGGTAATGCAGTATTATGCGGTGTGGGCGCTGCACACATTCCCAGGTCTGATGGGGTTCCTGTAAGTGTGCCAACCGTATCTCCCAAGGATGCATTGCTTTTGAGGAAGCTTCAAGAGGCGGGGAGTTCTGCTGCACCAGAAGATAGCCCGGAGCATCGCCATAGTGTGTAGGCTGTTTCTTGTATATGTATTATGTAAATAATAAAGTGTATCTTTTTCTTGTAATTTTGTGTAAAAATGTTGAATAAGATACTCTTTTATAAATTAAGTGCATGACTTAAAAATATACTTGCAATAATGTTTGCTAAGTTTTATTTTTAGAGCAAGTGTCTTGGCTCGTTATTTGCTAAGCTTTGTACGATGTACTTAATATTTGCGCACCCTTCGTGGGATGCGCACGAAAAACTTACCTCGACGTCTCAAAAGTAAGGTGCTTAGCAAGGATGCGTGATCCAATGTTGATGGGTTTGCAACCCTCTTACTCAACGAGTGAATTAGTAGGTTTACTCATCCTTTATGCCTACGTGGGTCTTAATTAGTGCATGCACGCCATGTAGGCAAAAATTTATAACATAACAATATTGACATATATAAGTATGTACGCAATAAAGTGGAAAACGTTATGGAGTTAGCTAGAAACCATAACATTTTATTAATACTTGCAAGTTTTTTGAAAAATAAAAATACAATTCCTAAGAAAGAAAAAATCAAACACTTATTGGGCACATCTTAAAGTGCAAAGGTGTCTGTGTAATGGCCGTAGCCTTGCCTAAAAATAACATCTTTTAAGATTGCAAATGTTCCAGGTGCGTGCTAGGTCGTGACCTTCCATATCGCGCAGCCTGTATGCGCCATTGCCTAGCGCATCAGTGACCTCATAGGGTCCTTCCCATTTAGGTCTGAGCTTACCTGTGTCTTCTGTGTGGCTCGCATCATTGGCGCGGTATACAAAGTCTCCTGGCCTGAAGGAAGTGTGTTTGACCTTTGCATCATAATACTTTTTCATTTTTGCCTTAGCCTTTACTTCACGTATTGCTGCGCATTCACGTCTTTCTTCCAGTAAGTCCAAGTCTATGCGCCGCTCCTTGTCATTTGTTGTGATGTTGACCTCTGTTGTTCGTATAGTTGGCATTCCTATCTCAGCTGGTATGACGGCCTCTGTTCCGTAGACAAGGGAGAATGGCATGTCGCCAGTACTGGTTTTGATTGTGGTGCGATGCGCCCATAAGACATGTGAGAGCTCGTCCACCCACCTTCCTTTGTGTCTGTCAAGGCACGCTTTTATTCCTTCACCTAGACTGCGATTTGCGCGCTCAACTAAGCCATTGGTTTGTGGGTGTTTAACTGAAGCGAAGTGTTGTGTGATGTTCAATTGCGCGCACCAATCTTTGAATGGGTTGTTGCAGAACTGTTTTCCATTGTCTGATATAATCTCTCCGGGTAGTCCGAAGCGACAGACAATGTTGCCCCAGACAAAACGTTTGACTTGGTTTCCCGTGATGCTCACCACTGCCTTAGCTTCAATCCACTTCGTGAAGTAATCTATGGCTACAATGAGGAACTTTAGTCCTCCTGCTGCAACTGGAAAGGGTCCTGCGATGTCAATTCCCCATTTGTAAAATGGCCATGGTGAGGTAATGGGTTTTAGCTCTTGTTGTGGTCGGCGCGGAATTGACCTATGTACTTGACAATTGCTGCATTTCTTTATCAGATCGCGTGCGTCGCGGTGCATGGTTGGCCAATAATACCCCGACCGTAGAGCGCTTGCTACCACAGATCGCGGTCCTGAGTCCATGCTGCATGATCCAGCGTGGATTTCGCGGAGTACATAGTCTGCTTGAAGAGGTCCAACACACCTGAGCCAAGGTTGCAAGAAAGAGCGTCGATAGAGTATGTTGTCTCGTAGTTCAAATCGCTGCGCTGTGCGCCGCACTCTTCGAGCGTCCTTATGGTCTTGTGGCAAGATTCCCTTGCTAATGAATTCAATGATAGTTGTCATCCATGTGGGATCATGTTCTTCTATCACTGTGGATACTTCCATCTCCAAGATTGACTTGTTTTGTAGGGTTTCTACCAATACCTGTTTCGATAGGTGCGCAAAGCTTGTGGATGCGATCTTGCTGAGTGCATCAGCCTTCCTGTTGTCCCCTCTGGGCACCTGTTTTATTGTGAACCTGTCAAAGTTTTTAATTAAGGACTTGGTCTTTTCCAGGTATTGGATCATGTGTTCATCCTTGGCTTCATATTCACCTAGCACATGGTTAGCGACGAACCGAGAATCTACGTTTACTTCCAAGTTGCGTACACCCATTTGGATTGCGATGCGCAGTCCAGCTAGTAGGGCTTCGTATTCTGCCTCATTGTTTGTGGCTGTGAATTCGAAGCGCAACGCATAGGTAAATTCCATACCTTCTGGATTTGTGAGAATAAGGCCTGCGCCTGATCCATCTACACATGAAGACCCATCTGTGAACAGAATCCAAAGTTCCTGCAGATCTGTTTTGGTTGTAGAGATTGGACTATCGCTATATGGCTTCTCGACAATGAAATCAGCTAATATCTGTCCTTTAATTGCAGTGCGCGGTCTATATGAGATGTTATATTCACTTAACAGTACACTCAACTTTTGTAGCCGCCCTGATGTGTTAGGTTTAGAGATAACTTGTTTAATTGGTTGATCTGTGATCACCACTATTGGGTGCGCTTGAAAGTATCTGCGCAGTCTTTTGGCTGCAAATACTAGAGCTAAGACCAGCTTTTCCATAGCGCTGTAGTTAGTCTCTGTCTTCTTCAATGCTTTGCTTACAAAGTATATGGGTGTCTGGACGGAATTCCTATCTGTCAATAGCACTGCGCTGACTGCTCCATGAGTTGCTGATAAGTACATGATTAGCTCTTCCCCTGGTCGCGGTGCGACAAGTTTGGGAAGAGATGCCAGATGGTGTTTTAGTTGTTGGAAAGCTTCTTCTGATTCTTCGGTCCAACGAAAGTCTCTCTTTTTAGTAAACTTCGTGAGTGTTTTAAAAAGAGGAAGTGATTTTTCTGCTGATTTAGATAAGAAACGGTTTAGCCCTGCTAGCTTTCCGGATGAGGCGAAAAATGATCCGTTTTTAGGGGGTCATTTAAGCCCGAATTCGACTTTATTTGATCAAATATTGCCCTAAATCGTTCCTTTTGTGATTTTAGGTGTTTGGAGAGTGAATTCTGGAAAAGAGGCTATTTTGGACGTTTTTGGAGCATAAAGTGAAGAAAACGACAAAGTACCAAATCCAAGCTGGAATTACAAGGTGACGGCGTCAAGGATTTACTCTTGACGGCGTCAGAAAGGATGAATATTTTACCGTAGGTTGTGAAGGCGTCAGATGAAGAGATGACGGCGTCAAAGTGGCCAAGAATATTTTACCGTAGGTGGTGACGGCGTCACCAAGGCCGTCACAATTGGATCTAGGGCGTCCGAGGAAGTTATTGGCGGTTGGCTGACGGCGTCAGAATTAACTCTTGACGCCGTCAGGACGATTTTCCTATATATAGTTTTCTAGTTTTTTTCATTAAAAAAAAAGAAGTTTTGGTGAAACCCTAAAGACGATTTTGGTGCCTCTTTTACAGGTTTTTCAAGGGTTCCAAACCCTTGATATCTTGCATTGTAATTGAGATAAGTATACTCTTAATTCAATCAATATGTCTATGTGTTGGTTGTTTATCTTTTGTTCTTATCTTAATTCTACTATGCTAGGCTAGATTTCCTTTGTGTTTGCTTAGATCTAATGAAACCTAGATGTTGATTATGTGTTAGTTACTTGTCTATTCTTGTTCTTGGATGAATGATATTATATGTTAGGCTTAAGAAAACTGGCAGATCTCTAAATGGTAACATGCTTGAACGTCTTAAGAAACATGAACCGAGGCGTACTAGGTCTTTATTGGTTGTATTTAATGCATGAGCCACTGTTTACAATCCCTATAGTTGTGTTGGGTCATGGTGTAGGAGGAGATAAGAGCTCATAGAGTTGGGGAGTTATGTATGCCACCCCACGAATGGTATTAAGGAATACAATCCGTCATCCATACAAGTGTAACAAGTAATTGACATGTAAAAGATATCTAGGGAGTAATGAAGTCTAAGTAAACACAATTTCTCCAAATACTGCTCACAACCTTAGTTTAATATTAGCTTAATTTTATTTTCATTAGTTTAATTAGTTATAAAGTAGTTTTTGGGTTAGTTGAATAACAACTAATTCCGCCCACTCTTCCAAAACCCGAGATTTTACTTGCTTTCATAAAATATAAAAAAGACAAAAATAATCATCCTTCATCTCTAGAACTATTAATTAGGCTTTCTAATCCTAGCGACACTATTCCTAAGCTGAACGATCAATCCCCCGGTACTTGTCACTATACTATACTACAACGATCAGGTACACTGCCTGGTGGGGGTTGTAAGCCTCGCGAGATCCCTCGAGAGGTAAAGCAAGGTGCGATTCCCACGCATCAAGTTTTTGGCGCCGCTGCCCGGGGAATAGTTATTGTCTAGGTTAGGATTTCTTTTTATTAGGTCTACTTGCTAGATTCCTTTCTAGTAAGATTTTTATTTTTATTTTTAGGTCTTCTTTAGTCTATCTTATTTCTTCGTGCTTTTGTTCGTAACTCTTTACCATCCGACATCATGGAAGGTGGTAACATCCGTGAACCCATCAACCCACCGCAACAAAACCACCCACAAAACCTACCACAACCGATCCAACCACCTATAAGGACCATCCGTTTGCCATCCGGCACCATTCGATTGGTGCAAGACGGGTGTGCATTCTATGGGTATTTCTTCGAAAACCCGACCCAACACCTTGAGAACTACCTAAAAATTACCAATTCTATAGGAATAGGTGTTGATAATCAAGAAGAGGGACTTTCAGCCCTCTTTCAATTCTCTTTACATGGTCGGGCTCTTCAATGGTTATTCCAACTCCCCGAAAGGTCCGTCTCCTCTTGGGACGATCTTGCTTCCTTCTTCTTAACTAGATTCATCTTACCCAAGGAAGTTATTTTGCAACACAACCAACTAAAAAGGGGAAATGATGAAATAATGAAGGTCAATGAGATGAGTGAATGTGAAATCAAGTTGGGGAGTAACACTTGTAGGGAAGGGCCATGGGATGATGATAGAATAATTAGGAACTCCACATCAACCCTTGAGGAATTGAGGTACCATAAGTTCCTTCTAAAATGCCCTTGCCCCGCAAAGTACCGAAAACACCCATGGATTAGGAAACACAATCCTATGAATCTTAAGGTTCCATGCATGATTGGTCATATGATTAGATAACATACTTATATCGATTTAAAGGCACCAATGAACATCATGTCTAGGCTTTATTATAATTGGATCATGAACAAAAAGTTGAAATCTAGGTGGGACCCTTACAACCCTAACCGCATGAGTAATTTTGTTGAGCGGGTTCGAGGGTTACATGTTTTCGTTGGGAGTTTTGTCTATAGGTGTGACTTTATGATCTTAGAAGATGTTAGGGGAATTATTGATCAATCTTTGTGTCAGATTGTTTTAGGAGAACCTTTTGTCAAAACCTCTAAAATGACTTACGACCATGATGAGGGCATTATCACATTCGCAACCGAAGAAAAGAACATTAGATATAGGATGCCCCATAAAGAAGAGAGGTTTAGAGAGGTTAAGGATCTAGATGTTGACAACATCCCCGTGATTAAGATTGAGAGTGAGGAAGAGAGAGACATTGGAGGTTACAAAAAGAAAGAGATCTATTACTCGAAATGTTTAGCTTTAGGCCCCGAGTATAGGAAGGATAAGAGACTGGTTAGGATGTTTGAGACCGCATTCATTTTGCGGGATAGGAAAACGTAGTAACCCATGACTTTGAGTCTAGCTACAAGACTCGTAAATAAAGAAAAGCGCTTCTTGGGAGGCAACCCATGTTTTGTGTGATTTTAATTGTTTGATTGTTATTTGCTTCTGTATGCATGTTTTATTTTTATTGTTGGTTGATCATGTTTCTCAATTAAAATGTGAAATACTTTATTATGTTGTTTTGCCTAGTCTTAACTTCAACCTAAAGGTATTTTTGCAAAAGATAAGTGTAAGGGGAAACCCCAAATATGTTTTTAAGAAACAAACCGATCATGATTCTCCACAATATTTAATGAACATGTATATTCGTATTTGTTAGAGTCAAATGCTTGTATCGAGTCATAATGAAGTTTTGCAGGATTTTCCAGGAAGTAGGACACGGTTTTTCCAGAAATTTTCCGGAAACTTAACATAAAGATTTCTGCAGGTCCATTCTGACGGCGTCAGGCAATTGCTCTTGACGGCGTCAGGAGTAAAAATCTGGAAATTTTACCGGTTTTGTTTTTCTAACGGAGTCTTATGGTTTTTGTGAATTATTAAGTTTTATAATCTCCAGGAGATCTGCAAACTTCATTCCACAAGCATTATATCTTACTTTGCTTTCTAGGATTTAGTAACTTATATAGGATGCCGCCGATTTTACGCGAGGTTGCCTTGTCTATTGTTGTCAGGTTTTACAGGTTATTTAAGACAAGAAGATGATTTATATTCTGGAAGGGAAGCTTTGATTGCTCATTTTCTTGGAGGAAGATTTAACCTAGCCAACCTAAAATCCATACCGAGCGAATCAGGGGAGTATTTGATTTCATTCTCTTTACTTTTTCACTTTTACATTCTTTACTTGAACATTGGGGACAATGTTCATCCTAAGTGTAAGGGGAGGGTAAAAAGATGATACCTTACATATGCACTTTCGCTTGAGTTTGTTTTGTTTGATAGTAGATGTGTAATAAAACTATGAGAAATACTTGTTAGTGTAATTTTAGCGCCAAATTTAAAATTTTTTACAACATTTAGGAGTGAAACTTTAGCCATAGCAAGCGTCTCATGGATAGGAGGTTGTATGACTAGCACATAACCGTATATTCAGAAAAATTTTCCACCCAAAGATGTGAGGTTCGCCTTTAGATTTGATAGGAAAAGCATTTATTATTGGTGCTTATGAGTGTACCGGTAGCATTTAGATTCTAGAACTTGCGTTAGTGATGCATCCCGAGACCGCTAGTGAGACTACATTCGTGTGGTAGGATTTACTACATGATAAGAGGCATTAGGATCACCCTTGTGTTAAACCCGTATTATAATTACTTGACCATTTAAGTCATATTACTTGGCTAGTTAAGTCAACTAATTTTTCCCACACCCTTTGCGTTGTACTCATTTTTAGTACACGATACCCCTAGTACACCCCTCCGAGCCTATCTTTTTGTTTCTAACTTTAAGCATCTTACTTAAAGGAAGAATTTGTTACACCCCACTTAAATGTACACCCAAATCGCCTTAGCCTTCCGTGTATGCACTCATTTTAAGTGCATTATTGTTATTTGTTAAACCCTAAGTTAACTTTCTAATTGATTACATGGTTGCTAAGTCGAGTCATATCATTGTACATATTGTTTTGGGACGATTGGGACTCATGGGTAAGTACTTATTTTATGAAGTAATGGGGAAGAACATCATATATTACCCCCATATGTACGTTAATCTTAAAAGTGCTCCAAGTGTTTTGATTTTCTTAATTCGAGTCATTAGATTAGTTTAATGTAAAGTATGTAAAGATTCAAGTGTAAGGGGATTGCTCAAACCCCTATGATGTATTATTTTGGATGGTAGGGTAAGAGTGTATGAAAAAAAAAAAAATAGAAAAAAGGAAAAAGAAAGAAAAAACATACGGACTACCATCCCGTTTTCATGCTATGTTCATTTTATGTTTTTGTTATTTTTTATTTATTAGCTTAAGTCGAGTCTAGTCTTGGCTTAGCAACGCCATCTTGTACATGTAATTTACTAAGATTGTTAACTCGCCACCAGTAAAACTTCCTTTATCCAACAAAACCGTGTAATTCATATCCCTACACCTAACGTTATAACCCTTTTAAAAGACCTCTTTGATAGTTTATCCTAGGTGCTTACGCCATGTGGTGGAGGTTTGATCCTTTCCCAAGCTTATGGTAATCTATTTTGCTATGACAGGTAGTGAGAGATATCTTCCATTTCCATAATGTTATATTACTTTATTACACCCGAGAGATGTGAGTATCTAAACACTATTTGTGAGGTGCTTGTGTATGACCTCCGTGCTTGTCTATTGGTCTTTAGTGGAACGATTATTTGTTGTAATTACTTTTATATTAGTGTTAAATGACCCCTAACTTGTCTTTTGAATAGAATAAAAGCTCATTTGCTTGAGGACAAGCAAATCTCAAGTGTAAGGGTATATGATGAGGCGAAAAATGATCCGTTTTTAGGGGGTCATTTAAGCCCGAATTCGACTTTATTTGATCAAATATTGCCCTAAATCGTTCCTTTTGTGATTTTAGGTGTTTGGAGAGTGAATTCTGGAAAAGAGGCTATTTTGGACGTTTTTGGAGCATAAAGTGAAGAAAACGACAAAGTACCAAATCCAAGCTGGAATTACAAGGTGACGGCGTCAAGGATTTACTCTTGACGGCGTCAAAAAGGATGAATATTTTACCGTAGGTTGTGAAGGCGTCAGATGAAGAGATGACGGCGTCAAAGTGGCCAAGAATATTTTACCGTAGGTGGTGACGGCGTCACCAAGGCCGTCACAATTGGATCTAGGGCGTCCGAGGAAGTTATTGGCGGCTGGCTGACGGCGTCAGAATTAACTCTTGACGCCGTCAGGACGATTTTCCTATATATAGTTTTCTAGTTTTTTTCATTAAAAAAAAAAGAAGTTTTGGTGAAACCCTAAAGACGATTTTGGTGCCTCTTTTACAGGTTTTTCAAGGGTTCCAAACCCTTGATACCTTGCATTGTAATTGAGATAAGTATACTCTTAATTCAATCAATATGTCTATGTGTTGGTTGTTTATCTTTTGTTCTTATCTTAATTCTACTATGCTAGGCTAGATTTCCTTTGTGTTTGCTTAGATCTAATGAAACTTAGATGTTGATTATGTGTTAGTTACTTGTCTATTCTTGTTCTTGGATGAATGATATTATATGTTAGGCTTAAGAAAACTGGCAGATCTCCAAATGGTAACATGCTTGAACGTCTTAAGAAACATGAACCGAGGCGTACTAGGTCTTTATTGGTTGTATTTAATGCATGAGCCACTGTTTACAATCCCTATAGTTGTGTTGGGTCATGGTGTAGGAGGAGATAAGAGCTCATAGAGTTGGGGAGTTATGTATGCCACCCCACGAATGGTATTAAGGAATACAATCCGTCATCTATACAAGTGTAACAAGTAATTGACATGTAAAAGATATCTAGGGAGTAATGAAGTCTAAGTAAACACAATTTCTCCAAATACTGCTCACAACCTTAGTTTAATATTAGCTTAATTTTATTTTCATTAGTTTAATTAGTTATAAAGTAGTTATTGGGTTAGTTGAATAACAACTAATTCCGCCCACTCTTCCAAAACCCGAGATTTTACTTGCTTTCATAAAATATAAAAAAGACAAAAATAATCATCCTTCATCTCTAGAACTATTAATTAGGCTTTCTAATCCTAGCGACACTATTCCTAAGCTGAACGATCAATCCCCCGGTACTTGTCACTATACTATACTACAACGATCAGGTACACTGCCTGGTGGGGGTTGTAAGCCTCGCGAGATCCCTCGAGAGGTAAAGCAAGGTGCGATTCCCACGCATCATTTCCATTTAATGACTGGACTTCTTTGAGTGTGCGCGGTGAGGTAAGATCAATAACAACTTTTGTTTTTTCTGGGCAAGGTTGATTCCATCAGGTTCTATTAAGTATCCGAGAAACATGCCTTCAGTTGCGCCAAAGGTGCACTTCTTGGGATTTAACTTCATGTTTATTTGTCCCAATGTTTTAAACGTTTCCTCGATGTCGCTCAACAATTCATCCTCTGTGTGGCTTTTGATGACAAGGTCGTCAACATAGACTTCCAAGTTTTGACCTACTTGTTTCTCGAAAGCTGTGTCCACCAATCGTTGGTATGTTGCGCCTGCGTTTTTCAGGCCAAAAGGCATTTTCGTGTAGCAGTAAACTCCTTGACTGGTGTGGAAAGCTGTTTTTTCTTCATCCTCAACTGCCATCTGTATTTGATGGTACCCTTTGTATGCGTCTAGAAAACATTTAAAGGGATATCCGCACAGGGATTCTACCTTCCAGTCTATCTCTGGCAGTGGGTAGCAGTCCTGTGGACATGCTTTGTTAAGGTCAGTGAAGTCCACGCACATTCTCCAACTGCCGTCGCTCTTCTTTACCATTACTGGGTTAGAGAGCCAATCGTGGTAATACACTTCGCGCATGATGCCTGCGTCTACGAGTTTGTGTACTTCTTCCAGAATAGCTTTTGCACGATTTGTGGCTTGGCCGTGCTTCTTCTGTCGTATTGGGGGATATCCTTGTCGGATTTGTAGCTTATGTTCTGTAATAGAGCGTGGCACTCCTGTCATGTGTTTTGGTTCCCATGCGAAGATGTCCAGGTTCTTTTGCAAGAGTGCGCACACGGCTGCTTTACCTTTGTTAGATAAAGATCCACCAATCGAAACTTGTTGGTCCGGGTAATAGGGATGAATAGCGAGCTTTAGGTTTGGTGTTTTTTCTGTGCGCTGTTCTGGAATATTCTCTACTTCAGTGGTTACCGCGTTGCATTCCTTTGGTGGTACTGTTGTGTTATAGAGGGTGACAACTCCTCCTTCCACTAGAAATTTAAGCATTCCATGCGCTGTGGATGGTACAGCGCGCATGGATGATATTCCAGGTCTCCCAATGATGCCGTTGTATGGTGAGGGAGACTTTATTACCATGAAATTTATCCATGTTGCAGTTGAGTGTTGTTCATCTCCTACGACCACCAGCAAGCGTAACTGCCCTATTGGCCAAATCTTTTCTCCTGTGAATCCAGTAAATGACGTTGTTGCTGGTATCAATTGACTTTGGATTTCAGGTCGCAGTCTTTTGAAACAATGATCATATAGGATGTCTGCGGATGCTCCTCCGTCAATGTACATGCAGTGGATATCATGTCCTCCCGTATGTATTTCAATAGTTAGAGGTTCTACCACTGCGTTGTCCGCAGCTAGAGTAGGGAAAGATATCTCTTTTTCTGGAGAGAATTTTTGGCTGACTTTTTGTTTTATCTTACGTTGCCATGACTGTATCATGTATATGGTATCAGCTTTTTCTTTGGGAGGTTCTTTCTTACCCCCGTTCCTTTGTTTGTCTTTTCTCTCTTTGATGTTTTTTACAAGGTGGTCCATTCTGCCTTCCCTTACTAACTTTTCAATTAGTTGTCTTAGCTGGACGCACTCGTTAGTTGTATGGCCTTTTTGACCATGATACTCGCAGTATCCATTCCCTACGCGCTTTTCCTCTGCGGTGCGCATTGGTGGAGGTTTTGGAAAATTTGCACCTTCTGTTACAAATATTTCCCTCGGAGTTTTTGTGAGAGGGGTATATTTGTCATTGTCTCTTCCACTGCGGTAATTCCTATTGCGGTTGTTATTCTGATCGTTGGATTGTCTCCTAGGCTGTTCTTGTTGCCTATAATTCGAGTAACCCTTTTTGCTGTCCGCAGCAGCTGCTTCTCCTTGTATGAAGGATCTGGTGCGCTTTGTTAGCTCATCGAAAGTTTGGGGAACTTTGTCATTTAGCTTCCGGATAAGTTCTGGGTTGTTAATTCCATTCATGAACCCTGAAATTTTAAGAATTTCGGGACATGCTTTGACCTGTATGCACTCATCCTTGAAGAGTTCCATAAAAGCGCTGGTTGATTCCCCTTGGCGCTGTTTTACTCTGGCTAGTTCAACAGGGTTTTTAGCGCACTTCTTTCTCTGGGTGAAGTTGAGACCGAATGCTTTCCGTAATTCTTCAAGCCCACTGATGCTCCGTCGTGGGAGTTTGCTAAACCATGTGCGCGCATTTCCTACCAACGTAGAATTAAACATATGGCACCACACAGGCTGTGGCCAATTTTCGATAGTGGCAGTTGATTCAAAAACTTTTAGATGATCATCGGGATCACCTGTTCCATCATATGTTTTCACGTTAGTGGGCATGCGCCTCCTTTTGTGGTCGGAGTAATCGTTGATACGTCGTGTAAACGCATCAATTTTCTGGCGACGCCATGGAAGAGACATGTCTTCATTTTCTTCTTCGCGACGTCTTCCTCTTGACTTCCAGTGTCCTGTTTCTTTGTCCTCGTTGTCCGAGGAGTCACTGGAGGGAGAGTAGTTTCCTTTTCGGCGCTTGCGCCGGCTTCTTTCAGAAGAAGAGCTTGAGGGGATTTCACTTGGGGACGTTCTTTTCCCCAATCTGTCGTGAATTCTCTTGCTCCCAGATTTGGAGGACCCTTGGCTTGGTGAATGCTGAGGTCCCAGTCGGTCTTGTATCCCTCCACTGCCAAGTATGGAATGAACATTAGTGCGCCTCTCGCTGCCTTCATATTCCTCTGAATATTGTGAATCAGATGTCGTACCCAGCCTATCATGGATAGTAGTACGTTTTTCGTTATCTGCGCGTCTTCCTTGTGGGTGGCGCGGTGATGATGGTTCGCGTTCAGGACCAAAATTGAGCCGAGCTTGTATGCCCGTACTTGACCTTCTCCTTGCCTCTTCTTGCATGAGGGCAATTAGGGTTTCATAATTTTGGGATACAAAATTTCCCAGCGTTAGGTTGGGTGTGTCCTCAGTTGCTGCAAGAATATCTGCCTCAGTATTAGGCACCCTATCTCGGTTAGGCGCGCCCGGTGGCACAGTGTTGTTCACTGTGGGTACAGTTTGATGAGGAGTAGTGAAGAGGGTGTGCTGGAGTTCCTCAACGCTTGGGACCACTGTGGTGGTTTGGGTAGTCCTTACAGACAGTTCTACCACTGGAAGGGGTTGGGTTGTCCCTGCCTCTTGGTGACAAGTGTACAACGAGACACAAGAATGAGAGAACCACCAATTTAACGAGATAAGTTTTAAACCGCCAACCTTATTCTTTTTAATCGATTTTTTAGTGCATGAATATTTATAACTAACGGTGGACAAATAATCGACCCAAGTTTCTTTTATATGTATCAAGTATATCGCACCATTTATAATCGACCCTACACACAAATCGCCAAAACACAAGATGAAACAAGACTCGACACACTAGCGATGCAACACACGCATATTTAACAAGCCAAAATATATCACACATAAACTGAAACTTAGACATACACTTCAACAGAACTCGACCCGAAACGAAATCGAATGAATAAAATCCTACGTGCTCCTCTATTCCTTTGGTTTTATTGCATGACAACACAAGTTAAATCTCAAGTTCATGCAGCCTTTATTTCTGAATATTTAATGTGACACTTTCTTATATATCATATTACAGCGGATTCGAAGCAAAACAAAAATGAGATCGACTAATATGCTAAACAGTTTCCATCATTTTGTGTAGCGTATCATTGTTAATCATATAGTATATATATAACGAGGCAACCATTTAGCACATTAACCAGATTATGATGATTCGTATAGCATATTTTATGATTATGTTAAGGCGATGTTTAAGTCTTGTAAACAAAAATATGGCGAAGGGATTCACTAAGTACCTTAACGGGACAACAAGAACAGTCAACAAGGACAAAACAATCGTCTACCCTCCACCTTGATCGACTCCAAACCAAACTGAAACTGAGCCTTCAATCTTTGGACTTGAGAGCAAAAATAGAACACCAAGAAACTCTTGAATGTGTGTGAGAATGTTGATATGGAACAAAAGGGAATAGGCCGAATCATTTGAGAATTGAGATAGCGTGTTATGTTGTTTAGGAAAGTAGATTGCACCAAATATTCTGTTATGAAGATTTCCGTGATTTTTGATTCTGACAAAAAGAATTGTTATGACTTGATTGATAAATAAATATGGAAGGTTTGCCATTGTGTCGTGATTTGAAGTGATTAGAAAATCACATATTTGGTTTGTATTACATAATGAAAACATGTACATGGTTGTGAGATGTATTGATCATGACTTAGAATTTAGGAAATAGGATGTTTAGTTTTATTTAGTTAGTTATCGTAGGTTTTTAATTAATAATTATATAACATATAGTTTAATGCATTTTATTAATTTCTAGCATACTTGGGTTAAATTAAAGTTTGATGGAAAAATGTGAATTCGGATTTTAGGGTTTTACATATATATTAGACAGATTGTGTGGGATCCTGTAAAATGTTCAAATTTCCTAGGAAGTTTATTCCAACTAAATAGTATCATGTATAACTGTCTTTCTTAAACTGAAAAACACTTGCATCCATTTTAAGAAAGACTTATGCAACTAATGTAGATCAGGGGGAAAAAAAAGTTTTAGTAAGACTGATGCAAGTAATATAGATCAGACGCTCGTGTGCATTAGTTTGATATAAGTTGTGCCGGACTACAAAAACAACTTAAACTAAAGGCTGAATTTCATAAGATCATTCCTATGGTATTTAGTGTTTTTATTTGGTCCTTCTCGATCTTAAGCCAAGTTCTGTAAAATCCTCTGATTTTAAGTATAAACTTACTTCAATCATTCGATGCATTCTAGTTAATAATAATTAATCAAAAGTCTAGTATATCATAATTCTTGAAAGGAATAATAAAGGCCTAAACATGGATATGAAAAAATTTAACAAAAACATGGATCTAACCTCATAATGCAACCATGCCTCTTACGCTGAGTCCCTTTCGATGAGAGATTGCGTTAAGCAGTGAGTCTACACTCTTCCAGTCTAGTCGAAGGGCAGAGTGGCTTGAAATCTTGTAGTCTTGCCTACTCGGTGAACAGATGATTACATATAATCACATACTTTGTCGATAGTTAATTGTTCCACCTAATCTTGCACTGCTTTTCTTGTTGCGTCACCCTGTTAGCCCAAAAAAAAAAGAAAACAATGACCAATTTGTTTGAAGATGGAATGATTTTAGCAATGCTCCATCCATCTCAAAGAAGATTTGCAAACTGTTTCTTTAGTTTGAAAGTTTATCAATAGTTTTTTTTTTTTTTTTTTTTTTTATTTATTTATTAACTGAAGTAAAAAATGTGAAATGAAAACTTCATGAGTAAAAAAAACCTTAGTCGTAATTAGGATAATATTCCTTCCATCTCATAATTTCACATATGCAATAAGCTACTTCATTCAAAAAATATAAATAAATAAATAATATCATTCAAATAAATAAATAAATAACATGAAGTCCAATCATATCATGCAATCCTTAGAGAGTTCAGTGTCATATGATAATTCCTAGCATAGAAAGTTTATTAATCAGATTGAGTTAATACGTCATACCCAAAAAGGATTAGTATTCTTAATCTTTTATTCTTTATCATTCGATATTAATAACGATACATTTCTTTATCTACAAATCATGGTGGACCAATTAATCCAATAAACTGACAAACCAAGCTAAAAGAACGTCATATATGTCAATTGAATTGATACCTTATGTTATTTTTTTCTCTTGATTCGTGACCTGACATACTAACTTATCATGTTAAATTGGATAAAACCATAAATATGCTGAAGACATTGATGACAATCTCAGATAGCAGTCAAACATTTATACTGTTGCGTGTTTGGGGAGACCAGTTTCAATAAGATTTTGAGTATGTTTCTTTCACTTTCATAGCCAGCTTAACTTATGTTGCATCCTATGATTTAAGTTTGATAAGCTAGGAAAAAGGGGTTTTCAAAATCTTAAAAAGCCAGAAAAATAGGCTAATCCAAACGCCCCCTAAACGAACAGTTGGATGAAATGAGAACACTACACTAATCCTATGACATAACATGAACTTTCAAAATGAAACATAATAGTGATAATAAGAACTTTGGTTACCTGGGGTTACCAGTGAAGTTGCTGTTATAGACTCTTGGAAAATAACGTGGTATTTTATTTTCATCCTTTATTTTTTTTCTCCAAAAACGTTGTATGTCACCTCTCTCAAGAAATTTAGATTTAATCCCTGTCATCGCAAATTCTCGTGAAGAATTCTTAGTAACTTAATGCAGTCATTTTAAGTAAACCTTTCATCTTATGTGTTTGGATACAGTAATCCATCAATATCCAAAAGAATTCTCGTGAAGAATTCTGAGTAACTTAATGCAGTCATTTTGAGTAAACCTTTCATCTTATGTGTTTGGTTACAGTAATCCATCAATATCCAAAAGTATTCAAGAAAATTAGCAAAAGCAAAAGCAAAATAAAAATAAAATAAAATAAAAATTGAGAATCTGATTGACTTTGAAACAAATTAACATACCTTTGGATTGGCCGTTTGAAAAACTTTTCTTGTTGTCTATCTCTACTTCTTTGTATCATAGCAAAATGCAAAATCGCATCAAAGCTGGTGTTCCGTCTAACAGCATCCTGGAAATCAAAATGTAAGCAATCCCGTAAGCCCAAAAAAAGTAACTTCATCAGGTTTAAAAAAACTAAATAAGCCTATAAGCAAGGAAAATAAGGTAATCCAAACACTCCTTAAAAAAATGCGATAAGTAAACACAAAGTGGTAAATTGTATCTCCGTAATTCTCAAAACTCTCGGTTTCATAACATAAATTAATTAATCATATCAAACATATGGGTGCAGCTAAACTTCTACTGTTCCACTCTCAAGTCTTAACAAACATAAATTATAAAATCGACACGAAACATTAAAAAAAACTGTTATACCCAATCAGTTTTCGGTTTTCATCCATTGTTACCATTCACCTTCTTAACACTACAAATTTATAAAAATCATATAATCAACCTAAATTAAAAAACTCTATTCACTAAAATTCATCGAAAAAACGTTACCTTTAGATGGAAACCACTCAAACCTGAAACCCACAATCAAAAACCAAAAATGAAAAAAATGGCGAAAAAAATTAAACTTTACCATTTATCACCTCTTCATCTGCAAATAAGCAAGCTTAAGAGAAATCAATTGAAACAACATACCTGAAACAAGTAGTAAATTAATTGACTTTTCAATCAAAATCACGTTAACTTGAAACAGCATACCTGAACTGAAACGTGTTGACATGTAGACTACAACCAAAGATCTGAATTCAAGAAAATATGTATCACAAACACACATGTTACAATTGAAAGATGGCCTGATATGCCTCGCCGGAAAAAAAAACCCAATCGCGGTCACATGTGTGTGTGTGTGATTTGAGATTTAGGGATGTGGAAGATAGTATTTTTTTGGGTTTTGATTGTGATTTGTGTGTGTATCTCACACAGTTGATTATTTACATAATGAGTATGTATGTCTAGTGAAAGTAACTAAAGAGGATGTATATACATCAACAGTAATTCAAGAAACTTCTCCACAGGGATTGTACATGCCTACCATACTCAATTAGTATTTATGTAACAAATGTGTGGCCGGGATTTTGTTGTACATATTTTAGGTCTGCTACAACTGTTAAGAAACCACGTTTTCTGTATTATAGGCTGATTATCTTTCATAATGCGTGAACAGTAAAGTTGGGGATGTTTTGCAACCAATGGGCTTTCGCCACACATATTCGTTAACACTGTTGCGCTCATTAAGGATGCTAATTAGGACTCTCCAGCCAATAGCAACCAAGATAACACATCTAAAAAAATTTAAGTATACAATTAGATGTCACATCAATTTTACCTATTATAATATATTATAATGGTATATATATGTATCAAAATATTTATCGTGTTACTTAAAATGTTTCTAACATACAACTTATTATATATATTCGATATGTCCTATTAAAATTATATTCAAATCATAAACAGGTCGACACGAGTAACCCGTTTAATAAATGTGTTAAGGTTATTGTTGAATTTCTCGGCATGATTAACTAAACAGGTCAGGTTCAGGTTGAGGTTTTTGAACCCGCCAACCCGGACTTGACGCAAATTGCTACCCGTACTTGTCACAATACGCGATTAGAAAACAATTTATGATTTCTTCAAGGCATAGTGCTTATGAACTTATAGTTGTATCAAAATGGTGCAAAATGTAGTGTTCATACATCATACTTGCTTATGTTAAAATTATATTCAAATCATAAACAGGTCGACACTTGTAACCCGTTTAATAAATGTGTTAAGGTTATTGTTGAACTTCTCGGCACGATTAACTAAACAGGTCAGGTTTAGGTTGAGGTTTTTGAACCCGTCAACCCGGACTTGACCCAAATTGCCACCCTTACTTGTCACAATACGCGACCAGAAAACAATTTATGATTTCTTCAAGGCATAGTGCTTATGAACTTATAGTTGTATCAAAATGGTGCAAAATTTAGTGTTCATACATCATACTTGCTTATGTTAAAGGGCAATAAACCGTAGGTTGTCTTCATGCATTATGAAACACCTAAAACCAACTTAGACAACCCCCCCCCCCCCCCCCCCCTTTCCTACAAAAATGCATAATTTTGGACATTCTGATGTATTCTACTGTTTTGACTCACTTGGGTTTCAAATTAAGACCTGAAACCAATTTCAAAATTCCATATGGTCATATGTTCGGTGTAGAATTTTCTGAAACGAGCATATAGCCATATGCTAAATATCTATGGTCGTATGGTTGCATCAGAATTATAATAAAGAGCATATGATCAGGTCATCTTCGAAAGTCATATAAAATTAATCGCAACTCCGTTTGGGACAAGCCACCTATCGTTGGAAAGCAAATTGAGTCTACTTTCTTATAAAAATACTTTCAGAAGCTGGTTTTAAATAAAATTATATCAAAGTACTTGATTTGTAATATAATATCAATTTGGTTATATCGGTTGTGCAAAAAAAATGTTAGGTTTTGGGGCGTTTCACATTCGGCATATGAGTACGCATGTGACAAAGACGATGTGAAATAGCTTATTGAGAACTTATTAAAAAAGTTAATAAACCCTAAGCACTCTACCATCGCTAAAACACAAAAAATTTCCAATAAATGGACCAAAAAACAATACTCGTGTAACATGTTTCGATAAGCAAGACCCACACACATGATAAATAGGTGCAAATTGATTAAATAACTTTTAATTGTCAATAGGGGTGAGTCTTTAGACCGGTAGTAATGTATGGTCATGAAGTCAGTCATCAACTCGGTCACAGTCGGTTATCTTCGTTACATCTCAATTGAAGGACGCATTTTCGCATGCAAAAAAGAAAATGACTCAGTCGAAATAATGACCGAGTCGTGTGAGTATGTTTGTGTATGTGTTTTATTTAATTGATTTTTACGAGTTATATTTGATCATGAAGTGGTTATAAAAAGAGACAACTGATGTAACAATAGTGTCCACAATCACCGTTACGGGCCTTAATAAAAGGGGAGTTTATACAGACCTTCCTATATGGGGGTTTCGTGGGGCTTTGTGCATTGCGGGTTTGTACAATATGCACCGCGGTTTATACATTTTGACCAAAAACCAATGTTTTGAAAACCGGGTTCGAAATCGACCCGGTCGAGTTACCGGGCACTGGGTCAACCGGTTCGACCGCCGGGTCAACCCGGTTTTCAATTTATTATTATTTTTATTTTTTCGACCGGGACAACCAGGTTTTTATTAAAAAAATTGAAAAAACGAAACCCGGGTCACTCAAAACCCGGCAGGTCTAACCGGTTAACCCGGGTTTTTTTGATCTCTTTTTTGGTCGAAACTGTTCGAACCGGTTAACCCGGCCAAGTTTTTTGATCTCTTTTTTGGTCGAAACTGTTCGAACCGGTTAACCCGGCCGAGTGGATCCGAGTTTCAAAACACTGCCAAAAACGCCTATTATGACATTATAGGACAATAATAAAATAGAGAACCAAAAGCAAAACAAGCTTTGACCCACCAAATGATGATATCTACAAGAAATTCAAAATATCTCCAATGGGCCCACAAATTGTGCCCTAATTCAAAGAAACACACAAGCACAAACACAAACACACTTCCTTCCAACAACAAACCGCTGTTTCCTTCTCCTCCCTCCAGAATTCTCACACACACTAACGAAAACACACACATAAACAAAATAATGGGGAGCAGGGAAAATGGCGTGACAAGCAGCACTAGCAGGGGGGTTGGTAATGGGAATGGGACCAAAGTGGACAAAGAAGTTGACTTTGCAAACTATTTTTGCACGTATGCTTTCTTGTATCATCAGAAAGAGATGTTGTCTGACCGAGTTCGTATGGATGCTTATTTCAACTCTGTTTTCAAGAACAAGCATCACTTTGTTGGTAAAGTATGTCTTTTTTTAACCTTAAACTGTGTTTTGTTTTTTAATGGGGTGTTTGTGTTTGGCTTATTTGAGGATTTGGAATAGAGAATATAGCTTATTTGTAATGGGTTATGGGTTTGCAATTTAAAGTTTATAGCTTTTTTTAGGTGGTGTTTGTGTTAGCTTATCAAGTTGAGGATTTGAGGTTATGACCTTGAATAAGCCATAAGGTCAATTTGTAAGCTCATATAATGTGGGCTTATGAGTGTATTTTGTTTTGGGTTATAAACTTATGTAAGCTCGTAAGTTTCAAAATAAGCCGGAAAATGGTTATTGGAGATTTGGAAAGACAATAAGCTCATTTCTAATGGCTTATGAGCTTGTCAAGCTCACTTTTTTGGGCTTATGAGCTTATGACCTTAAGGGGGTGTTTGTTTAATCTTATAGGTGGCTTATGAGCTTATTTGTTTTTTGGCCTATATTCATAAGCCTCTTTTTTTGGCTTATTTTGAGGGCTTATATAAGCTCATAAGTCTCAAAATAAGCCGGAAAACTGAGGCTTATGAAATATAAGCCGAAATCAAATAAGCTCATGGCCCGCATATAAGCCTAAACAAACACCCCCTAAATAAGCCATAAGCCCATAAGCCGCAAAAAGTGGCCTTTTTTTAAGCTTTACATAAGCTCACAAGCCTACTTAATAAGCTAACATAAACACATCTTTAAGCTCATGTGATAAGCTCAAAGCCTCAAACAAACACGTGTTATTCTGTTTACAAGAATAAGCATTACTTTATTGGAAAAGATTGTATCTTTACTCCTAAACATGTTCATTTGTATATGAAAAGTTGCTGCAACAGTTTTATATAGTGAAGGACTTAGGGGGATGTTTGGGATTATGTTTCTTAAAGTGGTTTTAATCTCTGTGTTTGGAAGAGAAATGGGTTGTGGCTATTTGTGCTGAAAGAAGCATTTCCTTATAATAATCAATGAAAGTGCTTTTAGTCGGTATAAGCTGGAGATAGCGTTTGACAAAAACACAATGTCTGAGATAGTGTTTGAATTTTTGACTCTTTTCTTTGTTAAAGCATTTATGTGGTATGATAATCAGAAATCAGATAGGCAACTTGAATTAGACTGATAAACTGCTGATTTTATGCTAAATAAGTAGATTATCGTAGCAGTTTGATTCTATCCCAACATTCAAAGCTGTTTATATGCTTGTACTAAAACGCGATAAACAAACATGCATTTTTAATCATCGGTCCCAAACAGCCCCGTTGTTTTTGGTGTTCTGCCAATAAACAATATCTCTGTCTAAAAGTGGATTATACGTCACATAGGCAGTGCTTTTTATTAAGTGTAGTTTAATATCCATTGTTTGTAGTAATTTTACTTATTTATAGTTTATAGGTAAATTGATTTTTTTGTAATTGTCTACGAATTGGTTGCAATACAACTTCGAGACGCCATTCATCTATGGAGTATATAATAGTAATAGTAATAGTAATAGAAAAGTTGCCTCATTCACACCCCTATAGTTATTCTCTTAAAATGTGTTTGATGCAACTTTAGAAGCCAAGTTCAACGTGGTGTGAAGTTTATGTGTTTCCATTGTTGCACGTTTTTAAAGGGGTTGGATAATGATTAAGTTCTTAGCTTGTGTTTAAATTATTGGAACTGGAACTAACTTGGTGATTCCACGGTGAAGACTGTGTTGGATGTAGGAACAGGGAGTGGCATCTTAGCAATTTGGTCAGCTCAGGCAGGCGCAAGGAAGGTCTATGCTGTTGAAGCTACTAAGATGGCTGATCATGCTCGTGAGCTTGTTAAAGCAAATAACCTTCAGGATGTGGTTGAAGTGATCGAGGGTTCAATAGAAGACATAACATTACCCGAGAAAGGTAAGTATGAAATAACATCTAGACACATCTTTCCATGTTTCATGATTTATTCTAATATTGATAACTAATTTACAGTTGATGTCATCATCTCTGAGTGGATGGGATACTTTCTTTTGCGAGAATCTATGTTTGATTCAGTAATAATTGCTCGTGATCGATGGCTAAAACCAACCGGGGTTATGTAAGTTATTTGTGCGTATTTTTGTATGTTTTTCTAGTTCTGCTGAAAAAACAGTAGTCATGATGACTTTTTGATAGCAACTTGAATATTTGACTTCAAATATTTATGTACGAGTTCTTTTATATATGTATTTGTAGGTATCCCAGCCATGCTCGCATGTGGTTGGCACCTATCCGATCAGGATTATCAGATCATAAAATGAGTGATTATGAAGGATGCATGGATGATTGGCATGGTTTTGTGAAGGAAACTAGAACTTATTATGGTGTCGATATGAGTGTTTTGACAAAACCGTTTTCTGAAGAACAAAAAAAGTACTACTTGAAGGTTGGGACACTTGTTTCTTGTCCATAATCCATTATACGTTCAACAAAGTATATTACTCCAAATAACTTATTTCATATTTATCTGACTGTGTAGAACTCTTTGTGGAACAACTTGCATCCAAATCAAGTAGTAGGAACACCTGCTGTCTTAAAGGAGATTGATTGTTTAACGGTTACCGTCGACGACATTCTCAAAGTTGAAGCTTGCATTTCATCAACAATTACCAAAGAGGACACGAGGTTATGCGGGTTTGGTGGCTGGTTTGATGTCCATTTTAACGTGAGCTAACTGTTTTCACGACCACCAGATTTTAACATATTTTAGGGTAACTTATATGTTTATGTTTTTTATTATAGGGAAGGAAAGAGAATCCTGCTGAGTGTGGGGTTGAGCTTACTACAGCTCCCAGTATAGATGATGGCACACATTGGGGCCAACAGGTTAGTAACCAAATCTTTTGCTGATTATTTAACTTCAAAGGAACTTGCTTGCAGCGGTCACTGCATATTGCACTTAGACTCGAATATTTTACACGAGACAAGTATTTATTTAAATTAAAGATGATCGAATGTTGAGGTCTCAATTTCGACCCATTTTATACAGGGGTGATTTTTTTTTTCAATCTCTAATGCGTCCACAAGTAGATTAAATAAATTAGCTAAAAGTTATACGAGTCAAATGGGTCATGTTTTGCCAAACGTGTAAGTTAAAGAATAAAACGTTGTAAGTCATCGTATTTGAAAATTAAAGCTTTATTGAAAATATATATATATATATATATATATATATATATATATATATATATATATATATATATATATATGTATATATGTACGTTTTGCCCTCGCATTTGGCACAATATCAAAAAGGAAAACTTGACAAAAAGTGTTTCTGTTCAATGCAACTTATTTACCTGTACAAAATTACTCATTTTGACCCATTACAAAAATATGAAACTTGTTACAAAATTACGGAGTACTTATTTGCACATACCATGTACTTGTATTGATGTTTCATCTTGATTTCTTGTCAAAATTCTTAGCTTTATTATTTCTAATCTGTGTTTCCCTTGCACTATGTGCAGGTCTTTCTCTTGCATCCTCCTGTCCGTGTCAACGACCAAGATGAGGTCCGTGTTAATTTTTCCATGACCCGTTCTCAAGAAAATCATCGTTTGATGAATGTTGATCTTGCGTATGAAATCAAGTTGTCATCTGGCACGACTCTGCCACCTGTTGCAAACAAGTTCTTTATAGAATGAGGCCAGACACAGACCAGATTATTAACATTTCCAAGGTTTGTTCGGAGATAATTATTTATTTATTGAGTTTGCAAATTGAATCCAGCTTGAAAATTTTCCGCCTTTTACCTACTGCTTTTATCTTTTTATGTAACTTTATGTTGTATGGTATCTGGTTTGGCTTTCGATGTTTTCTTTATGTAAAACTCAGAATTAGTTGTAAACCTTGAGAGAGATATACAATTAAGAGCAATTGCCGCGGTTTCTGCCTGCTGCTTCATTGTTAGTTGTTAGTTGATATCGTGACTTGAGATTTGGTCAAAGGGTTAACCCGTGTTATGAATATGCTTTTAAGTGTACTGATTATACCATGTTGACGGTCTTAAGTTTAATTCAATATTATATGGTGATACAGCCGGCAACCTGGAGCATATGTAAATGTGCTCATCTACACCGAGTTTGGGTTGTCAAAGCTGTCTTCTTTGGCAAAATGCAAGAAAAATGTAGACCAATGGAACACAGTTAATCTACTTCTTTGTTAATCCTGTAAAGTTAATGTAATGTATTTAGTCATACCCACATGCAACCTTTGATTACACTTGAAGCTGCTTGAACATGACTGCATTTACATCTTTTTATCTCAAGTCAACTCTCTACTCCCTACCCTTTAGGCTAAAGCAAAGGTGCTAACTATACTAAAAAACAAATCTTCTATAAAATCTTTAGTCACCCATCACTCATTTCTCTACACCTCCTTTAGGTTATCTTAATCGTGTTGAGAATGCATAGATCATCATCAGCCACCATGTTTCGCTCTTCTGATGAGTATTTTCTTAGCCAATTGCCGTCAGGGAAGTCCTCTCAACCACTAGATGATGGCTTGCCAGTCTATAATCCAATCTCCCCGGATGGCACGAAGAAGGAACACTACAAGTCGTCTGGAGAGAATGCCATTCACTTCATTCCCGTTGTTTTGCTCCTTTGTGGTTTTCTTCTTTGGTTGTTTTCTCATCCAACCGGCGAAGTGAAAGCGTAGTACAGTTTTGTGATTTATGTCACTTTGGTTTGTTATATGACCCTTTGAGGTCTCAAATTTGAGCTTACTGTGATTGACGAGACCTACTAATAGAAAACCACATATGTTGTACCTTATTAACACTCGTGCTTGATGGATGATGATATATTTATATGAGCAAAGTTGTTATTCGTTTTAGTTATAGTTTTAGGTGCATTTCTTTATTTTATGCATCTATAAATACGGAGTATATACTTCATTGTGAAACACAAGGTTCAAGTATTACTACGTATTACCTAGGAGATTTACATTTACCACTACAAACTATGAAAGAGTTAACACTACAAACTAAGGAAAATGCTACATTCACATAACTTAATAGTCTTTTTTTCTTTTTTGTTTCTTCCACAAATGTTACCAATAAAAATTATCCTAATCAATCCCTTCTCTTCTTTTCAAATTCAAATCTTCCTATCAATGTGTGTCACATCATTTTGTGGAAAAAAAAAATTCGTAAACCTTTTGTAGATGTGTCATCTCTCACCAATTCGATTTTTGGCGTACTTTTGGAATTTTCTCTAAACTAAATGGGATTGGTTATTAGTACACATTTTAAAATGATTATACATCTCTTCTATTTTTTTTAATAATTTTGTTTTTATTATAAAACTGCAAAACTAAAAGTACGAAACAAAACATATAAAGTTTGACAAGTCAAAATTAGTAAATAATAAATAATACGGAGCAAAAAACCGTAAAAATATGTCTTGTCTTGTTAATAAAGTGGGTTAAACAACCGAAAAAATGCGAAACATAAAATATAAAGTTTGACAAGTCAAAAGTAGTAAAAGATAAAAGATACGGAACAAAAAATGGAAAAAAACTTTGGTATTTAAGAAATCTAGGAAGTGGTTAATGATTTTTATTTGATAATCATTTATAAGTGATATTGTATTAAATCATTTGTTTAACAACAATATTTGGGGTGGTTGTTATCAGAGAACACTTAACTTGAAACGTTTTGGATTGTATGCTTGTTATTAGAGATGGCAAGTTGTTACCAAACCATATAACATAATGTTTCAGGTGTTTATTATAGCTAACAACTTACAACTACATATGCGACTAAAATCTTTACGTTAATTATGTGTTGAACTACTGTCCCACAAGTAGGGGTGTAAAAAAGTCGATTCGACCTGAACCAAACCCCGATTAAGCCTATTCAGGTCAAGTTACTCGGGTCAATAATTTTATTCGGGTCAACCAGAGTAACCCGAATACTAAATAGGGTCGGGTATCAAGTAAAACATTGTTTATGTATGGTATCTAAATCGGCTTAGAGAAGGGATGAGAATAGTTTTGTTGTTTGGTTTCCCGTGTAGAACAGTAAGGACTCGATGAGATTGATAAGAATCAAGAAGCCTGGGTAACACTTAAACAAAGACCGTACTTTATTGTTTTGAGACAGTATTTGCCCAAGTGTTTGAAACTTATGAAGTTTTGTGTGTAGCCTTCTATTTATAGAGAGACGAGTAGGGCCTAGAGATAAACCTTTGAGAGATGATCAACAACAATGAGAAAGCCATGTGTTGATCATCTAAAGAGCAGACAAGAAGGAAAGGTAGCCTGTGCTTCTTGGCTCGTACAAAGTGGTGCTTGTCATGCATCTCCACTGTACAGTGTACAGTGTCAGATGATACATCTTAACAGTTAGTGACAGTTGGAGAGCAGTAATACTGCGTGCTCAGTTTCACCTGATAGGTTTTACCAAGCCCTGCGTCGCTTGGGATTTAAGCCAGGCCGCTATCAAGAGTTTGTTGATGACCTTGGTAATGGGCTTGATTCGAGCGTGTATTTAGAGGGCTTGCCCACTAATATAGATACGCTATCACGTTCCCCCAGTCTAGTATTAGATCATGCACTGATGATATAATGTTGGACTTTTGTAACTGAGTCCCCCCAATTCATGCTGCGCTACCAGAGTTCATTCTCAGGTACCTTGTTCCCAGGCTGTTGTTATATTTATTTTTTGTGATGATGACTAGATGCAAGCTTTTCTACCTAGACCAGGCCTGCAAGCTGAGTTGAGAAAGATGGGTATTTACTGCTTGCATTGGGAAGTGTAGGGAGACCCCTTTTGGGTTTATTGACGCTTCTCTTTTGTCTTCTTAACTATAGACGGTGTCATCCTTACATTTCTTGAACTTTGGTTCTTCTTATATATTTCTTCAATTTTTGGTTAATCAAGAAGTTTATTTATTTTTATTCTATGGTCATTGTTACATATAGTTCCAAAATTCTAAATTACTTTTGATCTTCTATTTTTCATTCAACTTATACACGGCGTGTATGGTTTTTGTGGTAACATTTGGATATAGTTTAACGAAAATGAAAACTTGGCTCTGTACCATTACTTTTTACCCTTTTGTTTTATTTACTGCAATAAAATAAGTAGGTATGCAATATTAATATAGCATACTATTATTACTTGTATATGCATCTTTCAAAGGGAATGAATAAATGAATAAAGTTGTGTACTTGCAATGTATTTTGGTGCTTATGAAAATAAAATGATTGAGGTTTCCGGATTGAACCATCTCACATTTCTTCTTACAACATGTTTTTTACATATGAATTTGCAGCTAAAGCCTTGCCGGCTATAGAAATTGAAAAATACATATATAGTAATTAATACGAAACAACTTGAGAATTAGTTACATGATTAAAACGATAACTGTGTTGTTTGTTTGAGCTATAGTCTTACTTTGTGAACTGAAGTAGTTGTGTATTCATTGCTAGATTATGCTAATGTTTTTTCGCTTGCTTATTTGCAGCCAAAGTTTTCCCGGCAATACAAGTAAAAAAAAAATCAGTATTTGGTAAGACCCATTGGACAATGAGAGAATATTATACATCCATTGAGATTAAACAAGAAACCATCATCTGCACAGTTTCTTTTGAAGATAAGGCTATTAAGAAGGATCTGGGTACGTTGAACAGTGGCATAGAGGCTGCATGATCTCTTAAGAAGAAGGCGGTGGCTAAAATGAAAGATTAAGGTATGTTTATCTATATTTGTATATGCGTTAATGGTATGTTTAGGTGTAAGGTTTCATCTTACACTCTTTTCGACTTGATAAGCTTGTCATGTTAGTAGAGGTAGAAATTTTCGACTTGATAAGCTTGTCATGTTAGTAGAGGTAGGAATTTTGAACAGTAAATGTGTTTATGGGTACACATGTAAATTGAAGGTTTTAAATCGTCTCGTTTATTTATTTTATTCTACAGTCATTGTGACAATTAGTTCTTGTCTTCTTGATCTCTTTTCTTCATTTAACTTTTGGTTAATCATCTTGTTCATTTCCTTCATTTGATAGTCATTCTTACACTTACTTCTAAAATTTTACATCAGTCTTGATCTTCTTTTTTCCGATTAATTCTCGGTTAATCATTCGGTAGATCATGGTGAACATTCTTGCTCTATCCAAAATAGATACAAGTGAAATTTTGTTAAAAACCGACGTGTTAGATATTATCAACCTTAAAGACGAATCAAATGGGGAATTGAGTGACGAGATATTGGAAGTCATCCAAGATGTGGGTTTTGTTAGAGTTTACAATCACAGAATAAAGCCAACCACATGTGTTCATCTACAAGAAGTCGTTTCGGGTTTAGAAGGTGGTGTTCTACAAGGAATATGGATGACAGGAGTCAACTGAGTTGAACTTGAACAATTGGATTGAGCCGTATTATGGGCATGCCGGTACCTCGTCAACGGTGTCAAGCAATTTGCATCTCTTTTGCAAGCGTTCTCCTCAATTTCGCTTTTTTGTTATTAATATGTTAACGTATATGGTATTACACTATTACTACCACATACTGTAATATTATTGGTAGATTATAATTCTGATATATGGTATTGTTATCGTATATCGGTAACATCTATGTTCTTGTTTGTTTAATATTCTTTGTGTTGGGTTTTTATTACAATTTTGCAAGTAAATTAATGTGAATTGTCTTTCTATAGGTTCAACATAGTATCAAAGCTTTAGATATATGCCGTCGTGAATTAATGATCCTTTGTTCTCCTAACTACTGGCGATCAGAAAGGATCTCAAGTTCTTTGGATCTCGTTTTCAAATACGTTGTTTTGTCTATGGTTCGTCACTTTATGCATAACTGTATGAACATTAACGTTGCACATTCATTAACCGTTCGATCATCGTGATTTGTAAACTATATCTTCTAGACACATCTTTATCTTTACTCTTTACTGTATATAAAGAAGGAATAACATTTCTTGAAAGCGTTAACTTAAAAAGTGAGCATGTGGTTTGACAAAAACACCTTTTTAATGTTTGGTGATTTTAAATTTGAACCTTTTTTTTTAATCATTCAATTACATTTAATTAACTTACATATATAACACAGGGAATGGATCCAGTAAAAAGAAAATAAAAATAAAAAGAATGAGAAATGTTTTCAGCCACACATTTCAAATAAAGAAAGAGAATTTCATGAGAGATGCATCTTTTTTGTAGATGCATATGAAATGTGCGGCTATGATTATTTCTCATTATTCTCATTTTACTTTTATTTCTTATCTGATCATTACTCATATAACACAACCATTTTCACCATCTACTATTTGTAGAAGAAGATTGGGTTTTTGTATTAATCGTTCAATCACACTAATGTTGATGACATAGCTAAACAAGTTTTTAGTCATGACGAGGTTAATGTAATAGTTTAGTATTTTGTTTATTGCGCTTTTATGTAATTTTTTTATATATATACTTCATATTCATCTTAATCCCAATTCCTATATCTTAACTACAATATCACAATTATAATTATTTGTTTTTATAAATTCTCATCGTTATGCACAGGTAGTCTTCTAGTATTCTACAATCTAACCACAAAGACTTATCATCAGAATTTCTTGAGGATTTTATTTGTAAAAAATGCATCTTTCTTGAGCTATGGGTTGTAAAAAATGTTGCTTATTTTCTTGAGGATTTTATTTGTCTTTTTGTTTTGACTAGTTGGTTTGTAGAGATAGAAGGTGAGCATCAAAATATATCAACTATACACTTTTTTAGGAGCAACAATATACTTTTGTTTCAAATTAGTCCACCATCATTTATACTATTTCTAAGTGATAGATAGTTGCAAAAGAACTCTACACTTTTTTGGAAGCAACCATATACTTTTGTAAATAAACAACAAGGAGAGACTTTTAGAAACATTCTACATGGATCTTGAGTCTTCATGATTAGTGTCAAGCCTTTTTGAGTCTCTACTAAACATCGTCAACCACGTCCTAGACTTTGACAATGATGTCGTGCATCCTGGATGGCACATAAAACTTATATAATTTGTGACCATTAGGTCATCATAAGCATGCATGGTTATTCTAATTATCTTTCACAAATTACAATTTGATAAAATATGATATAAGTATTGTCACTAATAATTAACATTTTCTGAAAAGAAACCGGTTAGGGGTGGCCTAGTGGTAAGTAGTTTGAGCAACTTTTGAGAGTTTTCAAATTCAATTGCTGTTAGGTTCAAACAATTTTAGATGGTTATGCCAACCTTTCTGAAAAGATGAGGACGTTACTTAGTTTGAGTCTGTGTAAATGTGAACTTAACACGTGTATTAATTAGCTAAAAGGTTGAATACTAAAAAAAATAAATAAATAAATAAATATCTGAAAAGATACTCATTTGAATAAATCAATTTAACTAGTCTTGCAACTCATTCGTTTAGTGTCTAATTAAAACTTTTAAAAAAACTAGGCGAGTACCCGTGCATAGTAACGGAAATTTCTAGCGGCAGACAATTAACGTTATACGATATTATAGTAAGAGTTTCGTGTAACATTCAAAATAGAACGCGAAAATATCAAAATGTAATTGTAAATGGTTGTAACATACGATAATTCAACTCAAACAAATTTTTTTAACATATATCAAAGAACATATAAAAACATTTAGTGAAACGGAAAATAAAACATTGCATCAATTATGAGATAACGAGTGTGGTGGCCCGCGCGTTGCAGCGAGATTGCATTGTTGTTAGTGTCGACTTTTTTTGTTTTCGTGTTTATCGTTTGTTGTTGCTATGTGTAAATGTGTCTTAAATTTTGTTGGTGTTTCAGTTGGCAACGCAATTTGCAAATTAAAGAAAGTTTGATGGAATAACAGTTTTCTCATGCACCTTTAAAAAAAAGAAAAAAGTAAATGTATCTTTAAGATGTACTCCATTTGTAGACCAACCGAACTTTGTGTACGGTTCAGACATTCCAGTTAGACCTGTTTGGTTTTTAGATGGCAATCACAACTTAAAAAGCAAAACATCAGCTACGATAAGTATCCAATTTTATTAATTTAAAATATCTATAACCTTGTTTCAACATTAATGGCACTTATATAAGTCATATATCAAATGGATCTCAAGAACAATAAAATAAAATATGATAACAACGAATATTGTATAGGTAGCCGGAACCTTCATCCAGTGTAGTAGTGCCTAGCGCCTGAATATACCTTGAACCACTTATCGTGAACTTTGCCCCATAGATTGTACATGTTCACTGTTTGTGCGCAACCTTACACGGTTATTCTATGGGTCCTCAGGAATGCCTACAACAATAAGAAATTGATAGATAGTTAGATGGTCGCAGTAGGTGTCATATCGCATGGTAAAGCACTTTCCAATTTTATCAAAAACCAAACTGGCCACTTTGACAGCCAAAAACAACAATCAAACTGCCCATTTAGACATAAAAAAACAACTAAATAAGCTATTTTTGATAGCCCAAAACATCAACCAAACAACCCATAATTGGATAGAGATACCATAAACCAAATAGACCATATTGACAGAAGAAGTTTTAGCCAAAAAAAAAAAACTGTCTTTTACCACAAATAGGACACAATTAAATGGATCTTCTTTTGATAGCAACCAAACACCCTATTTTGACAGAAAAAATAGCAACCAAACATCTCATTCAAAACACGTTTAAAGTCCCGATCCACCTAAGTAAGTATATTAAAAAGGAAATGTTAAGGCTAGCATACTGCGCCTTAGAATGGTTACTGCGCCTTGCTATATCTACTCTAACCAATGAAATGCTTTATACTTATTGCGCCTAGCTAGAAACTAAGTGTGAACATCACTATGGAATAGCTATTTTATTAAAAGGTAAAAAGAAACACATATTATAGGACACTGCCTGTACCAACGTTTGTTACCTTAATAAATGAGCATATTTGTGCAAACAATATAGTGAACATAATACTCGAAAAGAGAATTCATAACTCACACCAATTACTTAAGATATATTACCTATTCAGTTGCTATTTCGGCTCTTATACATGCTGCTACGATGGTTGCAGCAGGAATATTTCTTATAGCTAGACTTATGCCTCTTTTCATATTCATACCCCACATCATGCTTCATAATCATTCACTTAACTATGAACTGCCTTTCTCAATGGCTTTAAGCAAATACTTAATTTTTACCTGTATGAAAAGTTTCAAGCGTATTTGACTACAATGATATCCAAAATTTGTGTCAATTCAAAACAAATGCTAACCTAATATGTCAAAATACTTGTATTCTTTTAGAAAACACAAAGACCAAATAATTGTGATTGGTTTGCTTACCGGAACTCATACTCCAAAAATATTACCTCTACTAATGATATGTTAACTTGCCACAACCATCAACTAATGTTACTTTTGTGTCATTCATATTGCATTAAGGAAATTGGTTAAAATTTATTGCAAAAACTGGTACAGATGAAACAATGTATATACTTTGTTTAAAAAAAATGTACATACTTAATTCATAATAATAGCTAGAACCACATTTATTCAAAGACAAACTCATTTTCACGACATCATATCATAATAGTCAGTCCTATAACTCACATCCAAGCACCACTAAGTTTCGTTAGCAATTGAAGTGCACCTATACCTGGGCTGAAGCCAATAAGTAGAAGCAACTTAACCTTCCTTATAATACATTGTGCCGGTTCACCTCTTGGTCCCAACAGAAGTTCAAGCAAAAACTGAGCGCCGGTTCACCTATTCAAATGGAAACACTAATTAGCCAACAACATCTTTGATTCTTGTAATGAAAACATGACTCTAATTCAGCGACACAGATGCATAAAACCAAATGCTCTTAAGAAAATATCTAAATATTGGGTAAGGCCACTTTTAAGAAACTTATAAGTCAACAAACACAGTAGTTCAACTTCAAACAGTAGCAAAAACCGTACTCACCGAGACAACGATATAAATGTCATAAACTCTTGTTTATCAAGCTTTTGCTTGAGGTTAATGTGGTACTTCAGCCACATTCCATTTGTACTTAACGATTTTTTGGTTATATATTTACCGGGGTTAACCCCTTTACCAAAAAAAAAAAAAAAAAAAAAAAAAAAAAAAAAAAAAAAAAAAAACGATATAAATGTAGAATTACTTGCGGAAGCACCGATGGACACTATTTGCGGCTTAATTCGCCACCTTGCCACCCACGTAGTCCCTCCCGGTACAATCATCATGATAAGAAACTCCCTACAACCAACCATATAAAAGAATTAAATAAACAAAATTCAAAATTACATTCTCATGATTAGCCAAAAAAACCATAACTTTCATCACAATTCACAAAACTAAGTTAAAATCTACCACTTCGACATAACAAACAGCACCTCACATCTCCGACATTTCATATAATACACACAACAATTAACCATCACAAAAATGCAATAGAATTTAAGCAGAAATGTAATGGAAACTTAACTGAATGTCATAATAATTCGCAATAAAAACGACAACTACTACCTTAAATCCCACATCAATTTCTCTTGCTCTCCTCACTCCAACATCGACTCTTCATCATCCCATCATCTTCCCTACTTTGCCCCGTAAAAAACACACAATCTCGAAATTCATATTTGATAAACATAAGCGTAATTTCAAAACTTCATATAATACAAAATACACAATTAAATCAATTTACAAACAAAAAATATCTTAAATTGAGGCCATCTCCTTCTCGACTTCGCTTCAAGTTCACAAACAAAGCCCTTCGAACTCCTCATCTTTCGTGTTACAAAAGAGCATAACACAATGATGATAAATTATTGAAACCCACAATTAAATGTAAAATTAGAACCTTCAAAAGAAATCTATTATAAAAAAGAAAAGCTAAAATCCTATAACAAAATTACAATACAAAGTTTTCACAGTATATGTATTCCAAAACACAGTTAAATGAAATCACTTACATGCAATCTTATTGTGTTGGCAACAATCTTCTTAGTTATCTTGATAACAGAGATACAATTTTTTTTTTTTTTTTTTTTTTTTTTTTTTTTTTTTTTTTTGATAATGGAACTAATAAAATAAATAAATTAGGCACAAAATTGATTTAGAAAGGGATAAATATCTTAACAAATTGTTTATAATGAAGAATGGAGCGACGACATCTACAGAGACTCTCCCTAACTAATTGTTCGTCATAGAATGAATTGAATTGATAATTGGTGTTTATACTTTTTGATTTTGAATCCGTCAATTGCAAAAGATGGTTAGATTTTTCTTTATTTAGATCGGCAATTGGAAAAGAATAATGAATTGTGTAACTCACAGGAAAGGAGCGTTGACATTAATTGGTGATTTGAAACTGCAATATTATGTTAAAAGAAAGAGCGTATGGAAGAAGTTTCAACATTTCTTAAATTATTTTAACTTTCAATATTTTCTTTCTTTTACATTTGACCATTGTTGAAAAACTCAATATTTCATCTTTGACCTGTGGACGTATGGTCCGGACTGGACCCTACATGGGCCATGCCTGGCAGACAGCGCCCTACTCTACGCCTAAACCCTAATCCATGTCCTATAAATATAGGGCTGGGATTCCATTCACAATATAACATAACAGGTTATCCTAAACCTAATTCTCATATGCTCCGCGCATCAATACTAACTTGATCGTCGGAGGTGGATCCCGAGGCTACGGCCTCGGGTCCACTCCTAACGGGTTCTCTTTGTTGACAGGTCTATTTAGGGCTTGAGAAGACGACTAACGGCCCAAGGAGAGTCGTTGAATCAGTCCGAGCCAGATTATGCATCAACAAGTTGGCGCCATCCGTGGGACATTGCTACGACAAGTGTCGTGCTCTCACATCGCTGGAAAGCAACCATCGATATACAACTACACGTTGCATCGATATATAACTATGCGGTAACTTTAAAGCTATTATTATTAATTCTTTGGTCAAACATGTACAACAACAAGTTGAAAACCATCTCGTATGTAGACTTTGTTTGATTTGTATGCTGCGTACCAATATTTTCATACGTGATTATTATTAACTTTATTTTGTCTACCCATACGGTGTGACATGAAGTTGAAAACCATTAAGTTTGTTTTTTTCAATATTTTCTAAAAATAAAAGATATCAATAATATTTTGTGCATATCTTCCAAATCGATCAGATTTGATATCTTTTAAAGATTCAAAAGATTTTACATAAATCTTTTAAATTTGGTAAACACGATTTTACCTAAGTCGCATTAAATCCGCACGATCGGACCTACTTTATCTTTTAGACGTGAATTAATTCGCGCACATCTTTTAGACGCGAACAACGCAGTCACGATAAATCTACCCGCGTTAGGCCATGCGTTCGGAAATCTTCGCAGATTGGCGCCATGCGCGCACTGTCATGTACAGGCACCACGATGCTAGTCAATCGCCATGAGCGCACTGTCACTGTCACGTATGGGCACTGGACGAAAGCCGTGGTCAACTGCGATCATCCACAAACGTTAGAGTCTATGCGGTCACGATAAATCTATCTGCGTCTGTGCGTGCAACAGAAACTATTAGTCGCGGTCATGATACGTCCATCCGCGCCATTGTTTTTATTATAAAAAACAACAAAGATCAATCAATCGTCATGCGCGCACTGTTTTTATTATTAGCTACGTTCTATTTCTTTTATATAGTTTGTAAAACCTCACGATAGGTGTAATTCACACTACTACTTCTCTTATGTGTTAATTATATATGCTATGTGCTATACTTTTGCTATGCGCTAATCTTTTACTTCATTAGTTATTTTGTATGTTGCGATTCGCGACATATACTTCTAATATTTACATCGAGTATTTTTCAGAATTTGAATAACTAAGTTTAATACTCCTACACGAGTAGCACCATCAAACTTGGGGGGCTACCAGGGTATATAATACCACTGTTTCCGTACAAGTCACGCAGGCATATTTGGAAGCAGATCGTACGTAAGAGGTACTGCAGGCCCGGTACAAAGACGAATTTAAATATTCGCACCATCTTACCGCAGGGGAGACGTTCTCTGTCGGTTGTAAAGACGAATGTAATGTTCGCGCACAGCGCGCATAGCGCGCACCTTTGTCGCGAACAACGCGCATACTTGTCGCGCACAGCGCGCACCTCTGCCACAGGAGCACGTCTTCTGTCGCACCATGCTGCATCGCTACTGGTATAAAAGGTACGCCCTTACCCAGGATACAGCATGCGGAATCCACCTTCACCATTGTGAGACAATCACAATCGCAATCCCAGTGCGCACTGTCGCATGTGGGCTGCGCAGTATGATCTGTCCCATGTGCACACAAGTTGCGCACACATGGGCCATGCCATCATGGTTGATTGGGCCTACGCGGCCATGAATAGAACTTAAGTTTAGCATAACATAGCCACGCACTATGTCATACTAAACTTGGGGGCTTGTGAACGTATGGTCCGGACTGGACCCTACATGGGCCATGCCCGGCAGACAGCGGCCCACTCTACGCCTAAACCCTAATCCATGTCCTATAAATATAGGGCTGGGATTCCATTCACAATAGAACATAACAGGTTATCCTAAACCTAATTCTCATATGCTCCGCGCATCAATACTAACTTGACCGTCGGAGGTGGATCCCGAGGCTACTCCACTCCTAACGGGTTCTCTTTGTTGACAGGTCTATTTAGGGCTTGAGAAGACGACTAACGGCCCAAGGAGAGTCGTTGAATCAGTCCGCGCCAGATTATGCATCAATATGACCATTTATCTGTTATAAGTAGTTAAGATAATGAATCTGGTCATCAATACTTTATATTAGTGAATTAGTCAATTTCAATTCTAAGAAGTTCTTTGTTGAATTTCATCAAGTCAATGAGCTTTCCTTTGTTTTCTGTACGGCTTAAGGTCGTTGTGGTCAATAAAGCCATGCATGACATTATTATAATTAAGTGCTTAAGCCGCCTATGCATAAACAAATTTGTGACATGTAACAAAATCTCTAAGAAAATCCATTGGTATACAGAAAATAGACAATTAAGAGTTTATTATAAGCTAATATGAATTCCTAAAAGGTTTCTTTTATTTACTTATTTGTAATCTATTGTAGAGTAAGCTTATCTTAGTGTCGCAAAAAAATTCTACAAGGTCGATTAATCATCGATTAGGTGCTACAAGGCCACCGGCTTTGCCAATTTATGTAATTGGGTTAAACACATAGATCAACCATGGTCAACGGCGGTCATGGTGGTCAAACTTTTCGGAAAACTATAAATCTTGCCGGAAGTACAAAAAACTCACTGTAAATTTATTTTGATCACTTATAGTAACTATTTAAGTCTATTACAAGTTGTTCTTTAGAAAATACCTTGTCGAACATACTTAAAACTCACCGAAAATACACAAAACTTGCCGGAAATAACCAAAATTTGTCAGTATTGCTCATCCGATTAATCACCGATTAATCCCGCCTAAACCGATTACAAGCTACAAGGTGGTCAACCTCACGACTACCGATTCGCGATTTTTACAACCTTGTTATAAGATAAACTTGGGTGTAATAATCACCATACTCACTACCATCACCTCAATATTTACTTATTTCATCAAACCAACTGCTAAAAATAAAATACTCTACTTAAATACAACCATAATTCATAATCTAACTCGTACACACAAAAATAAAAATAAAAATGACAACATGTTAGGTGGTCTGCACCACCTTATCAACGCCAAAATACCACCAATGGTGGTGGCTAACGACTTGCATGCTTGACGCTCGGTGTAACACTAACAATGAAGAGTGTGACCATGAACTTCATTTTCAATTGTCGCGGATTTTAAAAGTTGATTGTTAAACACGTGAACAGGTAGGCTTTGTGTTGTCATAATGTGCATTTCTATTTTAATGTACTAGAAAAAGTGTTTCTGATACATATTACCTTGGCATTTAAAAACTTGATTGCTTTGTTAGAAGAAATATTTAATAGGTGACCAACTCTTTGCTTCTACGTGACTACCTTTCTCAACAATAATCATTATTATATGACTAGTCATTATATTTTGAGGTAAACCTATTTTATAATGAGTAAAGCGAATATTGTATTGTCTTTGAAACATTATAAAAATAAGTCATCTTAACAAGAAAAATAATCAAAATTACTTTATTTTAATTATGTCATTTCACAATATTCGTGTTTTTTATAATTACACATAAGTTGTGTTTGACAGGGGCTTATATGGGTTTGGGCTTTTAAAAATAGGTTCACTCTAATAAATGTTTTCTTCAACATCACAATTTTGAGTGTTTTTCTATAATTAAACAAAGTAGTTCTAGATTGAACTATGATTTGATCTCATTCGTAACTAAAAAAACACTACTGCTACTCATACTTTAGTTCCACTACTCAATTTTTTTAAAAAAATAATCGAAGTGGCTTAAGTTTTTATATTTTTGAGTAGTTTCACATGTAGCGATAAGGAAAAAAACAAAAAAAAAAACAAAAAAACAAAAAAAAACGCGCCATAAATTGAACGCACAACACTAAAACAAAACCATACTAAAGCAAAAATAAACATAATGAAAGTCAAAATGCTGCACATATATAACAATAAAAAGTCAAAATAAATATGACACTCAAAAGTCAAAACCAAAAACAATAGACAGCTAAAATATATTTCTTAAAATCCATGAACCAATAAGTTTCAACAAATTTCCTTTACCAAACAAAAGAGGTTCAAATTTCTAAACATCCAAAAAAACAAGCAAACATCATGCCACATTTTTATTGTTATAACAAACAAATAATAACAACATCATGTCACACATATTTGTTGTAACGAATAGTATAATAAAAATAAAATAAAAGGTGAAAATCGTAACCGAGATTTGTTCAAATTTAGTCAATATAACTTTATTTTAATTATAAAAACCACTTAAAGTTTTAATATTGTTATATTCATGTGTAAAATATTACTTTTAACATAAAGTGACCTGAACGTAACACTTTTCAAACTTGATTATTATTTCGTGATTATTTCTTACATTCAATCGTGCATTAATTAATTATACATAAAGTTAGTTGGAAGTAATTATATTAAGGTAGAACATGATGGGTAAGAAATATATGGAAACTTTGACCACACTAAATTTTAAACAACTTCACATGAATAAAACAATTTTGAAACTTTGATGGTTTTTGTAAGTGATGTAAGTTTAAGTGACTAAACTGCACTTTAAAGTTTAAAGAGGTATTTGTTTAAGCTTATATAACATGCTTATGGCTTATTAGGTTTTCGATTTATTTTTCATAAGCTCATTTTTTGTGGCTTATTTTATATAGTTTTGGTTTATACAAACTTTTATAATAACATGATAGTCTTATTGGGGTGTTTGTTTCAGCTTATATAGCCGGTTTATGGCTTATTTAGTTTTGGACTTATGTTTTTATAAGCTCACTTTTTGTGATTTATGTTGAAACTTTTCAGCCTATATAAAAGTTTCTTATTTAATTATGAACTTATAAGCTGCAAAAGTTTCAAAATAAGCCACAAAAAAAAACGAGCTTATAAAATATAAGCTTGAAACCAAATAAGCCATAAGTCAACTATATAAGTCGAAACAAACACCCCCTATAGGCCTATATTACCCCATATATCTAAAATAAGCCGAAAGTTTTGAAGGGGTATTTGTTCATTGGGTGCGGAGTTGAATAATAATGCAACCAATCATGATATTAGTGTGGAGCCGATTCCACATGGTTCTGGTGGTTCACATGATTCAGATGTGGAGTCCTCTCCTAAGAGTAAGCATGATTTTATTGAAACTTTATTTGGCGTATCTCTTAAAACTCGAGAGGATATAGATGCTTTTGCTAAAGCTGTGGAAGATGGTAACTATATGGATAATTTTGATGAGGATGTTGTTCAAAGGGTTCAGGATGCGGTCGATGGTTTGTGGCAGGCTTTTAAAGCCTCTCCGTCTGGTCCTTTGGTTGATGAGGATGTTTGTGAAGGAGTTAACGTGTCTATTCCACGTAGAGTAGTAGAAAAGGTTAGTGCACGCCTTGAGCACACTTTATATGGCTACTTTATTGGGAAGAGAATGGCGTTTCCGGTGGTTGATTACTTTGTTAGAAACAATTGGGCTAAGTATGATTTGAAAAAGATAATGATGAATGCTAAAGGTTTTTTCTTTTTTAAATTTGATACTCAAGCTGGTTTAGAAGCTGTTCTGGAAGATGGTCCTTGGATGATTCGTAACTCTCCAATCATCCTTAAGAAATGGTCTATTGGTACTAGCGTATGTAAGGAAGAGCTGACTCGCATTCCGATATGGGTTAAACTGCACGATGTGCCTATCCAAGTTTTTGAAGATGAGGGTATTAACTTGATTGCTTCATTTATTGGCAAACCTATTATGATGGATTCATATACAAGCTCTATGTGTAAGGATTCTTGGGGTAGAAGCAGTTTTGCTCGGTGTTTGATTGAAGTGGGTTCAGCTGATGAGCTCGTGGATGTTATTACTATTGGTGTCCCCTCTATTACAGGGGATGGGTTTTCTAATGAATCTATCCGAGTTGAATATGAATGGAGGCCTCCTAGGTGCATTTCATGTAAGATTTTTGGGCACATCCATGAGAATTGTCCTAAAAAAGAAATTACTCCTCCGGTTGTTACTACTCATAATTTGGTTCCTCCTGCTGCTATGCTTGCTAATGATGGTTTTCAAAAGGTGAGTCGTAAGAAGAAAAAAGGTAAAGGCCAGTCTGGTTTAGGGAGTCAGGTTGGTACGTCTGTTAAGCAGACTGTCAGGTATGAGCCTAAGAAGGCTCCTAGTGAACCCAAGAAGGGAGCTACTTATAATGTGCCTACTTCGTCATCTAAGTTGAAGTCTAAAGGTCCCTCCTCTAAGGGAGGTGAAGTGTATACATCCAATCATTATGATGCTCTAGCTACTGAAGTGGATGGTGATGATGATTGTGTGGATAACGTGTATGATGAATCAGCTAATTTACTCCCTAACTTTGCTAAAGGTGGAAGTTCTTCTTTCACGGATGCTGCTGGTTAGCTTTTGATTAGTTTCTGTTTCTTGTTCTAGGTTCTTCTTGATTCTAGAGTTGTCAAGAGCTTTTGGCATGTCATAAGCTCTAGGGCTGTTTTAGCTTGAGGTTAATGTGGTACTTCAGCCACATTTCATTTGTACTTTAACGTTTTGGTTTTAATACATTTACCAGGGTGCAGGATTACTCCCCTTTACCCAAAAAAAAAAGTTTTGAAGGGGTGCTTGGTTGAAGTTAAGCAATGGGAAAAGGAAATATAAGTCCCCAAATTGTTGGGTAATGGTTGATTACTCAAAAGTGGATATTAATTGCATTTCTTACCTCTCAACAAGCATCTTTTAATCATTTCTTTTTCCATTCCTCACCTTCTTAACCCCAACGAAGCACCCATCAGTTTATGAAACATAAGACGAAAACCAAATACGACAATACCCCTCTAAACAAACACCCTCTAAAATAAAAGTAAAAAAAAAGAGCCAACAAATGAAGAAATACATGAAAGAAGAAGGAAGAAGAAGCGTAGAATACTAATCTCCTCCCCAACAAAACAAACAAACAAACTTGTTATTATTATTATTCCCTTCTTTATAATTCTTCCTTCATTCCTTCTTGTGCACTTGTTAACATCTTCTTCATCCAAACATTAATAACTTTTAAATTTAAATAAAATCCTCTCACACATTAAATCGATTAATCAAAAAATATTCGAACAAAAAACGGTTAGTGATCTAATTCTTCGGTTTTGGTCGATATCGATGTTAATGTTCGTTAGTTTTACCTTTAATTCAAGTTACGACATTTTGATGATGATGATGATGTTAATTAGACTTCTTGGTTTATTTTCGTGCTTGTGATTATCACGATTTTGATCGTGTCGATGTTTTTAAATTTAGCCTGTTAATGATATATTTTTGTAACCGCATTTGTTGATGTTGTGTATATAAGTTCGTTATGATGCGATGTTTATTCTTATTTTTGTTCCGTTGAATGATTGAATAATTAGCTACTTTGCTTCATATTGCTGCTTATTTTACGTGTTTTCAGGCGTTGCGATTTAAATGGATTTAGATGTTGTTGAATGATTAATTGTTGATTTGTTAGTTATTATCTTATTGTTGTTGTTGATTTAAGGTTATTTTTTCGCGAAGAATTTGTTACGCCATTCCGGATGTTTAACTGTTGAATGATTTGTTAGTTAGTATAAGTTTAACATGTTATACTAGGATTTTTGAATTAAATGGATGATGATGTTTGTTGGTTGGGGTGTTTGGATGTGTGTTTTAGAATAAATTTTCTGATTATTATGAATTGACGACTAAATAAACATACAGAGTAAAAAGTTTTTGATTATGTAGTGGTCAAATAAGGATGATAGTTCTTATACAGCAAAAACGACCGTGTGTCCTTTCCAGTCATTTTATTTTCTGATTAGTGGATGTCTGCTTATTGCTACAAAACGCATTTCCAAACACCCCTCTGTTTGTTCTCCATGTGACTATTTGCACTTCACTTGATCTCGTCTTTGTTTAATATATAATGGCAATCATTGATCCATTCCAACCATAAGAATGTTTGTTATTCGTGTGTGTTTCCGTTTACGTGCATCTTGTTTTTCTTTTTCATTTCCAAAAATAGGAATGTCTTCTGTGATGATCACATACTGATTATATTTACTTTTCAATATTCTTATTGAACAGATTCCGAGAACTCTGATTCAGGATAAAAGACGAGTTTCACATCATGAAATACAAAAAAGGAAGTATGGTCGAGGTGTTGACAACAGACGAGGTCCCTTACCACTCTTGGCGTTGTGCTCAGATCGTTTCCAGCAATGGGCACAGCTACACCGTCAGATACGACGTGTATCCTGGTTTTACTAACCAAGGGAAAGTAGAAAATGTATCTGAGAAATATATTAGACCATGTCCTCCATCAGTCGAAATATTGGAATGTAGGCCTGGTGACGTGGTGGAAGTGTTTCACAATCTGTCGTGGAAGATGGCAATCGTCTCTAAGGCTTTCGGTTGGGACTGTTTTTTGGTCAGATTGGTTGGATCTTTCTCAGAGTTTGAAGTTAGCAAGGCTGAAATCCGGGTGAGGCAATCTTGGCAAAATGATGAATGGGTTGTGATTGGGAAGGTACATCTATTTGAATATTTTGCAGTATGAACATTTATCTCCTTTGCAACCGTTAATCATGTTTAGGATTGATTTGCATTTGCGTTATTCAAAGGGGTATTTGTGTAAGCTTATTTTTTGACTTATGGGCTTATTGAACTTTTGAAAAGCTAATAAACTCAAATTTTAGGGCTTATTAGCTTATCAACTTGAGCTTATGGCTTATTAAGTTCATAAGCTCAAGCTGATAAGCTAATAAGCCCAGAAACTGAGCTTATCAGCTTTGCAGAAGTTCAATAAGCCCACAAGCCGGAAATAAGCTTAAACGATAACCCCCTATGCTATGACTTTGTAAAAATGTGTCATGTCAACATGTCGGGTCTTCCAGATTAAATTAATATTGTCTTCATTTGTTGTTCTGATAACAGGTTCATACAATTAACGACGATGCTCAATGTGGCAAGCTTTCAAAGTGCAATATAGAGTCAGGCGCCCAAGAGAAGCAAAGGAAAGTTAAAGGGGATTCCTACTTAAAAAGCCTACAGTTTGGCGCGCAAAATGACAATTTACCAGAATCACATATTGTTTCAGCGAGAACCCTAAAGCGAGGGTCACCCTACTATTTGTCCCAAGATGAAGTAAATGAAGGGACTTCTTTGAAATTCAGAATTGCTCTAAGAGAGAGTAAACGTCTCCGTGTGTTGGTAAAGTCGCCTGAAAAGGTGGATGCTGTTCCCAACTCGAGAGAACTGGTGTCTGAAAAAGGTCTATACAGAAAAGTAAATGATGATGATAGTGTTGTATGTTCAGTTGGTAGTTGCAGTGTTAACAGCTATAGTTGCTATAATAGTGACGATATTGAAAGTCGTGATAGTGATGCAGAGTCTGTTTGTCAAACGGGATATCAGGAATATCTCAAATTGTCTAAAAAGGAATTTGCTGCAGAAGTACATAGGCTAGAGTTGCAAGCATATCGTTGCACTCTTGAGGCATTGCATGCATCAGGGCCCTTAACTTGGGAAAAAGAAACAATGGTAACAAACCTTCGTATGTCGCTCCATATATCAAACGATGAGCATTTGATTGAGTTAAAAAACTTAATTGCCAATGCAAGTACTATCCGTATTAGATGACAGGAAAAAAGAATGGAATATAAGTGTTTTCTCCTTTAGCCTTTTTTCTATTACCACAAGTCAATTCTCCATTGAATGGCTCACATAATTGTAAAATGCATTTGTTGCCATCATCTGTGTCTTATTTTTATTAGAATCACACCATAGTTTACGGAAAATTTTGTATTAGAAACCTTGAGATAGTGAGTCATGGTTTTAAGATCATCTGTATAGAGCGCATCTTACCATTTGGTGGTTATGTTTATTGCTTTCTATGTTAATGATATTCTCATGCCATTAGCGGAGTCATTTAATTTGTATTAATGCAGCGTTATTGCATACCATTTGGCATTACAATTGTTTTCTGTTTTTATTATTGATGCTTACACTTCGTTTTCCAGGCCCAAAGTTGGAGGCTTATTGGGTGTGCCACCTTCTCTTGGTATGGTACGTTGAGGCTTAATCAGAATCTGATCTGCCACCAATAGCTGATCAGCCTCTTGTATAACTTTGGGCTGTCTGTAAGCTTCAAATTAATTCTCTTGAACAATGCAGGACCAATATCTCGTAGTTACCATTTGATGTCCAGATATGGAAGGTTCTGTCGGTGAAATACTGACGTTGAGCTTCCTGTATTTGTGAGGTTTCAGTTTTTACTTGGTGTCGTGTGAGCTAATTTACCGGTAAGGCGGTAAGGTCATTTGAATTGTGAAACAATAGATGACTTTTACTTTCCATTATATATTCCATCTATGGACATTAGACATGATTATATAATGATATCATCAGAATTCTGTATAAGATAGGAAATATTAGTTTGAAAGTTTGTACTAAAATGAGATGAACACAAGAGAACTTAGTGATGTTAATAGAATGTTTTTACGTAGATAACAGGTCAAAACATAGTTGCAGGTGAGAATTAGAACATGATTAGAGTAGAGATGGCAACACGAAGAGTTGGATAACGGGTCAAAATGGTTAATAGTGGATGGATTAAAACAGATTGGATCAGGTAGCTGAACCATCAACAATCTGTTACCCCTCTCTTTGTAAACACTTTAGGCGACCTTCAAATGTTTGACTTGGTCAACCCATACTACCTGATTCCAGTTTATCCAAGGTTTAGACTTTACCCTATAGGCCTGTAGCCCTGTTAAAATTAAATACAACTGAATTAGACCCATTTCAGGTAAATCTGCACAAATTGGTCGAAATTGCCGTCTAAATCTCACCATCTTCTTGTAGACATCCTGATTTCGGAAGAACACTTGATTGCAAAAGTATTCTCCTAGATTAGTTCTTTCTTATTAGTTTACACTGTAACCTTTCTTCACGAATGTAAGAACAAATCTTGATGAAAAGCAACGTGCAGTGTTTCTGCTAATAAATTCATTTATAACAAATATTATATCACTTTTTTGAAAACTCATTAATGAAATGAGATGTATACTTTTTGAGAGGTCATCTAGTTGATCCTGTGGGTTGTTTTGTGGTTCTTATCAAGAACGCAAGGAATAAAAATTCTCAATGAATTTAGGTTTTCTGACGTTTATGTTAGCAGGTTGATATTCTATCAGAAGCTATACACGATTTCTTTTCTTTTGGTGGTCGTTAGAGCAGGTATGTTTCGACTACACGTGCTGAAGATCTTCTGTTGGTATTTTGGATGTATAAACCGGTTATAATTTTTAAAATCTCAGGGTGGATTTCATATATTTGTGAATATTTTGTAGTTTCATTTAATAGACAAAAACGAGCGGAGGAACCCGCGCGTTGCTGCGGAAATGCCGTGCTATTTATTTATTTATTTATTTTTTTACACCTTAGGGCTTAGGGACTAAATTGCAAAAGACTATTCTTGCTTCCACTGTGACACTTTAAATGAATTTTTCAAATCTTGTCAAAAATGTATTCTCATGAAAATTTTTAATAATCAAAATATCATTTTTTTTTTCCAAAAAAAAAAAAAAAAAAAAAAAATTGCTACAGTACCGATGCTACAGTACTGCTGCTACAGTACCCGACACTCACAAAATCACTGTTTCGTCCACTGTAGCAAGCACTGTAGCTGCTACAGTGCTGCTACAGTAGAGCGTTCCCCCTTTTAGTATATATAATAATGTACCTTTACTATTAGCCCATAATTGTGGTACCGGCAGCTTGGTGCCTAAATAACTACACAAGATGGTTTACCTAAATGCTTTCGCCCTAGCAAATCTAGTGTTCCGGTTTAAACCACTAACCTAATGGTTTCGACTCCAAAACCAGTATACTTAACTGAATAAATTCAATAAAATAAAAAAAAGTAAGTTTGTTGGTTTGCAACAATCAACAAATGAGTGTTTCTAACTTAGGATTATGGTTAACAATAACTTAGAAGTTATCCTTTGATTCCTTTCCTTTTTATTTTGAAAAGCTTTATGGTTGATAACTCTAGTCTCTAGATCTTTACTTCTCTGGTCATGTTATTGAAATTTCCTTTTTCTTAGGCCCAATGGGAAAGTCTACTACCATTAACCCAAATTGATATAAGCCAACTGAAAAAGTAATCCTATTACATAATGGGCCTAATATCTTACTTAACCAATGTTTGGTGTTTGAAATTGGCTTGATTGTCTTGATAAGTAAAAAACTTAAACTATTAAGACTTAAGTCATACGTATAAAAAGTTAATATTGTTTTTTTGCTAAACTAAAAGAGCTTGCTTAAAAGAAAAGTTGTGGAGACGAGTCATGTTTTATTTAAACACTTTTACCTTAAATTTTGTATTCAATACTTGTAATACTTTGATTACTGAAATGTGTACACTAAATTAGCGTAGACGTAGGAGTTGAACATATGTTATCAGTTAAAGGCGATTAAACGGTTAACATTTCCGTGATCCTAAAAACGGAATTACGTACTATTGAACCCTGTTTTCTCATTAGACTTCAGCTCAACAAAAACGAGTGCATAGACTCATTCGGTTAACATACCATTGACACCTATGTCATTTAAAAGGGGTTATGTACTTATGTACATGTATTTGTCTTTTTACCTTTTGAAAAAGAGAATACTTTTTATTGTTAGGACAAAACTGCAAAAGGTTCCAAAATATTGTATAAAAATTTTCAGAAATTGAAAAATAAAAAAAGCCACCTAACAAAATAAATAAATGAGAAAAAAATATATATATGTGAGGCAAAAGGGGTTGCTATTTGCTGCTTTTGTCCCTTCATTACTTGACAAAGTTTGCAAGTGTAAATCACTAAATCCCACCTCACCTTCACACTTCCAAGTTTTATAATTGATAAAGGAGCACTTCTAACAATGCACTTGTTGTAGTTTTATTAATAGCTTCTAGTTAACTTATCAATAATTGTGAAGATTCTTATGTAAAGCTAGTATCAATTAGCTTAATGTCAAAAAAATGTCATGACTCATAAACAAGTCCATTTTGACCCATTGATCACTAGGTCACTTTGTGACATAGCACCCCTCCATGTTCCTTCCAAGTTAGTTATGGACCGTGTGTTTATCGCGTATACATAATTATCGCCGCTAAAATTATTAAGTTTGTCGTATGAAACAGCTACATGCCTATATGCACTTTTATGTCACATTGCGTGCCTTTGTACTATTACATTGTGTTCTTCACGTGTCTTTTGTGGTCGAAAAACTAATAATGAAGGGGGGGAAATCCGGGATGCAAACAATGGTCTTGTCACAAAACACGTTATAGGTCCGTTTCGCAAACAGTGTCGTTGTTTTCGTGTTATATGTGTCTCTTGTACATGGACCACCTTGTTGGTGCAAAATCAATACATAATTCGACTTGACATTGACACCTAGCTTTCTCATTCCTCTTGAATGTAAAAGTTTTTTCAAGGGTCTTATTAAAAGCCATTTAGCAGTTTAGTTATTTAATTTGTTAAGTACTTTATATATTTTGAGTATATGTATGTAACTAACAGGTATATTCTTTTCAAACCACTGGCCTATATTAATAAGAAAATTTAAAACTAATGAACTGGCAAAACTTGGGATCTGCAAATTAAGTTATACTTGGCTGTCTACTTGTCTTGTTGTAATTAGTTTCATATATACTTTTAGGATATTCATATCGGTATAAGATTTTTTTTTTTCAAACCTTACACCACTATCTCTCAATATATCTCACAAATAACTCTAGCGAGGCTTGAACCTACAAATTCTAGGTTCGTAGGCGATTTACATACTACTAGACCAAAGATCTTAAGTAAGATCCTGTATAGTTGACGATGAATATTTAAAATATTTTGTATTTTAGACGACCAAGAAAAATATGTACCTATTAAAGTAAAACTCTGAAACCAGGGGCGGAGCCAAAACTTTTTTGTCGAGGGGGGAAAATATGATAACTTTTAGAAACTAAACTAAAAATTGGTACGTTAGGGGGGCAAATTACAAAAATACCCAAAAAATTTCGAAAATTTACACTACAATTTTTTTCATCGGGGGGTCACGTGACCCCCGGACCCCCCTTATCTCCGCCCATGTCTGAAACAACTACTAATCAAGGTTTTAAAAAAAAAAATACAAAATTATACTGCTACATAAATTTCCTATAAGTATTTATTTCGCCTTGTTTTTTGAGCAAATTTGTATTCATATAATAATACGGAGTATAAAATAAGTTACAATAGTATGACAAGAAACATATATTCTTGTTTAAATAAAGATTTATAGATATTCCAAAGACAACTTCCTTAAAATTTGCAATAACTTTTTGTACTTGCAAACATTGTCGAATGGGGTTTTAGAATGTTAACTTTGTTGTTTAGTGCAATGTGGGAGACATCTCCAAGATTTTATATTAAAAAGCATGCGTAGGACAAAAGCCATAAAGCCAAATAAACTAATTGTTTTACATTGTTATCTTTTAACAACTTTACATTTTAAAAGTATTGTAATCTTTATTTATTCATGGTGAGCAAAACAATTACTCCGTACTCGATGTACATTCCAATTTGCAATTAATTAAAAAAAATAAAAATAAAAATAAATAAAAATAAAAGAGCTTAGTGAGACCATTTTAGTTATAGTACATATGTATTTTTGAATTTTATTTCGATATTTGAAAAATATTTAAAATGTGTTAAGATGTTGAAAAATGAAAAGTTTCCTCAAAATTTTTATAAGAAACACACATAAAGCAGAAAACATGTTCAAAATGAGTATTTTTTGAAATTTCTCTACTGAAAACAGAAAACCAGTTTTCTCCAATTATAATTATGAGTTAGAAAACTTAAATTTAAATTTGAGACTTTTCAAAAAGTTGTTTGAAAAAAGAAGAGTTATTTTGTTCTCAAGAGAACTAAAGAAAGAAAATGAAGAAAACTTTTATACACCTAAACACACCCTTAGATTTGTTGAAATTTGAATTTAAATACTTATTTTAGAAAAAACTAATATAAATATATAAACATTTAAATAAAAACGTAGAAAAAAAAAAAAAGTAGATTAACCACTAGACATATGCTATACCAATGACTGTATTATGACAACTGGTTTCAACTATAAGTAGTGATAGTGTATGTATTGATAATTCAAAGTGTATGTAGCAGATAAACATACATATAAAAAACATCAAACACTTTTTAGCTGTCATGAATGTTGAGATCAGAGCTGATCTTTAATTTATTGTGAATTTTTATTACTCTTTTTAGAAACAACCATGGACGTGATCACATGCATCTTACCATGTTTTTATTCCTTTAACAAAAGCTAATGCCCACCCACAAAAGATAAAAGTAATAAAGTTAAAACCTGAAAGAGAAGAAGCTAGGATAAACAGAGAGAATCACCCTACCCACATGATTTACTAGATTTAAAAAAAAAAAAAAAAAAAAAAAAAAAAAAAAAAAAAAAAAAGTTACTTAATAAAACATCTTCCTAAGATTTTTTTTAGAAAAAAACTTTAAAAAGGTAAGGTATACAAAAGCAATAAATCTCCAAAAAGATCATGAGAGCTCTTATGTTCAAACCTCACTAGGTAACATCTTGTGAGTTGCCGAACAAAAGGTTCAGAAGCGGTCACGAGATATTTTTGTTGGGTCACGTACATTTAAGTGAAAGACTCGTCCTCTTCGGTCAATTAACATAAAAGAAAATATCTCAACCCATATGTTGTCTAGGAGACAGAGACATGATAACATCTATGAGATTAAAAGAATAAAAAGCAATTAACCGATAATATATATAACCTCATATATTTACAATATATCGGGGACAAATTAAATGATTGAAACAAGATATATACATCACGTACATATTGGACGAGGATGAAAATTTCTAACTAACTAGTTAATTACATGCACAAAATCTTAATACTTGTGGTAATTACCATCTAATGATTTAATAATGTGTTCTTTTTCTTTTGCTTGAGGTTCATTTTTATGTGCAACTAAAAGGCATACCATGTTGCGAAATACTTTACTTATCGTCATCGATTCTCGTTGTTGGTACGTTCCGACGACTGTAAGTGTTTGAAGATAACGGGTGCACCGTGTTGCGGATGAAGTAGCATAAGAACAGTGGGTGCATGTTGATACTTTGGAGACAACTCGAAAGAGAACCTTTGTAATATCATTGCAATAGTCAATTTCGCTTGTAACATTGCCAGGTTTTGTCCAATGCATGTTCGTACACCAAGCCCGAAAGGAATGAAAGCTAGAGGATGTTTACCCGCACGAGCCACTCCATCCGAGAACCGGCTTGGGTTAAACTCATTAGCATCTTTACCCCAAATGGTTTGATCATGATGAACGGCCAAAATTGGAATGAGAAGCTCGGTGCCACGTGGGATATTGTATCCGCCTAGTTCCACGTCAGCTTTTGCTCGTCGGATTGATGCCACAATTGGAGGATACAATCTCAATGACTCGTTCAATATCATCGTCAACTACATGAAAACAATATCAATTAAATTTAGTCACAAATATAGCATCTTAGGAGATCTATCATAGTTTACTTGCTTATTAAACATAGTTAGATGCATCAGCACAAAAAAATTTGAAACACGATCTAGATTGATACCAAATCGGCTCTAAACTAATACTGAACCAAAACCAGCAGATTCTTATACTGCCGGTTTTGAGTTCAGCTTTTTTAAGCTTTTGGCACAAGCTTGTTTTGGTCCGATTTTGGACCATTGTTATATAGGCAAACTAGAGAAGGATAGTATGTTAATTACCGTTTTAAGCTTGGAAACACAATCTTTTGTAGGAATGTTACTTGATCCACATACACTAAGCACCTCCTCACGTGCCATATCTTGCCACGTAGGATGCATGGCTAGCAAAACAGTAGTCCACGTCAGCAAGTTAGATGTAGTTTGTTCTCCAGCAAAGAAAAAACTCTTGCACTCTTCTGCTATGTCACGTGCCGTGATTGCTGACGTGGAATTTAGTAAAGACTCTTTTCTACTAGCTTCAATCATAAGTCCAAGTAAATCTTTTGGCCTATTTACCATTTCCTCATCATCATCCCATTTTTTACTTCTCTTCTCAATTAGTTTCATCAACTTTTTCTTGATTTCTTTTTGTAGTTTCCATGTTTCTCTATTCCCTTTTGTTGGTAGAAACCTAACATTAACGCAAAATAATGAGCGATGATATATCTATAAAAGGAGGTGTCACTCCCTGATTGACTTAATTATACAGAAAAAAAACTATATAAAAATACACCAATTAGGGAGTGACAACTAATTTTGTATGATAAACAAGAAAATAAACAAGTACATGTTAAAAGATAATGCCATGTATTATTTTGTTGGTCTTATGGAATTATGTCATGTGGTATTTATGAAAAGCATTTATAACATATGAACAAAAAGAAATATACATTTCTCTCATGAAGAATGTAATTGCTTATATGAAGAAGTAGAGACATCACTAACTTTTCAAATATATTTAAAATTGTGGCAAAAAGCTAGTAGTGACCCATAAAATAATTGAATAATTTAATTAACCAACATATATGTCATATGATTGATTTATTTTATTGAAAATTTGTATTTTAAATGCAAGTGATGTTTAAAGTGCAATGAACAAGTATAGAACTAACAATGTTCATCCACATTGCATGTTGAAAATTATGCATTTTGGTATAGTTTTGAGTGTTTGACACTTTGATGCATGTTTAGACAAGTGTTTGGTTATATACTTATATTAGACAGCACTAAGACATATGATAATGGTTGACTTGAAAAAATGTAGATTCATATATGGAGAATTAGAACAAGGATTTGTGACACATACCTATAACCTGGGATAGAAATTTTTTGAAATGCCTCAGAAGTCAAGAGCATTTGTCTAGCTTGTAACTGAAAGATATGTTTGCCATCTTCGGAGTTGTTGCCAAACGCGGTCCTAGTCATTGTCTCCTCCATTAGGTTTTGGTACCAACGCGACACTTCGATTTCCACCTCCCCAGAATCCGACATGCCTAACCATTTGTCTAGCATTTTCATCACGCTACTCGTTGCTACGGGTACTAATAACTACAAGAACAACAACAAAAATAAATTAAGTACTTATTTATTTATTTATTTTGTAAGTTAATAGTTCAAATAAGGGTATGGTAGTAGAAAATTTTTACTTTGAGATTATCCATGTGAAATGTGGGACTAATGATCTTTCTATGTAGAGCCCATTTTTCGCCTTTGAGACTAAGGAGACCATCACCTTCTAGCTGTTTGATAAGAGGGTGAGCTTCATTTTTCTCATACAATTCCGATTTCGAGCAAAATATTTCTCGAATGAGGTCGGGATCAGCGACCGTTAGACGAGCCATTGGTCCAAACCATATAAGAAATGTGGGACCTAAATAATTCGTTAACGCGCAAAATCTTATCAGTTACAATTGCCATAATGAAAATGTGACAAATTTAGTTGCATGAAATGATTGAATATCAATTAACTTTAGGTACATATACATCTAAGACCAAAATAGGATATATTAATGGTATGCATCAAGGAGAAGAAAAAACCTAAAAGAAGAAACATAACATTTAATCCAAAAGTATATTTTATCTTGACATATAACAGTTACTACAGTATTATGAGAAAATGACACTAATTAAATAGTTTCTAATGTGAGACAAGTCTATTCATGTGATATGTATGTATGAGGATTGAGGTATGACCTCCTTGATGAACATGATTCCTATAACCCTATAAGAATTGATACATATATATGGGGATTATATATATGCCATGTGATATCTTGTTGTACCATTCAAAAGAATATATGTAAAGCAAATTGAACAAAAGAATAATAAAGATCATATGAAAAGATGAACAAGTAGAAACAAAAGTTCTCATAAACCATCAATTTCTTTAGATCCACCCAAAGATACTTTCATAGTGTCATCCCATGTTTGAAAAACAAGAACCCATGTATAGATCATGAATTTGAATCTCACCTTCTTAGTCAACATAATCACAAAGACAACAAAAAAGATTTTGAACCCAATAAAGTAAACCAACTATACTATATTTTTACATATTCATTAGACATTTGACTTGATGAAATGCAATTTCATGGATATCAACATTTTGCAGAAAGTTAAAAGAATTGAGAACATACCATAGATTTTATTCCAATGATGGTAGAATGAGAGGACTCTTGGGAGAATATTGTGAGAAAAAGCCATAGGTTGTGAAGAAGCTTTCATCATTAAACTCACAATCTCTTTAGCATTGCCAATAAAGAAGCAATATGAAGGTCCCTTTATACCTTGTTTACCAAAATGCTTTTCAATCTTTTTTGGTTTCCACCATAACACCATATAAACTTTGACAACAAACACTAATAGTATCAACAATATTAGCACCATCATTTCTTCTTTCATTTCTCTCTTTCTCAACATAAAATGGTTGTCACTTGGTTGGCTTATATGTATAGCTAGCTTTTGTTGTTTATGTTTGACTCAATAACAACAAAATGGTCCTTCAACTATTCCAAAACCCTTAATTAGTCCTTGGATTTCTAGTTTTTGTTATTATTTTCCAAATGAACCTTTTACTTTTTATCTTTGTTAAATCCTAGGCAGCAAGTTGGCCAATGAAAGTTGTCTCACATGGGGACGCACTATTTTGTAGAAAATGTTGATATTAATGGACATGCATGTACCACGTAGGTTGTATAGCTAATGAAAGACACTAGACACGTTATATCATATATGTATGTTCTATAAATATAAAATGGAACTGTTCAAGATAAGGCTATATAAAATAAATACCAAACTAAGAAAAACCTATGATTCATGTAAATTAATCAACTACTTAACCTTGAAAAGTATGCACATGTGGCAATTGGCATCACTTTGGATGATTACATAGTGACTAAGCACCATCTTTGTCATTTGTGGGAGTAAATTAGCTTCAAATCGATCATTAGTTTCTCACCTAGTAATATAGAACCTCATACAATGAAGAAGAATAGCTTTTTTCTCTCTCTCATGCGGTAGTCTAATGGTGAATGTTGTGTTTTCAGCGGAGAGTGTTTAAGAGCATTTAAAAGCGGTGAGCGTAAGGTTTTGTAATTTAAAATGCTTGTTTGGCAAGCAATAAGAAACTTTGTTTCTTTTTTTCTCGAAATGCTCTTTTTTAACGTTTCATGAAGTATCTTTTAAGATAGTTGAGCGTTTAAGAGTTGTGATGATACAAAACTACGTCAGTTACACATTATGATTACAGCTACAGTACAATACCAAATGTTTTTAGAGTAAAATAGCTACTGCTTACAACTACTGTCCACTGCTACTGCTTACTTCTATTGCTCGCTACTACTGCTGCTTTTACGAAACATACCTTGTATCTAAATTAAACTTGTTTACGTATTATCTTAACTTTGATGATATACATTTCCATATTTACCATTTCATGCTAATCGTGAGACTTGGTAGATGCACCTATGACGTTAGCTTTTATCTTTTTATATTCTACAAAATGTGTAAATCGGTGGGAACACCCTGATCCCATGCATCTTTTGACGCCAACTCAATCATTCCTTAAGGACCCGGCCCAAGGTAATGAGCTTCTGTCTTAACGACCTAATTAGCTAAGAGTTACGTTTGAAACCTAGTCCTTCTTCAAAGATCCCATGAATCTTTTGACGCCAACTGAATCGTTCCTTAAGGACCCGGCCCAAGGCGATGAGCTTCTGCCTTAACGACCTAATTAGCCAAGAGTTAGGTTTGAAACCTAGTCCTTCTTCAAAGACCCTCTATGACCGGTCAACCGAACGTTTACGTAGAAGGAATGATACCATTGTAGCAAGCCTCAAGCACTCAAAAAAAAAAAAAAAAAAAAAATCACTTTTTATTCATTTTACTTTAAAAATGAAAAGAGAAAGAAAAGAAATCTGATAACGCTCGTTATGGCCAAAGCATCACACCTATAACGTAGGGGTAGGTATGCTTATATGCACCGAAGGAACCCTATATCGAGTCTTATAAACCACGCCAACTACTAGTAGAGATGAGCTAATCCACTCGAAAACTGATATGAACTGACAAACTGATTGAAACCGAACCGACCTTATTCGGTCCGGTTTTGTATATTTATTTTGGTTTTTGTCAGTTTCGGTTTGGTTTTTATCCGTTTTTTGGTTCGAAATAGCTAAACCGAACCAAGTTATTCGGTTCGGTTTTAGTTTTGATTTCTATTTCTTGGTTCGAGTTTTTTCCTTTGTCGGTTTTCGGGTCGAGTTTTGAAATTTGGAGCTAAATTAAAACATTCTATACCCAAGCACTGAAAGTGTAACAAATATAAGTGTATACACCATTTTGGTAATTAAAATGCATTTATTTTGTGGGCTTGTGTGAACTAATGAGTAAGCTGTTTCTCATGATCTTCCATATGTTCAAATCTATACGTAATGCCACCAACAAAAATAATTTTACACGTATTTGACAAGTTGTATTTATTAAACAAAATTTGTATCAATGCGTTGTATAATAAAAATGTTTTAATATGAATTAAATATCTAAAATGTTTCCTTCAACAAAGTCAACATAATAAAAATACTGTGGTTGTTCACATACGCTTGTATAAATTAATTTTTATTATCCGAATGAGAAAGGAGCAAAGAGTTTTTATTCTTTAAACTATCTAGAAATAAATATGTGTATTGTTGAAAGTTAATCAAATTTCTTAACCTTTTAAATTTCATTCTAGATATTTTTCAAAAAAAAAGAAAAAAAAAACTCGAATATCGAACAACGGCAGGGACAACGGACGCAATATTTTCATAAAGGTGTTGCACACAAATACCTGGATAAGTGCACAAAGAATTGTTGAGTTAACGCATAAAAAATGGAAGTAGAAAAATTTGCGGGGTTGTAGATATCAACAAACTTTAGATTTTGAAAGAATTTGCACTTTGTGACCAAAATCGGGTGTAGCACGTGCCACACCCGGCACAAATGTAAGTCTGTCCCTGTATGGTCGGTATCCCCTTAGTGAGGATTTATACTAAATTTCAAGGAAAAATTTTTGATTATTTTTTGTAATTTGGCCGTTATTAGAGATTCATAATCTTTTTTCATTAGGTACGATAGTTTGTTCTTTGGAGAATCAGCTAATAATTTTGTTCAAGACTTAGAGGTATATGAAATGATTATTATTGACTTAACAATTTTTGTTCAAGATTTCAACATTCCAACATGAAATCGTTTTTCTAATGTATTGAATGTTTTCAAAGGTTGACTAGAAAATAAAATTTCAATCCGTTACAGATTATTTTGACACAATCAAAAGTTGAAACAAGCCATTTATTTTGGTCTTTAATACAACAACAGAACGTATTGTATCTTGGTCAATATATAACAAATGTGTGGTCAATGGTGGTGGATTCATACGTCAATGGAAAATTTCGTGTTCCAAAAATTAAATACGTTTGGTTTTTATAAATAAATACAAGATTGTGACAATATTATGAAAAATAAAATAAAACATAGAACCACGTTTTTTTTTTTTGTTTTTTATTATTATTATTATTATTATTTTCGAAATTTACCATCCGGAAAAGAGGTAATTATGTATCTAAAGTTAGTTAAAACTTAAAAGTCTCTATCAAGTATTAACTAATCCTTTTTGTTTTATTTATGGTCTTAATCGATATTATTAGTAAACGCATACAGTAGGTGATTGAGCCGACACGTAAAACCCCAAGCCGTTAAGATCTTTGTACATTGTTTACGCAATGTCGTAATCACACTATGCATTTCAACTTTTCAAGCTCCAACACATAATGCACAAAATCATAAATGCCAAAAAGCTACTAGTATGACAATAACATGTTAACAAATATCTTTACATATGGTGTTATTATTAGAGTATAACACAATTTAGACAATGAAAACTATGTAAATCCGGAGTTTGTTGCATTAGACACATGCTATAGATTTTGGGAGATGGGTTGGTGCAAAGTGGGTTGTGATCTTGGAATGTTGCACTTAAATATATGCACATGGGAACAAGGGTGTCTATTTGAGGGCTCCCTTTGCCTTTGGTATAGAGAAATATGCTTGGGTGCACACAAACAAGAACTACCCCACATAAGGGCAACTACCCTCTAATGTTGTCCTAATACTCCCAAGACATGTTTGGGTTATGTGCCCTTCATTCCTCCCACATATTCTTCACTTTTACAAAACTAACACTTCTAGAATGCTATTCTTCACTTTTAGTTGTAACTAATTAAGAACTACTATCACCAATAACTATCAATTCTGAAATGGTATTGATCTTCAATTTTAATTGAAAATAGTCCAAAAGTATAAGAGAGTTTACACCACTGATAACCATTAAACCCACCCGGCCACCCGTTTATCATGCGTGAGCAACAAAAAGAAGAGAATCGGTTGTGTAGACCACCGGATGAAAAAAATTATTTTTGTATGTGTGTCGTGTGTGAATGGGTTAAATGGTTAAGTGTGGTGTGTTTAAGTGAGTTATATGTAAATAGCAATAAATATATGAACGAAAACGGGTAAAAGTGATAGAAATATGGTGAAAATAGAGATTGATATTATGAACAGTGGCGGCGATTATCATATGCAAGTGGTGCAAATGTATAGGGCCTACATTTATAAGGAGGCCTCCGATTTACTATATGTCTATTACTATATATACATGTCTAAGTATATTTATAAATGTCTAACTTAAATTTTTACAGCCCTTTTTAAATTTATGTGAGGGCCTCAGATTTAGTATTTATCCATTTGTATCTATACATCTCTAAATATATAATGATTTGAATTTTCCATAATAGTTAAGATTTTTGTGATTTAAGAGGCATTGTTCGTAGTTTCGTACCGGGCCACCCAAATCAATTAGACGGCCCTGATTATGAATAAGGTTAAACCACCACTACAATATCCCGTTTTAACATAAGAACATCCAGTATATTAGTTTATAAACAGGTTTATAATAGTAAAATGAAAATGTTCATATTTTTGTTTACAATAGTAGAAATTTATTTTATGCTCACATGGCATGAAAATGTTTAATATTTTGAACCTCTTTACAATTTAGTATGTTTGAGATATATGTAAAACATTTAGATGTTTAAAAAGTACGTGCATAATAGTAAATACTATCCAACAAACGTAGTACACCTATAAAATGGCATCATCTATGTAAAATATAGTTGTATCATACATATATAAAAAATTGAGAAAGTTGTTTTTTTGCCTGCTAGCATGTTCCATCAAAGTAAATTTGTGCAGGGCAGTGAATTGGCCAATTCACATTCGTATTATTGTGTTCAGTACGATAAGAAAACGAATAAAAAATAGTAATGAGTATTATCGAATCATTGAATAACAGAAGTAGTGCAACTCTGAATTGACTAATCAAGTAAACTTTTATTTACTTGGCTGTTTTTTTGTATTAAAATGTCTATCCAAGCAAATTATGAATGGGTACACTTGAGGATATAAATCATTTGCAGGATAAGCGTACTCGTTCTGTATCAGATCTTTTAATATGTGAATCTAATCATGTAAGCTCCCTGATGCCTTTTATTCTCTAACCATCTACAGTCGAGCTAAACGTATGATGGCGTATCAACCACATACGGAAAGATGGTTTTTGCTTAGCTCTACAAATCTCTTTTCGGTTTTACATAAGTTATAATATTCATTATTCGGACACACAAATTGTGATAGTTTGAAAACACTATATATACAACTCGATATTTCTCAATAGTTACTTGTTTCGATCACCTGAGTTTATATTACTCTACATTTTTTTTTTTTTTTTACGGCAATGTATATTCTTAGGGGTACTAAAAGTTAAAAGAAAAACTGTTTAATTAGTACGGAGTACAAATTTGTTGGTCTGTAAAAAAAATAATAAAAAAGGAAGAGGATGTCAGAGTAAAGCTGTTAAACAGTTGGAAGGGAGGACACACCATTTTGGCACTTTGTTTTTAAAGGAAAGCTGCCCACCATCTTTTCTTGTTAGTTAAATCCCATTTTTTGTTTTTCACTCTTTTTTACTGCTCCTTACCTTTCAAATTTGTTGTTAGAAGAAAAAAACATAAAATTTAATAAACTTATGATTATTATAATTTTTAACTACTCAAATAAAATATTGATAAGCCTGGGATGAGCTCATGGTTTATTTGGTCTTAAGGTTTACCTTACTTTGTCTTATAAATACTTTTGTAGTCATTTATTATAATTCAATCAAAGTTAAAAGATAAGCAAATCTCTAGTACTTTTCTTCTATTTTCTGACAGAGCCAGCACACGCTTGAAGTGGTGCCTTATCCCGATACAACCCCTAACAGGGTCGTATCAAATATTCTCTCACAAAATTCTCTTTTTATTACGTACTAAAAAATAAAAAATGAACAATTATTTTAAAACTTCAAAAAAAGGAATCATGAACAATAATTTTGAGACGAAGAGAGTATTTTTTTTCTGCAACATTTCAATATAATCTGATATTAAACGTGAAAAGCCCAAACTTTTATATCATCGCCAATAGAACTTATGAAAACCCTAGTTACTGGAATATTACATTTCTTGATGCACTTATTTAAATAGCTTAGACTAGGCGTAATCGAGGCACGCACTACCCGTGGTGGGCACCCTTCATGTGTAGTTCCCCATAAGGTCATACCAGGTGCCTACCACCCTAGGCGTAGGAGAGATGTATGTGTTGGTTCGGTAACACATACCATCTAGCGAAGGGTATTTTATTTTGCAAGTGTGTCCGGTATATTGCGGAGAAAATGTTTGTATTAAGTGAAGTATTTTTTTTTTTTATGTGTGTTAATCGCTATGGCTGTTAAGAGAGGTTAAGTGATGTCTTGAAATGATGAGCTCGTGTTTTTTTGGAAGTGATGAGAAGGCGACCACTAAACACAACCTTCGATATGTTTTGTTTCATCCACATTACCGGACCCGTCTTAAGTTATCGAGATGCATATAATTATTTTTCTTGATGAAAAGTACCCAAAAGTTTACAACACTATAAAAAAGTGCACACATAATTGTTTAGATTTTCGTTTTCTCTCACTCATTTTCTTCTTTAAGTTTCAAGTAATCCAATTTGGGTATATCCTTGTGACATTACTGATTATCTAACAATTTTGCATGCATAGAAACAAAGATTTTAAATTTTGCGAACAAATTTTTGTTTGATTTACTAGATTTATGGTTATGGTGGCCCTATATACTACCCATAGCCATAGGTATTACTGTATCAGACTTAAGTGTATGAGAACCCCAAGTTCTTACACTTAGAGCACAAGGTGCAGTCAGCGAAGGGAGGCTCGCCGTCCGACTTGGCAATGTCAACGGCGAGCCGTTCCTTTTCACCACACCAAGAGGGGCTCGCCGTTCTTCCCCATAGGCAAACTCCCCGTTGGGACAACGAGATGGAAACTCTGACACGCTTCTGATTTCGTTTCTTTTTCTTCTTTTTTTTTTTTTTTGAACTTTGAATAGTGATATTGTAAAATGTATGTGTATATATATGTTTTTATTTGTAAAATGTATATGTATGTTTTTATACGTATGTTTTTTTTGAATAATACAACTATATTAAACATAGGATTAAAATAACTTGAAACAACATACAATTATTTTACAAATACGATAACAACATTAAACTTAGAAACGGAAATTAAAAACCATAAACTACCATACGATAATAAAAACTATTATTCAACAAAATGAATCATCCGACACATATCCCTCCTGACTCGAGTAGGAGGCACTTGAGTCGTCCTCACTGGATGGGACAGGTGGAATTCCCTGAGCCCAACGCCATTCGGCTCTTCTGTTCCTGCGATCTTGTTTTCCTTTGAGGTACGCCTCACGCTCCATTTCCTGACGGGCTTGGTCAGCTTCATACTCCCGTAGCACTTCCATATCCAGCTCATACTGTTCTTCTTCAGTCAATTGACGAATGATGGGCTGGTTTTCAGGTTGATTGTTTGGTTGTTGGTTGTTTGGCGGTTGGTTGTTTGGCGGTGGAAACATAACTTCTGGTGGAGTTGGAGGTGGTGGGTTGTCGTACTGAAACACCGGAAATATATCTTCCGGCGGTGTGTTTTGTTGGGAATTGTCTTGAGGTGATGCGTTGTGAGACATTTTGCTGGAAGAAGAAAGGAGAATTGTTTGATGATTGTGGGAATTGTGTGTGTATTCAGATTTTGGATATGTATTTATAGAATGATTTTTGGAAGTATCCCGCTCTGTGGTTTGAATTCAAATTTTCATATAATCCCGCTATATGGTTTGAAATCAAATTTGAAAAAATCCCGCTCTCTGGTTTGAATTCAAATTTTGCAATTAGCCCGCTTTCAATTTGAATTCAAATTTTAAAATTATCCCGCTTTCAATTTGAATTCAAATTTTAAGATTATCCCGCTTTCAGTTTGAATTCAAATTTTGTAATTATCCCGCTTTCAAAAAACCCCTATTAATACCATATTATACCATTCAGTTTTGGACACACTTCAATATTTACCATTCAGTTTTACAATGGCTAATCGTTGGTCAGTGGAAGAAGAACGGTTGCTAGCAACTGTATGGCTTGAAGTTCATGATTCTGAAGAACTTGTGAATGAACGTTCTTTTTGGAATGCAGTTACACAAAGGTTCAACAATCAGACAGAAGGTCAGGACCGTAATAAAAATAGTATTACGGCTCAATGAAATAGAATGAACCTTGAATGTCGTAGGTATAATTGTATTTACAAAGAGTTGGAGCGTACAAGTGCAGACCCTAATCGTCTCAGCAATGCAAACCGTATTTATCATGAACGATATGGGAAAGGGATTAAATATCAACATGTGTGGTTCGCTCTGAGAAACACGTTTGCATGGGACAAATTCGATGAGTAATGGTGTATTTCTTTTATGTATTTTATGTTAACTAATTATGTAGCATGTGTATTTCTTTTCTGTATTTTAAACGTTTAAATTCAAATTTTAAACGTTTAACCGCCAATTTATTTGAATTTGAATTCAACAAGTTTTAATATTACATGTTTATTGCACACGTTTTATTTGTTTTTTTTTTTAATTTTGAAATTTGAATATTATCCCGCTCAGGTTTTGAATCTTAAACGTTTATAGACTCCTATATAAACCATACATTATCATACAACTTTGCACACTGATGAGTGCTCAAACACTCATCGTTTTTAATATATTTAAACTGCCAAAACGCACAAAAACAATCAAAAAGATATCAAAATACTTAAATTATCCCAGGGATTGTGTTTTATGTGTTTTAAAAGCAAAATGTGCAAAAACAATGAAAAAACGTACAAAGTTTGCAGTATTGGCAGTTTCAGTCCCCCAAGTTTCAAAACTTGTCAACTTTAGTCCCTATGCATTTATTTTTAAGGAAAAGTCAACCCAAGGTCTTAAAAGTTAAATTAAGTCAAAATTTCATAATTGGGTTGCAAGTTTTCATAAATTACATAATTAGTCCCTAAAAATCCAAATATGGCAAAATTAGTCCCTGGGATTTTTGAAATTTTGAAAAATGTGGAAAAGTGCAAAATTGGTCCTTGGTTATTGGTATTTGGCATAAATTGATCCTTTGAAGAAGTTTTGGAAAATTACACTTCACACCCCTCAACTTTGAAGTGTTTTGCAAATATGGTCCTTGTGTTAACTTTTTCCAAACGGACCCTTGTTATTCATTAAACCCAAAACCAAATAACCAATCCAACCCAACACCCTTACCTGATCCACCCCTAGCCCAGCTGATCCCCAAGCCCACCAGATAAAAGCCCACCCCTTTTTAAATAATACCTGGGCGTTGACCCAGGTCAAACCCCCAACCCCGACCATCTTCTCCCCCAACAGACATGCGCAAAACCAGGGAGAAACTTTCCCCCTCCTCCTCGCCTTTTCAACTACTTCACCCCCCCACAATTAATACCCTCACCCACCATCTCCACCACCATAAATGCTCCCCTAAACCCTCACCAACACCACTAGTTTTGCCCCGTATAAAAATTGGCGCCAAAATACGAATTAGTGGCTAGGATGCATTGAAGATCAAATTGATGGTTGGGATTTGGTCAGAGGGTCAAGGCAAAGTCATTGGGACTCTCAGTTTTCAAAATGTAGCCATGTGGAAGACATTAGGGTTCAATTTTAGGTCGATATATATAGTAAAGCTCATGGAAGCTATTATTGTGTAATTTTCTTAGTTTATTTGTAATTTCAGTTCATTTTCAATGTAATGTAACTCTTTTTATTAATGCAAGTTTATTTTGAAGTTTAATTTTCAATTTCACTTTTCAAAGTCTCATCTTAAATTTCCAAGTTCCAATTAAGGGAAGTAATTTGTGTTTAAGGTACTCAGAAGCTCTTACAAGCTCAGAAACAAGATATTACAAGTATAAATAGCTTGTGTAAACACTTTCAGCTCAGTTCTCAATAAAAACTAAAAAAATAATAAAAATAAAAATAAATAAAAAAATGGTGATCATTTGGTGTATGAGCATGGAGCACAGTGAATCAAGGAAGGCTGTGGGTTAGGAACCTCAGGGGAGGGCATAGGATTGATTGGTTTGGTCCTTGGTACCTACTCAGTAGCTTGGAAGGCTTTGTAAGCTAACAATTCCTTCATCTTTACTCTTAAGTAACTTAGGTTGTTTATTTAAGTTCATTGCATCTATATATTAGCTTATAGATTAGTAGTAACCATCTGTTTGTGTTTTATACTTGTTGAAGTGGAAATCTCTTCATTAACTGTTTTAAAAAAGGGTGTTTGGTTGTAGCTTGTTTGGTGTGTTCTAGTTGTGTTACTGAGCATTTATTAGTTTCTATTAGTTATTTGGGTATAATAAAGCTCAGGGGAACAAGAGTTTTGGTACAAAACCTCACAAAAGTCAAAATCACAAGTTTATAATCACCACAGTTCACTGTGGTGATTTTTGGAGTCCAAATCCCACAAAACCTTTTCATAAGTTGGATTTTTACCTAAGTTAGTTTTAATATAGCTTATCTTAGCTTATTTGATCATTAAATCAGCTTCCCAAGTTCACTAAAGTCAAACTTTGTAATTTCTTGAAAAGTCAAATTGTTAATTCTCAGATTTTGATCAAACTTGGGAGGTGTGTAACTTGTTTGATCTTAGGTGTTAGAGTCTGAAATTTGGTGTGCTTAATATCTACCACTTTGTTGATTTTTGTAAATTTTCTAGGATTTTATAGAATTTATTTACTGGGTCCTACATAGTCACCAAGTTACTTGCAGGGCAACCTATCTGCCCTGCTCTCAGATACATCAGCCATCCACCCAACTTTGGTGGTCTTTTGTGACTGACCCAGTGGGTCCCACACCTCCATTCTTGCACCTTTCAACCCCCTCCTACCCAGGAACAAGGGTTGACCTTTTATTTGACCATTAGACCAGTGGACCCTACCTTGTTTGACCCATAAACTTTGTCCCTCAGCTGCTCAGTCAAACAAATAAGCAAATTGCTTATTTGTTATTCTTGGCTTATTCAGGCCACTTTTTGGCTTAAGTCTTGCTTATTTGTGATCATTTGACTCAGAGAAACCAAGAAATATAATTGTGGACCCCACATTTTCAGTTTGAGCTTAAAAACCTTCACAGTCAACAAAAGTCAACTGTGAGGTGAATAAGCACTTCAAGTGCTTATTTCCAGGGGTATAGTAAAGTGTCTTAATTAAAAGTGCTTATTTTTAACTTATAATTAGTTTAGAAAAAGAAAAAAACCAAAAAACCAACTTTAAAAATAGTGATAGCTTCTATTTAATAGGAATTATCAATTTAATTTTCTTTTTAATTAATTTCTAAATAATATATCACTTTTATATTTTTAGAAATTACATTTTAGGTTAAAGTAATTTTAAAAATTTTTCCAGATTTTTATTTTGTCTTTTAGTGGTATTTCTAATTAATTTTAATTTAATTTAGTTTTAATTAATATTAATCAATTAAATAGCATAATTAGTTTTTAAATAGTATAACCTAGTTTTTATAATTTTTATAACTTTTATTTTAGTTAAAATATTTTTATAAATTTTTCTAGAATTTTTACTGTTCATTTAATAGTATTCATAATTTAAATAGTTTAATTAGATATTAATTAATAAATAGAATAATAATTATTTAATTAGCTTAAAAATACTTAGAATTAACTTTTTATAATTTTTAAGGATTCCCATGATGGTTAATTAGATTTATAAAAATTTTCTTAATTTTCTAAGCCTTTTTAGTATTTTTAGTAAATCTAATTAATTAAATTAGTATTAAATAGATAATTAGTAAAATAATTAATATTAAATAATTAAATAGTGTAAAAATACTTTTTATTTTTCTTAAAATTTTCTTTAATTCATAGGATTGTAAAAATATCAAATTTACACTTTTACCCCTTTCAGTTCTTCTGTTGTACTTTTTGTACGGTTCATCAGTCTACGTTTTTAATTAAAACGTATAATTTTAGGTTTAAGCTCAAATCCTCGTAATCCAAATCCCAGTAATCAATCACATAGCTTTCCTAAGCTATTTTTGTTATTAATTTCCAAATAATTTTGATCATAACCCTTTCCTGTGAATAATTACCCGATCCCTAATACGCTAAAGTCACAATTCACACTTCAACGGGATTTCACGACCCGGTGATACATTATATTACCCGGAGTATTGATATAGGCTATTTGACTTAGTTGACCATTCTTTGGTTAATTTAAGTTAGGTGGTTTAGCATCAATCAATTTTTGGCGCCGCTGCCGGGGAAGTGTGCGCGTTTCTTTAGCGTTATTTGAGATTAGTATTATCTCACATCTTTCACTGTACAAATACCATCACTTGTGTATATTTTCATAATCGAAATACAAAAAAGTCATTAACACTTTTCCTAAAGTGTTAAAACACCAAAAAAAATTAAAAACAACAAAACAAATCGTAACGTTTTCTGATTCGGTTTTCTTTTAAGGTGATTCTTAAAGAAAAACGATTTTGGTAAACGAAACGATACCAAAAATATTTCCCAAAAGTTTTTAAACCCATTCACAAAACACAAAAACATCCGTCTCTTTCTTGTTTATAATAACTCTACATAAAAGTAAACCGTCGCAAACCAAGACAGAACACCTACCAACTGGTGGTGTGAACATAATAAGTCCCCAATCAGAAAGATAAAAACTTGCCTTTGTATCCTTGTGAGTGGTGTACCTTTCTTAAAGAAGCCACTTGCTTGTGATTATTGGTTTAAGTTCACTGTTGTTTTGCCTCGATTTTTGTTTTGATTGGTTTTTAGTGCATGCGCACTCGTTCTTCAAGGTCCACGAGCCCATTACGTGAGCTTGTTCGGAAACCTAGAAGACCTCGCAGACGTTCAGCACCAACAGTCGGATCTGAGATCCGTACTGTTGCCACACCCACTGTCACCATGGCGGAAGACCGTCCCATGTGTGAACTTCTCCAAGCACCCATCGAGGGTTACGGAGATGCCATTGTTGTCCCAGCCATTGTGGCTGATAATTTTGAGCTCAAAACCGGGTTACTCAATCTTGTAACCTCAAGCCAATTCTACGGTTTTGAGCGGGACGATCCTCATGCTCATATTCGCTGGTTCAACAAAAATCACATCAACCATCAAGTACAAAAATGTCCCGTGTGAAGCAATCAAACTCCTTCTCTTCCCATTCTCATTGGAGGGACAAGCCCGGATTTGGCTTGAAAAACAACCTCCACGATCTATTGAGACTTGGGAAGATCTTGTCAAAAAGTTTGTGAATGAATTCTTCCCACCTTCCAAGACCACAAGTCTTAAGAACGAAATCACCAAGTTCACTCAAAAATACGATGAATCTTTTGGTGAAGCGTGGGATCGTTTCAAAGAATTACTTCGCAAGTGTCCACATCATGGTTTCTCTGAGTTGATGCAACTCGATACGTTTTACAATGGCGTGAGCCAAGCTGATCAGGATTCTCTCAATGCCTCCGCGGGAGGAAATTTTTTGAGTAGAACCACAAAAGAAGCTTTGCAAATCATAGAAAACAAGTCTAAGGTCCGCTTTACAAGAAGCAAACCGATTGTTTCCCAAATTAATGCGGGTCCTTCTACTTCATCTTCTGTGGGTCAATCTAGCACGGATGCTAAGCTTGACAAGCTCACTGAAGCGATCCAAGCTTTGGTTCTCGCCCAAACAAAGAAAGTCTCATTTCCGCAACATCCTCCCCATGCTGAGGTTAAAAAAGTGGAAGTCTGTGTGACTTGTGGTGGGCCGCATGCCTACTACAATTGCACAGCTACTGATGGTACTCCATATGAAGCTAATGCTGTTGTCGGGTCCCAAAATCAAGGAGGAAATCAATACCGTCCTCCTATTGACCCGAACTATCGTCCTCACCATTATCCTGGACCTCCCGGTTTTAATCAAAACCAAAATGTTCAAAACCGTGGCCAAAACCAAAACAGAGTGAACCAAGGTTATCAAAACCAAAATAATTTCAATCAGGGTCACGGTTTTCAAAATCAAAACCAAAGTTTTCAAAATCAAGGTTTTCAACATCAAGGAAACTTTAACCGGAACCAAGGTCAGGGTAATTTCAACCCCGGGAACTTTCATGGAAACAATCACCAAAATCAAGGGAATTTCCATCATCAAAATTAAGGAAATTTCAATCAAGGCCCCAACCCGAACAATCGAGCCCCAAATATTCCTAATCCGAATCAAGCCATTGTTCCAACTGGGTCTTCATCTGATGAATTGTTGAAGCAATTTATGAAGTCCCAAGAAGAGTTGAACAAGTTGCTGGTCAGCCAGATTTCTGACATTAAGAAGTCTTTAAATGATCGACCCTCGGGCTCAGGTACTACTTTACCGAGCAACACGATCGCTAACCCGAGGGGCGATGCTAAGGCGATCACAACACGAAGTGGTGCTTCATATGATGAGCCCGCGATTCCTACTACCTTTTCTTCCTCTCCTCCTAAGGTAGTGAATCGTGAGCCTGAGGTAACAAGGGACAAGGTGCAAATTCCTAGCCCACGAAGTACAGCACACGTCCAACCTCAGGATAATCCTGAAACCAGATGTAAGCCTGGAGTTGTCTTTGAACCACCAGAAACTCCAGTGGACAACCCTAAATCCAAAACTTCTATTCCATATCCTTCACGTCTCAGTGAACAAAAGCTCCGCGAAAAAGCTAATCACCAAATGGATAAATTTTTCCAAATCTTCCAAGATTTGCACTTTGATATCAGCTTCGCGGATGCTATTCTCTTGATGCCCAAGTTTGCATCGACAATCAAAAATCTGTTGAGTAATAAAGAAAAGTTATTCGAGATGGCAAGAACTCCTCTGAATGAGAACTGCTCTGCGGTTCTTTTGAAAAAGCTTCCTGAAAAGCTTGGAGATCCCGGGAAATTCCTCATTCCTTGTACTTTCCCGGGTATGGTTGATTGCTTCGCCCTGGCCGATCTAGGTGCTAGCATCAACTTAATGTCATATTCTGTATGGAAGAAACTTTCTCTCCCAGAACTCACTCCCACGTGCATGACTTTAGAACTTGCCGATCGCTCGATTTCTCGTCCCATTGGCATTGCCGAGGACGTATTCGTTAAAGTGGGGAAGTTCCATTTTCCAGCAGATTTTGTGATTGTTGACTTTGATGCCGATTCTAGGGTCCCTCTCATTCTTGGGCGGGGATTCCTCAGAACTGGGCGTGCTCTTATCAATGTATTTGAGCATGAGATCACATTACGTGTTGGAACGGAAGCCATAACCTTCAACCTAAATCAAACTTCGAGATACTCCTCCAATTATGATTGTGAGTCGGTGAATCAAATAGATGTCATCGATGTTGCTGCTGAGGAGTATGCTCAAGAGATTTTAGGTTTCATTGATGATTCTTCGAGTGAAAATCTCACTCAGTCTTCTCACCCCATCATAGCCAATTCTTCTCCTTCCCTCACTCCGTTTGAGGGAAGTGACTTCATCTTAGAAGAAATGGAAGCGTTTCTCAAAAGTGATTCGATTCCCGATGGAGTCGATAGCCAAGAGATTGACCTCGAGAGGGATATTCTCCTGCTTGAAAAATTGTTAAACGAGGATCCCTCTCATCTTCAGGTTCTACCACAACAACTTCATAATGAGGAGGTCAAAAATGTTGAGAAAACTGATGACTTCCCCGAGGTTGAACTTAAGGACTTGCCGCCTCATCTTGAATATGCATTTCTGGAGGGTGATGATAAATTACCCGTCATAATTGCCAAAGACTTGAGCGATGAGGAAAAGGCTGCTCTTATCAAGGTTTTGAAATCTCATAAACAAGCAATTGCTTGGCGTCTCTCAGATATCAAGGGCATTGATCCTGAGTTTTGTACTCATAAGATTTTAATGGAGGACGATTTCAAACCTGCGGTCCAACAACAAAGAAGGGTGAATCCAAAAATTCACGAGGTTATCAAACAAGAGGTTTTAAAACTTCTTGATGCCGGATTGATTTACCCTTTCTCGGACAGTCCTTGGGTCAGCCCAATCCATTGTGTTCCAAAAAAGGGTGGCATTACCGTTGTCACAAATGAGGAGAATGAGTTAATTCCAACTCGTTTGGTTACGGGCTGGCGCGTCTACATTGATTATCGTAAATTGAATGACGCTACCCGTAAGGATCATTTTCCTCTGCCTTTTATGGATCAGATGCTCGAGAGATTAGCGGGGAATGAGTACTATTGCTTCCTCGATGGTTTCTCGGGTTACTTTCAGATTCCCATTGACCCGCAAGACAAAGAAAAGACCACTTTTACGTGCCCCTATGGAACCTTCGCATATAAACGTATGCCATTTGGCTTATGTAATGCTCCGGGCACGTTTCAAAGATGTATGATGGCCATCTTTTCCGACATGATCGAGAAAAGTATGGAGGTCTTTATGGACGATTTCTCGGTCATTGGGGATTCGTTTAAAACATGTCTCTCCCATTTAGACAGCATGCTAAAACGTTGTGAAGACACAAAGTTATGTCTAAATTGGGAGAAGAGTCACTTTATGGTCAAAGAGGGCATTGTCCTCGGCCATAAAATTTCAAAAAACGGGATTGAGGTTGATCGTGCCAAAGTGGACGTCATTGCAAAATTGCCTCATCCCACAACCGTGAAAGGTGTTAGGAGCTTTTTGGGTCACGCCGGTTTCTATCGTAGGTTTATTCAAGATTTTTCAAAAATTGCCCGGCCCATGACCCATCTCCTCGAGAAGGATGCTCCTTTTATCTTCTCCCCTGAGTGCATCGAAGCCTTTGAAACATTAAAGAAAAGGCTTACCGAGGCACCGATTCTTGTTGCCCCCCGATTGGGACTTGCCCTTCGAGCTCATGTGTGATGCTAGTGATTATGCTATAGGGGCAGTCTTGGGGCAACGCAAAACAAAATATTTTCAGCCTATACACTATGCCAGCAAGACTATGACCGAGGCACAAAGTCATTACACCACCACTGAAAAAGAATTATTAGCTGTGGTGTATGCTTTTGAAAAATTCCGGCCATACTTGATTCTGACTAAAAGCATAGTGTATACGGATCATTCGGCTTTGAAATATCTATTTGCAAAACAGGATGCAAAGCCGAGACTCCTCCGATGGGTTCTCCTCCTTCAGGAATTTGATATCATTATTCGTGATAAAAAAGGAGCTGAGAACCTAGCTGCTGATCATCTCTCCCGTCTTGAAAACCCTCACCAAAATGATTTCGAGAAAAAGGAAATAAATGAAACATTTCCTCTCGAAACCCTCAATGCGGTTTCATTTCGTGGAGACTCGATTACCCCATGGTTTGCCGATTTTGCAAACTATCTTGCGGGTAACTTTATTGTGAAAGGGATGTCGTCCCAACAGAAAAATAAATTTTTCAACGATGTAAAACATTACTTTTGGGACGACCCCTATTTGTTCAAGATATGCGCGGATCAAGTCATCCGGCGGTGTGTGTATGGTCAGGAAGCCGCTGAAATCTTAAAAGCTTGCCATGCTGGTCCCACGGGGGGCCACCACAATCCCAACTACACCGCCAAAAAGGTGTTTGATTCCGGCTTTTATTGGCCCTCGATCTACAAGGATGCCCAAGAATTGGTCAAGTCCTGTGACGCTTGTCAGCGCCACGGGAATATTTCACAAAGAAATGAAATGCCTCAGAATGCAATTCAAGTTTGTGAAATCTTTGATATCTGGGGCATCGACTTTATGGGGCCATTTCCATCTTCTCACGGCAACAAATACATACTCGTGGCAGTTGACTACTTGTCAAAATGGGTTGAAGCAAAAGCCTTACCCACAAATGATGCCCGAGTAGTGGTGAAATTTTTAAAAGCTCTCTTTGCCCGATTCGGAACTCCACGTGCTATTATTAGTGATCGTGGTACGCATTTCTGTAATGACAAATTTGACAAAGTCATGCAAAAATACGGTGTGACTCACCGTCTTTCCACTGCGTACCACCCTCAAACAAGTGGACAAGTCGAAGTGTCCAATCGGGGCATTAAAAGAATATTGGAGAGAACTGTAGGTGAAAATCGTGCATCGTGGTCGGACAAATTAGATGATGCACTTTGGGCTTTCCGTACGGCTTACAAAACACCCATTGGGTGTACGCCTTATAAACTTGTGTACGGGAAAGCGTGCCATCTTCCGATCGAGCTTGAACACAAAGCCTATTGGGCTCTCAAGCATGCCAATTTCGACCTCAAAACGGCGGGTGATCATAGAAAAGTTCAACTAAATGAATTAAACGAACTTCGTGATCAGGCTTACGAGAACTCTTTGATCTATAAAGAAAAGACAAAGAAGATTCATGACTCAAAAATCAAAAACCGCGTTTTCAACGTTGGTGATCGAGTCCTTCTTTTCAATTCTAGACTCAAGATCTTCTCGGGAAAGCTCAAAACCCGATGGACTGGTCCATTCACTATCGCAAAAGTCTATCCTTATGGTACCGTCGAATTATCTCAAAGTGACGGTCCAAATTTCAAAGTGAATGGACATCAGTTAAAGCACTACTTTGGAGAGGGCGTACCATCCATGGTCGTCCCGGATCTCCAAACTTTCCCCAAGGACAATTGAATTCGGGGATAGAGTCAAGCTAACGACTCGATGACCAAAAATTAGCAACAATACGGGTTTTCACCCGTATCTCTGATTCTTTCTATTTTCTACCACTAAGTGTGGGGGAATGGCCAACCCCCCCCCCCCCCCCCCCCCCCCCCCCCGCTGTTTGAAAAAATGTATATATGTATATAATTAAAAAAAAAAAAAAAAAAAAAAAAGTTATATATATAGCTTCGGCATAATAGCCGAAACTTTGAATATTGAGGACAATATTCATTTCTAAGTGTGGGGGGGAAATTCTATCGAATTTTAAGCAAATCCTTTCAAGTACCCCCCCGTTTTGGCCCAAATTTTCAAAAATTTTTCACTTTATTTCAAAATTTTTATGGTAATCAGTCCGCCTCGTCTAAGTGACAAAAGGGATTGGCTAATCCAGGAGCAAACGGCTCTTGGTAAAGATAAATCAAATCCGTTGACGGCTGGCAATTTGCCCAAAATTGTATGGTTCATCAACTTCCCGAAAACAAATGAGTTGGCTAGCCCGCAAGATTATGGCTTGTGGTAAAGGCCGTGGAAAATCCATAATTGGTAATCAGCTCACCAAGATGTCGACTAGGTCCATGAAGATGCTGGCTAGTCCAGGAGCAAACGGCTCCTGGTAAAGACTTAACAAATCCGTTGAAAGCTGGTGGTTTGCTCAAAATCACACGGTTATCAGGTGTGCCACAGTTCTTACACCTGGCTACTCCAGAAGTGATGGCTTTTGGTAAAGCGTTTAAAATCCATCAAGTTTTCTAAAAAGATTGCTAGGGACTAGCAATAGTTAAGTGTGGGGGATTGATGAGTGCTCAAACACTCATCGTTTTTAATATATTTAAACTGCCAAAACGCACAAAAAACAATCAAAAAGATATCAAAATACTTAAATTATCCCAGGGATTGTGTTTTATGTGTTTTAAAAGCAAAATGTGCAAAAACAAAGAAAAAACGTACAAAGTTTGCAGTATTGGCAGTTTCAGTCCCCCAAGTTTCAAAACTTGTCAACTTTAGTCCCTATGCATTTATTTTTAAGGAAAAGTCAACCCAAGGTCTTAAAAGTCAAATTAAGTCAAAATATCATAATTGGGTTGCAAGTTTTCATAAATTACATAATTAGTCCCTAAAAATCCAAATATGGCAAAATTAGTCCCTGGGATTTTTGAAATTTTGAAAAATGTGGAAAAGTGCAAAATTGGTCCTTGGTTATTGGTATTTGGCATAAATTGATCCTTTGAAGAAGTTTTGGAAAATTACACTTCACACCCCTCAACTTTGAAGTGTTTGCAAATATGGTCCTTGTGTTAACTTTTTCCAAACGGACCCTTGTTATTCATTAAACCCAAAACCAAATAACCAATCCAACCCAACACCCTTACCTGATCCACCCCTAGCCTAGCTGATCCCCAAGCCCACCAGATAAAAGCCCACCCCTTTTTAAATAATACCTGGGCGTTGACCCAGGTCAAACCCCCAACCCCGACCATCTTCTCCCCCAACAGACATGCGCAAAACCAGGGAGAAACTTTCCCCCTCCTCCTCGCCTTTTCAACTACTTCACCCCCCACAATTAATACCCTCACCCACCATCTCCACCACCATAAATGCTCCCCTAAACCCTCACCAACACCACTAGTTTTGCCCCGTATAAAAATTGGCGCCAAAATACGAATCAGTGGCTAGGATGCATTGCAGATCAAATTGATGGTTGGGATTTGGTCAGAGGGTCAAGGCAAAGTCATTGGGACTCTCAGTTTTCAAAATGTAGCCATGTGGAAGACATTAGGGTTCAATTTTAGGTCGATATATATAGTAAAGCTCATGGAAGCTATTATTGTGTAATTTTCTTAGTTTATTTGTAATTTCAGTTCATTTTCAATGTAATGTAACTCTTTTTATTAATGCAAGTTCATTTTGAAGTTTAATTTTCAATTTCACTTTTCAAAGTCTCATCTTAAATTTCCAAGTTCCAATTAAGGGAAGTAATTTGTGTTTAAGGTACTCAGAAGCTCTTACAAGCTCAGAAACAAGATATTACAAGTATAAATAGCTTGTGTAAACACTTTCAACTCAGTTCTCAATAAAAACTAAAAAAATAATAAAAATAAAAATAAATAAAAAAATGGTGATCATTTGGTGTATGAGCATGGAGCACAGTGAATCAAGGAAGGCTGTGGGTTAGGAACCTCAGGGGAGGGCATAGGATTGATTGGTTTGGTCCTTGGTACCTACTCAGTAGCTTGGAAGGCTTTGTAAGCTAACAATTCCTTCATCTTTACTCTTAAGTAACTTAGGTTGTTTATTTAAGTTCATTGCATCTATATATTAGCTTATAGATTAGTAGTAACCATCTGTTTGTGTTTTATACTTGTTGAAGTGGAAATCTCTTCATTAACTGTTTAAAAAAAGGGTGTTTGGTTGTAGCTTGTTTGGTGTGTTCTAGTTGTGTTACTGAGCATTTATTAGTTTCTATTAGTTATTTGGGTATAAAGCTCAGGGGAACAAGAGTTTTGGTACAAAACCTCACAAAAGTCAAAATCACAAGTTTATAATCACCACAGTTCACTGTGGTGATTTTTGGAGTCCAAATCCCACAAAACCTTTTCATAAGTTGGATTTTTACCTAAGTTAGTTTTAATATAGCTTATCTTAGCTTATTTGATCATTAAATCAGCTTCCCAAGTTCACTAAAGTCAAACTTTGTAATTTCTTGAAAAGTCAAATTGTTAATTCTCAGATTTTGATCAAACTTGGGAGGTGAGTAACTTGTTTGATCTTAGGTGTTAGAGTCTGAAATTTGGTGTGCTTAATATCTACCACTTTGTTGATTTTTGTAAATTTTCTAGGATTTTATAGAATTTATTTACTGGGTCCTACATAGTCACCAAGTTACTTGCAGGGCAACCTATCTGCCCTGCTCTCAGATACATCAGCCATCCACCCAACTTTGGTGGTCTTTTGTGACTGACCCAGTGGGTCCCACACCTCCATTCTTGCACCTTTCAACCCCCCTCCTACCCAGGAACAAGGGTTGACCTTTTATTTGACCATTAGACCAGTGGACCCTACCTTGTTTGACCCATAAACTTTGTCCCTCAGCTGCTCAGTCAAACAAATAAGCAAATTGCTTATTTGTTATTCTTGGCTTATTCAGGCCACTTTTTGGCTTAAGTCTTGCTTATTTGTGATCATTTGACTCAGAGAAACCAAGAAATATAATTGTGGACCCCACATTTTCAGTTTGAGCTTAAAAACCTTCACAGTCAACAAAAGTCAACTGTGAGGTGAATAAACACTTCAAGTGCTTATTTCCAGGGGTATAGTAAAAGTGTCTTAATTAAAAGTGCTTATTTTTAACTTATAATTAGTTTAGAAAAAGAAAAAAAACCAAAAAACCAACTTTAAAAATAGTGATAGCTTCTATTTAATAGGAATTATCAATTTAATTTTCTTTTTAATTAATTTCTAAATAATATATCACTTTTATATTTTTAGAAATTACATTTTAGGTTAAAGTAATTTTACAAATTTTTCCAGATTTTTATTTTGTCTTTTAGTGGTATTTCTAATTAATTTTAGTTTAATTTAGTTTTAATTAATATTAATCAATTAAATAGCATAATTAGTTTTTAAATAGTATAACCTAGTTTTTATAATTTATATAACTTTTATTTTAGTTAAAATATTTTTATAAATTTTTCTAGAATTTTTACTGTTCATTTAATAGTATTCATAATTTAAATAGTTTAATTAGATATTAATTAATAAATAGAATAATAATTATTTAATTAGCTTAAAAATACTTAGAATTAACTTTTTATAATTTTTTAGGATTCCCATGATGGTTAATTAGATTTATAAAAATTTTCTTAATTTTCTAAGCCTTTTTAGTATTTTTAGTAAATCTAATTAATTAAATTAGTATTAAATAGATAATTAGTAAAATAATTAATATTAAATAATTAAATAGTGTAAAAATACTTTTTATTTTTCTTAAAATTTTCTTTAATTCATAGGATTGTAAAAATATCAAATTTACACTTTTACCCCTTTCAGTTCTTCTGTTGTACTTTTTGTACGGTTCATCAGTCTACGTTTTTAATTAAAACGTATAATTTTAGGTTTAAGCTCAAATCCTCGTAATCCAAATCCCAGTAATCAATCACATAGCTTTCCTAAGCTATTTTTGTTATTAATTTCCAAATAATTTTGATCATAACCCTTTCCTGTGAATAATTACCCGATCCCTAATACGCTAAAGTCACAATTCACACTTGAACGGGATTTCATGACCCGGTGATACATTATATTACCCGGAGTATTGATATAGGCTATTTGACTTAGTTGACCATTCTTTGGTTAATTTAAGTTAGGTGGTTTAGCATCAATCACACACACTTCACTTTCAAAAAAATTCACAATGGCAACTCGTTCGTCTATTGATGAAGAATGCTGGCTAGCCGAGATGTGGCAAAACGTTCACGAATTCCATGCCAGCGAAGGACCTTTCTGGCAAGTTGCAACAGAAAAGTTCAATGAACAATCTGACGGTCCAACTCATAGCAAAAGCCAGCTAATGGGTAAGTGGGCAAGAATGAACTCAGATTGCCAAAAGTTTCATGAAATTTTCTTGAATTTGCAGCCAACACGTGAGCCAGATAATCGTGTTGAAGATGCGTTGAATGTTTACAAAGAACGTCATGATGGGAGAGATTTCAAATATTTTCAAGTTTGGTTGATTTTGAAGAGCAACACCATCTGGAACCGATTTATCAATTAATCGCATTTGTATTATTGTATCGTTTGTTGGCTTATGTTAAGTATTTCCGTTTCGTTTGTGATGTTATGTCAGTGTACGTTTCAGTTTGAATAAATGCTTAACGGCTAGTTTCTCAAATAAAAATATCTAACGGCTAGTTTCAGTATAAATACCAGCTTTACTCAACTTCTTATTATCAAACAACTGAAACTAAATTCCACACATACACTATGGCTAACCAACCAGCTGAGGTGCAAAGAAGAATACTTACCCGATTGCGCAATGAACAAAAAAATGAACTTAAGTTGATCAACAACTTGTTGGGTGAGATAGCTCGAATTATTCGACAAAGGGAGTCTCGTGCTCCAGAGGTCGAAAGGTTACGTGAGCTACCTCAAGACCATCCAATAGTCATGGTCGGTGTACAAACCCTTTTAAGAAATGATGAAACAGATTTGGAACTTCAAGTCGCTTTGAGAATGGTCAGGGAACAAGTATTGCAAGTTTGGGAAAAAAAGTCAGCACTCATCGATAATTATAAGGCTTTATAAATTATTGATGATGTTGCATATCGTATTTATCGGTTTATTTATTTTCGTGCCGAATCGTATGTTTTTTTTTTCCGCAACTCGTATGTTTTTTTTCCGTATTGTAACTTTTTTATTTGATGAAATAAAATTAGTATGTTTTATTATTTTTTATTATTTGTGAAATGAATTTTAATTTATTTAATGAAATGAATAAAAAAATAAATGTGTAAGAGGTGGGGCCCTAATGGGGAAGTTGAGGTTTGTTGTTTGGTGAGGGGGTTTGTTGTGGTTAGTTGAAGTTGAGGTGTTTGGTGATGTGGCAGGGGTGGGGCCTGAATGAAGAGGCTAAGCCTCTCACTGCACCTTGTGCTCTTACGCTGCGTTCTCGAGTTTGTTTTTTAAAGGAAAGGAAAGGAAATGAAAGGAAATAGAAAAATTATTGTGTTCTCGAGTTTTTATCAAACAGAAAAGAAATGAAATAGGATGGATTTGATAGGAAAATTAAGAGGTTTTTTCCTCCAAAATTTTCCGCCCAAATATGGGCGGATTTGGAAGGAAATAAATTTACACATAAACTATTTGTTATAAAATAAGTTATGTAACATTCATTATTTTATATATCTTTTGTTATAGATGTTTTTCTATGTTTAAAAAAGCATAACTATAATTTTTTCTTCTTTTTTCTTCCTTTTCCTACCAACTCGAGAACACAACTTTGTTTATTTTCCTTTTATTTCTATTCATTTTCTTTCAACTCGAGAACATGAAACATAAATGCAACTTTCTTTTCTTTCCACTTCTTTTCTTTACTCTTCTTTACCTATCATTTCCATTCCCATAAAATAAAACTCGAGAACAGAGCGTTAGAGATGGCAAAAAAAAACCATACCCGATGGGGATCCGATCCCCAAACCAAATTTGACTGGGGAATTCTCGAGTTGACCGGTGATGGGGATGGGGAATCCCCGAATTATGAAAACGGGGATGGGGTAGCATAAATCCCCGAACCCGACCCCGACCCCGAACATTTGAATGCATAAGTATATAAAAAATTTATGTATATCATACTAGATTTAGTTGTATATATGAGTATTGGCATGTATATTTATATCCTATGTGATATTTAAAGAATCAAATATTGTTAAAAGTATAAGCATTAACGACGTATTAATCATCTAACGTTTTGTCCGAAAGATATAGCACATTATTTTTATATTATATGTAAAGTTTCAATATTTCTGATGATATAAATTTGAATTGACATTTTAATTAATTTAACGATGTATGATATACGTTTTTTAAGACATTATATGCGTCAAATTATTTATACTTTCGATAAGTTTGTACAAATTTCATGTTTATTTCATTAAGGATAGAAAATACCCAAATCCCCGCGGCGATCCACGATTCCCATTGGGGATGGGGATGAGGATGTAAAACAATTCCCTTACGGGGATGGGGATGGAGAGTAGGAAACGGGGATGAGGATGGGAAATGCGATCCCGACATTCCCCGCCCCATTGTCATCCCTACTTACATTTCTTGATGCAACTATTGTAAATAGCTTAGACTAGGCATAATCGAGGCATGCACTACGCGTGGTGGGCACCCTTCATGTGTAGTTCCCCATAAGGCCATACCAGGTGCCTACCACCCTGGGCGTTGGAGAGATGTATGTGTTGGTTCGGTAATACATACCACCTAGCGAACGGCATTTTATTTTGTAAGTGTGTCCGGTATATTGCGGAGAATGTTTGTATTAAGTGGAGTATTTTTTATGTGTGTTAATCGCTACGGCTGTTAAGAGAGGTTAGGTGATGTGTTGAAATGATGAGCTGGTGTTTTTTGGAAATGATGAGAAGGCGACCACTAAACACAACCTTCGATATGTTTTGTTTTATCCACATTATCGGACCCGTCTTAAGTTATCGAGATGCATATAATTATTTTTCTTGATGAAAAGTACCCAAAAGTTTACAGCACTATAAAAAATGCACCCATAATTGTTAGATTTCCAATTTCCCTCACATTTTTTTCTATCTAACAATTTTGCATGCATATAAAATCATAAAGATTTTAAATTTTGTGAACAAAAAATTTGTTTGCATTACTAGATTTATGGTTATGGTGGCCCTACATACTACCCATAGGTATTACTGTATCAGACTATTAGGTAGGCATGTACAAATCAAACTCATATCCTCACGGAAAGGTAACAAGTACAAGGGTAAAAGTAACAAATAATCATTAGATATACCAATAATGATTCTCAAATAATAACTAGTAACATCGTTAAAGAGTATAGTGATACTTATATATAATTTGAACATTTGCTATAACGAATTAATGCTAGTGCATTTAATATACGTACGCGCCAACAACTACAGCTTGTACCGAAGTAGTTCGCCCAACATACAAATACGCATTGTATATTTGGGGTAAGAATTTAATGCATTGTATGTATAATCTAAATTGCAAGAATACTGTGATAAAACGATACTATATATAACGTGAATTAGTTATAAGTTCCGTACCCGTAAATGGTTTGCACATGAGTTAATTTCATTTAAATTTTTTAGTTTAATATATGTAAATATAAGAATTTGATAGTGTTTAAAGTTTTGTAATTATGATATTACAAGTGCTAGGGGTGAGTATGAGAAGGTCTCGGGTGGTTTTTGGTTAGAACTGTTGTTTATGTGTCGTATGTGAGGTGATAGGTTATCCTGATAGCAATTAGAAGTCACGAGTATGAACGCTTTCAGATCGATTAAATTGGAGTGGATACCAATTAACGACCGGATAAAATCTAATTGATTCAAGTTTGTGTATGTTATTATGTTTCTGTATATGATCAGAATCGTTTTTCTGTCTCCTTATGTTTGATGAAACAGGTTTTAGGGCTAACTGCCTTGTGGCAGTTTCAAGGTTTCAAGTTGTCAAATTTGGACCCTGCCAGGGGCTGCCGCCCCTTGGACCCTGCTTCTCTCAGGGGCGTTGCCCCCGAACCCCCACCAAGGGGGCTACCGCCCCCTTAGAACCCCCGTTAGTCCAGTTAATATTCATATAAGTGTCGACCCTTATATGCATATTAATCTCAATCTATTTTACACTAAAATACCAACAAGAACCAAACCCCGAGCTGAAAACTTTTGTTTTTGAAAATTGCAAACTGTTGGGTTTCGGTTTTTGGTATTTCTCATTAAATCGACTCGAGTGCTCAAAAATATGGATATAGATGTTGTATTTACAGGTCGTTGGATCTATTTGGAACAATTCTTTTATATTATCATTTGTATATATTGGTACTTTGTGTTATTTAAAACCGTACGCTAAATGTATAGTGCGTAATAGAAGCCACTCCAACAAATGTCACATTCCGGCAAGTTGATCCCAATCTTATTTTGACAATTGAAATCCTCGTTTTAGAAAAATTCTAGAAATTATTTTACACTTAAGTTCATAAAAGTTGATTTAAGTTTAGTCTTTATTTTTTAATTTTTTTTTTTTTTTTTTACTTTTTTATAAAAAGGTTTGATTATAAATTCTATTAACAAATCAAAATATAATGTTTAATTATACCAAAGTCCGAAATATATAAAAAGAACGATCTCACAAGGCCATGCGTATTTTCTTTTTCTTATTTTTTCCCACCAAATTCATCAAATGTTTGACCAAACTAATTCACTATTGACTTTTATTAGCTAATAAGAGAGCTCGATTTTACAAATGAGCCCTCATATTTGTCAACAAAAGAATAGATTAACACAAAACATTATTTTCGCTATGCATATTTGAGTTTACATTGAATTGATTGTATGGCAAGTAATATATTTTGTTGCGTAAAACACTTTTCCTAAAAGATCGCAAAAAGTGGTAAGAAGAAAAAGATTTTTGTTAAGTCTTAGAAAATGACGTGTTGAATTTTGCGTTATGAAACTTGGTTCTTCTATATAAGGATAAGAAAGTTAGAAACCCAAATGGATCATCTCATCATATCATCACTCAGTTTAAATAAAGCTAGCTTTGTGAAGGCAAAATGAATTTAATCAACTAACAAGTTAGGTCATATTCCTTGTTTCAAGTGTCTATATTGAAAGAGAACTTACGTGTATGAAATCGAAAAACGTCTAGACAAGACGCAATCTATTTCGGGCATTTTTGCCAAATTATAGAAAAGCAAGACCTTACGACTCAATCTGATTCGAGAAAAGATTTCCCATAACATCACTCACATAAGGTCCATAAGTCTCGTTAACATACCATATATCGACAAAGATTATTCTAGGAAAAGGTGTGAGCAACACGATATATCCGAATTAATGAGTGCTTCTATAACTCAATCTACACACCTTCTTGGTGACAATCTTTGAACCAAATTTGGTTTCATACCGCGATATCAAATGTCTACAACAAGTTTTACCCGATTTTCTGGATCACATGATAATCAAAACCTCGTTTTTTTAATTTCCAACCAACATCACAGCATTATTGATAGTTATTTTTTTTTTTTTTCAAAAGATATTATTAAAATGTAATCATACTCGCACCTTTCAACTATCATCAAAGGATAGTCGAATACTATATTTGTATGAAGTAATATAGAAGCAACAAGGTTGTTATTCAATGTGAATGTGTGTCTTTTACATTTGTATGCTGTGACATCACAAACAACTTTGATAGTGAGAGTTTTTAAAGCTTTCTAACTTTTCTTTGAAATTTTAAAATTTTGAATTAGTACAACTTTAACTAAATTTGGGCAAATTTATAATAGAAGGATAATTGTAAAGGCCCAACATCTTCTTGAAAGGGCCTTGCCCCAAAGTTACACACAACTTTAATTTACTAAAAATTGATTGCTATTAAAAAATCATAATTTTAAAAATACTAAAATCACCTCATTATATAATGAAATAATCATTTTAATTTACATTTTGTCGTTCAAGAAAAGCATGTTTAGATTATCATAATTTCAGGACCGTCTTTGAGAGTAGACGAAACAGATGACTGCTTAAGACTTACTTTCTTGGAGTACTAAAATCTATGTTCTATGTATAAAACTATATAGATGTATAAAACCATATAGTCCTATTTTCAGTTCTCGCTCAGGGTCTCCAAATACTTAAAACAAGCTATGCTTGTTTTTTTTATACTTTTAATTTTCTTCTGTAGCCATGATTATATTGTCGATAAAATTCAATGAACCATCGATATAAAAAGAAATTAATAAGTGAAGACTACTATATATGATTGACGTATCGTATCGTATACATGTGTTATGTCGACAATGCAATTATTATTTGTAGAATTATTAGTGCATCGTGGTGAGATATGGTCTTTATTTGAGTTAGAAAAAAATGTGTTAAGAAAGTCAAATTTGTTAAAATATATATATGGGGAATGTTTATTTAAGTAGGTCACTCAATCTTGTCACAACGAAAAGTACCCTATGATGTGTCTTTCCATTGAAATAGTTTGTCTTTCATAACACAAAAAAGGCACCATGCAAAGTATTTAAATAACGTCTAGATCACTTTCAAACTAAACAAACCATCGGATATCTTAAAATATCATGTCATTATTGAGACTTTATACTGTAACTATTGAGACATCATCTTTGTGTCAAAACTCAGAAAACCGTTACCTATAATTATTATTGAGACATCAACGCTAACATGACACCGATCAAGCTGATTCTCCAAAAAGTGAAGAACGGTGAAGCTGATTCTAAACACGAAACTCCAGCAATCAACCTTAAAACTTACATCTAATATATGACCAATAAAACTTTTTTAAACGGCAGAGATTATATTAAGAAGTTAGCAGAAAGCTAACAAAAATTACAAATAAATAGTTAAAAGTGAGTTTTGAAGCCACACAGACAAGCTAGAACTAATCTTCCTATTTCTATTAATATAACAAAAAATAAAGAAAGATCAACAATAGAATCTAATAAAACATCTCTACGTGGTCGTATCAAACAAGCTAGCGTTTCTGAACTTCCAAATCACCCAACATGTTGTCGTCACAATAGCTAGGAGCAACAAAGTCTTAGTTCTCGAAATAGGAGCATTATCCAGCCAAGTTATCATATCAGCCACATTTGAAAAAGTAGGTAAACCTAAGTCACATCATTTACCAATACGTTACCTATAACGACATAATGTTTTGTAACGTGTAATATCCACTCAATGCACTCTATAACGATCTCCCTTACGAGACTTTCACATTGACAATATCTCAAGTTTTAAGAGAAATGTTTAAGTTGGAACTAAACATGAGTTAGTCGTGGAAGCATTTTCTTGAGTACTATATGTTGATCAATTATTATTTCATCATTTACAAAAATACTATTTGGTCATGCATGATTCCATTTTTTTCCTCTTATATTCTTTTGACATTCTTTTTAATGTCTATATTTGAGTTGGCAACCACTTTGCTTATTGATGATCCCAATTTGACCCTATGATTGTCTATCTACTCTTGTGTATCTATAAAGCTCTCTAAAACATACTAGAGAGCTACCTTTTGGTGATATCAAGAGTCAAAAACACATGTCTTTTTTCCTTAATACACTTTTAAATTTGTATTTATAGCTTTAACTTTCCTAATATTATAAGTAACGAAGATGAGATATAGTACTTAACAATGACGAACCATAAGCAACTACTTTATCGTAATAACGTCATGCAAATAGTTGTACCAAATTGTTTAGATTATGAAAGTACAATAAGTTAGTCGACTCGGTTAAAAGTGAGACAATGACCTCCACTTTCATGCTTTACGTGTTTTTAGTACATGTTATATGGAAAATGGTTAGCTAGGACGACTTTTAAGACCTACGTGAAACCAACGGTCTTAATCTACTGTCTCTTAAACACGATCGCCTTTTGGATTAAGAAATATCCGAATGAGAGAAAAGCCATCGGACCTACATAAATCTAATGGTTCGATCAACTCAATCATTGCAAGTGTCTATGTAGCTATACTATTTCAATAGGTGAGGTTCTTACAAGGCATCGTAGCATAGTTAGAGCAATGTGCGTACGAGTAAGAATATATTATTATGCCTAGTTAGGATGATATGAAAATGACATGAGAACATAAAAAAATTGCTAAACTTGGAACCTAGTGTTGAACATATATATTGGGCCAAGATCAAAATCAACTTTTGGTTAGTGGGCCGGCAGTTTGGTTTGTGGAAGATAATTATCAAGAGCCTCGACAATAATGAACGGGAGGTGATTGACACACTCACACTTTTGATTGGGACACTCAATTGTACAATCAGTTAAAGCACACAGTAAATACTGTACAAGTATGTAATGCATACAAAAGAGTGTCCCAATCAAAATGGTGAGTGTACAAATCATTTCCCATAATGAACACATGAACAAGGTGGTGGTATAGAAAAATACATTCGTCCTCACTAGTTTTAATTCTGGTTAATTAGTTTAGGTTTAATTTGTCATTTTAAAAAAATCATCTGTTAGAATCACATGTTTTCGTAAAATTAGTATTAAGAGAGGTGGGTGCAATTGCGCCCTATAATATGTTATCCACCTGCCACTTCAGCATATATACTTTATAACAACACTATAATGTAAACACCCTCCCCAGCTCAGCTATAACATGTTATAAGCTCATGTAAGTCTCACTTTTTTTTCTTTTCAATTTTCTATTAAAATAAACACATTTCATTATTATAAAATTGTAATACGATGTATAGAAAATACGAGTTACAATGAAAATAAAAATACGATATAAAAAACCAAGGACTGCAAAGTGTGACTAAAAGATATTAAAACTGAAAAATCAAAAATGAAAATAAAAATAAAAATTTGTGGCTATCCTTAATCATCTTCTACATATTCACATATTAATACACACACATAAAAACACAACATTTCGTTTAAAAACAAAAACGGATGTTGTGTCCTTGGTGAGGAGTCGGAGAACGGTGCTATAGCGTCGGCCAAGGTATAGAAGGCTCGGCATGTTGATCAAGCATTTATATTATATTCTCTACAACGAGATTGAAGTTAATGACTCTAAAGTTCAAAGAGTCAGCGTACATGGTTCGAATGAGGATCGAATGGACGTGAGAGACTAGTCATTATTTTGTAACGTTAGTGTTTGCTTGGGTTTTTTTTTTTCCGGGTTGTTCTAATGTTATTTGCATCACATGAGGACATTAGATTTGCTAATAGGTTTTGAAGTTCAATGTAGGGCTGAGCATCGGTCTTAAAAACCGACCCGACCCAAAGCGACAAAACCGAAAATCAAAAATTATGATAAATCTAAACCAAAACCGAATCGAATATGGTCAATTCGGTTCGGTTTTGTGTTGAGTCTGTCGGTTCGGTTAGGTTTAGGTGTGTTTATGTGTGTTTTTGTTGTTTTGGGGTCGGAACCAAAAATCGTGAAAAGCCTAAACCGAACTGACGGGCAGTCGAGTCGGCTCGGGTTTTGTCGGTTCGGTCGCGGTTCGGTTTTGAACCTTCCATGCTTAGCCCTACTTCAATGTATTGGTTTTATTATTAATAATAATTCACTAGGGTAACTCTTTACACACACAAAAGTACTTTAAGAAAAACATAATTTTTATTGTTTTTTCTATAATACTTTTTACAGAATGACAGTTTTACTCTTAAGTAATTAATTACTTTTTTTTTGAATGTATGTAATAAGAATTTCAAGTAAGGGTAATATATTAATCTCGATCAAATTTTCTATCTATTTATAGAAGCGAATATTTAGTTTGGGACACCCCGAAATGGAAATAAGGACAATGATATTGTGACGGAGGTAGTAAAGTATAAAAGATCTATAACACAAAATTTTTGGACCATGTTCATTTTCTGAATATCAATGTTTTTAAGAAGTTTTTATATTACGTGAGATAAACTCATGAGGTTCTCGGACACCGCGAAAACCTTCTTCTGTCCACCCCTAGAACAAAGGGAAACACACAAACAATCAACCAAAGAAGACGAGAAATAAAGAACCAGTAACAAAGATACTAACAAAATGTGTTTCGAAACTATAAGCACAAAAATCAAAAACATAAGAAAACGAAAAAAAAATCAAGTGAGCTGAATGGTTTCGAACTCTTGACCTTAGATATAAACAGAAAATAAATTAACCATTTAGCTAGCTTGACTTTACAGTTAATGTATGTTTATTTTCGATTATATTTGATACTTGTAAAATGAAGCTTGCTAGTATTTAGTGGAACTATACAATTTGCTGCTAACTGTCGGATAAGGTGATATTACTTTGAAATATGTTGTCTTTGTAATCGACGAGGGCTTGCAGAACTATCAAAATTATATGAAGCCTTATTTGCTATGCATCAGATACAAACTAGTAAAAAAACAACATTTTATTTTTTGCTTTTTCGTTATACAATAATATTGTTTTAAACTGAACAATATAAATATGGAAAGCCACCGGTGTGTACAATTTCTCTCGGTGAATATGAAACTTTACTAGGTCTTATTGACTAATGTAAATTGGTAACTACATACACTGAACATAAACAATCTAAGACAATAGTTGGCATGATTTATCCGATATTTATTAACAGAGCGCTTAAATTTAAATGATTACACAAAAGATTACTAGACTAATTGTTATCAATATGATAATATGGTACACACGCAGAAAAAATAACTGAAAGATTTAACGTTCTTTCTCACGAGTAAAAACTTCGGGTTTAGTTGTTTTGGTTTGAATTGTAGCTTTTAGTCTGTGATTATCCAAAACAATATGTTAGAATCACATATCATAGTAACATCAAATCATCAATATTAATTATAATAATAATAGTAATACTTTGATAATTAAAATGAACCAACAAAATGATGATTTGTTCGGAACTATAAGCCAAAACATTAATAGAGAGACCACACAAAATAATAATAATAATAATAATAATAATAATAATAATAATAATAATAATAATAAAATAATAATAAAGTAAAAATAATACATGAACTAAAAAACTTTCATTGGACATCCTCGGTATCGAACCTTGGACCTTAGCTAAAATTCCAAGGTATCTTACCGAATGATCAAACAATGTGAGTCATATAGCATTGTTGCAATTTGTTTTATACATTACAGTAGTTTGCTAGAGACAAAGCAACACTATCATATGGAACGATATAGAGGTGTGTGTTCTTATATCATTTTCATAAAACCATAACTAGTTTGAACTTTGAACAAACAAAAGTTATATCAAGCCTAATTTGCTATGTATCAATACAAACTAATATAAAACAAAGCCTTTTTTATTTCTTTTATCATATTCAGTAATATTGTTCTAAAATAATTATGATAAGGAAAAAGATTGAGAGAACTAAAAAAAATGACTAATTTTGTGCCTAATTTATGTGTTATTACTTGATTGGATTGTGAAGTAGTGAGTCCGGTTTATATAACCAATGAATTGATGCCACACATGTTTAAGCACAAAATTAGGCACAAATTTTAGGTGTGCCAATCATTTCTCTTATGATAAATAGGCCTATTAATTAGACTTATAAATAGGTTTACCTCATTTACATATTTAATTTTTGAAATGTACCATTTCTTTCTTCTTATATTCACAAATCATTTTTGAAATACATCAATCACATTTATAGGTCTCTTTTAAGGTTTATTACTTAGGCTTACAAATCATTTTCGTGGTAAAATATATACGTTCTTCCTGACGAGTATAAACTTTCTCCGCCTTGACAGGATTGGGTATGTTTTTGTTGTTTCTCACAAGTTTAAACTTCATTTTAAATTGTTCGGGTTTGATTTATATTTTTAGGAGGTTATTATCTAAAATATTTTGTTAGATTCACTACAATAATTAAACCCGTCATCGCCAAATCAACTTTTTACACTTTACCAAAAAGAAAGAAAAATAATAAAATAATCCCCTTTTTGTTAAAGTTTTACTTTCATAAAAAGTTTTACAAAAGTTAACATTTTACAATAAACTTTTAAAAATGCCCAAAAGCCCACCAACTCACACAAAAACCGAACTCTCCTTCTTCTTTCGCTCGGTCAAGCAGGTGACTAAACAAGAGCAATGCTACAATAAAAAAAAAAAAAAAAAAAAAAAAAAAAAAAAAAAAAAAAAAAAACTTTCGCAAAATTATCCACAAAATGATGTGTCTAAAAGTGATTGGTTTAATCAATGAAAGGAGAGAGAAACACTCACAAAATCCAGCAGTCACACGCTGACACATTATTTTGTGGATGATTTTGCGGAAGCTTGTTTGTGGATGTAAGATTCCACACTAAACAAACTCAAAAGTGATTTTTGCACGCATAGGATCTTTGTAATAAGGCAGCGTGATGCTTTATTATCGGCAATCTTAAGAAAAAAAAAAAGTATAACCAAATAAAAAAATTAGCTTAGAGTTAAAAATGTCAAGAGAAGTTGAAAAAAAGCACACATATAAAGAAGCAAGTGTTTCGAACCCTTGACCGTTGGTGTAAAGGCAAAGTAACTCAACCACTAAGCTACATTATACATATGGATGTTTATGGTTTTACTCTCAAGTTATTCTCTTGATGATGCTTGTTAAAAACAAAGTAACACTATCTAATGGAACAATACAACTTCCTGCTAATTGTTCGATAAGGTTACATATTTTTTAAAGATGTTGTCTTTGTAATTGACGCGTCCTTGTTGAATAATCAAAAATTACATGAACCCTTATTTGCTATGTATCAATACAAACTAATATAAAACAAAACAATTTTTTTTTTATATCATTCAGTAATATTGTTGTAAAATGAATATGATAAATAAATACAGAAAGCCATATGTGTGTGCACTTATTATCAGTGTTTATTACAGTCATTTATTTTGTCCAAAGTATATTATATTCATTTTTGGTCGTAGGTTGGAACACGAATATCTTCGGATAATACATATAAACGGCGTTCGTTCTGGTATGTTTCTTTTACGTGAAAACTACTCTTGCTGGTGTACGGTACGAAGCCCTGTCAATCTGTCATACCCCCTTATGTGATGCGTTGACTCGTAATTTGAGTATACGAAATTACAACATTTATTGTCTATTCTTATCACCCTATTTTTCTAATCAATAGTCATTTCAACTCGTAGCGGAGTTAGGAAAATGTGAGAATATGATGTAAGAAACTATTACAATGGGTGTTCTAAATTCTAATTGAAATTTACTGTTAAATTTATATGTTGGGCTAAGTTCCAAAATCATAATGGGTTAGTGGGCTTGCCATTTGGGTTTTGGAAAAAAGTCAAAATGAAAATAACAAAATAAGAAAACAAAAAACAAGATAAGAGTAAAATTACCAAGAAAAAGATGAAACTAAGCAAGTACAAAAATTAAAACCCATAATGCATCTCACAGGTCTAGAACCCTTGACCTTTGCTACGAAAGCAAGTAACAAAACCATTGAGCTACACGATGTATATGCTTGTATTGTGGTCTGTATTATACTTGAAGTTTAAAATAAAACAACACTCTTATATACGTACTAGAACAATACCATTTAATGCTCGATAAGGTGTTATATTTCTGAAATAGGTTGTCTTTGTAATCTACGAATCCTTGTTGAACAATCAAAAAGTTATATGATGCCTTATTTGCTAATTGCTGTCGATACATACATACTAAACAAAAAAGAGCAAAGCTTATTATTATTATTATGATTTTTATTAATTTATTTATCGTTCTTTAAAATTGTTGTAAACTTAATATATGATGTATACGCAAAGCCATCAGCATGTACAAATTTTATCACTGAACATAAAACTTTATTTGGTCTTAAAGATTTTGCTTATACCGAAGTCATTTTTGCATTCATCTAGTTTAGCAAACCAAATAGTATAGTCCTACAATAGTTTGCTAGTGACAAAAACAATATATGGAACAATACCATGCGTTTTTCTATAAAATATTTTGTCTTTGTAATCGAGGAGTCCTTGTTGAACAATCAAAAGTTAAATTAAGCCTATTTTGCTATGTATCAATACAAACTAATATAAAACAAAGATTTTTTTTCCTTTATCATTCACTAATATTGTTGTAAAATGGATATGATAAATAAATACATAAAGCCATATCTGTTTACATTTTTCATTAGTGTTTATTAGAGTGATTTTCTTTTCCTAGGTATCGTATATGTAGTAACAACAACATTGTTTGACAGAAAAAATATATTGAAAAACGAATATCTAAATACATACAAACGCCATTCATTCTGTTATGTTTCACGAGAAAACTATCATTTTTGGTGTGTGACTGTGTGGTATGAAGCCCTATCCATATCCCTTATGTGTTATGTTGTCTCGTAATTTGAGTATACGAAATTACAACATTTATTGTTTATTTGAACATGTTTTAGATACATCAATTATTAATTGTAATAATATTGTTCTGGTAATTTTAAAAGAAATCAAGCGAACAATCAATCAAAGAGGACAAGAAAAACAGAACCAGTAACAAAAACCCAACAAAATGATGGATACTTTTCATACTATTAAACTTTGTGTAACAATGATCAAACCCATAAAACACAATTAGCTTTTTACACTTTCACTAGATTCATAACCAAAAAACGTAACAAGAACCACCAAAAACCCAATTTTTAAAAAGTTTTATTTCCATACAAAGTTTACAAAGTTTTACATTTTCTATTATAATTTTAAAACTACCCCGAAAATCCACCAAATCACATAAAAAAACCCACATATTTTTATTCTTGCTATTCTTGCTATACTTATTATACGAAATCAAGTGACGGGCATAGTTACATGACAAGTAAAGTATAACATTCGTTTAACATATTTTTGCTATTTGGGTGAAATTGGTTGTGTACTTTGGTATGTGACAGCCTAAGATATTGTTAATTCCCATATATGGTTTTGTAACTAAAGTTTCGAACTTTTTACATTTCTCTCTCAAAATGTTTGTTGATTTAACAATTAAAAGAGGACACTTGAGGAGAGAAAAATAGCTCAAGTTGAGGCAAAGGATGCAGAAAGAGCGGCGATGCAGTCTTTTCATGAACAAACTGCCACGGATGAAGTATATACAAAGGTATTTAGTCCTATATGCTATACTATCTGTTGTTTTTACTTCTCATCGTGGTGGTTAAATAAAGAGGTTGCCAACTTAGTGTCCTTTTAACAGATGATTCTGGAATGCTCTTAGTTTACACGGAGTATGTCTTAGGGTTTAAGTTGTGAACTTTCTTTATATGAAGTGAGCTTATTGTATATGAAGTTAGGCAATTACATACAAGAGAACAGAGCCATATGCGCATATTCATCAATTGATCGAATTTATGTTTCTTGTTCTAAACTCCAATGCCCTATGTAAACTCCGATATATAAGACCATGGTGGAAGTTATCTGTAGCCTACAACCCAACTCAAGCCTATTAGGTGTTTAACTTTTAAACGTGTCATCTTTTATCTATGTGGGATGAGTTGCTACAATTTTCCCTACTTAAACATTTGATGTCTGCGTGATACCTACACACCTTGAACTACTATCCAAGGAGATGCATGAGTTCCCACCCATCACATCTCTTGAGGGGATACTGCTCGGATGCTGCTTGTAAATTTCCTCTGTTTCTTGCACTGCTTTTTGATAAGTGTCTACTTTCCCAATTCCGTATTGCTAATTGACATGATCCATAACAAGTGCAGTGCAAATGAACTACGGATCTGTACAAATAAACCAACCTTTGATGAGCTTCTACTTTTATTCATCTTAGTCATACGACCTTATGGAGCTTGTTTGCAAGACTATCTTCTCTTTGCAATTAGACACTGAAATACCAATGTGCTTGCCTATCTAGTTTACGTATATAAAATAACCACTTCCCATATATGTTCTTTTGCAGGCTAGGAAGAAAATGACCATATAAGAACAGGTTATGTTCTAGTACAACTATCATGTTAAATTGTTTTTAGATTGTTAAATTTGTATTTCACTTTGTAATAATTCAGTTTTATTAATAAAAGTTCAGCTTTATTGTTTTCAATTCCTGTCAATTCACTTAAGTCTGTTTTCATTTAGTGATAGAATTTACTTTTTAAGCTCTAAATTAGCTATTTCATTCTGATATCTCAGAAGTTTTAATAAGCTTTTAAACCTTGTTAGTCATTTCAACTTACTCTTTTGCAAATATAAATATAACAATAAAAACAAAAAAAAAAAATATATATATATATATATATATATATATATATATATATATATATATATATATATATATATATATATATATATATATATATATATATATATATATATCTTTTGTTAATACAAATATCGCCTAAAAACGTTATTTATATTTTACGATCTTCGCTAAGTTTTGTTAACGACAAAATGTAAACTTTAGTTTTAAGCAAAACATATTCTTAGTTTTTAAGACTTGCATAAACATGACTTTTGCTACATTTTACATTTCATAAAACATAACACAAGTTTATTTCTTAAATTAGAAATAGTCACATCACATTTATGGCAAGTTTTGTCATTATGTATTTATGGCAAGTTATGTGTTTGACTTGCTTTCATGTTGCTTGCAAGTATCATGTTTGACTTACTTGAAGTGATGTGACATTGTTTGGTTGATAGAAGTAATGTGACAAGACCTTGTTTGGTTTGAAGAGTAATTGCATAAACCTACTGCAGACCCGGCGGTACCCTGGGGGTACACGGGCGGAACCCATTTGAGGGTTCCGCCTGATCCGCCGAGCACACAGTTTGTTGTGCTATAAATACCAAGCCATAACTTGATTTTTGGCTAACTTCTTGAGCACATATTTTACACACACACTGATCCTTTTCTTCTAACCTCTTAACATTGTAAATGTGAAGTTTCCTTTTGTAGCAAAGAAGCTCACAAGGTCATATAAAGTTACAAGTTTCCAACACAACGTTGCAAGACTTGGTAGCTTAGTATTATGTAAACTCTTGTTGTTTACGCGTCATTTGTTTGTGTATATTCTGAAGTGAGTGGTTAGTATTTTAGTCCTCAAAATACAAAGAGTGTTGGGAGTTGTTGTACCCTAGTAAAAGAACTAAACGGGAGTGGTTGTGCCCTTGTAAAAGAACTCGACATTTAGCTTTGTGTCGGTAAAAGTATAAGCGACGTGTAAGGTTTTCTCCGCCGGTGAAAGGAGCTTGTTGACTAGTGAAAGAAACTCTCGAGTTGGATACTCGGGGCGTGGACGTAGGGCAAGGAAAAAGAGTCCTTGTAGCCGAACCACGATAAATACTCGTGTTGTGGTTTGATCGTTTCTTTCCTTTACTTGCATGTTATATATATTGTGTTTGTGCATATATCTTTGATCAAACGGAAAGTTTCAAAGCTAACTAAACAAGTTAAAAAGATTTTAAAACGCTAAAACTATTCAACCCCCCTTCTAGTTTTCCACAATTGGCATCAAGAGCTACGTTACTCAAGCTTTTAAAATATATTGTGTTTTAAAACTTGAAACAATCCATGGATTTTGAAAATTACAAAGAAGGGCAATCTATGCAAAGACCACCACTCTTTGAAGCTAATGGTTTTATATATTGGAAAAACCGTTTTGAAACTTACGTGAAATCTAAAGATATAGATTTATGGTATATAATTGTTGATGGTGATAATATAGTTACTAACATTAAAGATGATGATCAAAAGAAATTGATAGGTAAAAATAATGAAGCTAAAATGATGTTTTACAACGCTTTGCCTAAGAAAGAATATGAAAGAGTCTTTTTGTGTAAAACCGCCAAAGATATTTGGCAATCTTTAATTGTCACTCATCAAGGAAACTCACAAGTTAAAGATAACAAAATTGATCTTCTTGTTAAACAATATGAACAATTTGTTATTTCCGAAGATGAGATTATTGATAATGCTTTTGCTAGGTTTAACACTATTATTACTTCACTTAAAGCACTTGATGAATCTTTTTGTAGTAAGAACATTGTCAGGAAATTTCTTAGAGCACTCCATCCGAAGTGGAGAGCAAAAGTGACGGCAATTGAAGAATCCAAAGATCTTTCAAGGATGTCACTTGATGAGCTAATTGGAAACCTCAAAGTTCATGAAATGGTGATGGAAAAAGATTCGGAACTAGTTAGAGGCAAGAAAGAAAAAGTTAAGTCCATCGCCTTGAAAGCTAGAGTCCAATCAAGTGATGATGAAGAATCTACTTCGGATAGTGATGATGAGGAATATGCTATGGCCGTGAGAGACTTCAAGAAGTTCTTTCGTAGGCGAGGGAAGTTTGTAAGACAACCTAAAGATGACAAGAAAATCTTCTGGAAAGATCGTGATGATCGAAAAGGAAAAGTTGAACGAAAATGTTATAGGTGTGGAGACACAAGTCATCTTGTAGGAGAATGTCCAAAACCACCCAAGGGCAAGCCTCAACAAGCTTTTGTGGGTGGTGCTTGGAGTGACTATGAAGGAGATGATGATGAGCCAAAGAACGATGATATTGCTCTCATGGATCACAACTCAAATGAGGTACTCTCCGACTCATCTTACTCCTCTATTGATGATGACACTTTACAAAATGAATATAACAAACTTTGTGAGCTAAGCTTAAAAATCATAAACAAAAATAAATTTTTGAAAACTAAAAAGGAGTTTTTAGAAAATGAAGTTTATGAGTTAAAAGAAAAAGCTAAGAGATTAAAAAAGAATAAAGGTATTGACACCTCATGCAAATCATGTGAGGAACTTAAACTTGAAGTTGAGAAACTTAAAATAACTCAAAATGATCTAATCAAACAAACCACAAAGTTCAAAAAGTTCGATAAGAACATTTCATGTGCGGATGAAATTATGAAACTCCAAAAGTCACCTTTTGATAAAACAGGTCTAGGTTTTAGGAAAGTAAAAATCATTAAGGGTCAAACGAAACAAGAAACGAACACACATGAAACAAACAAAACTGCTACAGCAGCCCGCGGACCAGACGGAACCCAAAATAGGGTTCCGCCCGTTGGCCCCGAGGGTTCCGCCAGGTCTGCTGCAGCAGTAACTCCATCCACATCGGATCGTTCTAAATTTGTTAAAGTTACATATAAAAATGGAACCAAACCTGCCTTTAAAACTGGAGTAGGTCTTAGTAAAAATGAATTTAGAGCTAAGACTACTCAACCAAGACCTAAGACTCCAATTCCCAAACGCCCCTTTCCAAAGAGCAACTTCAATGCTCGACCAAACTACCAACATATTTGGAACCAAAACACTCCTGGACATTACCAAACCTCAAATTACATGCCATGGAACCCTTATGCTCTATTTTCATATTTGGGACAAATTAATGGTATGCTTAACCAAAATGGACCCATGAGAAATTGGGGACCAAATGTTTGAGTGTTTTTCATAAAATAGGTGTGCCTCAAAGTTTGTTTGGATCCGGATGAATGGATCAAAGATAGCGGTTGTTCAAGGCACATGACGGGTAATAAAAGCCTCTTCTCTACATATCACAAATGTGATGGACGTAATGTTACGTTTGGTAGTAATGCTAGGAGCAAAATCATCGGAAAAGGTACAATCTCTCATGACTCCCTTTCTATAGATGATGTTGCTCATGTTGATAACTTAGGATTTAATCTCCTTAGTATTAGTCAACTTTGTCGTAATAAGTATAATGTTCTTTTTAGTGAGAACGGTAGTAAAATACTTAAAGATGGTATAACTATAGCCAAAGGTGTCCTTAAGAACAACGTATACGTCATGAAGTTGGATTCTACATCTAGAGACAAACTTTGTCTTACCTCATTAGATGAATCTTCAACTTTATGGCATAGACGTTTAGGACATGCTAACATGAGACTTATCCAAAACCTCTCTTCCAAAGACTTAGTTCGAAACCTACCCAAGTTGAAATATGACCAACACTTTTGTGATGCTTGCAAAGTCGGTAAACAAGTCCATAGTAGCCATAAGGCTAAAAACTTGGTTTTTACATCTAGGTGTCTAGAACTTTTACATATGGATTTATTTGGTCCATCGGCTATACAAAGTTATGGAGGTAACTTCTACACTTTGGTCATAGTAGATGATTACTCACGTTATACTTGGACAAAATTTTTGAAAAGTAAAAATGAAGCTTTTGATAAATTTGAGATTCTAAGTAAGAAAATTCAAAATCAAGTAGGGTCTAATATTGTGTCTATCAGAACGGATTACGGTCGTGAATTTGATAATGAATTTCAATTTGGAAAATTTTGTGATAATAATGGAATTACTCATAACTTTTCGGCTCCACGTACTCCTCAATCTAATGGTGTAGTAGAACGTAAAAATCGGACATTACAAGAGATGAGTAGAACAATGCTTAATGAACAAAATATTCCACAAAAGTTTTGGTGTAATGCCGTAGACACATCAACGTACATTCTAAATCGAGTCCTAATTAGACCATTTTTGAGTAAAACTCCTTATGAACTTTACAAAGGTAAAAAGCCTACATTAGGATACTTTAGAGTGTTTGGTAGTAAATGTTTCATTCTTAACACCAAGGATTATCTCACCAAATTTGACCCAAAGTCTTATGAAGGTGTATTTCTTGGATATTCACAAAGTAGTAAAGCTTACATTGTTTTAAACAAAGAAACCTTAAGAGTCGAGGAATCGTTAAACGTAACATTTGACGAAAGTCCACCTCCCTCTAAGACATCACCTTTGGTAGATGATGACTTAGTTGAAAGCCAAGTAATTGAAAGTCAAGAAATCTTAGATAATGACAAGGAAGATGAACTATTAAACAAAGAACTTGTTAATGTCAAAGAATCTAAAAGTCATCCATTAGATAGCGTCATAGGCAACATTAATGAAAGAACACTAAGATCAAAAGTCCAAAATGAAAGTAATTATTTTTGTTTCGTGTCAACCATTGAACCTAAAAATATTAATGAAGCCATTAAGGATGAATCTTGGGTAATTGCAATGCAAGAAGAATTAAACCAATTTGTTAGGAATGATGTATGGACATTAGTTCCTCAACCAAAGAGTCAAACAATAATTGGAACGAAATGGGTATTTCGTAATAAAATGGATGAAAATGGAATTGTGTCTAGAAACAAAGCTAGGCTAGTAGCACAAGGATATAATCAACAAGAAGGCATCGACTACGATGAAACTTATGCTCCGGTAGCTAGGCTCGAGTCAATTAGAATCTTACTTGCTTATGCGTGTGCACATAATTTTAAACTTTTTCAAATGGACGTCAAAAGTGCATTTCTAAACGGAGTCATTAATGAAGAAGTGTATGTTGCTCAACCACCGGGCTTCATCGATTTTGAAAAACCTAATTATGTTTACAAACTTAAAAAGGCTCTTTACGGACTCAAGCAAGCTCCAAAAGCATAGTATGATCGACTTAAAACCTTCCTAGTTGACCATAAGTACACCATGGGCTTAGTTGATAATACTCTCTTCACTAAGAAGAAAGATTCACATATTATCATAGTCCAAATCTATGTTGATGACATTATATTCGGATCAACTTGTCAAGAATTATGTGTGGATTTCTCAAAAATCATGCATGACGAGTTTGAAATGAGTATGATGGGAGAACTCAACTTTTTCTTAGGACTCCAAATTAAACAACTTGAAGATGGTATCTTCTTTAACCAATCTAAATACATTAAGGACATGCTTAAGAAATTTGGATTAGAAGATTCGAAACCTATCAAAACTCCCATGTCCACGGAAACTAAACTCACCAAGGATGAGGAAAGTGAATCCGTAGATAGCACTAAATATAGAGGTATGATTGGTAGTCTACTTTACCTAACGGCTAGTAGACCCGACATTATGTTTAGTGTTTGTCTATGTGCTCGCTTTCAAGAAGATCCTAAGACTACACATCTCGAAGCCGTTAAAAGGATATTTAGGTATATTAAGGGCACTACACATTTAGGTTTATGGTATCCCAAAGGAACGGGAATAGACACCATAGTGTATGCCGACTCGGATCATGCCGGTGACTATGTCGATAGAAAAAGCACAAGTGGTATTTGTACTTTTGTTGGACATTGTCTCACCTCATGGTTCTCTAAGAAGCAAACGGCCCTTGCTATCTCAACAACGGAAGCCGAGTACGTTTCGGCCGGAAAGGCATGTCAACAAGCTCTTTGGATGAAGCAAGCTCTTGTCGACTACGGAATTCAACTCAACGACATCACAATTCTTTGTGACAACAAAGGTGCCATTGATCTTAGCAAAAACCCGGTTCAACATGCTCGTACCAAACATATTGAAATCCGTCATCATTTCCTTCATGACAACGTCCAAAAGGGAAATATCTCAATTGAGAAAGTTTATTCCGAAGATAACATAGCCGACATTCTCACAAAACCTCTTAAACGTGAACCTTTTAACCTTCTTAGACTAGGCTTAGGACTCATGGAACCTACATTGTAGTTCTGGACATTAGACAAAAATCATAAAAATCAAAACAAATCCATAATAATTTTTCTCAGCAGGGTCAGCGGAACCCTGAGCCATAACGGACGGAACCCAATCCAGGGTTCCGCCGTGTCCGTCGACCTGCAGAATCACTTTCTTTGTTTATATTAAACCAAACACCCATTATTTCACACCACCACTTCCAAAACTGTTACTATTCACCATTCCTCTCAACCATATCCACGAAATTCTGGTATTCAATTCAATCACATTACTAATCCATCTTCATTGTAAGTATTCTAACTTGATTACAATCCTGATCTGAGTATAGGAATTCTATTGTTGCACAAAAACAAAAACTTGGGGTTATGCATTAAACTTGTAAAATTCATGCATAAAATTAGGTGTTTAACAAAACTAATCATGTTCCCCATAGTTAGGAATTACATTCTTACTTAGTGTAAACATGTTTGCTAAACCACCCCATGTCAAATTCTTGCAAAATTTTCTCACAAGTAGGACAAACATTTTTTTTCGTCTCACATTGAGAATACAAAATCAAAACGTTATGTTCAAAACATTACTTGCATAATGTCTCTTGAATGCTAAAGGGAATACATAACCAATATTTATTTTCGGGTACATTCAAACGAAGCTACATTGACCTAGGAGTGTTTGGGTTATCTTTTGTTTTTATAACTAAACTTGCATTATATATATATATATATATATATATATATATATATATATATATATATATATATATATATATATATATATATATATATATATATATATATTTTTTTTTTTTTTGCATCAAAATGAGTCAAGATAACCGCACCTCCACATTGTTTTCATATAGGCACACACTAGAACATCCACATTTAAATAGTAGTTTACTTAAACTAAAATGTGAAATTTTTGTTGTTCTAGGAATCATCATGCCTCCTCTAACCCATTACGACCACAAGGACACAATTAAGTACCTCCCAAAACACCACAAAACCAAAGGCCTTACCCCAAACCAAGTCAACATTTTCAAAGCCCTAGAAAAACGCTATGTCCATTGATTCGTGTCAATTATAGTATATTTATATTCCGAGGAAATACTTGTGAAAGTAATTCCCGGGTCGTTCTCCCAACGAAGGCTCGAATGGAAAATTCGAATTATCGGTTTGGGAATCGTGTAGTGTAAGTGAATGGTGAAAAAAAAATGATAGAGTGAAAATAGCAATCAAGGAATTCAAATATTCACAAACAATAATAAAGCATGCAAATAGTATAAGCTAAATATGTACCGAAATGAAAAACGTGAAAACGGAAATGCAACCGTAAAATTAAAACGTAACGTATAATGAAAAATTATCCTACGAACTTGAAAATATTTTCTGAAAATTTAAAACTAATAAAAAGAATTTTAAGAAAAAGAAAAATATTTTTTATACTTTTTATTTATTTTCTAGAATTAATTTTGTATTTATTGAATTAAAAGTGAATTAAAAATAGAGAAAAATAGAAAAAACAAATTGGAAAAATGAAAATTTAATTCTAAAAATTCTAAAATATTATAAAAGAAATTCTAAAATTATTTTTGTATTTTTCAAGACTTTTTCTGAATTTTTATGGATTTTTGTTATTTAAAATTGATTTAAAAAATGAATTTAAGCTAAAAGAAATTAAGAAAAATAGTAAATGAACTCAGAAAATTATAAAAATTTTACAGAAATTCTAAAATAGTATAAGAAGCTTGCAGAAAAATTTTGGAGTGAAAACAATAAGCAGAAGTGCTTAAAATGAGCTAATCAGCTTATGGCAAGTGCTTATTAATAAGCACTTGCCACAAAACTAAACCAAAATGAAACCACTACTATATTATGCTACTATGAACTCAAATAATCCAAGAAATGAACATGAGAAACACAGATTCAAAGGATGCAAGCAATAAGCTATCAATACCAGTACCAATGAATAAGCAGTTGTGAAAATGAATAAGCCAGAACAAGCAGACCATAAACAATACTACAACAACCACTAATAAACTCAGATAGGGCAAAATCACACAATCACAAGCTCAAAACATCACTAGCAGCCCTGATTTAAAATAAGAAATCTATACTATGCACCCAATAAGCAAGCATGAATAAGCTACTCTAATAAGCTCTAAACTACAAGATTAAGGAGGCAATAGCTACACTACTATGCTGAGATTACCAATCTACCAAGAAATTAGATCTTCAAACCAATTATCCTAACTAAATGATGCCCAAAAGATGAGCAATCACCTGTGGTGCAGGGGAACGCAGGCCTAGAAGGGCTGATTCAAGCTAGAATTTAAGCTATTAAACTAGTTCTATAGTGAACGAGCTAAGTGGAAATATGAAGATAAGCTAAGATACTAACTAAAAACTATTACCTTGTAAATTTTGAGCAAGCATTAAGCACTAAAAATGATCAGGACAGCAGGCCTATTTGACAGGTTTAAAAGTTTTATGCAGCATGTGAATTGGTCTAAATGTCCTAAGTATGCCAGTCTAAATCCGCAGAAACACTAATATGCAATTATGAGATAACTTGAACAACCTTTACCAACTAAAAATGCTCTAAATCAAACTTATCCTATACGATTACTAGTTAGCTGCTCTATGATCTATTAAACAAACCACAAGTGCAAATGCTATCAGTCTACTAGAAACAGGTTCAAAACTCTTCTAATCAACTTATATTGTCAAGTAACAGCTAAATCAAATCCAAAATGAGACCAAAAATATGTTTAACAATCAGAAGTCAACAGAACCAAACACTACCTCTATCTAACAGTCTATAATATGGAACTATGACCTAAACTATAAATCACCAATCCACTGATTCAATAAGCTATAAAAATAATAACAAAAACAATTCTATCAATTAATTGCAACTGAAGAATAAAAACAGCAGATTCAAAACATAATTATGCAGGCAGAAATTAATCTAAGAGCTAATTTTCACTTATATGAATAAACCACCAATATCACTCTAGTACTGAACTAAACTATACTATAGTAAACTAATTGCATCAAGTAAACATCACTTAAACCATACAAGCACAAGAATCTAAGCTGAACCAAACGCCCCTACAGAAACAGATTACACTACCAATTCTGAGTAAAGATAATAACGAATGTAACAGTGATCAATCCTTATGCAATAACAAATCAGAAACTAATTGAACGGCAAAATGCAATGATTAAGAACAGAAACAATGAAATGTCTATCTACCCTCATCTAAAAGTTAAAGAAGCAGTAACATGAAACAAGCTAAAACAAACTAATACATGACTATAATAGATCAAATAAGCATAAAATTGACTACACTAAGCAGAATCAAAACCATCAACAAGTAGACTAATAAGAATACAACTAAATGAGCAGATAGAGCAATTCAAGGTGAAAATATAAAGTGAACTTACAAATCAATCCCTCGGCTAAACAGAGGGATCTCTTGATCATAGCCTATCTTTGGATAGGCTTTAACTACACCAGAAACCATAAATCTATACTAACCAACCCAAAATCTCCATTATGAATCTCGATTGACTTTCATTGACCAGAGTTCATATGCATCATAAACAGCAGATATCACAAACTAATTTCACTGCAAGCTATGGTTTGAGCTTATGAAAACAGGTAAACAAAGATTTAAAATCTAAAATCGAACTTTAATGAAGGCTTTTGAAAGTAAATTGCAGCTGAATTAATTCTGAATTTATTACTATTAAGAAAAAGGTTACAATACTGAGGAATTAAAAAGCATTCAAACTGAAATTTAAAAACTAAATGATTACACTAAATTGATGCTATACTACACTACTCCTACTCCTAGAACTAACACCTTAAATGTGGTGAGTGAAAGAGCTTATATAGCTACGAGCTGAGGAGAGGAGTGTCTTCAAAAGGCTTCTAGAAATAGCATCTTCTGCGAATATCCAATATTAGATCCCTTGTGACAATCGTGAACTAATCAGAGGCTTCAAATCCTCCCAATTACGTGTTCCAGCCAATCAGAGCAACCCACGCGTCATTCTTTGTTGTCAGAGTAGTCAGGGGTGTCAGGGATATGACCATATTACCCTTAATTGTGGTTACTTCTGGTTGGGAGAGGGTAATTGTGGGTAAATGATTTTTTAGGGTTCTTGGTTGCTGGGTGAAAAAAGGAATTGGGGATGAAATAAAGCGCGGGGTGTTATTTTTATTATTTATTTGGGTTGTTTGACCCGTTGACCGAGGATAGAAATGGGCTCGGGTCAGGGTTAAAAGTGATGAGCTTGGGGTATAAAAAAGAGTGGGCTTTGGTAGATTTTGGGTTAATATTAAATGTGGATCCGGTTTGATATATAGCAAATTATCACAAGGACCTAATGTGAAATATTATGAAACTTTGAGGACCTCCTTTGCCATTCTTGTAAAATAATTCCAAGGGCTAAATATGACAACTGAAAATTCTTCAAGGATTATTTAGTCACTTCGAACTCAAATATTTATCCGGACTTGAAAAATGCTTCCCGGCATCGGCTTTTTGAACCTTTTCATACTCTCGTGCTCGTGATTGTCGTTTTGACCTTTATTTTGTCCATTTCTCATATCCGGTACCTGCACATGCATAAAACACAAAAACAAACAAATATTTGGCATTTTTGGATGTTTTTGGTCTTTTTAGTCCGGTTTTGGTCAAATAAAAGGTGTGTGATTTAGCACTCACCAAAATCCCCCCGACTAAGGTATTGCGTGTCCTCACGCAATGTAATCAATTCACGCTTTTGAGATAAATAATTTCAAAACTCTTTTTACTAACTTTGAAAAGTAGCAAGGAGGTTCGAAAGAAGAAATAAAATCATTTATTCCCGCAAACGCTCCGTTTTTCAAAATTTTCTTTTTATTCCTTTATTCCACTTACACTTCCTATTTTTGGACTTTTCCATACTTCACACTTGTGACGGTTTGTTGAACTTTCATTATCTTGCAATAATTATTAGGGTCAACGAGTAGAAACACTTCTTTTAAGAAGCGACCATACGGTTAAAATTCGTCATCCTTGATTTTTCACGAGTCCCCAAACTAAGCGTACAACCGAGATCACAGCTTATCTACAAATTAGATGCTAACACTACTCATAACAATTACTTGTGGAAACTTCTTACTCCCATCTCCTAGGTTTTGTATCTCAATATTTTACTTTGTTGAGAAATGAATTGCTTCATATTTTCTCGTTTTGATAATTTTTAGTCCGATAGTGATATCTAAGTTAAAACGATAAGTAGTTATTCATTTTCTCTTAAGAACCACTGCAATAGAAATTCGGTCCATTTCAAGGAATTAGGGGTACATACAATATCAAGAATATAAGTTGCGGAGTACGATCACGTGCACCTCATGTGACTGATTACTAATCACTTATCACATGCACCTCACGCGCCAACAACTTATTGATACATACATAGCTCTTATTCAACAATACTTCAACTTTCATTTTTTTTTCATTTTTCACTTTTTTCATACTTTTGATACTTTTTTCTTTCTTGACTTTACTTTTTTCTCAACATAAATGGAAGCTTAACGGGTAGCTCCAAAACCAAATAGATAATAAACTTTTGACTTTTGATTTTTTTCATTTTTTTTTGCTCTTATTTTTGATGTTCCTTGATATGTACCCAACTTCTAAAGCAAAAATTCTCTTAAGAAAACAAATAACTAAATATTATTCAAACCGAAATACCACTAATTAACCTAGAACATCTATTATATATTGGTGACGTATCTGATGGGAGTAAAAAGCCACAAGTACCTCTTATGAGCTCTAAAGAGAACCACTACTCCACGTTTAGCATCTAACTTCTAAATAAACTCTATCATTTCTCGCTCTTCGCAATTTAAGATTCCAAATAATGAAACCCGCGAATACTTAGCCGATAATCAGACACGTATATATAAAGTCAGTTACGGAAACTTGCAAATTCTAGAAGAAGAATTCGCGTTTTCTAGCTCCTTATGTAAAAGACTAGCGAAAGCTTTTAAGCTGCGCATGTATAAAGTCAAGTACGGGAACTTGCAGATTCTTAAGAAAGAATTCGCATTTTATAGCTCCTTGTGTACAAAACTACCACAAGCTTATGTGATCATCATTGGTTAAGGGAACAAGCTAGGGCTCAACACGCCCGGTCAAGTCAAAATATTTATTCCTACTCTCACCAGCAAGAAAGTCAACAAGGTGTCAAAACACTTATTCAAACTTTATTATATTTTTGTACAACTTTTTCACTTTATCTCAATTTTTTTTTGTACTTTTACATGCTTTTTCATCAAAATTTTTGAAATTTTTCATTTTTTCAATTTTTTTTTTTTTATTTTTGGTGAAAAAACGGAGTTGCGAGAGACCGAGAGTTCACGACAAAGTGCAAGGCAAAAATCAGATCGAAAGATTCACCCTCCCCCCGACTAGAATGAAACATTGTCCTCAATGTTTTTACGGGTTAAGGTAATCCTAACAAAATTCTAGGCCGTTTATTAATTATGCCTAAGAAAACGTTAGTCGATAAGATTTACGGATATAGGATTTCCAAATAGCACCGATGAATGAGACTCCAAGTGAAGAGATAACGAGCACGAGAGTTATCATAAATCGCGGACAATCCTGAACAAACATCACAAACAACCACGAAACACAAGAGATGGAAGAGGTAGCCCTCCTCACGTCACATTATTTATAAGAAAATAGAAAATAAGAAGATGAAATGATAAGCATGGGTTGCCACCCACTAAGCGCTTGTTTTTGTTCACCGAGTCACATGAGCTTGACTCGATCCCCGAATTAATTCGTCCTTGGGGAGAGCAGATAGATCGGCCACTTGAAAATAGAGATGCCCGGATCAAATATGGTATCTTCACTCCCGGTGGAGTGGAAAAGTGACGAAGTGATGGGATAAACAAAGAATGGGTGAAACACCCGAATGATAATATCATAATCATACATCTCATCCACCACTCCAAAAATATTCTCATTCGTACCAGATTCAAAAACTTCGTCGGGTGGTTTCGCGGGTGGACGAGAAGAAGAAGAATCGAAAGAAATATCATTCTCAATACCCGGTGGTATCGAGTTATCCTCAGCAAGAAATAGATCGACATCCTCTAAAAGAGGGTAACGTAATGGATTATCGGAAATAGGTAAAGAGTCGATCTCAAAATTAAAACACTCATAATCCGGAAGAGAGATATCAGCATGAATAGTGGGATTGCCACTACTCGTCTCTTCAAATCGAAAAATTTCAAGCTCGGGTAAAGAATCATTATCCACAACGGGGATAGGAGAAGAAATAAGAGGATCATTCAATGCCTCAATACGTGAGATGAGAAGATTGACATTCAACAACGTTTTTCGTAGAGCTTCATCTCGGATTTCCACATTATTATCTTCATCATAATCATCGATATCTACACAAGAGTCTTCATCACTCGTAGTATACTCATTGTGAGAATCGGAATAACTTTCGGCTTCATCATAATCATCATTGTTCATCGGCGGAAGAGAAGTTAACGGTTCTTCATTCAATAACTCTTCAAGTACACGAATATCTTCCTCCGGATCAAAATTAGCATCGTCAACCATTGTCGGAATGGTATCACTAACAAGAAATGCCTCGATCTCATCTGAAACGACATCACTCCCTTCAACCGGTGTGAAAGAAGGATAGAAAGTAGAATCACCGTTAGAATTTTCCCCGGACTCACTTTGGATTGGAACGAGGTTCTCAACACTAGACATATTGAATTCGTCCGATTCCGTTGCCGGAATAGTGTCAAGAGGCTCGTCCCCCATTGTTAGAGAGTCCACGGGCTCTACGGGAGAAGAGATAGAAGTATTTTGAGGATTTAGATTGATCGTAATCGTGGAATCATCATCGTACAAACAACACTCACAAAATTGGAACTTTCTTTCTTCGACAAGAGGTTTTTCCATCGATCTCTCATTAGGCTCGGGAGAAGATGTGTAACGATTATTCACCATTTCTTTCAACTTATCCATCATGGATTTAATTTCAAAAATTTGATTAGCAAAAGTGAAAGATTGTGGGGGTTGGTAAAAATCATTAGAATTGTAACAAGAATTAGGTTCATGATAAGAACTTTCAAACGATCCCCCACAATTTTCAAAACTCGATGTATTTTGAAAATCACCATTGTAGCACGAATTTGGCTCATAAAAATCATTTTGAGGAAAATTATTGAAGCTCGAGACGTAATTGTAAGACGTGTGAGCATTCGGAGCATAGCACATACAATCGGTGTATCCACATCCATCACAAAAACATTGCCCACACGGCATTCCTTCATTGGACGGGTTTCCACAATTATAACAATAAAACGAAGGTGGTGGTGGTGTATAAAAATCGGGTATGTTTGACGAATTGTTGAACGAATTTTGATCACACGTGTGAGAATTACAATTCAAACAAACGTCATCACGAATATTATCTCCACATTCGTCGCACGTACACCACACACACAACCCTCCGAAAAACGGTTCTCCACAATTATCACAAAACGTATCCATAAGAATTAAAAATAAGAGGGTTTGAGAAGAAGAATCAAATTTTAGAAGATAAGAAGATTATTTTTTTTTTTGGTTTTTTATATTTATAGAAAAACAAATCACAAAAACTTTTATTTTCTTTTATTTTATTTTTTATTTTTTTTGTGAAACGTTACGTTAATTGAAACCGTTTCTTTCAAAACTACGCGCAACGAAACGAGAGAAACGAATTTTCCCGCTTAATCGGTTGTTGAATTGAAGTAATCCGATAATCAACTAATTTCACGTTTTCGTTATATTGTGAGACTTTTTTGGTTTACAACGCCCTTTCTTTCGATCAGAACGAGGCTGTAACTTTTATTTTATTTTTGGTATTTTGAAAACACTTTAGTAAAAGTGTTTTCGATTTTTTTTTTTTTTTTTTTTTTTTAAAGAGATATATATACAAAGTAGAAGAAGGCTTATCAAAACACGATTTTCCAAAACAATGATTCAAAAATTCACTTTAAACCTTCCCCGGCAGCGGCGCCAAAAATTTGATTCGTGTCAATTATAGTATATTTATATTCCGAGGAAATACTTGTGAAAGTAATTCCCGGGTCGTTCTCCCAACGAAGGCTCGAATGGAAAATTCGAATTATCGGTTTGGGAATCGTGTAGTGTAAGTGAATGGTGAAAAAAAAATGATAGAGTGAAAATAGCAATCAAGGAATTCAAATATTCACAAACAATAATAAAGCATGCAAATAGTATAAGCTAAATATGTACCGAAATGAAAAACGTGAAAACGGAAATGCAACCGTAAAATTAAAATGTAACGTATAACGAAAAATTATCTTACGAACTTGAAAATATTTTCTGAAAATTTAAAACTAATAAAAAGAATTTTAAGAAAAAGAAAAATATTTTTTATACTTTTTATTTATTTTCTAGAATTAATTTTGTATTTATTGAATTAAAAGTGAATTAAAAATAGAGAAAAATAGAAAAAACAAATTGGAAAAATGAAAATTTAATTCTAAAAATTCTAAAATATTATAAAAGAAATTCTAAAATTATTTTTGTATTTTTCAAGACTTTTTCTGAATTTTTATGGATTTTTGTTATTTAAAATTGATTTAAAAAATGAATTTAAGCTAAAAGAAATTAAGAAAAATAGTAAATGAACTCAGAAAATTATAAAAATTTTACAGAAATTCTAAAATAGTATAAGAAGCTTGCAGAAAAATTTTGGAGTGAAAACAATAAGCAGAAGTGCTTAAAATGAGCTAATCAGCTTATGGCAAGTGCTTATTAATAAGCACTTGCCACAAAACTAAACCAAAATGAAACCACTACTATATTATGCTACTATGAACTCAAATAATCCAAGAAATGAACATGAGAAACACAGATTCAAAGGATGCAAGCAATAAGCTATCAATACCAGTACCAATGAATAAGCAGTTGTGAAAATGAATAAGCCAGAACAAGCAGACCATAAACAATACTACAACAACCACTAATAAACTCAGATAGGGCAAAATCACACAATCACAAGCTCAAAACATCACTAGCAGCCCTGGTTTAAAATAAGAAATCTATACTATGCACCCAATAAGCAAGCATAAATAAGCTACTCTAATAAGCTCTAAACTACAAGATTAAGGAGGCAATAGCTACACTACTATGCTGAGATTACCAATCTACCAAGAAATTAGATCTTCAAACCAATTATCCTAACTAAATGATGCCCAAAAGATGAGCAATCACCTGTGGTGCAGGGGAACGCAGGCCTAGAAGGGCTGATTCAATCTAGAATTTAAGCTATTAAACTAGTTCTATAGTGAACGAGCTAAGTGGAAATATGAAGATAAGCTAAGATACTAACTAAAAACTATTACCTTGTAAATTTTGAGCAAGCATTAAGCACTAAAAATGATCAGGACAGCAGGCCTATTTGACAGGTTTAAAAGTTTTATGCAGCATGTGAATTGGTCTAAATGTCCTAAGTATGCCAGTCTAAATCCGCAGAAACACTAATATGCAATTATGAGATAACTTGAACAACCTTTACCAACTAAAAATGCTCTAAATCAAACTTATCCTATACGATTACTAGTTAGCTGCTCTATGATCTATTAAACAAACCACAAGTGCAAATGCTATCAGTCTACTAGAAACAGGTTCAAAACTCTTCTAATCAACTTATATTGTCAAGTAACAGCTAAATCAAATCCAAAATGAGACCAAAAATATGTTTAACAATCAGAAGTCAACAGAACCAAACACTACCTCTATCTAACAGTCTATAATATGGAACTATGACCTAAACTATAAATCACCAATCCACTGATTCAATAAGCTATAAAAATAATAACAAAAACAATTCTATCAATTAATTGCAACTGAAGAATAAAAACAGCAGATTCAAAACATAATTATGCAGGCAGAAATTAATCTAAGAGCTAATTTTCACTTATATGAATAAACCACCAATATCACTCTAGTACTGAACTAAACTATACTATAGTAAACTAATTGCATCAAGTAAACATCACTTAAACCATACAAGCACAAGAATCTAAGCTGAACCAAACGCCCCTACAGAAACAGATTACACTACCAATTCTGAGTAAAGATAATAACGAATGTAACAGTGATCAATCCTTATGCAATAACAAATCAGAAACTAATTGAACGGCAAAATGCAATGATTAAGAACAGAAACAATGAAATGTCTATCTACCCTCATCTAAAAGTTAAAGAAGCAGTAACATGAAACAAGCTAAAACAAACTAATACATGACTATAATAGATCAAATAAGCATAAAATTGACTACACTAAGCATAATCAAAACCATCAACAAGTAAACTAATAAGAATACAACTAAATGAGCAGATAGAGCAATTCAAGGTGAAAATATAAAGTGAACTTACAAATCAATCCCTCAGCTAAACAGAGGGATCTCTTGATCATAGCCTATCTTTGGATAGGCTTTAACTACACCAGAAACCATAAATCTATACTAACCAACCCAAAATCTCCATTATGAATCTCGATTGACTTTCATTGACCAGAGTTCATATGCATCATAAACAGCAGATATCACAAACTAATTTCACTACAAGCTATGGTTTGAGCTTATGAAAACAGGTAAACAAAGATTTAAAATCTAAAATCGAACTTTAATGAAGGCTTTTGAAAGTAAATTGCAACTGAATTAATTCTGAATTTATTACTATTAAGAAAAAGGTTACAATACTGAGGAATTAAAAAGCATTCAAACTGAAATTTAAAAACTAAATGATTACACTAAATTGATGCTATACTACACTACTCCTACTCCTAGAACTAACACCTCAAATGTGGTGAGTGAAAGAGCTTATATAGCTACGAGCTGAGGAGAGGATTGTCTTCAAAAGGCTTCTAGAAATAGCATCTTCTGCGAATATCCAATATTAGATCCCTTGTGACAATCGTGAACCAATCAGAGGCTTCAAATCCTCCCAATTACGTGTTCCAGCCAATCAGAGCAACCCACGCGTCATTCTTTGTTGTCAGAGTAGTCAGGGGTGTCAGGGATATGACCATATTACCCTTAATTGTGGTTACTTCTGGTTGGGAGAGGGTAATTGTGGGTAAATGATTTTTTAGGGTTCTTGGTTGCTGGGTGAAAAAAGGAATTGGGGATGAAATAAAGCGCGGGGTGTTATTTTTATTATTTATTTGGGTTGTTTGACCCGTTGACCGAGGATAGAAATGGGCTCGGGTCAGGGTTAAAAGTGATGGGCTTGGGGTATAAAAAGGAGTGGGCTTTGGTAGATTTTGGGTTAATATTAAATGTGGATCCGGTTTGATATATAGTAAATTATCACAAGGACCTAATGTGAAATATTATGAAACTTTGAGGACCTCCTTTGCCATTCTTGTAAAATAATTCCAAGGGCTAAATATGACAACTGAAAATTCTTCAAGGATTATTTAGTCACTTCGAACTCAAATATTTATCCGGACTTGAAAAATGCTTCCCGGCATCGGCTTTTTGAACCTTTTCATACTCTCGTGCTCGTGATTGTCGTTTTGACCTTTATTTTGTCCATTTCTCATATCCGGTACCTGCACATGCATAAAACACAAAAACAAACAAATATTTGGCATTTTTGGATGTTTTTGGTCTTTTTAGTCCGGTTTTGGTCAAATAAAAGGTGTGTGATTTAGCACTCACCATCCATGAGGGTAGAACCATTGACCCGTCTTTCCTAGAAGGCACAAACCTTTATGCCGAATTTGCCACAATCAACTTTGAGTGTCTTTTGACCTTAGACGAGCCTATTTGTCCTAGATTCATTCTCGAGTTCTATGCATCCGTCACTCTATCCACGGGTGATTATGATTATTTATCCGTCAACTTTAGGGTTAGTGGCAATCAATACTCCTTCACTCTTGAGGAGTTTGCACAAATCCTAGGAATTCCAAACCAAGGTACTTGTATCTACTCCGATTTGCATTCCCTCTCAACCCTTGACACCCTAGATGACCGTTACCATCCTTATGATACCCCACTTGTGTCAAAATATGTACTCCGTAACCACCTCTTTGTTAGGACAACCACTACTAGGAGAACCCGAACGGGTAATGAGGTTGATAAAGATCCATATGGAATGGAACTTAATGAACTTTTGCCCCAATTCAAGAAATGGGAGGAAGTCCTTAGAGCCAATGTTATAAGCACCATAGGAAACCGAGACCATATCAACCTTTGCCTATGCTACATGCTCTACTCTTTGTCCACTAGGAAACCTTTCAATCTTGCTTACTACATGGCCAAGAGAATAGCCGACATTCCCATTCATGGCACAACGGCTATGCCATATGGAATGTTCTTGACCCGTCTCTTTAGGTTCATTGCACCCATTCCTCCAACTCCTAACCGTCTTCAACTTGACTACTCTCTCATTCCACATACATTTGTCCCTCTAAGTGATAAGAGAATGTATAGAGCCCAAGGAAAACGTCCTCATCCCCCTACCTCCTCCTCATCTTCCTCAATGAGTGAAGATGACAATTTGCCAAACTCTAGGCTCCCACCTCTAGAATACCTTTCCCAACTTCCGGATATTCCAAATGAGTCGGAGGAGTTCAAGCAAACAAAGGGGATGTTCAAAAACATCGGGAGATTCCTCGGGAAGATGAAGAAGAAGATGGACCGTCAATGAGTGCGGGTGTGTTAGGAGTGTTTGGCACAAGGTGCTATTGGAACAATTTGGTAGTTTAAACAATCTTTGTGATGTATTTGTGTGTTAGTACAATGTTTGATACACTATGGAACATGTTTTAACTAACAATGTTGCAGGAAGACAACTTTTGGCAAGTTGTCAAATTTTCATGATTATCAAATTTTCACTAAGTTTAGTGAATTTCGCTAGCCCCCGGTCAAAGTCTTATGATATGAGTGTTTACATGTCTAATTTTTGCATTTCCTAACCAGGTATGAATTATATTTTTAGTTCCAAGAGTTTTCGAAAATTTTGAAAATCGTTTCGCGGGTAAAAAACGCGGACTGTGAACTTTTTCAGTACTGGCGGATCAGGCGGATCCCAAAATTGGGTTCCGCCAGTGCATAATCTGGTTAACCCAGGTCTGGCCCAACGGATCAGACGGAACCCTAATTTGGGTTCCGCCTGTGTATTTCCAGGGGGCCGCCAGTGAACTGCAGAATTTTTGGTTTCCTTTTTCGCCAATTCAACATTGAAACACCCAAATCCAATCCTTTTAGGTAGAAAACCATTACTTGCAATATGTTTAGCATAATAGGATACTCCTTCTTCCATGAACTTAACCAAAACCAATTCCCGCCAAAATTCAAATTTAACCATAACAACCTCAAGGACCCCTCAAACATAGAGGAAGGAACCCTTTTAAAGGATCATTGAAATCCCTGAGATTTTTTCCATCAAACAAATTCACCAAAACCACTAAGCATTTAGTGCAAAACTTGTCTTCTCACTTCACCATTTTCATTGGATTGACTTCCATGACATGACAACCCACAATTAAGTTTTCCAAATCATTAGGAACCACCATTTTTGTATGGATTAACATCAAATCCAAACACTCCTTCCCACAAATCTTCATCACTATAAATTAAACCATCCTAAACACTCTCAAACCACACCTTCTTCATCACAAATTCTGAAACTTTAAACCATTTTAAACAATGACCAAGTCAACAAACACCTCTCAACCATCACGACCCATCCGTAGAACCGCCCGGATAAGTGTCAAACCACTATGGTCAAACCAATCCATCAACCTTAGCTCCTCATCCTCGGATGAATTCACACCACCCATAAAAAATGAACACTTTTTGAATCTTGCATCTCCATCTCCATCACCCAAACAACCAAATGAGCACACTCCACCACCTACTAAATCACCCATTGACCCAACTCCACCAAGTGCTTCAACTCAACCATCAAAGACTTCATCACCATCACCATTACCAAAAATTGAACCTATGGAACTTTTTGGGTCTCCTCCAACATCACCACACCCATATGTCCAAGATTTAAATGATCTTCCCCCAAGACATAATCAACCACCACCTTTTGCAAACCAATCACCAAGGTCAATTCTTGATCTTGATGATGATCTTGAACTTAACCAACCACCACAACAAGTGTACCAACCACCCAAACCGTTGTTGTTTCACCCAATTTACCGTGAAATCCATGGTCCTCTTTATGGAGAACCAAATTTTTAACACCATGATCACCCAACTCCACCACCTTCTCAACCCCAAACCTATGAGTCTTTCTTTCCTTCTTATGAGGAAATACAAAGCATGGTTGAAAACCACCATCATCAAGCAATGGAATTTCAAACCACATTGCTTGAATCAATACCAAATCCATCCTCCACCCAAGAACCTAAACCAAACCAACCCCTAAACCAAGAAACCAAAACCAACCCATATTCACCCAATCATCCCCATGCTTGCTCAAATTGTGAGCAAATGGGTGAAAGCATAAAAACCTTGCTTCACCAATTCCAAAATGAAACCCGGTTTGCATTCCAACATGTCATTGAACGTTTGGATGCACTTTCTCACCCCAACAAATCCTAAACAACCCTTGGAGGCCGTTTGCCTCAACTTAGGAATGTAGGATTTTTTTATTTTGGTTATTATTTTTGTTTGGTTTTTAGTTACTATGTAGAAGAATAGTTAGCATTTCTTGTCTTTTGACTTTTATAAGTCAAAATTTTACTTGGAATGAAATTTCTTTCTACTTACTTGTGTGCATTGATTGGTTGATCAAATATTGTGTTGTCATTGTGGTTGCATTGTGTGTGGTAACTACAAGCTTAACTATATATATCACCAACTAACCATTTTTTTTGTAGGTCTCAAAATCCATGTTTTCCATATTGGTACTCCATTTAGGGGGAGTATCGACCAAGGGGGAGCATGGCGATTATTCCGCTTCGCTACTCTACTTTTTGTTTCGACAAAAAGGGGGAGAAATATATTATACCTTACTTAATGTGCTTTTCATCTCTTAAGTAAAACAAGGTTAATATAATTTTTTTTAGTCTTAAAAACCAAAGTTTTGTGTGTTACTTAAAAACAAAGTTTATGTTTTGTCATCAACAAAAAGGGGGAGATTGTTAATACAAATATCGCCTAAAAACGTTATTTATATTTTACGATCTTCGCTAAGTTTTGTTAACGACAAAATGTAAACTTTAGTTTTAAGCAAAACATATTCTTAGTTTTTAAGACTTGCATAAACATGACTTTTGCTACATTTTACATTTCATAAAACATAACACAAGTTTATTTCTTAAATTAGAAATAGTCACATCACATTTATGGCAAGTTTTGTCATTATGTATTTATGGCAAGTTATGTGTTTGACTTGCTTTCATGTTGCTTGCAAGTATCATGTTTGACTTACTTGAAGTGATGTGACATTGTTTGGTTGATAGAAGTAATGTGACAAGACCTTGTTTGGTTTGAAGAGTAATTGCATAAACCTACTGCAGACCCGGCGGTACCCTGGGGGTACACGGGCGGAACCCATTTGAGGGTTCCGCCTGATCCGCCGAGCACACAGTTTGTTGTGCTATAAATACCAAGCCATAACTTGATTTTTGGCTAACTTCTTGAGCACATATTTTACACACACACTGATCCTTTTCTTCTAACCTCTTAACATTGTAAATGTGAAGTTTCCTTTTGTAGCAAAGAAGCTCACAAGGTCATATAAAGTTACAAGTTTCCAACACAACGTTGCAAGACTTGGTAGCTTAGTATTATGTAAACTCTTGTTGTTTACGCGTCATTTGTTTGTGTATATTCTGAAGTGAGTGGTTAGTATTTTAGTCCTCAAAATACAAAGAGTGTTGGGAGTTGTTGTACCCTAGTAAAAGAACTAAACGGGAGTGGTTGTGCCCTTGTAAAAGAACTCGACATTTAGCTTTGTGTCGGTAAAAGTATAAGCGACGTGTAAGGTTTTCTCCGCCGGTGAAAGGAGCTTGTTGACTAGTGAAAGAAACTCTCGAGTTGGATACTCGGGGCGTGGACGTAGGGCAAGGAAAAAGAGTTCTTGTAGCCGAACGACGATAAATACTCGTGTTGTGGTTTGATCGTTTCTTTCCTTTACTTGCATGTTATATATATTGTGTTTGTGCATATATCTTTGATCAAACGGAAAGTTTCAAAGCTAACTAAACAAGTTAAAAAGATTTTAAAACGCTAAAACTATTCAACCCCCCTTCTAGTTTTCCACATCTTTTATAAAATCAGCTTGCAATGAAGCTTGTTTTCAGCTCTGTACTTTTCATTTAAGCTTCTTAGCTTTAGTGAAGAGGTTAGTTAAGATTGTATAAGTTCTGTAATCAAAAGTACTAAATGGTCAAATAAAGTCAACTGAATTGGTTTATGGTGAATCGTGGTGATCATTGATAGTCTAATCAAAGAAATGGAAGTGATTAGCCTGTCTAAAGACAGGCAAGCTCAGTGAATCCCCTCTTTTCATGCTGAGGGGAATAAGTTTGTAAGTATTTGGTCCTATTTCTAGTTTCTATTGCATTATACTTTTAGCTTAGTTTGATTTTGTGATAACTAGTTGTTAACTGTTTCATTAGTGTAGTTTGTTAAATTTGTAGTTCATTTGAGTGAGTTTGATTATATGATAGCTTAGTTTAAGTTTATAGATTGTTCATTGAAATCTGTCACCATTTGCATAGTTTTTATTCTGAGTTATAAGTTGTTATTACTTGTTGATTTGAGCTTATTTTTTGTGTACTTGATTTGTATTTGAGCTTGAGTAGTTGATTTGAGTCCTATATCTTGCACTTGCTTCAAGTAAGTTCAAGAATGATAGGAATAGAGGTGTTTGGATCTACTTGCTGCTGTGTAGAGTAGTTGAAGTTTACTTTCATAGCTTCACATTCAAATTACATTAGGTTAATGTTAGATAAATAGAGCATAAGAATAGTAGGTATATTAACAAAAGTCAAAATTAGCCTTAGATCTCATCTCAACTGGTGATTTAGTTAAAATTGAATCTGAGAACTTGTGAATTGTTGCATTCTATGTTTGTGATTGAGATTTTTGTGTTCAAACAAGTTCATTAGACATCTAGATGTAGCTATGATCAATTAGAATTGGATTTAGTCAAATTTTATGTGCAATTACATAGTTAAACTTGTCCTGAACACTGGATGAACAAGATCTGATCTAGGAGCTTTTTAGTGGTTCAATTGAAGTTTTGTGATAGTATTTTTTTTTGGTTATTAAGATTCTCAATAGTATAATAGTTCTTTTGCCCCCTTAAGTTTACATCTCAGAGCTTATTAAGTATGCTTATTCAAGCCTGCAAGTTAGAGGAATAGAACTTGTTTGCTGATTTAAAATAGAGTCTGCAAATGTGCTTTATAACTTGTAAACAGAGTTTAAGTGATTGTTTTGAGTTGATTTGAGATAACTTTAGTATATTACACTGTTCCTGAACTTCTGGCTTATTTTGTTTCACATTTGCTTATAGCTTTGGCTTGTTCAAAACTGTTTATTGCTTCTTATATGTTTTTCTGTGCTTCTTATGAGCTGAGTTTAGCATTTTAAAGCTTATTATAGTTTAAGACACTTGTGTTTCAAGTTTCATATAGTTTTGTTGCAAGTGCTTATTAATAAGCACTTGCAATAAGCTGATTTGGACTCAATAAGCACTTCAACAGCTTATTTTCATTTCAAAATTTTTTCTCAAGTTTCTTTTTATATTTTTGAATTTTTGTAAATTTTTCAGATTTTTCTGATTAGTTTTACTATTTTTCTCCTTTTATTTTAGTTTTAAAACATTTTTAAATACTTCTTAATAAACAAAAATCAAATAAAAATTAGAAATAGCCTTAAAAAAATCCAAAAATATTTTAGATAATTCTTTTATGATATTTTAGATTTTTCAAAATTAATTTTGCATTTTTCACTTTTATTTTTACATTTTCTCTTATCTTTAATTCATTTAAAAATACAAAAATAGAAATAAATTCATAGAAAATTAATAAAAAGTAAAAAAAATAATTTTCTTTTTCTCAAAATTATTTTAAGTAGTTTAAGATTTTTAGAAAATTATTTCATGTTGTTAGGATAATTTTTCATTAAAAGTCACATTTTAATTCGTTCGTTACGTTTTAAGAATCGCGTTTTAATTTCCGTTTTTAGTTTTAAATCAATTGTGCATACGTAGTTTGTACCTTCTGCATTATTTGTGATTACTTTTCATAATTTGAGTTTCTCATTCACAATTTTCACAATTTCTACTTTTCACGACACGATTTCACGAATCGAATTTCAACGATTCCATTCACTCTTTCACGGGATACGACTCGGGTAATCTGTATTTCTTGCGGATTTCCTTGGACTTCATAGATATAATATATACATATTGATTTTCACACGAATCAGTTTCAAGCAATTGAAAGCCTATGCAGGCATGTTTTCCTTTCACTCCAACTATGCCAAAAAGTTGGTTAGAAGGAAGTATTGTTTTACATGTACTATATGAATAACATAATGTTAAAACGTACATTAAACGTTGTAGGAGCATAAAAGGTTGCGTTTGAACTAAAACTGAAAATGATTGAACTGGAAAGCAAAGCGAATATGCAGAAGGAAGTTATGTCAGCAGAGCAGAGGAGAAACAAGAAGCAACAAGGCTATCTTTCTCTCTTGAACATTATGTATCAGGCTACAAATAATTCATGAAGCGTTTAGTTGGTTTTGACATATATAGTATGAAAATATTTGCCATTGTGTGTTTGTATTCTCATTGTGTACTCTTCCAGATAGTTTAGGCAACAAAAATACGGCCAAACACATATAGCACAAAAATTTTAAGCAACACACCCGCAGCAACGCGCGGGCAGCCCAACTCGTAATAATAATAAAACATGACAAACAAAAACGAACCAACTAATTAAAACGATGATATGTTCGAAACTGTAAGCCAAAACATTAAGAAAATGCGAAGAAAACAAAAAAGAACAAGGAACAAAAAATTCAAGCAAAAAATAATAATATAAAAACAATCTTTTATATAATAAAATAAAACTCAAAGTGGAGACTTTTTCATTTCAAAAAAATCAAATCATTCCTTATTTGGTAACAATTGAATCATTATTAATTTTTTAAAGAAAGATCAAAATATAAATAAATAAAGATATTTCCTTATTTGGCCAAAAACTCGGTAAAATTCGTTTTGTTAATTAGATGTACACAAAACTTGAAAAAACACATGTACTTAATATTGTATTGTTGATACTTTTGGGTCTAATTTGTAAAATGTTTCTAAAAAACGCTAACTATATCCTTCCATTCATTCATCAGTCACAAAAGGAAAAACCCTTTTCCACCCAAACAAAGTAGTAATATTAATATCTCGAAATTTAATCAAACGAGCAGAAACAACGGTATTCCAATTAAAATCATCCGAAGACAATAATAACTCTAAAACGTCATTATTCAAGGGCCGTGATATTGATAAATTAGAGGTGTGTTTTTCGGTTAATGAATTTAAGGTATATTAATCTTTAATTATTGATCTTGGGTTTATTGTTTTTTGTTAATTAGGTTCATAAGTTGCGTGGTTTGTATCGTTTGCTTTAATCGATGATTGGGGATCTTAATTTGATGATTATTCAATCACTTAGTGTTTGGGTTATAACATTAAGTGTATGATTTTTTGTCATATTAAATTGCAGCTTGAACATGTAAGCATTATACTGTTTATTTGAGTATTATATTACATCAAATACTTTGGTTTATTTGTGTAGGTGTGGAGCCTATGCCAAATATATTGCAAAGGAAGTATGTGTTACGCAACTTGGAAAAAAAAATTCACGGTATGAGTTTTGAGCTTATCTATGTATGTAATGTGTTTCTGTGCTTATGATGTTTTTGTAACATGGTGTGAAAAAATTAACGTACATATATTTAACGGTAATGACGTCATTGACAATTATCAAAATAACGAGAATACAAATATATGTAAAACAATAACGAGAAGCTTGCTCTTGCTGTCTAAGCATACGATTTGGTACATTTTGATAACCTTTTTATACTTGTGGTTGTGTTGAAATTTGGAAATGTTTGTGTTTAAAAAGTGTCATTTGATATGTGTTTTGAGATTATTTCGTCTATTGGAAATTGGAATAAATTTTGGAAATGTTCTTTTTTTCAGGTGGATTAGAAGAGTAATGACGCGATATATTTTAGTGGCTTTCTGAATCTGTCACTTACATGCTTACATGTATGTTGCAGCTGTGATATGGATTTGCTTCATACTCCTGTTTATGTGTTGTGTAGAGGTTGTAAAGATGGTGGCGCCAAACGGGTGGGTAACGGGTCAAAATGGTGTTTGGTATTAGTATGGATGAAAACTTTGTGTTCTTATGTTTATTATGAATAATATATCTATAAAAGTATATATTGATTTTGATAACGAAAACAAGTTTATTACATTAATACTCAAATACCGTTGAATAAAAACAGCTCGAAGTCATATGCAATTTAATTAGACTTTAAGCAACTTTACACACATATGACCCCTTCACTTCTTAGAGCGGAGGGTGTAGACGGAGAGCCAAGCTCTTCATTCCGGGCCCACGGGTGTTACATCACTCCAACACCTTTTCACAACTAACATCTCCTCACCAAACAACTAACCTCAACTTACTCATTTGGGTCCCATCATTTACAACTTTATTTATTTTTATTCAAATTTTCAAATAAATAAATTTATTTTATTCTAATAAAAAAATAAATAACATTTTTTATTTAAAAAAATAGTTTTAAAAAAAGTAATACAAAAAACTTAACTTAAAAACCTTGCCAATTATTTAACCCAAATTCAACCCATCATTACCCAGCCTACTTTGAACTACTACATATCATATCTACCCAGCCCACTTAAAAAAAAAATCAAACGTTATCTTCTTCCTTGAAAATCTGCACACACACTCTCTCTCTCTCTCTCTCTCTCTCTCTCTCTCTCTCTCTCTCTCTCTCTCTCTCTCACAGAGTCTGCACAACCATTTTATAAATCGACCAAAGAAAATAAAAGTGAAAAAGCTGACACAAGGTACAAACCACACCCTCGCAGTGCAGACGAAGAGGTGTCAAACGACGAGGTTCGGCGAGGGGGTCATGGTGTGGCGAAGAAGAACGGCGAGCCGAAGGTCAAGTAGCTGCACCTTCCGCTCTTAGTTAAATTTTTGGATTAAAACACTTAACAAACTATTCATAAGTTTTGCATAGGGCCTTCCTTACTTCAAATATGACTCCGCATTCAAAAATAATGAGTTTATTCATAATAACATGCACTTAGGTATTTAAAAAAGTTACAACTTCAAGATTCGTGCAACACCAAAAATTCAAGAGGCTTTCCTACTAACGTTCAAATTGATACTACAAATAATAGCATCGAGTATTCTTTTTTGGTTTGTTTAACATAATCCAAAGTAATTCTCTTTTGGATTAAAAATGACTGAACTGCCACATAATTAAACTTAATTTAATAATGACCATCAAAAGAATTATGCTTTTGATAGAGAATCAAATTTGCATAAGTGAGGATATAATTTAGTGAGACATATAGTTTAAACTTAATTTAATAACAACCACTAAAAAATTTATGCTTTTAACAGAGAATCAAATTTGCAAATTTGCACAAGTGAAGCTATAATTTAGTTCATTGTATCTCACTGTCTTTAATTCAGTAAGTAAAAGCTTTTTGTACATGTTAATATGTTTTGGATTTTAATCGATGTTAATATATACTTATAAATTGGGTTTTTCTAACTTGTGTCATAGTGGCACAAGCTTAGAAGTGTTTAATTAAACAAATGTTTATTTGAATACCTTACTTTCCATATAAAACATGCATAATTTTGGTACACATCATAAATTTAGAAAAGTTATTAATATCAACGAACATGAGAATGTGGTAATTTAAGTTCATTTAATGCCTCTTAACCTCTATCATCGTGACACAAGTTAGAAATTCTCTTAAAATTTTTAGATAAAACCCCATACGTGCACGGGTATTATAACTAATTCAAAACAACAAAACCACTAAAACAATAAAACGTGTCTAATAAAATACGTACAAGATATACTAATGTGGTTTTTGGATGTGTTTAAATTATAAACAAGTGTAGCATTGAGACAAATTGGTTAAAATCAACAATTTGGTTTTTTAATATATAAAAATAAATTATTCAAGCATACTCTTCATCCTATAATACCAAATTAAAACCAAAGATAAAACAAAACAAAAATTAAATTATTTTTTAATAAACAAAAATACATCATTCAAAAAATTAGAAAAATCCCGCGCGTGCGCAGGCATTATAACTAGTACATGAACTAAAAAACTTCCATTGCTCCTTTCAGGTTTCGAAACTTGGACATTGGCTACAAACACAAGGTATCTTACCAATGAAGAAGCAAAAGAACTTGTTATAACATTGTTTGCAATCTTTTTTATACACGACTTTAGCTTGCTGAGACAAACCAACACAATTTTGTCTTTGTAATCGAGGAGTCCTGAACAATCAAAAGTTATATTAAGCCTAATTTGCTATGTATCAATACAAAGTAATATAAAACAAAGGATTTTTTTTTTTTTTTTTTTTTTTTTTTTTTTTTTTTTTTTTTTTTTTTTTTTTATCATTCAGTAATATTGTTATTAAATGGATATGATAAATAAATACAGAAGGCCATATATGTGTACATTTTTCATTAGTGTTTATTGAAGTCATTTTTTTGTCCTAAGTATCGTATAAGTCGTAAGAACAACATTGTTTGACATAAAAGAATATATTGAAAAATGAAATTCTCGGATAAAACATACAAACACCATTCATATGTTATGTTTTTTTTTTACGAGAAAACTACCTTTTACGAAGCCATGTCATACTCCCTTATGTATTATGTTGACTCGTAATTTGAATATACGAAATTAGGACGTTTATTGTCTATTTGTGTCAAACCACTTTTCTAATAAGTTATCTAACTCTTAAATCATAGCGGAGTTTAGAAAATGTGAATACGATATAAGAACATATTACTATGCGTGGTCAGGATATTATGAAAACGATATAAGAAAATATTACATTGCATCTAGCGGATGATCTAATTGCAATTTAGTGCTAAACGAGCGGGGTACCCGCGCGTTGCTGCGGATATGTTGTGGTTAACATAAACTTGAAATAAAACGTTTGAAAAAAATTATTGCTGAAATGTTGTGGTTAATCTAAACTCGAAATAAAACGATTGAAAAAAATTATTTTTGTTATTAACGACTAAATTTGCAAAAGATCGATAAACGTAAGTACTATTTTTTAAAAGTTAGTCTTTTGAGACTAACTTTGAAATTAAAAATTAACCTGAGGTGGTCTAAAAATAAAATTAAAAGAGGAAAAAAAAAAAAAAAAAAAAAAAAAAAAAAAAAAAAAAAAAAAACGAATGAACAGAACTGCTACAGTAACATGCTACAGTACGGGCTCACAAAACTACTGTTTCGTCCACTGTAGTAAGCACTGTAGCTGCTACAGTGCTGCTACAGTAAACGTTCCCCTTTTAGTATATATAATAATATATATGTTGGGCCAACTTCCAAAACCAAAATGGGCTAGTGGGCTAGCCATTTCGATTTTGGAAAAAACTCATCAAGACCAAAATGGTGTTGGTTGTAAAATATCTATACATTTTTCCTCACGAGTATAAACTTCATGTTAAATTGTTTGGGTTTGATTTGTACTTTTACAAGGTTATTATCCGAAATAGTTTTTGAATCACATGTTTTAGATACATCAGTAGTAATCATAATAATATAACTCTATTAATTTTAAACGAAAACAAGCGAATAATCGACCAAAGAGGACAAGAAAACACAAACAGTAACAAAAAACCAACAAAATGATGAATATTTTTGAAACTATCAAGCTGGTGCAACAATGATCAAACGCCCACACATCACCTTTTTACACCTTCACCAAATCCATCATCAAACAACCGTAACAAACTAAAAACCCATTTTTGTGTAAAAGTTCTATTTTCATAAAAAGCTTTAAAAAAGTTTACATTTTACATTAAAATTCTAGAACTAACTACCTCCAAAACCCACCAAATCACACAGAAAAGCCCACGTCTCCTTCTTCTTTTGTTCGGTCAAGCGGATTAACAAACCAACTCAAAAGTGATCATTGCACGCATGAATGGAGGATCAGTGTAATAAGGCAACATGATGCTTTATTATGGGCAGTCTTAGCACAAAAAAAAAAAAAAAAAAAAAAAAAAAAAAAAAAAAAAAATAGACATACCAAAATAACAAAACAAAACAAAACAAAAAACTGGCTTAGAGTTAAAACTGTCGAGAAAAAGATGAAAAGAAGCAACAAACAAAAACAGATACAAAGAGACATCAGGATTCGAACCTTAGCCTTTAGTGTGAAGGCAAAGTAAGTCAACCACTGAGCTAATTTGTACATCTTGCTATTTATTGGTTTTAGTTTTTTCATATTGTCTTGATGATGCATGCTAAAAACAAACACGGAACAAACGTTATATAGAATGGATATAAAGCCCCTCAAAATAAAAATTGTAAACACACTGGCGGGGAAAAACAAAAGTTTGAAACCATTTGATCCTCCTCCTGTTTTCACATACACAAAAACACAGACAATAGAATAATGATAAAAGAAAAAAAGATGTCGCAGTTCAAATACCCTCTACTCCAACTGAAAGATATAATGAGAGAACTCGAGGATAACGGAATCGCAACCGTAACCGAAGCCAATCTCACTAAACCTAACTCCGATTTCGTCACCCATCTTTTCACTCGCCTTCTCCTTCACATCAATTGTCTCCAGTAATAATAATCATCCTATCTATTACTTTTATTATTTTAACTTCTTTTTTTTGTTGGTTTATTTTCAAACTTATATAAACTTATTATTATTTACTAGAACGGTACCCGCGCAATGCCGTGTGTTTATATTTTGCGTTATTTGGTTACAAGTTTAGTTGTCTTCATGCTTTATAAGTAGAGATATTAGAGATAGTTAAGCCAAATAATTTTAGTTTGAACAACCACCGCTTCCTAACAAACTTGCTTCCTAACAAATTAATTTTGAAATCTTTCCATAATAAGCAACAAAAAAGTCTGAATTTTAAGCCTTTCTAATTATAGAATAGTCCCAAATGCATTATATAGTAGTATAGATGGGGGTGTTGGTTTAAGCTTATATATGATTTCGCCTTATATTACATAATATGATGCCTCAAATTTCTAGCTGATTTTGAGACTTGTTGGCTTTGTTATAATATAAACAACTTATATAAGCCCATAAGACTCAAAATAATAAGCTGAAACCAAATAAGCTCATAAACCCAAACACCCCCTATGACATAAAAAAAGCTCAAAAAAAGAATGTGCCTATAAAAAATAACTAGATTGGGACATGCTTATTATCATTAAGTGTCTTATTTGAGATTAAGACAAAGTTGCGTCTTTCACCATACGGACAAGGATTTTAGTTTAGGTTACTCGGGACCAACACTTACGCGCCTAACTGGTATCTTTCATGACTTTTCCTTGACTGAATCCTTGTCTCTTCTAAGACTTTGGGGACACCTTACCACTAGGCCATCTTGGAGATGGTTAACATTCTATGTAACCTAAAACTCGTTGTTATAGATTAGATTGATGATTTACATAGGATTAATTTCATATATCACCCAAAGTGCAAATATTAAAGCATATATATGAAATTTCCAAATTTACCAAGGGGAGATATGAAAGGTATTAGTCAGTGTGTTTTTATACAAAATTAGCAATTCTAAACAATCTCTGGATAAGCAGTGAGTCAGGGACATACTTATTTCAAAATGCTTATTCTAAATATAACTAAATTATAGTAGCTTTTACCTTCTTATATACTACTGTAAAAGCCGTTAAACATGCGCAAATGGGCTATCTCATGATTTATTTATCCACCTTCTAGTTTTGTAAACAATTTTGAATGGCATAAGCAAATCCAAACACTATTATCTCAAGTGCTTATTTTGAATGCTGCTTATTTGCTCATAAACAGAAAAAAAAAAAAAAAAAAAAAAAAAAAAAAAAAAAAAAAAAAAAAAAAAAAAAAACGCAATTACAATTCACACAGACCAAACTTCAGATGTGAAGTAGCAAACTAGCAATAACACTCTCTCAAACTTTCAGTATACAAGGCTGCATCTAGTGCAGGGTATACGTAGTAGCACTCCGTATTTTACAACCAATTTTCTATTCATATTACTTTAACATGTTACATTTAAACTCACTTTTGCTGTTTTATATACCTTATTGCGGTCAAGTTTCTGAAATTCACGTTCAATTTTGCAGGGAAGACCATGGGCTAGTCGAGTTTGCAGACCTAGAACAACTTGACAATCCAGATATGCATGTTGATGCGGTGAAAATGATGAATTTGTATCACAAAATAAAGGAAGTCATTGTTGCTCTTAAGTGTCCTAGACAGTTCAATTTAAAAGATCTTGTTAAGCCTGAAGCTGATCGCACACAGTTGTTTCTTAGTGCTATACTCAACTTTTGCATTCACAGGTACGCCCAGAATTTTGTATTTTAGCTCTTGATATTTCTGTACACTAGTCTGTGGAAGTTCTGAGTTTAGACGGCTTTTTACTTGTGTTCTCAGATTGTTTGAAATAGGGAGTCAAATTGGATCTGTAAGTTGGGAATTTTGTCCCACATCGAGTGTTTTGTGATTAGGGATATGCAAGTTCAAACACACACAATGTAATTTATGTTTTCTATAAAGCTACTAAGAAAATAACCAGATTTGTTTAGAGAAAATGATGACTAAATGACCCAGAATTGCCCATGCTTGATATGAAATAGAATCTAGACTAAAAATGACACGATTTTTGTATGAATGGTGATGTGAGTCTTTTGCGTTTCTTATGCAATTGGTAGTGAGTATCTTGCAGTTTCGATTTACAAAGGTGTTTGGGATAAGCTTTTGCTTAAGAGCTTATGCATCTTTAAAAGGCCAAAAATTTTGTAGCATATGATTGCTGTGCATATTTTCCTATCCTAATATCTACTTTATTTATAGGGCTTGAATGCTATTGTGTTACCAAAATAAGCTTTCTTAGTTTATTAAAAAACTTAAGCTTAAGTCAACCCAAACACCCCTCAAGTATGGGTCCGTTTTAAGTTGGAAGTAATATTCCATTCTAACTATGAGAGCATCTGAGTAACTTGTTATGTTGGATTTAAACATTATAGAGAAAATAGAATGGATATGCTACAACCGATTGTGGGTGAATTTGAAGTTCTTGATGATCAAGGACGAGAGCTGGATGAAAGAATATCACAGGTTGGTCTTAGAATTATATTTTGCTTGGTTAAATAATCAGACTGAACTAAATGAGCCATCTAAAGCTGTCCTTTTTTATTAGTTAAATGATGAGATATCAGAGTTAAATGAAGCAAGAGAAAGGGAGATGCCTTTTGTTCAAGAAATCGAAACCAAAATTAAAGAGATGCAGCAGGAAATTACGGCTCTTAATAATCAACAACATTCCTTGAAGATTACGATTAGAAACAGGAGGGAGGCGTCTACGGAACTGGATCAGAAGGTATGTTTGTTGGTGCCTGGACTTTAGATTCAGTATGAAGTGAAGTGCATGACTGCCGAAACAGCTTGCTGTTGTACTGTTGTTTGTATGCTCAAGTAAACGACAGGTGCAATATTATTCAGTTCACTAAGAATGGACATGTTGAATCATGGTGCTCAATTACACAACAGTTGATACTAATAGCTGTATAATGCGCGTCATATATCAGGAATGAAATGTGTCGAATTCTGTTGTACTTTAACCCATGATCACAAGGTTTTAAAAAGGTTATAGTGAGCTAAGTTTTGATTTTCTAATTTTTGAAGGGCAAAGTACCTGTATAACCACTAATCATTATACATGAGTTATGGTTAACCCATATTAAACTCTCATCTTTCACACTTTATGCCAGTGTGCTAATGCAGCTATTTAAAAAATGTATCATTAGCTATCTCTTACTTTTACCTTACATCAGTGAATCTTTAAATTGCTATATCCTTGTTTAAAGTCTTACAGTATCGTACGGATTTTTTCAGATTTCTAGTGCAGAGTTTGCTTTGGTACAAACTGCTCAAGAAAATCGCAGTCTGCGTTCCAAAATTGTTCAATCTCCCGATAAACTGCAGGTATAAACAGAAAACTCACAATTTTCAATCTGAATTCCATTTGCAGTTCATGAGTAGAAGTGGCACAATATCCCATCTGAATTTGTTATTTTGTTTAAATAAATCCACAGTTAGGCAAAAACATTTATGGAAGATCTGTAGCACATAGGCAAGTGTTATAAATTACATCATTGGGACTCACTTCTTACAATGTTTGCCATCTTCAAATTAGTTAAAATAGCATCTTAGAAGATAAAAACACGTTAAGCCTCTTTTATTTAACACATTTATCATGTTTCCTGGCGATAGGATTTTTAAAGAGCATATTTACAAATCATAGCAGTAACTATGGTGTTTTTATTTATTTCGATAGGCACTTTCCGTTTGTTTAAAGACACTGTTAAGGGAAACCTATGAGCTATTACAATGCGTATTATAATTTTGAACATCCCATGGATATGTCATATGCTTGTGAGAATCAATGTACAAGAAGGAAATCGTTTTCAACATAAAACAACTAAGTCAGTCAGGGCACTAAGAAATGTTGTATTCCAGTTGTATATACTATTTGTCAAAGTTGCATGTGATGATCTAGAAGCGCATAGTTACGTGACAAGTAAAGTATAACATAGGTTAACATATTTTTGCTATTTGGGTGAAATTGGTTGGGTACTTGGGTATGGGACAGCCTAAGGTATTGTTAATTCCCAGATATGGTTTTCTAACTAAAGTTTCTAACTTTTTACATTTCTCTCTCAAAATGTTTGTTGATATAACAATTCAAAGAGGACACTCGAGGAGAGAAAAATAGCTCAAGTTGAGGCAAAGGATGCAGAAAGAGCGGCGATGCAGTCTTTTCATGAACAAACTGCCACGGATGAAGTATATACAAAGGTATTTAGTCCTATATGCTATACTATCCGTTGTTGTTACTTGTCATCGTGGTGGTTAAATAAAGAGGTTGCCAACTTAGTGTCCTTTTTAACAGAGGATTCTGGAATGCTCTTAGTTTACACGGAGTATGTCCTAGGGTCTAACTTGTGCACTTTCTTTATATTCGTGAGCTTATTGTATATGAAGTTAGGCAATTACATGCAAGAGAACAGAGCCATATTGTCATATTCATAAATTGATCGAATTTATGTTTTCTTGTTCTAAACTCCAATGCCCTATGTAAACTCCGATATATAAGACCATGGAGGAAGTTATCTGTAGCCTACAACTCAAGCCTATTAGGTGTTTAACTGTTGCACGTGTCATCTGTTGCACGTGTCATCTTTTATCTAAGTGGGATTATCTTCTGTTTGCAATTAGACAGAAATACCAATGTGCTTGCCTATCTAGTTTACGTGTATATATATAATAACCACTTCCCATGTATGTTCTTTTGCAGGCTAGGAAGAAAATGACCAAGCATCTGTCGCAAATGCAGACATTACAAGAGCAGGTTCTGTTCCATTACAGCTATCATGTTCTTTATTGTCATGGTTTTGGTTTTAATTGTATGGAGGATTGGGCAATAATTGAGTGTGAACAAGTTTTGTTATACCTCTAAATTTTCTTCAAAGATTTATTTTTTACTGCTTGTATTCAAAAAAAAAAAAAAAAACTAGAGCTAGTAAGATGGTGGGTCAAAACGAGTCAATCTTCTTACAGGTAGAAACAGGCGGGGTTGGGTTCATCCACCAATCTTTTTTCTCCATTTTATTCTCGATAAATGCTACTTATTTCAGTATGATTTAAATAGAATATTTCTACAACTATACAAGTATTTGAATGAAACAATTGGAGGGACTGTATTCTTTTATGTATTAAAAATAGACATTACTTTCAATTTCATTGACGTTTTAGCGAGTTAGCTTTTTTTTTTTTTTGATCTATCTGACCTTTTTATAATACAAATTGCAACCCACATCGACATATTCAGAAGTAAACATGTTGATTGCCTACCCTTAAAAAATAATTCTTTGAGGCATATCTGTTCTTGAATAGGTGAACGAAGCCAAAAAGGTTGAGAAAGATGTCAAGGTTCTGAAAACTAAGAACAGTGATGATACAGTGTCAGACAAATCACTTGAAGCCAAACTATATGAAAAGCAAGGCAGAGGTAGTTCTTGTCTATGAACTTAAGTTACTCAACTTTATAAATCAACTAAAACTTAAAAGTTGCATCTTATTTTTCTTTTTAGTGGATCAGCTAGAGGAATTACTAAAGCAACTAGAAAAAGAAAAAGACCTCAAGTGTGAAGAAGCTTCCAAAGAACTAAACAATGTGAGAGCACAAGTGGAATATAATAGGCGTGGTTTAGAACAAAGGGAAATGAACGCAGAAGCTCTGGTTTCAGAGGTATAGAAATTGTCTACCGATAAACCTTTTAAATAATAATAAATTATCACCTCTTTTTTCTTATATTCTTTAAAACCTGTTAGGGGGCTGCTATAAATAAAAATGTCATAGAAGTGAAAGATTCAGCAACAGCTAAACAACAAATATTACTCGCTAAAGAAGACGAGATTGCTAAAGAGGTAAAACTTAAAAGTCCTTTCAGTTTCTTCCTTGTAATTTCATTAAATGAAATACTTAATACTTGAAAAAAAATTATTTGATCAATTGTATATATACTATTAAAATGTAATCCAATCTGTAATAGGCATTGTATATTGGGGCAAATATCAAAAAAATGCACTATACTTGTCAAAAATAGTACTTTTATAGTTTTATGTATCGAACTTTTTTTTTTCCTCATTCATGTACTAAACTTGCATTTTTTTTGCCTCTTTTATGCATTTCCTTACAATTTTATGACATTTTTGACCCTGGATTTTCAAAGATTTGAGGGGCAAAATTGTCCCAAAGTGCGTAAAAGTGGCAACAAATTTGAAGTTTAGTACACCAATGAGGAAAAAAAAGTTCGATACGTAAAAGTACTATTTTTGACAAGTATAGTGCATTTTTTTGGTATTTGCCCTTGTATGTTGCATGCAGTTTTTGGAGTACTCAAAATCTATGGGGCAGTTGCTGATTCGGATGGAAGCAGGAGCAAATGACTTTTGAGACAGGATGTTTATGTTTTGTTTGATAATGCTTTCTAAGATGTTAAATGTTTGTTAATCACTTAATGCTGGAGCTTGAGTTACATCTTGTGACACTTGACAAAGATTGGAGAGCTTATGTCAGTTTATTAGTTTGTTTATACAGAGTGAGACTGACGGAGATCTCAGGCTATGGTTTTTTGATCGGATGCGATATTTTGACTCATTTATGGGTCACTGGGTTGATTTGTGTTAATACTCTTGTCTAACTCGTTAATGGCTATTACGAAATCTAAAGTTTGTCTAGTAGACCTGTGAAAATCACGGGGTAGCACTGGGTTTATGATTTAGATTAGTTATACGCTTTCTGCTTTCATTTCTGATAGTTAATTCAATTTAATAATTCTTACAAAAAAGTTCTAAGTTAAGAGAAATATGTTAAAGTTATGAACCTAGAGTCTAAAAAAAGCATTCAAGTACTCATGTAATTTATTATAAAAAATTAATTTAATACTATAATTTTAACCAAAGTAGCTTCAATTTTAACTTTTATAGGAGAATAACAATGTTATAATATAAAGTTGACGTTCGTTTTGTTGCTCTAATTAGCTGCAACTAAGTGTATTTAGTTGATCAAAACTATCTAATAAATTTTTTTTCATATGATGGATGGAAAACTGAAAAATTTAGTCACACTTTAAAAAAAAAAAAAAGTGAAATTCTTACTTTTAAATTTTAACTACAAAAATAAAAACCTCAGTAGCTTTTAGTTGTAGATTTTTTTTTTTTTTTTTTTTTACTTTTTCGTTTTTAAATTTCTTGAAAAGGGAAAATTGTTTTTCTTATTTAGAGAAAAGTGAAAATTTGTAAACCCGTTTAAATGGAGTTATGTTTTCCTTTTGAAACGATTACCTTGGATTGCGACAGTGGGCACGACAGCGATGATGGAAGGTGGAGATGTTGCCGACCTTAAGGAGGTGTTAGACTCTAACTTGGAGACCAAGTTACAAGTTAGACTCCTTAACTTGTGGTTCATTATTCACTAATCCTTGCTCTCCTAACCTTAAGAAAAACCGATCCTGTCCCTTTGTTCCCTTGAACGAACGGCCACCATAATCCCATAGGGATTCTTGATCGTTTTTTCCATCTAGCAAACTGATAAACACCAATAGGGATCAATGAAGATCCGTTAAAGGATTCTAATTGGTTTGATTAATCCAGAAAAAATAATGGATCAATGAAATTGCAATTAGTTATCAAAGGCGGGAAAAGTTGTTATTTAATATGTGAATGATTACAGAGTAGAGAAGAAGTGAAATCACAATTACTAGCTAAACTAGAAATGAAGAACATAACAACTATTTAAAGACTAGTTTCCCGCCAAAGTTAGTTATTGGCTGTTGGAGTGTGTCACGTGCACCTCACACGGCTGGTTATAAACCATTTGTGTGCCCCTCACGTGCCAAACAGCTTATCTAACTTGTTGACTTATTGACCATCACTTGTTAGCTTATCAAGCCACCTTCCTTAAAGAAACAACTTGGCCTCAAGTTGTGCAATCAAATTCAGGAAATCTTTGTTGTGGCTTAGTGATTGACTCCCAAGTACCATCCTCTATTGTACCATTTGCCCACTGGACCAAAACATAAACCTATGCCACATTGCCTTTTCTGGCCAATCTCCTATCCAAAATGGCTAAAGGCTCCACCATAAACATACCCATACCGTCACAAGGTGGTAGACTGCCACTTGTTTGATTTGGACTAGGATGTCTGCATTTCTTGAGCTGAGATATGTGAAAAAAAATTGTGTATTTGAGACTCAAGTGGCAACTCCAGCTTATAAGCTACTTGTCCCACCCTTTGTACTATCTTGAAAGGCCCAAAGTACTTAGGTGAAAACTTATTCTGCTTGCCCTTCCTTACTGTCAACTGCCTGTAGGGTTGTAATTTGATATACACCCAATCACCACACTCAAACTCCTTGTCTGTTCTATGCTTGTCATGATGAGACTTCATCCTGTCTTGAGCCCTTTTAATATGAAATTTCAAAGTTTCCACAGCTGTTTCTCTTTCTCTTAAGGTCTTGTCAACTAATTCCACTATACTTTCTCCCCCAATATATGGAATGTGGACAGGTGGTGGCTTACCATACACAGCTTCATAAGGAGTGGTATGAATAGCTGTGTGATAGTTTGTGTTGTACCACCATTCAGCCAAAGGTAGCCACTTACACCACTAAGTAGGCTGTTTACCACACATAAATCTGAGGTAACATTCCAGGCACCTATTAACCACCTCAGTTTGGCCATCTGATTGTGGATGATATGCAGTAGACATGTTCAATTCCACCTTCAATAACTTAAAGAGGTCTTTCCAAAAGAGGCTGAGGAAAATCTTATCTCTGGCTGACACAATATTCTCAGGCAACCCATGTAGTTTGTAGATGTTGTCTAAGAATACTTGAGCCACATGAGCAGCAATAAAAGGATGAGAAAGAGCCATGAAGTGAGCATATTTACTCAACCTATCAACCACCACAAATATGACCTCTTTACCTTGTGACTTTGGCAATCCTTCAATAAAATCCATTGAGATACTGGTCCAAGTACTGGTAGGAATGGGTAAAGGTTGCAATAAACCTGGATAAGCTTCTAAATTTGGCTTACACCTTTGACACACATCACAACTTCTGCCCAGTTCTTAATATCTTTCCTCATTTTCTTCCAATAAAACATTGAACATAAGTTTTGAGTTGTCACCTTCACTCTTGAATGACCTCCCAGTGAACCATTATGTATTGCAGCTAGCAATTCCTACTTCAAAGTCTCATCATTACCCACAAACAACTTGTTTTTTCTTCTTAATTGACTGTTTGACCAAGTATAATGACCCATTTTGTTTGCATTGGCCTGCAACTTAATAGTCAAATCTTTCAAGGTATGATCTTGCTCCCAACTTGCCACTATCTTATCATACAGTGTTGTGGTAATACTAGAAGTACTCATAATACTCAACAACTCAGCAGGATTCTGCATTCTTGACAAAGCATCAACAGTCACATTGTCTACCCCTTTCTTATATACTATCTCATAGTCAAATCCCATGAGTTTTGGCAACCACTTTAATTGAGCAAGTGTTGACATTCTCTGATCTAACAAGTATTTCAAGCTAATATGATCAGTTTTAATCTTGAAATGCCTGTCTAAAAGATAGCTCCTCCATTTCTCCAAAGCTTGTACCACTGCTAGAAACTCTTTCTCGTAAGTAGACATCAAAGCTTGTACCTGAGTTAGCAGCGTATACAAAGCTACAAAACAACTTTTGCTTAGATGGAATATTCTCAATAGCAATTAACATAACTTGTCTAGTCATATGAACCACCATAAGATCAACTTTATTTCTATCCCAACCAATTAAAATCCTACATCCAGCAACACTACAAGAACTATTAGAGACCCATTCCCATCCTCCAAAAGCAATATCAGCAACCTTACTTAAAGAGGCAAGACTTAATATGAGTTTCTACAATCCCACATATACTAACCTTTTCTTCCCTAATAAAACTCAATACATCTTTTTGTTTTTTCTTTTTATTCATACTCCTAATATTCCATATAGCTATGTTGAGATCTATCATTAAACTAAAAACACAAGCAAACTACTCTTAATGTAAAACAGTAGAATCTTTACCTAGAACCTCATCAGCACTTAAATCTTTTGCACTTCCTGAAGTTCCTTCCAAAACATCCTCTATATCCCCATTCTTGTCACCTGCATCTTTCATTCTATCAACTTCTTCTTGTTCCTTAAAGTATTTCAACATATCAGGAGTCCATTTTTTGAGATCAATTTCACTTGGTTGTAGCTTCTTATCAAGAAATACATCAACAATACTTCTTCCTTTTAACTGTTCTATCTCAGTATTCTCATCCTCTACATTTTCTAACACTCCATATATGTTCACAACTTTTATTCCTACCTTCTTCCTCTGGTTTAGGTCCTTTTTTCCTTTGATCCTCATTATTACTATTATCTACTTTCTTGCCTTTGTCTCCATTATATACTCCAGAGTTATTTCTCCTCTCCTGGTATTGACTCCTGCCCCTATACCTTCTATTTGCCACATAAAAACCAGTGTTATTTCCTACTTTCTCTTGTTCATTCCTCTTCTTATCTAACTCCTCTTTCTTCTTTAACTCTTGTGCAATTTCTTCCACAATTTTAGTTCTCTTCTGACACTCCTTAAAACCATGTCCAAACACATTACAATGCTCACAAATTTCTGGTTTACAAGCATAATCAACTTTAACTCTTTTTGATCCTTTCATTACATTATTCTTATCTCTGTATTGTATTAAAATTTCTTCCTTAAACCCCTTTTTCACCTCAAATTCCACCAAAACTCTAGCAAAATCCACTTTCCCCTCACCAAACTAACACCTCTTAGCAGTCATACTATCCATAATCAAAGGTTTTCCCAAACTGCTAGCCAAAGCACTTATCCCCTCATTGCTCCAAGCCTCTAAGGGTACATTGACTAAATTCACCCATAGTGGGACAGATGTTTGTTCAATCAATTCCATTCCCATAGTTGGATCCCATTTACTTACCACCAAAGGCTTATTGTTAACCAACCATGGACCTAATTCTAGCACCTTATTCATACCTTCTTCATCCCTGAACTTAAACAAACACATCCCATCAACATTCATATCTATATCCTCAATGCCCCATCTACTCCAATCCTTCTTATATTATACCTAAGTTCATGAACATTCATCTTGTAGCCAATAAAATGACCCCACACACAATCAATTTCCATTGACTACTCCCCTTCTGGACCAAATCTTCATCAAAAATCACAATTTCACTGCCTTCATTACTTATCTCAGTAGGAACAAAACTCAACCTATTATCCACAGTTCTAGCAGTGTTACCCTGTGTCTTATTGTATCTACTAGTATTATCAGAATTAACAGTACTTTTAACACTATTCTTATCCATAATATTCACCTCATTACTCTTTGCCAATAGCACTAGCAACATTAGTTGCACTTGTAACACATTCAACATCAGGCACCTCAACTTCCTTTTGATAACAAGTTTTTACACTACGCGGTACGTATAAATTCATGGGGTTTCCGTGCACCCAAAAACTTTCTTTTGTTCGGTAAAGCATATGGCCGAATCACACAAAAGAATATGGCCTAACAAACTCAAAACCCATCGAATTACACAAATGAAACTCTTCTTCTTCTTTCGTTCGGTAAAGCATATGGCCGAACAAACTCAAAAGTGATTGTTGCACACATGGATGGGGATTTGTGTAATAAGGCAGCGCGATGTTTTATTATCGGCAAAAAAAAAAAAAAAAAAACTAGCTTAGAGTTAAAAATATCAAGGAAAAATTGAAAAACGCAGTAAACTGAAAAACATACTCAGAATAGCACTTGGGTTTCGAACCTTTGACATTTGTTGTGAAGGCAAAGCAACTTAACCAATAAGCTACACTGTGTATGTGGTCATGTTAGTTTAAATTATATTTGTAGCTAAAAACCAAACAATACTTGTATTGAACAATACAATTTACTGCTCGATAAAGTGTTATATTTATTAAATAAATTGTCTTGCTGAACAATCAAAAGTTGTATGATGCCTTATTTGTTAATTGCTGTGTATAAATACAAACTAAAAGAAAAACGAAGCTTATTATTTACTCCAGTATTTATTTATTTATCGTTCAATAAAATTTCATGCATAAACACAAAAATTTCATGCATAAACACACAACTTTTTTCGGTCTAAAAGATTTAACTTATATATACTGAAGTCATTTGCATTCATCTAGTCACATGAGCAAACCAAATAGTATATTCTTAGGCAATGTTGCAAAAATCGGTCAAATTGGCCTTGTAATCGGCGATTACAAAGTGCACGGTCTTTCACTTTGTTGATTTTTACAAGGTAATCGGCCTTGTAATCGGCGATTACAAAGTAATCGGTCTTGTCGGCGATTACAAGGTAATCGGCTTTGTAATCGATTATTAATCGCTACAATGCCTTCAACCGCCTCACTACCGACTCACGATTTTTGCAACATTGATTTTAGGTCTTTTTTCCTTATTCTTTTGTCGTAAAAACAACATTGGATGATACAAGTCACGATGTAGCTATAATATTTCGATAGGTGAGGCTCCTACAAGACATCATAGTGTAGTTTGGAAAATGTGAATGCGATGTAAGAACATTTACTATGCGTACTTAGGATGATACTGAAAATGACATATGAACACATAACAATGCATAATGAAAGGGCAATTCCATATATACCCAACACAAATATCATAATTTCATATTTGTCCTCACCAGTTTTAACCACGGTAAATACTTTAGGTTTGATTTGTTACTATAAAAAATAATCTATTAGAATCACATGTTTTACGTAAATTAATCATCATAATAACACTATTTTGATAATTAAGAAAAGATAAACAAGCAAACATTAAACCAAAGAGGTCAAGAACAATAAGAAAGAAATCAACAAAATGTGTTTCGATGCTATAAACACAAAAATCAACAACGTAACGAAATAAAAGTCAAGAAAAAGAAATACTTAGAACAATAAATACAAAAAATGGAAGATAACTACATAGTCTCGAACATTTGACTTTGGCTATCAACCCAAAATAACTTAACCATAAAGCTAACTTCCATCTATACTTGAAATGTGTTTCTTTTTCTTTATATTAATATACTTGTAGAATGAAGCTTGCTAAGAATAAATCAACAGTATTTAGTAGAGCTATACAATTTAGTGCTAACTGTTTGATAAGGTGATATATTTTTTAAAATTATGTTGTCTTTGTAGTTGCTGAACAATCAAAATTATATGAAGCCTTATTTGATTTTTATTTTTTTACCATTCAATGATATTGTTTTAAACCGAACAAGTGAACATGATAAATATGGAAATCCATCATAGTGCACAATTTCTATCAGGAATATGAAACTTTACTAGGTCTTATTGATCGACTAGTGTAAATTGGTAACTGCATACACTGAACACACAAACAATCTAAGACATTAGTTGGCATGATTTATCTGATATTTATTAACCGAACGCTTATATTTAAATGATTACATAAAAGATTACTAGACTAATTGCTATCAATATGATAATATGTTATACATGCTTGAACAATAACCAAAAGATTAACAATAAGAAACCATAATTGTTATCAAAATGATTATGGTATAGATTCTACGTTCTTCCCACCAGTGTAAACTTTAGGTTTAGTTGTTCTGATTTGATTTGTAGCTTTTAGTCAGTAATTATCCAAAACAATATGTTAGAATTACTGAATTACATATAATATCATAGTAACATCAATGATAATAATAATAATATTTTGATAATTAAAAAGGGAAAACAAGCAAAAATTAATAAAACAAAGCAAACAAAACCGAACTATCAAATTAAAATGATGATTCGTCGGAAACTATAAGCCAAAACGTTAAGAAAATAAGAAAACAAAAGAACAAGGAACAAAAAATTCAAGAAAAAAAGAATAAAACAAAAACAAATAAATGAACTAAAAACTTCTCTTGCGCTCAATTGGTTTCGAACCGTAGACCTTAGCTTCAAACGCAAGGTATCTTACCAATAAAGCAAACAATGAAAGCTGTTATATTATTGTTTGCAATATATTTTATATTTTTACAATAGTTTGTTAGAGACAAAACAAAATATGGAACGATACCAGGCGTTTTTTATATATAAAAATATTTTGTCTTTGTAATCGAGGAGTCGAAGTGTCGAACAATCAAAAGTTAAATTAAGCCTATTTTGCTATTTCAGTTAACTAGTTATAATGTCCGCGCACGCGTGATTTTTTTTTAAAGTTTTTTGAATAACATATTTTTATTTATTAAAAAATAAATAATTTAATCTTTGTTTTGTTTGATTTATGATTACAGTTTTTAAAATAAATAATTATATTTTTTAAAATTATAGCTTTTTATTATTAAATATAATCATTTAAAATTTTTGCATTTTATCTATATTTTTTGTATTTATCTTCAACTTGTGTAGTATATATCAACAAAACGAATTTAGAAATTTATAAATTAAAAAATAATAATTAATTAAAATATTACTTAATAAAGAAATAATATTTTTTTTGAAATAGGAAAGTCTTCACTAGGGGTTTTGTTGTATTATATAAAAGATGTGAGTTCTTGGCCCAATGTTGTGATTTTGTAATTTTGTCTTACGTTTATTTTATTCGGATTGTATGCACTTTGTAGTGCTTTTTTTGTTTTCCTTGGGTCCTTTCCTCTTTAATTGTCTTGTTAGGACGTGGATGCCTTTACTTTGTAATTTGTTCTTGGGGTAGTTCTCGTAATATATATGTTGCCGTTCTAAAAAAAATAATAAAATACATTAATATTCTTGTAAAATGATTATGATAAATAAATACATAAAGCCATATGTGTGTACACTTTTTATCAGAGTTTATTGGAGTGATTTTTTTGTCCTAGGTATCGTATATGTAGTAAAAACAACATTGTTTGACAGAAAAAATATCCAAATACATACAAACACCATTCATTTTGTTATGTTTTACGAGAAAACTACCCTTGTTGGTGTGTGACTGTGTGGTATGAACTATGAAGCTCTATCCATACTCCCTTATGTGTTATGTTGACTCAGAATTTGAGTATATGAAATTACGACCATTTATTGTTTATCTGAACATGTTTTAGATACATCAGTTATTAATCATAAATATATTGCTCTGGTAATTTTAAAAGAAAACAAACGAACAATGAATCAAAGAGGATAAGAAAAAAAGAACTAGTAACAAAAAACCAACAAAATGAATAAACCCATCAAAGACACATGAGTTTTTTATACTTTCACTAGATTCATAACCAAACAACCCTAACAAAAACCACCAAACCAAATAAACTACAGTATATATGTAGTCATAGTATGGTTTAGATTATATTTGAAGCTAAAGCCAATACAACACTCTTATATAGAACAGTACAATGTACTGCTCAATAAGGTGTTACATTTTTGAAATAGGTTGTCTTTGTAATCTACGTGTCCTTGTTGAACAATCAAAAGTTATACGATGCCCTTATTTGCTAATTGCTGTGTATAAATACAACTAAAAAAAGGCGAAGCTTATTATTAATGTTATTTTATTTATCGTTCAATAAAATTGTTGTAAACTTAATACGATATATACGCAAAGCCATCATTATGTACCAACTAACCAACTTTATCAGTTGACATAAAATTTTATTTGATCTTAAAGATTTAGCTTAAATTATTAACTATTGAAACCAACGGTCTTAATCTATTGTCCCTGAAACACGTTCGCCGTTTGGATTGAGAAATATCCGGATGAGTGAAAAGCCATCGAACCTACATAAAAGTAATGGTTCGATCAACTCAACTACAAGTGTCGATGTAGCTATACTATTTCAATAGGTGAGGTTCTTACAAGGCATCGTACCGTAGTTAGAGCAATGGGCGTACGAGTAAGAACATATTATTATGCGTAGTTAGGATGATATGAAAATGACATGAGAACATGCAAGGATGCATAACAAAAAAAAAAATTGCTAAACTTGGAACCTAGTGCTAAACATATATGTTGGGCCATGGTCAAAATCAACTTCTGGGTAGTGTTCTGGCAGTTTGGTTTTTGGAAGATAATCATCAAGTGAAAAAAAGACTTAATGAACACATGAACAAGGTGGTATAAAAAAATACATTTGTCCTCACAAGTTTCAACTCTCGCTAATTAGTTTAGGTTTAATTTGTGTTTTCACATGTTTTAGTAACATCAGTAGTAACCAAATTGATAATAACATGGTGATTAGTGGCCGACCTAGAATTACAGTGTTATCAGGTACATTTCATAATATAAAGATTTGTAACACAAAATTTTTGGGACCAAGTTCTTTTTAAAAAGATCGATGTGTTTAACAAGTTTTTAGATTACGGAGGATAAATTCATAGGATTCCATCATATACCCCGAAAACCTTTTTTTGTCTGCCCGTATAGTAATAATTGAAAAAAAAAAAAAAAAAAAAAAAAAAAAAAAAAAAAAAAAAAAAGGTCTACCAAAGTGGACGAGAAATAAGAACCAATAACAAAGATACCAACAGAATTTCGAAACTATAAGCCCAAAAATCAACAACATAAAAAACGTTATAAAAATAAAGAAAAAAAGAAGTGGCTGGCTCCATGGTTTCGAACTTTTGACATAGGCAATACACATAAAGTAACATAACCAATGTGCCAGCTACTTTCTTCAAGTAATATATGTTTCTTTTTAATTATATTTGATAATTGTAGAATGAAGCTCGCTAAGAATAAAACGACAATATTTAGTAGAACTATAAAATTTACTTTTAACTGTTTGATAAGTTGATATTCTTTTAAAATTATGTTGTCTTTGTACTTGCTTAACAATCAAAATTATATGAAGCCTGTTTTGTCATTCTATCAGTGAATATGAAACTTTACTAGGTTTTATTGACTAGCGTAAATTGGTAACCACATACACTGAAGTACTGAACATACGAACAAATCTAAGACAATAGTTGGCATGATAATTGATATACCCATCTATTTATTAATCGAACACTTAAATTTAAACGATCACACAAAAAATTACTAGACAAATTGTTATCAATATGATACAGAGTAATCTATTTTATCTAATAAATGGGAAAACTGTACAAGCACACTCAAGCACCCTATGCAATTAATGTGATGATGTGTCTTGGCTGTGATTGGTCGATGTTGCATTCTTCTCTTTTAGCTTCATTCGGTTCTTGACATTCAATGCTGCTACGCTCCTCCTTCCACTATTTTTGTTAACTCATTAACACCACCAAAACAATTACCTAATAATTTTCAAACGCATATCATTTGAAATCAAATCATCCTCTCCAATTCAAATTATTCAACACAGTTAACTCATCTTCTTCACCTTTACAATCAAAGCCTTTTTCTTATTTTTTAATTGAAATCATATGACCCCGCTGCGTAATAAGTAAGTTTTTTTCTTATTTGGTTACTTTTATTTTGTACCGATCCATTATAATTTGTTTGATTTGAGGAATTACCAATTACATATTGTTGTATCAAAACTGCTTTTATGAATTGGTGGTAGTTTATTTGTATGAATTGGTTTTTATAAATATGACAAACTAATTGGTGTGAATGATTATGCTAATTATTGTTATTTTGTGATTTGTGATAAAATCAAATCACGAAGTTAAAGGGATTCCAATGCTCCAGTTCCATTCATGTTTCAGGTAATCTTTTTTAATTTTTTGATGAAAGTTTTTACGAATATATTGTTTTTTTAATAGTTGGATTTGGTTGTTTGATTTAGGTTTTTCTTTGATTGAGTTGGCTATAGGTTTCTTCATTTGATTTTGACCACAGTTACCGAACGCACACCAATAGTTTGATGAAAGGCTTGAAAGAAAAAGACATGCTTAATTTGTAAGTGATGCTTCTTTGTTAATACTAGCATTTAAGTTCTTATTCATGTTGTATCAATTTGTACAAGTATTTTGATCTCTTTCTTGCAAATTTTTTGAAATTAATACCTGTAGTGGCATATAAGTGCAACAAATAAGCACTTAAATAGAATCAATCTTAAACATTTCAAAAAAATGATATAATTGTTGTTGATTTTGCAATTAGATTAAACTGTGTTGGGCATTGTCTTTTGAAAGTGTTTATGTCGTAGTGGATAGTGTTTGTTTGTGCATATTCATTAAAAATAAGCAATCCAAATGTTTATTCTTTGATTTTGAAAATGTGTTACAAATATATAGTTTTCCCATGGAGGTAATATTCTTTTCACAATACCATACTAATAACTTTAATATCTTTATTTTAATAAATGTGTTACAGAATTCCTAAACGAAAAGTCACATATCATAAAAATTAACGGCTCAATTCGTAAATGGCTACATCAGCTATCTTTCTGCTGTTAAAGACTGTGAAATTGGGCGTAACATATGATAATGTAATGTAACTCATTGTATATCAATGTGCTTATTCTTTATATCTTGATACATAATTCTGAAAATGCTTTTCTTTTCTATGTTGCCTATTTTGTACTTTCCATTCTTTAGATAAACTTATAACTTGAAGTTGGTGTCGTGTATCACAGGGATACAAATGGTACTAATGTCTCATAAGAGTCCATCAGATAGAGGAATTTCCATGCCACAAATATGATCTTGGGCGATTCTTTTTGTACAATCTTTTGGTAAGTATTTATCAACTGTGGTGGATTATCTGATATGATTACATTTGGGTTTCTTTTGTTAGTTTTTTATTTTTGATTTTTCATGATGAGTTTTGGGTTAATTTTTTCATCTGTATCAATAAGTATGCTATTGTTTTGAGAAAGTAAGAGATTTTTTTTTTTTTTTTTGAGAAAGGAGTGTTTGGGATTTGTTCTTAGTATCTGCTGCTGTTGTTATGAGATAGTAAAAAAGTTTCTGAGAGTGGGGTGTTTGGGATTGGTTATTTGGTATCTGTATTTTGCGTGTTCTGAGGGTGTTCAAAATTGCTTATTTAAACTTCAAATCTGATTCATGCGCGTTTGCAGTGGGGAGGTAGAAGAGGGGACCATGATGACTGGCAAGATGCAATGGTAATTTTCTGATTTGAATGTTGAGACCGAAGGACTGAAGCTCATCATGTTGGTAACTTTGATTGTTTTCTTTTAGTTTTTATGTTAACTTTGTTCATGATAGATAATACAATATGTTTGGTTTTGTATTGCAGGCATCATGTATCAGAATGCATAGCAGTCAACACAAATTTAAAGCATATGCAACAAATCTCTTTTATTTAAAATAGAAGTTTTGGAGGTATGTATTTTGTTAGTGGTTGACAAATTTTTGATTTAGCAAATTGCTTATTACGAGTATTAGATTAGGTTGTGTTTACGATTGCATAAAAACCGCTTATTATTAGATTAGCCGTTGTTTGGAACTGAAAAGGAACATCAACCTATATAGGATTACACGTAAAAAATTTGCTTATTATCGAGCCTCATGGGTTCTGAAATTATAAGTTCCCTGATATTAGTCGAGTATAAGATGTACCATGTGTTATACTTTTAGCCATATCTACAAGAGCAATTTTATATACACATATTGTTAGGTATCAAGCGGATGGAGAATATGATTCACAGCTCAATTTAAGAGGAAATAAAAGAGAACCTGAAAATTTATTCACAATGAATGAACAACCACATCTTGCGTCTACTGGGCATCCTATTTTAGAACAGCCTGCAGGCAGGAGTCTCATATCACCTGAGCTCGCTACTGCAACACCCTTAACGACACCGTAGCACTTACGTTTTAGATGAACGATATTTTGGCAATGACTACGTGGGATTATGTCATAGTGCAAACGAACATGGTGTAATGAATATTGCGACGCCTGTAGGTATGCAGGTTTTTGTTTCCATTCTGTTGCGCTCAAACTTTTTTTTATCCATATCACTCTTAAATTGTTTATTTTGTAGCTGACATTCGCTTACATAATCATGCGCAGATGCCTCTTTCTCTTATAATCTACATGGGAATAAAAGATGATCCTAAAACGAAGTAACATATGATCAGAGTTGTGTCATAAAATGAGGGTCCGATAGTAGTCCCACATCAGTTACTTGTGACACTGTATCAGAAACCAATAACAACAGTATCTACCTTTAACAACGGTCTGTTACTAAAACGGCTATAGCATCCTTTTTATAATGACCATTAGCGATGTGTTGATGTTGCAAAAGAACAAGTGGAACTAATCAGTGCATCTGCTCGTGACCAGAAATGTGTGCATATTTTCTTATGTATAATTGGATTTTTTTCACGTAGTTGTTGTCTCTTTTCTATCTTTTCAATAATTATGGGTTGCGTAATATATTGCAGCTGTGCCTTTGTGTTGCAAGCTGGGAGGTAATAACATACGATCTGAAAACGAGGTGACGCATGATCGACACCGTGTCGCAAAACAAACTGCCAAAGGTATGAACAACTACTATTCGTACAATATAATCAGATCTAAAATCTTACTTTATTTTTTCCTATGCAGGTCGTTGAAACTAAAGTGTGGCGAAACTAACAGATGGATCTTAATAATGTTAGTGAAAAAAATAATATTTTCTTACAATTTAACTATATATGTTTAATGCACAATGTATTGATGTGTATGTGTAACAATTCAGTTGTTGTTACAGTGTTGATTAGGTTCACGATACTGATAATGCAAATCAAAAGGAGAAATATGAGGCTAATTTGAAGAAGGAGATTAAGAAGCTTTAGAGGTACATAAACCATATTAACACAAGGTTGCGGTCTTGCGAGATCAAGGATAAGAAGGTTAGCTTTTGATTTTCATTGTATTCATTGTTGTTTATTGATTATAATTGTTCTATATCAACGAGGATTGTCTAAGGCGCACAAGTGTGAAATATTGTTTGCTGAATATTAGTTGTTAAAATGTTTAGATGCTAATTGCGTTTCGATGAAACAGATAAAGTTATTTTGTTGCTTTGGACAGAAACAAACTGATTATGTTTATTTGCTTATTTGACTGTGAATAAGTAATTTGGGCAATGTATATTCAAAGTCATGTGTTAAACATGTCACAAATTTTATGTTTCAGGCCTTTTATGTGTCACACGGTTTAGCTATTTTGATGATGGAGCTGGGTGTTTTACTATTTATTAACATTTTTGAGAAATCTTATACGACTTTTGTTTTATGAACCTTGGACTTAATTATTATTTTGCATCTTATTTACAAATCAATACAGGATTTCTGTATGGGTTGGTTTGGGACTTTGGATTAATTCGAGCATTGCTAACATGGAATACTTCGTACTAATATATCAACGAAAACCATGTCATCACCATGTTCCTTTCTATTCTAATCAATTTTTCATAGGTTTGTCGGTGGATATCAATAAAGGTATATTAATAGATCAATTTATTATTATTATTATTATTATTTTTCATTTATTTTTTTTAAAAAAAAGGGAACAACATATACTATCTGTGCACAACTTAAACTTGATGGAACAAAAAGGCCTAGGCTCGATCTTAGTTTACAATAAAAAGTGTGGTACTAACCGGGAACATTCCTAAAGGTTGTAAAAGAGACCATTAGGGGCTTGGGGTCCTAACATTGCCCAATCTACATGTTTGGGTTGGCGCTAAACCCTGATCTTTATCAAATGCGAAGACTAAACAGACCGGGCTTTTGGGCTCATGTGGGAAGGACCTAGAATCGATCTCAGGCCCAGGTCTATTGTGCATCTTTGTTCAATAGTCACTTACTTTGATTCATTTTCCTTTTGGTGATGAGTCCCAGTTTCAAACTCTTGGATGAAGATTCAGATGAAGGTAATGTTATACCCTATACAATCCCAAATCCACAAAAAAAGTTTCAATTGAGCTTTTGAGATTTTGTATCAGACTATGTACTATATTTTAAGTTTAGGATCATTTTAAATCTGTTTATGTAGTTACCAAGCTAATTGTGCTTGCTACAGGTGATCATGTGGTTGAGATCAAAGACAATGATTGCAAAGTCATCATTGAGAGAACCATTTTCAATCACATACGTGAAAAAGCTAAGAGCTTGCCTTCCATGGCTCCCAAACCAACTACTAAATATCCGCCATCTGAAGATACATTAAGTCTAATTAGAAAGCGTACACGCGAGAGACAGCTTGCAGTCAGTTACAATACATTATCTCGAAACCTGACCGAAGATTCTAATCCATGTGAAGAATCAACTGAGACAGCCGGAACCACTTCATCCATTAAACTACACGAAGATACAATATTTAGCTCCATACCTTAGACAAAGAATCTGTATTCATACGCTACCTATGTTTTTACAGTCTCATTTTCTTGAACACACTTGGAAATGTTTGAAAATAGTGCAGGGTGTGTTATAGAATCATGGGCATGAATGGTGCAGTCTCATTTCTATTGTTATCTCTTTGTTTCTGATTAATGAACTCTAACGAATAGTCATTAGTAGTATATCAATAAACAAACTATTGTAGTAAGAGTACTAAAATCCCATAGTGGATTTGTCACATACTTGAATGGTTCAGGATGATGAAGAGGGTGCACTAATGGTAACTGATTTTATTAAGTTAAATTCTGCATTATCCTTTTGATAACTAATGTATGACATAGTTTTGGTATATGATATAATAGTCTTATTTACAAGTAAAAGAAAAGCTATTAATTCTAATACATAATTGTAAAGAAGCTTTATACAGCATGGTATCCACGTCTTTAACTTTTAACCTATAAACTCAAGCTTCGAACTAGATATATCAAATTATGATTATGATGTAATTTAAAAACCCCATGTGTCAAATTTGTTATCATTTCCTGAATGCTTTGGTGAATCATGCCTAATGTAAGAAGCTATCTTTAAATAACTCTTTTGCATTGATGTTTATGCGTATATATCAAGGTTACATTGATTGCTGTTAGTAGAAATTTTTAAAGTATCTTATTTAATCCTTTTCACGATGTATTGTACAAGTCTTTAAGGGGGTGTTCGGATGAAATTATGTAGGTTTGAAACATATAGTCGTCCAGGTACGGATGGAACCTATAAAAACTACTATAAATGTGGTATATAACGGTCAATAGGTATGTATGGTATACATATGACATGTTTTATGGCATTTTCTTATTTACATTTATTTTAATTCACAAAGATCTTTTACTTACACATTTTTAAAACTTATTAGGTGTTCATGTAATGGACCTTTTGTTGATGTATTAGAATGGTCATTACATATATTTGCTTCTGAAGACAAACAAATTGGAGATCATGAGGCAATGAACATTTATTACATAGATATTTACGAGCATTGTATTTTATACCATCATTCACTTATAACTTATTATTCCGTTAGAAGAAAATTTCATACCATTTACGTTCGTTGTTTTTTCTAACTTTATTCACATACTTAATTTTTTGATACATATACCCTCTAAAAACCCGTGGATTCCACGGGTCTATAAGCTAGTATGTTATATATGCACAAACAATAACCGAAAGTTTAACAATAAGAAACCATAATAGGCGAGTGTGCTCGCCGTATTGCAGTATTGCGCGCTTTTGGAAATAAGTCATCAAGAGTGAAAAATGATTGTGGTATAAATTAAACGTTCTTCCTCACAAGTATAAACTTCTGGTTTAAGTGTTCTGATTTAATTCGTAGCATGGTATGTGATTATCCAAAACAATGTGTTAGAATCACATATCATATTAACATTAATGATAATAATAATATTTTGATAATTAAAAAGGAAACCAATCAAAAGAAATAATCAAACAGGTCAAGCAAAATGAACCAATTACAAAATGATGATGTGTTCGAAACTATAAGCCAAAACATTAAGTAAATAAGAAAACAAAAGAACAAAAAATAAAAAATTCAAGCAAAAAAATGATATAAAACCAAATACATGAACTAAAAAAAACATCCGTTAATGCATTGTTGGTTTGGATCCTGGGACCTTGGACCTTGAATACAAACCCAAGATATCTTACCAACAAAGCTAACAATGGATGCGATTATAACATTGTTCGCGATATCTATATACTACATTTATAATGCATTTGAGACTATTTTATAATTAGAAAAGCTTAAAATTCATAATTTTTTCTTGCTTATTATAGAAAGATTTCAAAATTAATTTGTTAAGAAACAAGTTGGTTAGGAAGTTTGTTAGGAAGCGGTTGGTTGTATAAACTAAAATTATTTGGCTTAACTATCTCTAATATCTCTACTTATAAAGCATGAAGACAACTAAACGTATAACCAAATTACGCTAAATATAATCACACGGTACCCGTCGCCGCATTGCATGGATACCATTTTAGTATTCTATAATCTTATAATAGTTTGCTAGAGACAAAACAACACTATCATATGGATTATGGAACGATGCAAAGGTGTTTACTTATATCGTTTTCATAATACCCTAACTTTTGTTTTAATAACATATTTTGTCTTTGTAATAGAGGAGTCCTTGTTGAACAATCAAAAGTTATAAAACAAAGTCTTTTTTATTTGTTTTATCATCTACTATACTAATAAAACAGGGTTTTGAAAAGCAATACCACTCTTAAAATTGCTTAAAACCTGCCACCTGGAAATTAAACATGATCTAACGGTTGTGATGCTTTTCACCCTTCAAACATTTGACCAGGTCAATTTTTGGGCGGAATTCCTTTAGCATCCCTCATTTGGTGTATCCCCACATAAAAAAAAACACACACAATTTCTTTTTCTCAAAACCCTATCCCCCAAATCCTAACCGGAAAACGAAAAAACAATATTTGCTTCCACATCGAGATCAATGTCACACCCCCAAGATCGGGTCCAGCGGAAGCATACGTGTAGCTGGGGTGTAACTCAATCGGTAACACAACACAAGTACAAAAATAGTTTTCACTTTAATTATTTAGAATAAAATCGTTTAATCAAAATGTTGAATTTACATCGTTAAAAGTAGTGCGGAAGTAGGCCCTTAAAATAGTTAAAAATGGTCCCCATATAAATAATCAGAGTCTTCTATGACCATGTCAGGCCCTGCCAAAACCTCCTGTAGCGTGCCATAGGTTAAAACCTGAAAATACATGCTAAAGTGTCAACACGAGGTTGGTGAGTTCATAGAGTTTGTTTAACAAATAAAGTTTATAGAAAAATGATCACACAGCAAAGGCATCGTAAATCCACTCAGTTACAAGTCCCGCCATAAGAGACTTGTAACCTGTGTGTTCACAACCCACTGCCAAAAGTTATATGTCTGGTAGTCAAGCACATGTGGTCAATATAGTTCACGAATAAGGGCACATAGTACAACATAAGTCAAGGCCGCTCCGAACAAGGGAGACTTGAAGTCACTCAGCCACCTAGGCAAAGAATTATTAGTCACTCCACCGACTTGGTGAAGAATTATTAGTCACTCCACCATGGCGAGAATTATTAAGGATGCTCTGAACAGGAGAGACTTTATAGTGTTGCTCCGAACAAAGGAGACTTAGCACGCTCCACCAATAAGGTGAGACTTTAGGGTTAAGAACGCTCCACCAATAAGGTGAGACTTTAGGTCATAGCACGTACAGTACATTAAGTTCAAAAGTTCAAAACAAGTTATAAGGTCAAATGAGTTCAAAGGGTCAAGTAGTAATTTATGTAAAAACGAGCATGTATTCTCCCCCAAAACGTTAACAAAACAATTTAAAAGAATAGGGGCTATGACTCACCTGGTGCGGTAGCTACGATGACAAAAGTGAACACACAGAAATGAGGTACGATCTCTAACCGCAACCTAATATGAATGATAACGATCTACTTAGATCATGGAATGATGAAGAGAATATGCATGCACATGATACCTATACCACTCGTAACTTGGAAATATTAGTTATTATCAAAGTAAAATAGTTTCCATACTTAGGAAAATAAGTCCAAATATAGAAGTATATAACTTGTCGTAGTATATCGTATAAAAATGTTAGTGTTATATTCCTCGTCTTGAAAACCTTAAGATATCGTCTATTAGTCGCATAAATAAACCTTGGGTCGTACGTATTTCGTTAGTTAAAAATAAACTCCTTGTATAAGAAATCTAGAAAATATCTCATTTAGTACGTAGTTATATTATTTCTAGTAGTGACTAAATATATATATAGTTGTGACGATTTTAAAACATGTATAACTTGGTCGTTTTAAGCTCATTTTACTCGTTCTTTATATCCCCGGAATCGTCTTAACCTATACTAATATATTTTCGATAGCTCGGCCCCACTAGGTTACGTCTAACGTCTCTATTTGTCCGTCGAAACATGTCAAACAGCATGCAGTTTTTCAGAAATTAGTTTTCGTCGTTAAATTTACAAAAATCATATCTCCTTCGTTATAAACTCGTTTTAGTCCGTTATTTCGCCAAAAGCTTCGTTTTTAAAAGTATTTTCTAAATCTCTAGCCCAATGTTACCCGGAAACCCCTGAGTTTTCTGGATTGGTCGATTTGGGACAGTAGGTAAATATATATGTTTAAAATCCATTTCTAGTGTTTCAAACTAGTTTCTAATCCAACCAAACCACTTTCAATCACCACAAATCTAGTCTAATCTTACCATACACCTTCTTAGGGTGTCATGGGTTCCTAAACATCATAAATCAAGTGGATCTAACAAGGATCTAACTATAATCCATTTCTAGAGTTCAAAAGTTAGATATATATATATATAAATGAGTGGTATAACTAACATATGCATGTAGATCTTGAATGGAAATCATATGACCATAAAAATAACATGAAGAAATTATGGAAAAGAGTTTGACAACTTACATAGAAAGATTATAGAGCTTGGATGAGAAAAACCTAAGAAACCTTGAGTTTTTATTACAAAACTCAAACAAGGATCAACAAATGAGCTAGAATAAATCTTGATCTTGGAAAATATGGATTCTTCCTTTGTTGTTGTTCTTGGCCGTGTATGGTGAGAAGAAAAAGAGAGCAAAATGCTTCTCCTAACACAAGTGAATGGCTAGTTCTCCATTTATATAACAAATAAGTAGATATTTTGAAATAAAAATATATTTTAGTACATGACAATTAATAAGTTAGGAAAGTTTGACAAAGTGGTAAAGTGTTGGTGATGGTGTTCGTGTGAAACAAGAAAGAAAAGAAAATGTCCATGCCTCATTAAATGTTCTTGTCCATGGTTGTAAGATTAAGTTAGGTTTTGAGGTGTATTAGGTGTTACCGGGTACCGAGTTAACTAGAAATAAATTTTAACGGAACCAAATGAAATATATTAAAGTCATAAAAATTATAAAAATATGTTGGGTACAAGTATTGAGTGTTTGGGTGATTATCGTTTAGTTTTTACGAAAACCGTCGTAAATAAATTAGGCGTACGATTAAATTAAATAAATTTTCAAAACTCCGGGTAAATTAATATTATAATTTTTATAACATTATTATGAGTATAAAATATGTTAGGACCATAGTTGGGATTGTCGGATCAATTATTCATAGTAATAGTTTATAGGATAACGTTTATTAGGTAGATAACCGTACGTATACAGAAATGACGCAACTCATGCATAAACGACAAATTTTCTCCGGAGGTGAATAGTGTTTTATGAATAGTAAAATTTTTGAACGCTTCTCAGAATCACAAATTGACTCCGAAAAAGATGAATAGTAAAATGATGAATAGTGATCGATGAATAGTAACCAATGAATAGTAAATGTGAAAGTTCGGGAAAAGACCAGAATTTACGAGTTGTGACAATCAAAGGTTTATAAAAAGCGCAATCCCTTAATTTTCGTCAAAAAATCAACATAGGTATAATTCGTTTCAAAGGTATTGAATTTCAAAATTAAAAATTTCTAAACCCTAATGTAATTTTTGCTTTTTGCAGGTTGATGATATTTGTCTTGAATGAAACAAGCAATACTTAAATAACAGAAAAAGTTATGCTACAGATTAATCTCATCTTTTTTTCTTTGTCTGAAAATACTATGTTAGCCAACTTATTTTGTTGGTTTAATATTGCATATTAGGTGTTTAATGAAAGTCTTGAATATTTTTAAAATTTTATGTGTTGGTGTTGCATATTAAGTCTTAATTTTTATAGTTTTTTGTTCATGTATTAGGGTTATAGTGTTGAATATGAATTTGGTTTGTTTAACATACGATTCGTCTTTAGATTATTAGTATCAATCTGATTGTAAAATATGATGGTTTCATATGTTTTTATAACTACTTAGTACATTCAAAAGGTAACTTATTTTGCTTCACTAAACAATTAAGTGTTTGGCTTGAAGCTTATGTTATTCCATGTACTCAAAGTGTTTGATAAAATGCATCAATGATTTTATTTTTCAACTGTTGAAAATACTTTCGGTTTGTGTTTATAAATGCTATCGTATAATTATTTTTATCCGGTTTGCAGGTTTCAGATTAAGAAAAAAAAAGTTTAAGATCTACTCGTCTTCATTTTCTCATCATCAGCACGTTTTGGAAGTGTGTCAGGAAGTTTTTGTGCATCGGTGAGCAATTTTTATGCTTCCGTAAAATTCTCATCACTACATATATTTTAAACTTATGTATGTAATTTTGTGCATTTATACGTGATTGAGAGTCTAACGTACATCAAAAGCTAATTGATTAAGCGTACCTAATAAGGAATACTAAAAGTGATGAACATAATGCAATAACATGGTTGCAATCAGATATAGCAAATAAATTAGATGCACTGATATAAAACATTCTTTTATTGCACGTAACATCACAGCTTCAAGTTGAATACTTTGTAAGTTTGTAAGTTTTTGATATATTTTCTTTTCACCTCAGCATGGATTAAGATAGTAAAATCAATGATTGGTATCTGTTAGTTATATTTATGATGTGATAATAAATTTAGGTGGAATGATGTTCTTCCTGCACCTACAGTTCCTACTGATTCGGTGCTCGCATTATATATAGTTGAATATCATTATTATCAGCAATAAAGAAAAATGGCTGAGAAGGGAGATTGTATGTATGCATTTCCATTCTTTTGGTCATGAGTTTTATCATTTATGTTAATGTTAATTATCTGATATGCAGTACTCCGTACTAGATATTTGGTACACCTGTATTTAACACAAAATTTTGATGAGGATGGTATACAAACGCTGATTATCTATATATATATATACTTTTTTTTTTATTATTTTATATATATATATATTTTTGGAATTGTGTTGCAGGATTCGTTCTATCGTGGTTTGAGGGCTAAAGAATCTGAACCTGTCCACTAGTACAATTTTGAGCACCCTGGTAATGTTCTTATAAATATAGGGCGTGTCAGTTTTTATTTTACCAAAAAATGCTTACTCATGCTTTCATTTTTTGTATCCTTTTTGTAGACACTTTAGAAACAGATAAAATGCTAGAGTGCGGTGATGACAGGAGCACAGGACAATTGAAGTACCATTTTCATAAAGAAAGAGTTTCTTTGGTAGTTAGTCATATAATCGCTCTTGGATATGTTGTTATAGGTATGTGATGTTGTAGATGGGCATAGGCAGTATACGTTTGAAATAATAATTATATTTTTTATATCATAAATAGTCGTATCTGTTTTGTGCAGTTTATTTTCTCTACGAAAATTAATGGGAAGATAAAAGCATGGTTTTATGTTGTAAGAGTAGATTATGATGCTCCTGGCCGTTCGTGCACAACAATGGCATATAGCGCTGATGGAATCAGGTATACTCAAATAGACATATTGTAAATTCACGTCAAGTGTTTATTGGTTCTCAAATCTAAGGTACTTTTACTAAATTTTCTCTTGTGGAACGAGCAAAGAAGGTGAAGCCCACTTGGTTGAATGGAATGTGAGTGAACGAGCAAAGAATATGTTGTTACATGCATATGTTTGTTACCACATTCAGTATCAAAGTAGAGTCTGCAGTTTGACCCAATGTACTATGGATCACTTACATTTTGAGATTGAGTTCTGACTTTCTTAATTTTATCAGAATGTACCGCCTCCACCAATCCCTGGTTCGGCTCAACCAGAAACAACTATTTGCTTTCAACCACCACTTCCTAATCAGCAATCATAATATCCCTATTTATGAGTCCTGGCGGAGCTGCAGTTACAAAAATATGAAAGATTGGTCCCAACCAAATTTGACGCCCTATGCCCAATTGATGAGTTCTTTTGCATGAAACTCGCCAGGTCAACCAGGCAAATCCTCTACCGGTATCTCATTTTTTTGTATATAGTTCCATGATTGTGTTTATATGCATTTACATATGGTTTCTACTTTTTGTTTTACCGTGAAACTTGCTAGGAGTGAAATTATTAGTAAAATAATCATGTTAGACACATATATCCTCTTTTCTACATTTGGTTTGATCATGTTGGATGCATAGTTTATTATGGGATATTTCTATTGTTTGAGATTGCCTTCACTACCAATCTTTTGACCACTTCAGCATTGCACTTGGCTTTGCTGGTCCATCCTTTGGCCCTCCCTCAATCATTTGAGGAGCCCATGCATGTAATACCATCATGTTCTTTCTCTTCTACTAATGTTTAAATTTAAAACTAATTTGTTAAAAATCGAGTTGAATGCCTAAGATACAATTTAGGCTCTTTTAAGTTGTAGTAACTGATAACTCATGTTTTTCAAGTCAAATGATGTATGATCACACTACTTCCAACATGCTAATATGATTTTTTCCTGTATGTTGATCATTTGATATATTCTAGACAGATAGATTAAAGTATCATTAAAGTATCTTGAAAGCAACATAGTCATCAGATATATTTGAGAGGTGAACTGAAGATGTACTTTGTTTCTTCGCCTCACATGCCACTAGAATGACGAACTTGTCATGTTTGTGTATCAAAAAAAAAAAAAAAATTGCACATTACTCAATTAGATATCACAATCTGCGAGTTACATTCTGTTCATGGTATCAATCTCTTGGAATGTTTCTGGTATCATATTTGAAATTGTTAAGTGGTCTGACTTTTTGATTCGTATAGCCAAGAGTTATATATGTTCCAACAGGCTGCCCTTGATAGGCGCACTCACAAAACATGCATCTAATGCATACTCATGGTGACCCAAAATTTGTCATTCTACTCAAACTATATGGACTAAGGGGGTGTTTAGCATTGCGCTTTGAAGTTGATTATATGATAGTTTATGTTTTCAAGTAGCATATAATCAGAAGTTTTTGGGTACCTTCTCATTATTTCTTATTATTTTCTTAGGAAGGTTGATACTATTCCGTATTTCCATATTTAAATATGCGATCAATTATCTAACTAAATGCTATTCTTTTGATAGATTTTTTATTAATGCTTGTCACATACATGGCTAATTATTTTGATGGTAGCTGTTACGGCTTCTTTGCCATTTGGCATAAAAACCGAGGTTAATATTTCACCATCTGCTTTTCTTTCTACACCGACTGGTTTGAACAAAAATCAGTTCTTGGACTCTCTTTTTCTCCTTTTAACTCAAATGAAAGTTTTATTTATTTATTTATAAAGTTTTGGTTTATATTTGTGGGTCTTGATTATTAGCTAATGAGTTGTTTTTGTTTGTTTGGTTTGTGCAGATTGTTTTATCTGCAACAACCAGAGGCTTTACAAGGTTGGATTATAAAAATGAAAGAAACAATACTAATATTTCATTTCATTCACAAGCTACTAATAGGATGGTAAGCACTAACCTTTTTTTATCTGGGTCTAACCAATTGTCCAAACTATAACTTATAATATTTCATTTTGAGCCAATATGAAAAGGGAAACGCCTCATACGTGGTGGGTAATGGTGCATGTGTGTTCACCAGAAGCCCAAAAGGAGACAATCCAAATTGTGGCTGGATGGTTCAATAAAACAATACTAATACTTTTACAATGTTGTATGACACGGAAGTCTTAGATGTTTTTTATTTGTAGCAACTGTTTCAAGTGTTAGATGATTTTATTACTTTATTTTTGTTTTAAAATTATATTCGTTTAATATTATTGTGTCAACTATTTTACTATTTTTATCTTTTAAAGAATTTTTGGAGCTAGCCGCCCATCGGGCGGGCCTTGAAGCTAGTTCAGTAATATTGTTGTAAAATTAATATGATAAATAAACACAGAAAGCCATATGGGTGTACACTTTTTATCAGTGTTTATTAAGGTCATTTTTTTGTCCTAGGTATCGTATATGTCGTGAAAACAACATTGTTTGACACAAAAAATATATTGAAAAATGAATATCCTCTTCTTTTATGAGAAACTTACCCTTGTTGGTGTGTGGTATGAAGCCATGTCATACTCTCTTATGTATAAGAAAATGTGTATACGAATTACTACTATGCGTAGTCAGGACAATATGAAAATGATATAAGAAAATATTACATCGCATCTAACAGGTGATCTAACTGCAATATAGTGTTAGATATATATGTTGGCAAACTTTCAAAACTAAAAGGGGTTAGTTGGCTAGCCATTTGGGTTTGGAAAAAACTCATTAAGAGCAAAATGATTGTGGCGTTCTTTCTTACGAGTAAAAACTTCATGTTAAATTGTTCGGGTTTAATTTATATTTATAGAAGGTTATTATCCAAAATACTTTGTTATAATATACACTACAATAATCAAATCTATCAGCGTCACACCATCTTTTTACACTTTCACTAAATTAATCATCAAAGAACTGTAACAAGAACCACCAAACCAACCACTAAAACCCCCTTTTTCTTTGTAGAAGTTTTATTTTCATAAAAAGTTTTACAAAAGTTTACATTTTACATTAAAAAGTCTTAGAAAAAAACATAACAATAAATTAAAAACCATGTAATGATTTGCTTATGGGTTTCGAACCTTTGACCTTTACTGCGAAGACAAGATAACACAAGTACACAACCAATAAGCTACACATTACATGTTGTCACATTGTGGTTTGTATTATATTTGAAAATAAAACAACACTCTTATATAGAACAATAAAATTTATTGCTCGATAAGGTGTTATATTTTGTTCATACCTTGTCTTTGTAATCTACGAATCCTTGTTGAACAATTCAAAGTTATATGATGCCTTATTTGTTAATTGCTGTGTATAAATACAAACTAAAAGAAAAGCAAGCTTATTATTATTATTTCTTTACTTATCGCTCAATAAAATTGTTGTAAAAACTTAATATATGATATATACGCAAAGCCATCAGTACATACCAATTTTATGAGTGAACAACTGAATAAAAAACTTTATTCAGTCTAAAGATTTAGCTTAAATACTGAAGTCATTTTGTATTCATCTAGTCACACGAGTAAACCAAATTAAGCCGGATAGTATAGTCCTAGGTCTTTTTTCCTTATCCTTTTGTCGTAAACAACATTGGATGTTACAAGTTACGATGTAGCTATACTATTTCGATTGGTGGGGTTCTTACAAGACATCGTAGTGTAGTTAGGAAAATGTGAATGCAATGTAAGAACATTTACTATGCGTACTTAGGATGATATATGAAAATGACATAAGAACACATAACAATGCATAACAAAAATTTGCTAAACTGAAGAAGGTTTAATTGCAACCTAGTGCTAAACATATATGTTGGGCCCATGCTCATAAACCACTTTGGGTTAGTGGGCTGGTAGTTTGGGTTATGGAAGATAAATCATCAAGAACAAAAAGTTGACATAATGAACAAATGAACAAGGTGGTATAGAAAAATACATTCGTCCTCACTAGTTTTAACTCTGGTTAACTAGTTTAGGTTTAATTTGTGTTGTTAAAAAAAAAAAAAAAAAAAAAAAAAAAAATCGTCTGTTAGAATCACATGTTTTAGTAAAATCAGTACTAATCAAATTGATAATAACATAGTGATTAGTGGTGGACCGAGAATTAAAGGTTATCAGGTGCATTTCATTACATGAAGAAGATTTGTAACACAAAATTTTTAAGACCAAGTTCTTTTTAAAATAATTGATGTATTTAACAAGTTACTACATTACGGGGGATAAATTCATAGGATTCTCATATACCCCAAAAATCTAAACCAAAGAGGACGAGAAATAAAGAACCAGTAACGAAGATACCAACAAAATGTGTTTTGAAACTATAAGCACAAAAACAACAACATAAGAAAACGTAATAAAAATCAAGAAACTACTTGAACAAAAAAAAAAAAAAAAAGGGTAGCTGCAACATGGTTACGAACCTTTGACCTAGGCTATAAACCCAAAGTAACATGACCATGAGGCTAAATTATTTCTTCTAATAGTATATGTTTCTTTTTAATTATATTTTATACTTGTTAGATGAAGCTTGCTAAGAAAAGGTAAACAAGCAAACATTAAACCAAAGAGGACAAGAAATATAAGAAAGAAATCAACAAAATGTGTTTCGATGCTATAAGCACAAATATCAACAACATAAGAAAACGAAATAAAAGTCAATAAAAAGAAATACTTAAACAAAAAATAAAAAAGATGAAAAGATAGCTAAATAGTTTCGAACCTTTGACAAGGAACAAAAAATTCAAGAAAAAAAAAATAATAAAACAAAAACAAATACATGAACTAAAAAACTTCAGTTGTCCTCTATTGGTTTCGAACCTTAGACCTTCGCTTCAAACGCAACGTATCTTACCAATAAAGCAAACAACGAAAGCTGCTATATTACTGCTTGCTATATATTTTATATTCTTACAATAGTTTGCTAGAGACAAAACAATATATAGAACAATACCAGGCTTTTTTTTATAAAAATATTTTGTCTTTGTAATCGAGGAGTCGTTGTAAGCCTATTTTGCTGAGGTGAGATCTATGCAAAACTAGTATCACTTAAAAAAACAAGTAAGCCAATCTCAACCATCCATCCACCTTTCATCTAATGGCTAAGATCAAATCAAAAAATAATAAAGGGAGGGCAAAATTGGCATTTTAGCTCATTTAATATAAAAACCCCTTTTCACCTTTTTTTAAAAAACAACATATCTTGCAAACGATAAATCTTCAAGCTACGAAAAATACACCATCGTGACGAGAAAAAAATTACCTTTCTATAGATATGCATTGTTATATACTTTCGACGAACTTTTTTTTTTTAAATTTCGTCCAGAAAAATCCCATGGGATTCGTAAAAAATCCCATGGGATTCGTAAAAAGACGAATTTTTTTTTCAAAATTTCCGTCTAGAAAATCCCACGGGATTCGTAAAAAGACGATTTTTTTTCCAAAATTTCCGTCCAGAAAAATCCCACGGGATTCGTAAAAAGACGATTTCTTTTTTCAAAATTTACGTCCAGAAAAATCCCACGGGATTCGTAAAAATCCCATGGGATTCGTAAAAAATCCCATGGGATTCGTAAAAAGACGATTTCTTTTTTCAAAATTTCCATCCAGAAAAATCCCACGGGATTCGTAAAAATCCCATGGTATTCGTAAAAATCCCATGGTATTCGTAAAAATCCCATGGGATTCGTAAAAAGGCGATTTTTTTTTTTGCAAAATTTTCGTCCAGAAAAATCCCATGGGCTTCGTAAAAAGATGATTTTTTTTTTTTTCAAAATTTTCGTCCAAAAAAATCCTATGGGATTCGTAAAAATCTCATGGGATTTGTAAAAAGACGATTTTTTTTTTCAAACTTTCTGTCCAGAAAATCCCGCAGGATTCATAAAAATCCCATGGGATTCGTAAAAATCCCATGGGATTCGTAAAAAGACGATTTTTTTTTCAAAATTTCCGTCCAGAAAAATCTCACGGGATTCGTAAAAATTACATGGGATTCGTAAAATGACAATTTTTTTTTCGAAATTTCCGTCCAGAAAATCAACGAGATTTGTAAAAATCCCATGGGATTTGTAAAAAGACGATTTTTTTTTCAAAATTTCTGTCCAGAAAATCCCACATGATTCGTAAAAATCCCATGGGATTCGTAAAAAGACGATTTTTTTTTTCAAAATTTCCGTGCAGAAAAATCCCACGGGATTCATTAAATGACGATTTTTTTTTTGAAATTTCCATCCAGAAAATCCACGAGATTCGTAAAAATCACATGGGATTCGTAAAAAGATTTTTTTTTTTTTCAAAATTTCCCACTAGAAAAATCCCACGGGATATGTAAAAATCCCATAGGATTCTATATGAATCACAAGGGATCAGAGAGAATCACATGGGATTCTGTATAAATCCCATGAGATTTTCATTTTGCTTTATATAAAATGGAAGTTCAAAATCAGTTGAGATTCTATTTTTGTTGTGTAATGTTATGAGAAAAATTCTTGTTCACTTTGAATATATCTTGTTTACTTTGAATATATAACGTTTGTTACTTATATTCTGTTTGATCACATGGGTAATCTGTATAAATCCATGGGATTCTGTATAATCCCATGGGATTCTGTATAAATCCCATGGGATTTTCATTTTGTTTTATAAAAATTGGAAGTAGAATATCACTTGAGATTCTATTTTTGTTGTGTATTGTTATGAGAAAAATTCTTGTTCACTTTGAATATATCTTGTTTACTTTGAATATTTTTGTTTGTTACTAATATTATGTTTGAGCACATGGGTAATCTGAATCACATGTGATTAGGGAATCCCATGGGATTCTGTATGAATCCCATGGGATTTTGTATGAAATCATATGGGATTCTGTATGATTTATCTTGTCGATAAATCACAAAGGATTCTATGTTAAATCACATGGGATTCAGTATGAATTCCATGGGATTCTTTGGTGCATTCCATGGGATTCATTGTGAATCCCATAGGATTCAGTATGAATCTCAAGGGATTAATTATTAATCCCATGGGATTCTTTGGTGCATCACATGAGATTTTTTTAGTATTTTAGTATATGACAAATTGTCCAAAAAAATATACACAATATAAATAAAACTGAACAAATATTTTTAGTTATCATAAATATATCTAGTTATCATAAAAAATTATACACAATATAAATAAAACTAAACAAATATAAACTAGACCAAAAGCCGTAGGATTTATTTTATGCAATTAACATTAACTAAAAGAGTAACACATAAAATGAAACCAGTATCACAATGCATTTAAATAAGTTCAAGTCGCCTTGTAGTCTATTCTCATTTAGAAAAAAAAAGGTAGGTAGAAATAAAACAAACCAAGAGCGGCTAAACTTGTATTAAAGTGATTAGACTTTTATAAATTACTTGTATATACTTATTCAAAACATAAAAAGTTTAAAACTAGATTATGTAAAACATAACATCTTTACAATTGGCTAATTTCTTTGTCTCATCGGTACTCAAACAAATATGTATTATAGTATTAATTTTTATACAGTAGTTGATAAGTCCTTTGGATAATAAATTTTGAAGCCCCACTTTACTTCCCAATTAAAAGTATCTACTCGTCTTCACCATATCTTCCCACCTAAAAAAGTAGAGAAAAGAACAAGCCATAGATATGTTGCTTAAACTACTGAACACGAACGAATAGCAACTATAGGTCACTTGCACTTTTAGTTACAAACATGGAGGGCACTCAGATTTCTTTTCTGGGCTGAAGGCGCTATACTTTTTCTGCAAATTAGTCATCTTCTTCTGATTTCCGTCACCGTCGGTGTCGATGAATCGGAAGGCTTGGATTAGGTCGAATTGGAGGTCGGAGTAGTCGTCGGAGGAGGTGGAAGGAAGGACGCTGTCGGAGTAGTGAAGCCGGAAGTATGGGCGGCCTTGTGACGTTGATGATGACTGGATTCCGGCGAGTCGGACGACATCGTAATGGAGGAGGAGCTAAATGAAGATTGATTATCAGATCTGGTTACTGATTTGTGTTTTTTTGATCGGAAGGTGCGTAAATGAGGAGGTCATGTTTAGTTTGGAATGATATTACAAAAGTACCCTTCAATAATTAATTATATTAAAATGAGGGTTAATCTAGACCTTTAGATTTAAAATAGATGGATGGTTGAGATCTTGTTATTTGTTCTTTAGATAAATGTTGTTTCGTATTGAACTTTTCTCTCAATACAATAATATAAATTTGATTTCTTTTATCAAGGTGATTGAGACATTTATGGTTTTAATTGAGACACTCAACTGTACAAACAGTTAAAACATACTGAAAGTATTGTACAAGTAAGTAATGCATACAGTAGAGTGTCTTAATAAAAAAAGTGTGTGTTCAAATTATTTCCCATACATTAATATTCTTGTAAAATGAATATGATAAATAAATACAGAAAGCCATATGTGTGTACACTTTTTATCAGAGTTTATTGGAGTGATTTTCTTGTCCTAGGTATCGTATATGTAGTAAAAACAACATTGTTTGACAGAAAAAATATTTTGAAAAACGAATATCCAAATACATACATACACCATTCATTCTGCTATGTTTTACGAGAAAACTACCCTTGTTGGTGTGTGACTATGTGGTATGAACTATGAAGCCCTATCCATACTCCCTTATGTGTTATGTTGACTCGGAATTTGAGTATACGAAATAACGACCATTTATTGTTTATTTGAACATGTTTTAGATACATCAGTTATTAATCATAATTATATTGTTCGGTTAATTTTAAAAGAAACAACCGAACAATCAATCAAATATGACAAGAAAACAGAACCAGTAACAAAAAACCAACAAAATGATGCATACTTTTTAAACTATTAAACTTGTTGTAACAATGATCAAACTCATCAAAAACACAACAGCTTTTTACACTTTCACTAGACTTATAACCAAACAACCGTAACAAGAACCACCAAACCCCTCCCCCCCCCCCCCCCCCCCCCCCCAATTTTTTTTAAAAAGTTTTGTTTTTATAGAAAGTTTTACAAACTTTTACACTTTCCATTATAATTTTAAAGCTGCCTTGAAAACCCACCAAATCACAAAAGAAAAAATTATTATTATTATTATTATTTAACGGCGGAAATTTTATAAACTTTTAAGAAGCTAGAACAAAACAAACAATTACATAATGGAAGTAAACAGAGTCGGGTTTTGAAGCCAACCAACCCAACCCAAACGTTTAGAGCGACATCTACTATTAACCCATAAAACAGACGTCATAACAAAATTATCAAAAAATAAACTCTTTCTCGGAGGCATCTTTCCAAACATACATGAGTTCCGATAGCACCATACATGCCTCCATAATGTTATAAATGACGCTTCCAAAAATTGCTTCTGAATCTTGCTTAGCCGAATAGACCCAAACCACTTCAACCATTTACGCAAACCAACTCAAAAGTTAACAAACCAACTCAAGAGTGATGCTTTATTTTGAGCAGTCTTAGCAAAAAAAAACACATAACCAAAGTACCATATTATCATATTGATAACAATTAGTCTAGTAATCTTTTGTGTAATCGTTTAAATTTAAGCGTTTTGTTAATAAATATAGGGTAAACCATGTCAACTATTGCCTTAGATTTTTTGTGTATTCAGTGTATGTAGTTACCTACACTAGTCAATATGACCTAGAATCATGTTCATTTTAAAATAATATTATTGAAGACAAAATAACTAAAAAAATAAAATGTTGGTTTTATATTAGTTTGTATCTGTAAGGATCCAGTGAGAAGAAACTTTAAAATGAGAAGAATGAGAAATAACTATAACCTCATATTTGAGATGCATCGACTTGAATTAGAGGCATCTCTACTCATTTAGATGCATTACAATTAGTTTCGAAAGTGATTTTGAAGTAAAAACGATGCAAAGTTGTACAAGCAACAAATTTGACCCGCAGATAACGAAAAATACATAGGATTCGTCTAACTTGATGAAATGCATCTAATATATGTATATGCATCTAATTTTTTGCTAGAAAATATATTATGATGCATCTAAAAGATTATAGATGCATATAATTCAAATCGATGCATATCTAATGTGTAGTTATAATTATTTCTCATTCTTCTTATTTTAAAGTTTCTTCTCATTTGATCCTTAGTCTCTGATACATAGCAAACAAGGCTTCATATAATTTTGATTGTTCAACAAGTACTTGTCGATTACAAAGACAAGAAAATTTTAAAAGAATATCAGCTTATCAAACAGTTAGTAGTAAATTGTATAGTTCTACTAAATACTACTGATTTATTCTTAGCAAACTTCATTCTACAAGTATCAGATATAATTAAAAACAAACATATATTATTAGAAGAAATTAGCTAGCACATGGTTATGTTACTTTGGGTTTATTGCCTAGGCCAAAGGTTCAAAACCATGGAAAACAACTAATTCTTCTTTTTATTTTTATTTTTTTTATTTTTTGTTCAAGGAGTTTCTTAATTTTTATTATGTTTACTTATGTTGTTGATTTTTGTGCTTAAAGTTTCGAAACAGATTTTGTTGGTATCTTTGCTAATGTTCTTATTTCTCGTCCGTTTTTTTTTTTCAATTATTACTACACGGGCGAGAAAGGTTTTCGGGGTATATGGTGGAATCCTATGAATTTATCCTCCATAGTGTAAAAACTTGTTAAAAACATCGATTTTTTTAAAAAGAGAACTTGGTCCCAAAAATTTTGTGTTACAAATCTTTATATTATGAAATGTACATGATAACACTGTAATTCTAGGTCGGCCACTAATCACCATGTTATTATCAATTTGGTTATTATTAATGTTACTAAAGCATGTGAAAACACAAGTTAAACCTAAACTAATTAGCGAGAGTTGAAACTAGTGAGGACAAATGTATTTTTTTTATACCACCTTGTTCATGTGTTCATTATGTCAAGTCTTTTTTTCACTTGATGATTATCTTCCAAAAACCAAACTGCCAGACCACTACCCAGAAGTTGATTTTGAGCATGGCCCAACATATATGTTTAGCACTAGGTTCCAAGTTTAGCAATTTTTTTGGGGAGTTGATTGGCACACTCTCTTTTCTTATCCGCACACTTTAATGTACAAACTAACAAAGCAGCATCAAACAAATGTACAACTGTTTATAGCACAGAATGGACTGTGCAAATAAAAAAGAAGAGTGTACGAATCATTAGCCATTTTTTTTGGTTATGCATCCTTGCATGTTCTCAGAGCAATGGTACCTTGCCTTGAGTTATTTAATAATTCAGCGTCACATCAGCTTTAACATTTTCACAATAATTCACCAAAAAACACCCCCTTACCTTAACTTACCTTTAATTCACAATAACTCAACTTTTATTTAAATATTTTCAAATTCAACCCATAAACTAAAACAAATATTACATTTATTAACAAACATAACATTCATTATTAAAACACATATATTTTACAATACTGAATAAAAAAAAATACAACGAAAAAAAAAAAACATAACAGAATAACGGAATAAAAATAAATCTACTGTTGACGAGGGGGCAATTTATATTTGGCGATAATTCGATCTTTTTTCATATTGACCACCGACACATAGGTTGGATCTTTTCCGGCAATGTCGAGGAGCAAAAATTCAAACTCCTTTTGTCTAATTAGCATTTCTTCTTTTTCTGCGGCCACCTGATCTCGCTTGGCGGCCGCCTCATACGCCTTCGCCGCCAATTCGCGTTTTGCCCAAAACTCTTGGTGCATAGCCTCCCCGAATTAGAACGACGTAAAGGATCCTTTGGATTTTTGTTTCTTTGAAGCCCTCTTTTTCCCATGGGGTGTGGCTCAACATCTTGACCAAACAAAGCCTAGTTTGTTTGGCTTGGGATATCGCCGGTTAAGTCAATTGGATCTGGCGCGTCCCATTTGCGATGTTTACGCAAAACATCCCAAGCTTCCTCATTTTAAAAACTTTTTTTTTTTAAAACACAACGGTTAATTTGACCGTTCAGGGGGTGAATTATTATTATTATTATTATTATTATTATTATTATTATTATTATTATTATTATTATTATTATTATTATTATTATTATTATTATTATTATTATTATTATTATTATTATTTCCTTAACGCAGCGTTACTACAATAACCTTCGGCGTTAACGCAGGGGGCCGGTACCTTAACGTGGGCAATAACGCGAGATTGTGAAGGGATAACGCAACACTGCGTTAACATACCTCTTGCTCTCATGTCATTTTCATATCATCCTAACTACGCATAATAATATGTTCTTACTCGTACGCCCATTGCTCTAACTACGGTATGATGCCTTGTAAGAACCTCACCTAGTGAAATAGTATAGCTAAATCGACACTTGTAGTTGAGTTGAGCGAACCATTACTTTTATGTAGGTTCGATGGCTTTCACTACTAGAATCGGGGCATTTAGCCACGGAAATCTTTTAGTCACGACCAGTTTCGTGGCTAAAAGTGCACAAAACGACAAAATAGTCGGTTTTCAACATTTGACTTGGGAAAACACTTTTAGTCACGCCAAAGTCGTGGCTAAAAGTTGCTGAACTTTGACTTTGGCTTTCAATGAGGAGAATTTGGTCAAAATAATGCACTTTTAACCTTTAGTCACGACCCTATTCGTCACTATAAGTGTTTAGTTTTTTTTATTCATTTTCTGGATTTAAATAAATATTAATAAAGAAATATTTTGACTTTTTAGTCACGATAGGGGCGTGACAAAAAGTTTTGTCACTATTTTATAAATATTAATTTACTTCTGAAAATTTTTAAAATGTTTTAAAACTTTTAGCAACGATCAAAGTCGTGACTAAAAGTATTTACAATTATTTTTGGGAACTTTAAGTTTACCTCCAAAATTTTGGCTCGCAAAATTATTCCCGCTCAACCTTTAGTGACGCCTTGTCGTTACTAAAAGTTTAATATAGTAATTGTATTCTAATTTAGAGTTAATTACATAAATCGTCCTTGTGGTTTACTAATTTTTACGGATATTGTCCTTGCACTTTTTTTTAAGCGGGTTTGGTCCATGTGGTTTTAGATTTTTACGGATCCTGTCCAAATTTTGACCCAATTCCTAACGATCGTTAAAAAGGACCTAACTTGTATAATAACGTCCAAAAAAAAGTTGTATAAAAGCGTACAAAAATTGTATAAAACTTAATGAAAGCGTATTATTAAAATTTTTTATATTAATAAAATTTTCATTTTTTTAATAAAATAAAATTTGTACAAAATCGTTTAGTACATAAGCCCAAATTTGTATAAAATTTGTACAAATTTGTATAAAATCGACTCATACGTTTAACATCTCATGTATAACGATATCATCTAGACTCATATGTTTAAAATCTCATGTATAACGATATCATCTCGACTCACCTGTTGTATAATGATATCATCTCGACTCGTCCGTTTAACATCTAATGTATAACAATATCATCTCGACTCGTCTGATTAGCATCCCATGTATAACGATATCATCTTGACTCCTCTGTTAAACATCTCATGTATAACCATATCATCTCGACACATCCATTTAACATGGTACGTATATTCATATCATATCAACTCATCCGTTTAATATGTTATCTATATCCACATCATCTTAACTCACACGTTTAACATCTCATGTATAACGATTTCATCTCGACTCATCCGTTTAACATCTCATGTATAACGATATCATCTCGACTCGTCCGTTTAACATCTAATGTATAACGATATCTCGACTCGTCCGTTTAGCATCTCATGTTTAACGATATCATCTTGATTCTCCCGCTTAACATCTCATGTATAACCATATCATTTGGATTCATAGGTTTAACTTGTTATGTATATCCATATTATCTCGACTCATACATTTAACATCTCATGTATAGCGATATCATCTCGACTCGTCCGTTTAACATCTCATGTATAACGATGTCATCTTGACTCCTCCGTTTAACATATCATGTGTTAACAGCGAAAAAAAGGCATAAATGGTAATCCCGACTAATATCCAAGCAGAATAGATGACTTTGGTCTAATGCATAAGAGAAAAAAAACCGGTGCCTACGTGAATGAGGTTGCTGCTACCAAGCACGTTAATTACAACACATGTTTTTTACAACTTTTTCTTCTTTTTTTTACGTTAACAGGGGTGTTTTGCTACTGTTTTAGCAGCCGCCAAAACACCCTTTCTGCTGCAACACTCCCTTTTTGGCGCATGAACATTGTAGCTTACTTTTGGCGCATGACTTTCTTGTCGCAACAACCAAAACTCACCCTTTCTGCTGCAATAGGGGTGTTTGGCTGCTGCCACCCCTATTGCAGCAGAAAGGGTGAGTTTTGGCTGTTGTGACAAGAAAGTCATGCGCCAAGACTTCAAAATCTTGAAAAACAGAACTAGGCAAAATGAAGAAGATAGACAGTACTAGGCATAGAAGAAAGATCATGCAAAAGCTCATGATGGATCTTGGTGGTTAAGTAGTGCTAATAGTTTACTTTCATGACTTAATTATCTAATTCAGATCTTGAAAGAATTCAAGAATTGCTTGTAGTTCATTTGAGGTATTATTGATTTTATATTAGGAATCCTTATGATGTCTCCTACATATACAGTGTCCCACATACCTTTTTAATTTGCTTGCTTTATCTGTTTTTTTTTTCTTCGTTTAAATAGTGTCAAGACTTCAAAAACTTGAAAAACTTTTAAAAACAATACTTGAATAACTTGAATCATAGTAAAAATGTGCTACTAAAAATCGCTAGTGACCAATATGGTACAATTTGCATAGCCAACCCATTCAAATACAGTACCAGGCAAGAGATAAGAAATTAGTAAGCAACGTTAATGGCTTCTTCGACTCTGGATAAAAAAACTCGTGTATAACAGTGGTGTTTGGCCACTGTTTTTAGTAGTCGCCAAACACCCTTTGTGCTGTAACACTCCCTTTTTGGTGCATGAACTTTGTAGCTTACTTTTGGCACATGAAGTCTTGTAGCTTACTTTTGCCTATACATGCTCGTTATTATGTCTTTAAGCATCCACATGCGTATATTCTTTTGTACATAATCTTTTTCTTGTTTTGTTTTTGTAACTATACATAAAGAACTCGAAGACGCCAGAAAGAGCACTCAAGAGAGCGGGGAGAATGTGCCCGAAATAGAAATATTGACAAAGGATTTAGGAACACGGAGTGGGCACATCCGTGCAGTGGGGCGAAAGCTTAAAGGAGTTTCAAGTTCCTTTTCGTCTTCAAGCTACTACAGTGCTTCAAAGACGTATACACAAGAGGAAGTGAACAAGCTAGTCGACGAGAAAGGTAAAAGTATGAAAAACAATATTCGTAAAAAAGTGGCAGCCTCCGTTAACATGAAAGTTGAAAACATATTGACACAATTGGCCGAGAAAGGTATAAGTTTGGATAAAGAGATTGTGGTTGGCGAAGAGGATGAAGAATACGAAGAAAGTGATGATGAAGGAATGGAGGATGTAGATGATGAGATGGAGAATCTAGATGATGGGATGGAGAATGAAGATGAAGGAATAGATGAAGACGATCAAGATGAGTAGGTGTTGTGTTTTCCTAAAGCAATTTAAGTTATAACTAACGTCTTTTGGTATATGTTAACATGAATCATGTTGAAACGATTTAGGATTTGTTGACACTCTTTTTGTTAATATGAATTATGTTATTGATATCTGGGATTGTTTGTGTGTTACGGATCTAGAAAAGCATCCGGGAAAATCTGAGAAATTGCAGGTTTGCTGCTAAAACAACAGCTGTAATGGAGAAATAGGCACCGGTTTTAGCAACGACATGGTCGTGGCAAAAAACGTCAACATTAAAAATATTAATAACCATTTAGTCACGCCCAGCCGTGACAAAAAAGGCCAGATATTAAAATAGCAATATACATTTAGTCACGACTTGTCGTGACAAAAAGTTTTAATAATATTTTAATTGCCTTTATTTATTTTATTTTCCCAAGCTTTACAGTGACGCATGCCGTGGCTAAAAGATGGTGACTTTCGTGACTAAAAGTAAGCGTGGCTAAAAGGGTGTACTATTCGTGGCAATAGATCTTTAGGCACGGGGCTATTGCCACGACCATTTAGTCACGAAATTTCGTGACAATACCTCTCTAGACACGAAATCTGGAGTTACAGCCACGATTTGTGATCGTGACTAAAAGTGTCTATTCTTGTAGTGTAATTTTCTCTCATCCGGATATTTCTTAATCCAAACGGCGAACGTGTTTAAGGGACAGTAGATTAAGACCCTTGGTTTCAATATTTAATATTTTAAGCTAAATCTTTAAGACCGAATAAAATTTTATGTTCACTGATAAAGTTGGTACATAATTATGGCTTTGCGTATATATCGTATTAAGTTTACTGCAATTTTGAACGATAAATAAATAAACAGTAATAATAAGCTTAGCCTTTTTTTAGTTTACAGCAATTAGCAAATAAGGCATCGTATAACTTTTGATTGTTCAACAGGACTCGTAGATTACAAAGACAACCTATTTCAAAAATGAGTCCTGATTGGCATGCCTAATTGGCATGCCTAAAAGCATGCCTAAACTGAGGTGTCATCCTTTGATTGGTAACATCAGGGGGCCCACTTCTTTACATTTTATCTTTCCTCATATCTACTCTTCATTTTGCCACTTGTCTTCACCCTCTTGTTAGGCATATTATTAGGCATACTAATTAGGTCTCCAAATCATTTTCCTTCAAAAATATAACACCTTATCCAGCAGTAAATTGTACTCTTCTATATAACAGTGTTGTATTGTCTTTAGCTTCAAATATAATCCAAACCATAATTTGACCACATATATGCTGTAGCTTTTTGGGTGAGTTACTTCGTAGGTCAAAGGTTCGAAACCCAAGAGTAAAGTTTTACTACATGTTTTTTAGTTTATTGAGTTTTCAATTTTTTCTTGATATTTTTAACTCTAATGGGCTTGGCAACACATGCGAGGAGGCACGGCACGGCATCCCCACCGCACGGGAACACCGCCGCCGGTGCCTCCTTACCGCACGAGGGGATGATTTGCGGTGAAGCTTACCTAGTGGAAACTAGCCGTTTGTGCATTTACTTTTGTGAACGTTGAGGTCATTAATGGGTTTGATACTTTATTTTGTTCTATATATTCACATGTCCAAATTTGAAATTAGTGTGTGTTTGTGTGTGTGTTACATCAGACAATGAAGGAAGAAGACAACTGTGGGCTAAAAAAAAAACGTGTGGTAATATTTGTTGGGTTTGGTTAATATTTGGGCTACTAAAAATATTTGGGCCACACTTTTGGCTGGTTAATATTTGTTATGTAAATGTTGTTGTTTCAGTTTTTAATTTTTACATATTCTACAAATTAAAGTTTGTTTTATTAAAAAAAAAAAAAAAAAAAAAAAAAAAGTGAGTGAAGGGTGAGTGATGTGATGCCAACAAAAAATGAGTGAGTGAAGGGAAAAGTGGGAGGGTGATGTGGCATAAGGGGATTGGTTGTTTGTGAGTGAAGGGGGATGGAGTGAGTGGTGTGTTGCCAACCCCTAAGCTAGTTTTTTTATTTGAAAAAATAACTAAAAGATTAACGTTCTTCTTCACTAGTATAAACTTCGGGTTTAGTTGATCTGGTTTGATTTGTAGCTTTTAGTCTGTGATTGTCCAAACAAATCTTTTGTTCTGGTTTAGTTGTCCAAACAAATCTGTTAGAATCACATATCATAGTAACATCGACGATAATAATAATATTTTGATATTTAAAAAGGGAAAACAAGCAAAAAATAATAATAAAACAGGACGAACAAAAACAAACCGACTAATTAAAATGATGATGTGTCGAAATTATAAGCCAAAACATTAAGAAAATATGAAAACAAAAAGAACAATGAAGAAAAGATTCAAGCAAAAAAGAATAATATAAAAACAAATACATGAACTAAAAAACTCCCATCGTTCATTACCGATTTCGAACCTTGGACCTTAGCTTCAAATACAAGGTATCTTACCGATAAAGAACACAATGAAAGTTGTTATGATGTTGTTTGCAATGTATTTTATACATTACAGTAGTTTGCTAGAGACAAAGCAACGATATACACCTAGAGGTGCTTTCTTATATCATTTTCATAAAACCATCAGTAGATTTTTTCTTTTTCTTTTTTAATTCTTATTTATTTAATCGAGGAGTCTTTGCTGAACAAACGAAGGTTATATCAAGCCTAATTTGCTAATACAAACTAATATAAAACAAAGCTTTTTTTATTTCTTTTATCATTCATTAATATTGTTGTAAAATAAATATGATAAATAAATAAATACAGAAAGCCATATGTGTGTACAGTTTTCATTAGCGTTTACTAAAGTCGACTTTGTCCCCCTAAGTATAGTATATGTCGTAAAAACAACATTGTTTGACAGAAAAAATTTATTGAAAAAGTAATATTTTCGGATAATACATATAAACGCCACTCATTCTTTGAAAAAACTACCCTTGGTGGTGTACGGTATGAAGCCCTATGTTGGGCCAACGATATAAGAAAATATCACTTCAACTAACAGGTGATCTAATTGCAATTTAGTGCTAAATATATATGTTGGGCCAACTTCCAAAACCAAAATAGGCTACTAGGCTAGCCATTTGGATTTTGGAAAAAAAAAAAACTCATCAAGAGCAAAATGATTGTTGTAAAATATGTACGTTCTTCCTAGCGAGTATAAACTTCATGTTAAATTGTTCGGGTTTGATTTATATTTTTAGAAGGTTATTATCCAAAATAATTTTAGAATCACATGTTTTAGAAACATTACTAGTATTCATAATAATAATACTCTTTTAATTTACAAAAGTTTACATTTTACATTAAAATTCTAAAACTACCTCCAAAACCCACCAAATCACACAAAAAAAGTAAAAAACCCATCTCTCCTTCTTCTTTAGTTCGGTCAAGCGGATCGATTAACAAACCAACTCAAAAGTGATCCTTGCACACATGGCTTGACCTTTGGTGTATAGTAACTCAACAAATGGGCTACACGATACATTTAATGATACAATTCTGATGAAACTTGCTAAAAACAAAGTAACATGCAGTCATGCACCATCTAATGGAACAATACAATTTCCCGCTAATTTTGTTCGATAAGGTTATATATTTTATCAAGATGTTGTCTTTGTAATTGACGTGTCCTTGTTGAACAATCAAAAGTTATATGAACCCTTATTTAGTATGTAAATAAACTAATAGAAAACAAAACAATTTTTTTTAATCATTTTATAATATTGTTGTAAAATGAATATGATAAATAAATACCGAAAGCCATATGTGTGCACACATTCATCATTTATCACATAGACACATAGCTATAATGGTTGCTCTGAAATTTTCTTATTCATTAACACGGGGATTTGAAGGACCCTTGAAGTGACATATAGAAAGAAAATAATATAATGATACAGGGGTGAGCAATCCCGACCGACACCCGACTCCCGTTCTGATCCCGATCCCGACACCCGACTCTCTTCTCGATACCAATTCGACTGTAATCGGGTCGAGTCGGTTTGCGTTTTCTTGGTAATCGGGTTTCTGGACGGGTCGGGAGTCGGGATGGTCCCGAGAAAACACAACCAAAATCAAGATTCGGGACGATTCGGGACCATTATCGGGATTCGGGACGAGTCAGGACCATTATCGGGTCGGGAGTCGGTTTGGGGTTTTTCCCATTGTCGGTATCGGGATTAGTCGGGACGGGCCAGGATTCGTCCCGATGCTCACCCTATAATGATATATACATAATTTTAACCTAGCGGATGGACCTTGTCTTAATAGTATCTATATTGTTTCGTTACACTACAAGAAAAATGTATTTTAGTGACACTTTTTCTAATGAAAGATATAGTAAGTGTGAGCAAAAGTCCAAATACCCTTATACTTTTAAAAAAATGTCGCATTGTTTAAGTTTTGTCCACATATTTTGAAAAGTGTAAGAAAAAGTATAAATTTTGTTTACATATGCAAATATGCAAGCTTTAGTGAGTATATATGCAATTGCACCTGTTATAAAAAGTGTGAGATATGAAGTTTTACAAACAACTGATTTCAAATTTCCGCATCTTAATTATGGATTCTATAATATAATTAATAATTTCTAATTTCCACTTTAAAGTGTTACATAGTTCCCTTTTAAATTGGATCGGTCCTTATTCCAGGTCGCTAAGTACATGCTTTTTCGCCAAGCCTAAGCATGCTGCATGCATGTCATGTCATAGTAAGAGGAGAGGGAGTGGGTGCGGGGAAGCAGCGGGGAAGGTGAACCCCCGCACGGGAACACCGCCGCCTCGCGGGGAACCCCGCACGGGGAGGGCTTTTGAGTGGTATTTCCACGCACGCGGGGAGAAGAAATCCGTTGAAAAAAGAGACGTTGGAGCGTTTGAAGGGAGAGCCAAACGGCTCTTTTTTTTTTTTTTTTTTTTGTTTATATACCAGCAGACCCCAAACAAAGATAGCACCAAAAAAAAAAATACATCTTTCCCTCTTGCTACATCTTTCCCACTGCTGCAATTCGAAAGAAAAAAAAAATATGGAACGTGGTAAAAATAGAGATCCAAGAAGAGGTGGATCGAGAGGCGGATCGAGAGGTGGATCGAGAGGCGCAATTCGTCCTCGGATTCAATCACAACCAGGTCCCGAACCATCGTCTCAACAACAACCTTATCACCCCCAAATGTATCCTCAATCTCCACAAATTTTTTTCTCCCAACAACAAACCCTCCCGCAAATTCCCACAAACTTCGACCCGTTTGAGTCAAACTATACTCAACAATCTCCACGGCCAAATCCTAACTTCAACCCGTATGCGCCGCGTTATTCCCAAGAAAAAAGGCGTGAACGGGTTAGTGAACCGTTACCCATTCCATTTGATTTCGAAGAGGATGAAGATTTCGACAATGTTGACATGGTACCCGAGACACAACCAAATGAAGATTTCGAAGAGGAGGAAGATGTCGAAGAGGTCGAAGAGGTTGTTGTAAAGAAAAAAAAAAAAACCAAAGACTTGGACGCCCGATGAGGAGGAGGCGTTAGCGAAGTCTTGGGTTAAAACTTCGGTTGACAAAGAAATTGGCGACCGTCAATCCAAGAAAGGATTTTGGCAGCGAATTCTAATACATTTTAGAACGCTTGTCCCAAGAACCGAACGTACTCATCATCAATTGAATTCGAAATGGAGAGATATACATCCTTTGATCGCAGCGTTCAACGGTTACTACACACAAGCGGTATATTTATATATTTTTTATTTTTTTAGTTCTAAAAACGTTATATATATATATATATATATATATATATATATTTTTGGATATTGTTATATATTGTATATTGTATATTGTTTTATAATTTTGTAGAGTCGCTTGAGAGATAGTGGGTGCGACGATGTTCAAGTCCTTGAAAGAGCCAATCGTGATTTTGAGAAACAATACAAGAAAAGTTTCTCGCATTATAAAGCGTGGCAGATTGTCAAAGATCAACCAAAGTGGAAAGAACAACCAACTTTTACTCAAGAATCCACGGGATCGAGCAAGAAAAGAAAGTCGTCCGAATCGAGTAGCGCTCAAACGCCGGTGAACGTGGAAGATTTCGAGTGTGAGTTACCGAACCTCAACGAAAACCCAACTCCATCACGTCAACCAAAAGGCAAAAAAAAGACGACTCCAGGAGATTCAAGCCGAAGCTCGATGCGTGATGCCTTTGAAAGTTACACCGCTGAGAAGAAACTTTTATTGCAAGCTCAGTTGGAGGCTCAAAAGAAAAAAGACGACGAATATTTCAACTTTATTAACGGGGAGGTTTACAATCATGACATGAAGTTCGTTATGGACCCTCACGATCAAATCCCGGACCCGACTTTCAAAGATTTCGTCATCAAAAGGAAACGCGAGCTATGCGCCAAATACGGTTGGCCATGTGGTTTGTAGGATTTAATGTTTAAGTTTTCCGTTTTTAAATTTTAATGTAACTTTAGTTATTTTACGGTTTTTAATAATATTATGTAATGTTAATTAAATTTTAATGGAATTTTTATTTTCGAATACATTTTTTAATATAATTTAAAAAAAAAGAAAAAAAGAAAAAAAGAAAAAAGAAAAAAAAAAAAAAAAAAAAGTGAGTGAAAGGTGAGTGAAGGTGCCGCCCCCAAAAATGAAGTGAGTGAAGAGTGAGTGAAGGAAAAAATGGGAGATGATGTGGCGGAATGGGATTGGTTGTGAGTGAGTGAAGGGAAGGGGAGTGAGTGGAGCACTCCCCCACCCTAAGGGAAAATCTGTTGGAAAACTCTATAGAAGAGTGATAGTTGAAGTCATACATATATAACACGATTTAACTTTTAAGAAATTAACATATATATCATACTTGCATCTATGATAGACTTGGATTCCAAAATTTCGCCATAGAAAAAGTTGTTCATCAAGTAACTTTATTTATCAAATACATTATACATTATTTCTTAAACTAATCGATCTTATTGGTCTACAATTTATTTAGTATATGAAACTTGACCAAGTCTTTATTTTTATCATCTAGCTTGCTTGTAAATTGAAATTACTTCTCCATCTGCCATATCCGTTATCATTGTATCCTACATAAACGTTTAAACAATTATGTTAGACACTTCTATATATAAAACAATGATATTTTCTCATAAATAGTATTGAATCAGTTTTACTATTTTTTAAATGTGTTTTGTGAATTCTATATTTACTGTAAATGAAAAATGCATGCATGCATAAATCATGTTAAGGGAAATGATATGAATATATATACGTTGAGCAATCAGTGTTGGGACTGATGTCGTAAGGCAAGTTGACTCCGCATTTCCCCGGAAGGCTTTTAGCTTTGTCAAGGTTGAGATCCTGGAGCTGAGAGGCGGACTGTTCAAGGCACCTGCAAGCCGCCTGGCGGTCAGTAGTGGTAGTAGCGGCATTGTTTAGTGAGTTAACACCGCTGCAACAATCTGAGGGTACGGAATCCTCATTACTTGTTAGGTAGCTCGCACACGGAGTCATGTTGTTCACCACCTGATCGCATGTCACCTCGCCTTCTACTACATGTAGCCCAACCACCACAAGGAAGTACAAGGCGCCTACGACCAACGCAACCTTTCCAACCATTTCTACTCTTGAGAAAATATTAGGAGATGTTTTGGTAACTATAGGTGATTTATTAGTTGGTTTATATAGACTTGTTACATGCACAAAAGTCTATTTTAATCAACAAGACATTAATTAGAATAATTGAATGTTATTTAAAAATGTAGCTCATAATTTCGGAATTCTTTCTGTGCTCCTACTTTTTTTTTTTTTTTTTTTTTTTTTTTTTTTTTTTTTTTTTTTTTTGAAAATCACTAGCAAGAATGTAGATTTGTAATATTATATATTAATCAAATTGCTCTTTTATTAAACACAACATATTGTTCAGAAAATATTCATGTTAATTCTTAAAGATATGGGAAGACTTAACTAATATGATTATAAAGATATACCTAGCGATATTTTAACTTTATTTAAAATTGGCATCAAATAATTTAAAACTGATATCAAACCATATTCTTATTTATTTATTTATTTTATGTCATATTTTTTAAAAAAAATAAAATAAAATGATATTTGTTATATGTGACCTTTGTTTGAAAAGAAAAAATTTGGCAGATTAGATGCGGTAATATCGGATTATGGTTGGGCATACCCTTTTTCTCCCCTGCAGACGAACTAAGCACAATTTACAACTAAATAAATAAAAATAAGCAAGTTTATTTGTTTCTTTATTTATTGTTAGTGCCAACTACCAACTAAGCAAGAATGCCAAAAGATCATGTTTCTTTATTTATAGTAATACCACAATAGATTTAATTGTTAATTTAGAAAGAAAAAAAAAATGTCGCTCATTGTTTGGTGCATCTTTGCTAAAGCCTAAATGTTACAGTAATTTTTTATTTGCCTATTGATATGTAAATGAATTATTACACTACAAGAAACAGTAAGACGGGTGAGGAGACTTTTGGCGGGGACGCCTCTGTCTTTGCCGAAAGTCATTACACGACAAAAACGGCGTTGAGTTCACTACAAAAAAAAGTTGAATTCTCCACACTTATTTCTCCACGGTATAGTCAACCGTGGCATTTTTTTTAAATGAATCATAATTTTGCCACATTTATAAGTGTCACAAATATTTAAAAAAATACTTCACATATATAAGTGTGGACAATTACAATAACGCTACATTTATAATTGAAGAAAACAAATTATTAAAAAGCCACACTTATAAGTGTAAGAAAACACTTCAAAAATGCTACACTTATAAACGTAAAAATAACTACATAAGAAAGCCACATTTATAATTGTGGAAACAAAAGCTACACTTTATTAAAAAAAAAAAAAAAAAAAAAAAAAAAAAAAAAAAAAAAGTATAAAAAAAAGACATGTAAATAGAAGCTGGGTCATTCATTCCCTGTTAATCAAAATCATTATTCACTACACTTAAAGAGAAAAGGCATAAAAAGAAGCTGGTCCATTCATTCCCTGTTACTCAAAATCACCTCAACAAAAATCACTACACTTATAAAAAAAAGCTACAAGTTAGTTAATCGCTGTTACTAAAAAATGTCTATCCATTCCCTGTTACTAAAAAATGCGTGGTAATCGTTTATCGCTGCCGTAATCGCCGTGGTCAATGTTAGTTGATTGGTGTTTCGTCGCCGTGGTTTCGTCGTCGTAATCGTCGTAATCATTCACTGTTCCGATCATCATCATCAGGTCAATGTTAGTTAATCGTTTATTAATGTGTTTCGTGTTGTACAATATGATAACGATTATTATTATGTGTTTTGTGATGGTTAAGTAGTTTAGAGATATAACGATTCGGTCCGGATTGCGTTGGTAGAGTTTGCGTTGAACTGAAAGTGTTAGTTTCTGTTGAATAGTTACTTATAGTTTTTGAACTGAATGTGTTTGAGGAAATGCCTCTTAAAGAACTGGATGTGTTATTTTGTGATGGTTAAGTAGTTTAGGTACAAGTGAGATATAATGTGCGTGTTTAGGAGACGATAGCTTATTTTGTTATAGAATTGTGCGCGTTTAGGAGATTGTTATAAGTGAGGCGAAAATGTACAAGTGAGATATAATGTGCGTGTTTAGGAGACGATAGTTTTTTGATGAAAAAGTTGCACGAGGTATATAAATGTAGTATACTGTATTTATAAGTGAGGCGAGTAGAGATGAGATTGTTAGATTTTTGTCGAAGAGCTGCGCGAGGTATATAAATGTACTGTACGTACTGTATTTATAAGCTATAAGGTGATTAATAATGTGCGTGTTTAGGAGATGGTGTTTGGATGTGCTTAATCACACCGTAGTAAACAAAACACATAATAAGGTGATTAATAAGAAAATTGATGATAAGCGGGAGCATTTTTGTGATGTAATAAAGGTGTTTGATGAAATGCTACTTCCGAGAAATAAAACAAACTTATATCATCAAGTGGTGTTTGGCCGATTGTGATTGTTTGTGTAGTTCATGTTACCTATTTGTGGCTTCACCATCTGAATACTATACGCGTATTTTAGCCCTTTTTGCAGTCAGTTATTTATATCGTGTCAATACCCTATTGAATCTAAAGTCGCTAATAAGTATATATGGTAAATCTCCTGCCATAACCAACTTTTCTCAGGCTTTCTTCTTATAATACATGTTCGGGTCTTCCTTGTATGTATGAAACTATGAACAGTTTAAATTCACAAAAAGATTATATTTATAATACATGTTCGGGACTCACAAGTATGTAAAAAATGTAAGAATCAGCGAAAAACTAAGTGAAAATCATAAATAATAACATCATGTTGCCATATTAACTAGTTAATGACTTAGAACACTGCGGCGTATGCTGCAACAAGTAGTGAAAAGGCTAGAGGAATGGTCGTGAATCTAGTTGAAGGTGCATCTGATGAACCATTATCTGTTGATGGTACGGTGAAAAGATTTTTGTATCCTGAACTTTTATGACATCTTTTTGCAAATGTCACTGCAGGCTGTGTGGAGGTCACCCTATGCAGCTTGGAAATCTTATATATTGGAAAGGCTTCATCTGATGTTAGGATTTGGTAAGTATCAAGTTTTTGTATAGTTTTCGTCTTTTTGATCATCAATGTGTTAATTCGTCAATTACTTTCCAAAGTCTATGGATTAGATGCTTATTGTTGCACTCATTTGATTTACTTTTGACTTATCGTGGTTGTTAAGGCTAGGTATTGATGTCTTCTGTTTATCTATCTCTTAACATGTGGTTAGATGTTCATTGTTGTTCACCTCGTATGTATGATATCATTAATTCTAGCGATTTCCAAACACGGTTGAACTCACCTTCAATACTCTCTAACCCTTTCGGTCTCTTTCGTCGATTACTGTTACTTTTGATTTTTTTTATTGTATTACACTCTTACAAGTTCAGTGAATTAGCTCCTTTGTTGCAAAAAATACCGTAAGTGTGAAACGGGTCAGAACAGGTTTAAGAACGGGTCAAAACAGGTTAGATAAGATAACAGGTTTACTATTTACTCTTGGGCGATAAACCAGGTGGTTTTTTGAACAAAACAGTAAGATAATGTGATATTCTTCTGGATTTTGCTTTTGCTTCGTAGTCTAACATATGTTTCTGTTTTTAACAAACTATTTTACCAAGTGTTTTGTACTGACTTTTTCTATACCGAACTGAATTGTAGAAACTATCACAACAGGGGAAGAAAGCAAAAGCTGTGCAAGTTCATACTCACAGAATAGGTGCAACTAGTGTTGCTCGAAAACGTGACCAATTTGTGAGTATTCTGATAACATTCTCGTTTAAATTGTTCTTTAAGTTATGACTATATGAATTCTTTCTGCTTGTTATGAATTTTTGCCATGTTTGGTATGATGCTTTCTTAAGAAAAAACCACTTTTTGACCATTTTGAACAACCTGTGCAGTATTAGCCACTAGTCTTGCATTTTTAGTTTTCTTATTATTAGGTCTTAAGATCTAAAAATTGATATACTGCTTATTTGTCAGCTTATTTACATGCCTCTATTTTTATTTTATTTTTAGGAATTTTTTCTACCTGCTTTTTATGCCCCCAAAGTGACCCCTCTAGGCCTGCAATAGCCCTGCTCATCCTTTGACTATATGATTTAGTATTACTGATAGTTCTTGTTTTGCTTATTTAAGTTGTTCATTTAGGTTAGTTTGAATCCTTAGGGTAGTCTGTTGTAGTTAGAAGCCTTGTAGACCTCTGCACAAGCTTTTTAGAAGAAACCTTTTCAGGAGGTGCCTGAGTAGATGAACCCTTTTTACGCAGTGTCTGAGTAGATGAAACCTTTTTAGGCAGTGCCTTAGTAGACGAACCCATTATAGCCAGTGCTTGAGCAGACAAAAATTTTATAGGCAGTGACAGTTCCTACAGTGGGAAACCGATGTAAATAGGAGGTAGAAAAAAGGTGCGTCGAAGCGGGTCAGGTTGGTTTACGGGACAAACGGGTTGGGTTGACCAATTAGTGTTTTTTTTTCCTCCTCTGTTTTGAACTTCACAACAACCTGTAAGGCTATAATTATATATGCAACAAGTTTCCATTACCTGAAAGTATAAACAAACTACAACTGAGAACCTTTCTTATAGCGTTTTATTATTCCAAAATTTAGAGTATTAATTTAATAGTATAGTCTTTTATAATATCCATCACTTCATTTATTTATAAAAGCTCATGGAAACACTGAAAAAATAGTTAACGGGTCAACCCAGCCAAATTTGACCCAAACAAACCAGCAAATTTTTAAAGGAAGTGCAAATTGACACGTTAGTTGATCCATTTCCTTGCAGTAACAATTTATACAATGTAATATTTGAATTAATTACATATTACTTGAATCTGATGATCGTAAAAATCAATAATTACAATGGTGATATTATGGGTGTTAACATAGACTATTATATACTTGACTATTCTGTAATGTTCAGATTATTATTTTCTTCGTATACTTTTTGTAACCATATCTAATATCTCAGTTATATGAAATTTAAGAAAATCGACAAAGGCCAACACAATCCGACCCAGCCCAATTTGACCAGAAAAAATTCAGACACTTTATTTAATCTAGTTCGTTTGGATATACTGTTTAGTCCTTACCAAGAGGAAGCCCAATTTCACTAAGTTATGACCAATAGGACATTACCTTTCTAATATAAACAGTAGGAACATAAAACATAATTTAGTTTAGTAAAATGAAGCTTAGAAAAGAAGTTCCAAAATATATAGAAAGGTAAGGAGATATATACACAACACATGTTACATGCAAAGTATATAGAATATCCTAGATGACACCTTGGAGATTATATTTGTAACATCAAACCTTGTGGCTTTTTTTACGAGATTGAAAGGCTTTCACAATTCCTTCATAATAGCTGCAGCAAAAGAAGTTCACATAAAAAGTGTCACAAATATATAGGAATCTCAGTCATGTGCCATGATACTTACGCATTATCTTCTGGCCACCAAACTTTTATCCTGCTTCCAACTAGATTTTCACCAAGCTCGGCAGACTGAATCTGAATAGCGTATACATTTAGATTATAAAATATTAGGTGTGTATAGCCTACTGTCCTGTTATTAAGAATGTTCAGAATAAGAATTATGTTATTAGTTTTAGAAGGGCCTAAAAAGTAAATTGACATATTAGGATAAGCAGGTAGTGATACAAATGTATACGGTCCTTGGAATATATAGTTAGATTATAAAATATTGTTTAATTACACTATGAGCTGATATAGATGCATTTAGATATGCACAAATGTATACTTTTACATGGCAAGTTCCAACATTACATGCTTCCAGAATTCTGAAATGTCAAAATTATGGCTTTGTATGTTGTTTGTGATATTCATATTTCTTATGTCACTTGAATGATCACAGATTCAGGAGCAGCAACAACAACAGGATCACCAAAGACAACAAGAGCACAACATTCAGGAGCCTTTGGGGAAAATGTGGCAAAGTTTGTGGCAATCTGATATGCAAATACCTTCTTTTTCTAGAGTTCAGAATCATGAGGCTGTACAGTCGTTGTCTCAAGGGTAGAAAGCGCTAAATGATTGATGTTAATTGGTTTTTACTTGTACAATACTGGAAAACATGCTAAATGTGCATGTAGCATTTGACTAATTACTGGAAATATAATTCCTATATTTCTGTATTACTGGAAATATTGCATCAGGTTTTCTATATGTATATAATTTCTATATTGCATCAGGTTTTCTATATGTATGTAATTTCTTTTTATTTTTTTTCTTCTTCTAGAAAATATATCCACACTTTTAGGTGTGAATATTTAACAATGTTGCTACACTTTTAATTGTAAGCATCTTTTTGCAAATTTGCCACAGTTTTAAGTGTGGCATTTAAAGAGTGTTTGCCACACTTTTAAGTGTGTACATTCAAAGAGTATCTTCACATTTATATGTGTAGCAAAATTTGTCACACCCATTATTGCTACACATTTGCAAGTGTGGAATTTTAAATTTGACACATTTCTAACCGTGACAAATTGGCTTTTAAAATGTGGAAAATTTAACTTGTGTTTTGTAATGGTTGGCACACAATCTCGCTGACCGTTTATTAAATTTTCAACGCATACTTTTGGCGCTGAGCTGGCATACTAAATTTTCAACGCATGAGAAATTTGTAAAACAAAGGTGGTATATTATGTTTGACGTTGTAAAAAATAACATTTGCATGGACGATGCTACGTACAACCAAAGTATGAGATCGTGGACCTGTAGATTTTATAGACTTCACATTTAATCAACTAAAACCTATGCAATTTTCTTGTGTAGCCCTCTTCTGTTTAGTATTAATTTGGACACGTTCCTTGACAAAATTGTCCAAATAACCCAACTTTAAATTGAATATCGTCATCAAGTCTTATTAGCAGTGTTTATTAAAGCCATCTTTTTGTCCTAAGTATCTTCTTATATGCATTCTTTGTCGTAAAAACTACATTGTTTGACAGAAAAATATACGATGAGTTGTAAACGAATATCCTCGGATAATACATTCAAACGTCATTTGTTTTGTTATGTTTCTTTTACGTGAAAACTACCCTTGTTAGTGTGCGGTATGAAGCCCTATCATAAACGCTTATGCGATATGTTGACTAAATCACATGAGCATACCAAAATTAAACATATAGTATAGTCCTAGGTCTTTTCTCCTTATTCTTTTTCTCGAGTCAATATATACGGTGAGTTGAAAAACGGATATCCTCGGATAATAGATACAAAACCATTCATTCTTTTTCTTTTTTCTATAAGAAGACGACCCTTAGTCGTGTGCGTCGTGAAGCCCTCTCATACCCCCTTTACGTGTTATGTTGACTCGTATTTTAGTATACGAGATTACCACATTTATTGTCTATTTGTCTCGCACTATTTTTCTAATCAGTAATCTGACTTTTAGTTTACAATGTTAGTTTACTCTCTTAAGTACGCTATGGATTAGAATTCGGGCTGGCGTGTTATAACCCAATGGACTATTTAAAATGAAAGTGTCTGTTGCATTACGTTCATTAAGATTGCAATCCTAGTCTCCTAGACCATAATTCATAATTGTAACTTTACATGTAGCAGTCGGGAAAAATTCATTAACAAAGGATAGATCAATTTTTGACGAGTGTATTGGCTTATGCGTGCACAAGTTCCTTCGTTAGATAACAATACTCCGATTACCAGTGCCTGTAAATAAGGATCTTTGTATATATACCACTAAAATACCGAGCTCGGATTTTGATATCCGTGTACTAAACTCATAGTCTTATACCATGCAAAGTCGAATGTCATTTGATAGCAAAAAAGTTGCGTGAGACACTGAGTATTCATTAATGATAGGTAAAATCAATTCTTAAAAAACACTTTCGTCAGTTAATGTTGAAAGATACCAACGACTTTCAGTCACGATAAACTTGAATATAATAAATACACTAGATATAAGTTGTCCTTGAAACTGAATAAAACGACAATGACACAGTTGCACATAGCTCGAACGGGCTAATCCGACACTAATATCCTAATATTAGGTTCGGTTTTATTTAGGTCAAATTCGGTTTCGGTTTTTTCGGTTTTATTTAGGTCAATTCGATTTCGGTTTTCCATTCCTGTGAGTATTAAAGAAGATGAGAACGGCTAATGGTTTCGAACTCTTGACCTTGGCTATCAACACAAAGTCACTCAACCATTAAGCCAGCTCATCCTTCCTTAATACACGTTTCTTTTAATCATATTTAATACTTGTTGAATGAAGCTTGCTAAGAATAAAACGACAGTATTATAGAACTATATAATTAACTACTACTAACTGTTTGATAAGGTGATATCCTTTTAAAATTGTATGAAGCCTTATTTGTTATGTATCAGCTATGTATCATATACAAACTAATAAAAAACCAGCATTCTATTCTTTATTTTTTCGTCAACAATAATATTGTTTTATACTGAACATGACAAATATGAAAAGCCACAGTGTGTACAATTTTTGTCAGTGAACTAGGATTGTAAGCCGCGCGTTGCCGCGGGAGTCGGATTTTAAGTGTGGTGCCATAAAAAAAAAAAAAAAAAAAAAAAAACTGTAGCACTGTAGCAAAATTATTATTTTAAAGAAAATTACTGTAGTCAGAAACAAAAAACACTGTAGCAACAAAAAACACTGTAGCCCACGGTAAATGTAATATATATATAATATGAAACTTTACTAGGTCTTATTGACTAGTGTAAATTGGTAACTAGATAGTATATACACTAAGCACACAAACAATCTAAGACAATAGTTGGCATGATTTATCCGATATTCATTAACCGAACGCTTAAATTTAAACGATTACACACAAGATTACTAAACTAATTATTATCAACATGATACGGTGTAATATGTTATATATGCATAAACAATAACCGAAAGTTTAACAATAAGAAACCATAATGGGCGATTGTGCTCACCGTATGGCTTTTGGAAATAAGTCATTAAGAGCGCAAAATGATTGTGCTATAACTTCAACGTTCTTCCTCACCAGTATAAACTTCGAGTTTAGTTGTTCTGGTTTGATTTGTAGCTTTTAGTCTGTGACTATCCAAAACAATCTGTTAGAATCACATATCATAGTAACATCAATGATAATAATAATATTTTGATAACTATAAAAGGAAAACAAGCGAAGAATAATAAAACATGACAAACAAAAACGAACCAACAAATTAAAATGATGATGTGTTCGAAACTATAAGCCAAAAACATTAAGAAAATAAGAAAACAAAAGAACATAGAACAAAAAATTCAAGAAAAAAAATAGAATAATATAAAAACAATTACATGAACTAAAAAACCACCATAATGACTTTGATGGGTTTCGAACCTTGGACCTACGCTTCAATCACAAGGTATCTTACCAATAAAGCAAACTATGGAAGCTGTTATTACATTGCTTGCAATATATTTTATATTCTTACAACAGTTTGCTAGAGACAAAACAATACATGGAAGTATGGAACAATACCAGGCGTTTTCTTATATATTTTGTCTTTGTAATCGAGGAGTCCTTGTTGAATCAAAACTCAAAAGTTAAATTAAGCCTATTTTGCTATGTATCAATACAAACTAATATAAAACAAAGTTATTATTTATTTTTATTTTTTATTATTTATTTTTTCTATTATTTTTTTTTTATCATTCAGTACTATTCTTGTAAAATGGATATGATAAATAAATACATAAAGTCATATCTGTGTACACCTTTTATCAGAGTTTAATAGTGATTTTCTTGTCCTAGGTATCGTATATGTAGTAAAAACAACGTTGTTTGACAGAAAAAATATATTGAAAAACGAATATCTAAATGCCATTCATTCTGTTATGTTTTACGAGAAAACTACCCTTGTTGGTGTGTGACTGTGTGGTATGAAGCCCTTAACCATACTCCATTATGTGTTATGTTGACTCGTAATTTGAGTATACGAAATTACAGCGTTTACTGTCTATTTGTCTTAAACCATTTTTCTAATCAATTATTTAACTCTTAAATTGTAGGCGGAGTTAGTAAAATGTGAATACGATGTAAAAACATGTTACTATGTGTAGTCAAGATATGATGAAAATGATACAAGAAAATATTACATTGTATCTAACGGGTGATTTAATTACAAGTCGATGTTAAATATATATGTTGGCCTAACTTCCCAAACCAAAATGGACGAGTGCGCATGCCATATGGGTTTTGGAAAAAACTCATCAAGAGCAAAACGTTTGTGTTAAAATATATACGTTCTTCCTAGACCTCATGTTAAATTGTTTTTGATTTGTATTCTTAGAAGGTTTATTATCCTAAAATTTTTTTAGAATAACATGTTTTAGATACATTAGTTATTAATCATAATAATATTGTTCTGGTAATTTTAAAAGAAAACAACCTAACAATCAATCAAGGAGGACAAGAAAAACAGAACCGGTAACAACATACTATCAAAATGATGAATAATTTTGAAACCATTAAACTTGGTGTAATAATGATCAAACCTATCAGTGACACATCAGCTTTTTACACTTTTACTAGATTAATAATTAAATAACCGTAACGAAAACCGCAAAACCAACCAACAAACCCCATTTTTTTAATTGAAGTTTTATTTTCATACAAAGTTTTACAAACTTTTTTCATTTTCCTTTAGAATTTTGAAACTACCATGAAAACTCATCAAATCACAAAAAAATCCCACCTATTTTTCTACTTTTGTTCGGTCAAGCAGAATAACAAACCAACTCAAAAGTGATCCTTGCACGCATGGATGAATGATCTGTGTAATAAGGCAGTGTGATGCTTTATTATGGGCAGTCTTAGCAAAAAATATAACCAAATAACAAATTAAAAAAATCGCTTTAAGTTAAAAGTTAAAAATATGGAGAAAAATTTGAGAAGACGCAATGAACTAAAAAAGCATGATGTGAAGACAATGTAACACAACCAATAAGTTACACATTATTCTTTTTGAGTATACAAGATTACAACGTTTATTCACTATTTGTCTCGTACCATTTTTCTAATCATAATCTAACTTTTAGTTTACAATATCAGTTTAATCTCATAAGTACGCTATGGATTAGAATTCGGGATGGCCTGTTATAACCCAATGGGCTCTTTATGGAAATGTCTGTTGTATTGCGTCCATTAAGAATTTAAGATTGCATTCCTAGACCATAATCGTAACTATAAACGAAGGAGACGGAAAAAATGCAAAAACAAAGGATAGATCAATTTTTGACGAGTGTATTGGCTTATGCGTACACAAGTTCCTTCGTTAGATAACAATACTCAGATTACCAGTGTCTGTAAATAAGGATCTTTGTATATATACCGCTAAAATGCTGAGCTTGAATTTTGATATTCTTGTACTAAACTGGTAAACTCATACCATTCCTCAAGGGAAAATGCTGAGCAAACTCCAATGTCCTTTGGTCGCAAAAAAGTTGCGTGAGACACTGAGTATTCATTAATGATAGCTAAAATAAAATACTTAAAATTTTAAAAACATTTAGTCATGTTAATGTTGAAAGACACCAACGACTTTCAGTCACGATAAACTTTTATATAAATACACTAGATATAAGTTGTCTCTGAATAAACCGCCGACAGTTGCACATAGCTAGAACAGGCTATTCCGACACTGATATCCTAATATTAGGTGTTTTTTTTTTTTTTTGGTTTCGGTTTTCCATTTGTGAGTATTACGCAATTTAATGAACACATGAACAAGGTCGTTGTATAAAAAGTAAATTTGTCATCACCTGTTTTAACTCCGGTAAATACTTTAGGTTTGATTTGTCTTTTTTTATTTGTTATTATAAAAAATAACCTATTAGAATCACATGTTTTACGTAACCAAAAGTCATCATAGTTTCGAACTTTTGACCTCGGCTGTCAAACACAAAGTCACTTAACAGTGATGCTAGCTTATCTCTTTAGTTGATATATGTTTCTTTTATTTATATTTCATACTTGTAGAGTGAAGCTTGCTAAAAATACAACGACAGTATTTAGTAGAACTACAATTTACTACTCTAACTGTTTGATAAGGTGACATTCTTATAAAATTATGTTGTCTTTGTAATCGATTAGTACTTGCTGAAAAATCAAAATTATATGAAAGCCTTATTTGCAGTTTTTAAGATACAAACTAATAAAAACCAAACTTTTAATTTTTATCAGTAAATATCATTTTAAATTTACTAGGTCTTATTGACTAGTGTAAATATGTACAATTTCTATCAGACAATAGTTGACATGATTTATCCGATATTTATTGACCGAGTGATTTAATTTAAACAATTACACAAGATATTACTTGACTAATTGTTATCAATATGATACGGAGTAATATATACGTTATACATGCAGAAACAATAACCGAAAGTTTAACAATAAGAAACAATAATGGGCGAGTGTGCTCGCCGTATGTGTTTTGGAAAAAAGTCATTAAGAGCAAAAATGAATGTGGTATAAATTCAAAGTTCTTCCTCACCAGTATAAACTCCGAGTTTAGTTGTTCAGGTTTGATTTGTAGCTTTTAGTCCGTGACTATCCAAAACAATCTGTTTGAATCACATATCATAGTAACATCAACGATAATAATAATATTTTAACAATTAAAAAAAACAAATGAAAAATAATAAAACAATATGACAAACTAAAACGAACCAACAAAGTAAAATGATGATGTGTTCAAAACTATAAGCCAAAAAACATTAAGAAAATAAGAAAACAAAAGAACATAGAACAAGAAATTCAAGAAAAAAAAATAGAATAATATAAAAACAAATACATGAACTAAAAAACAACCATGATGTCTTTATTGGGTTTCGAACCTTTACGCTTCAATCACAAGGTATCTTACCAATAAAGAAAACAATAGAAGCTGTTATTACATTGCTCGTAATGTATTTTATATTCTTACAATAGTTTGCTAGAGACAAACAATATATGGAACCATACCAGGCGTTTTCTTATATATTTTGTCTTTGTAATCGAGGAGTCCTTGTCGAACAATCAAAAGTTAAATAAAGCCTATTTTGCTAGGTATCAATACAAACTAATATAAAAAAAGTGTATATATATATTTTTTTATATCATTCAGTACTATTCTTGTAAAATGGATATAATAAATAAATACAGAAAGCCATATCTGTGTACACTTTTTGTCAGAGTTTATTAGAGTGATTTTCTTGTCTTAGGTATCGTATATGTAGTAAAAACAACGTTGTTTGACAGAAAAAATATATTGAAAAACGAATATCTAAATGCCATTCATTCTGTTATGTTTTACGAGAAAACTACCCTTGTTAGTGTGTTACTGTGTGGTATGAAGCCCTTAACCATACTCCCTTATGTGTTATGTTGACTCATAATTTGAGTATACGAAATTACAGCGTTTATTTGTCTTAAACCATTTTTCTAATCAATTATTTAACTCTTAAATTGTAGGCGGAGTTAGAAAAATGTGAATACGATGTAAAAACATATTGCTATGTGTAGTCAAGATATGATGAAAATGATACAAGAAAATATTACATTGTATCTAACGGGTGATTTAATTACAAGTCGATGTTAAATATATATGTTGGCCTAACTTCCCAAACCAAAATGGACGAGTGCGTATGCCATATGGGTTTTGGAAAAAACTCATCAAGAGCAAAACGTTTGTGTTAAAATATATACGTTCTTCCTAGACCTCATGTTAAATTGTGTTTGATTTGTATTCTTAGAAGGTTTATTATCCTAAAATTTTGTTAGAATAACATGTTTTAGATACATTAGTTATTAATCATAATAATATTGTTCTGATAATTTTAAAAGAAAACAACCAAACAATCAATCAAAGAGGACAAGAAAAACAGAAGCGGTAACAACATACTATCAAAATGATGGATAATTTTGTAACCAATTAACTTGGTGCAATAATGATCAAACCAATCAGCGACACATCAGTTTTTTTACACTTTCACTTGATTAATAACTAAACAACCGTAACGAAAACCTCCAAACCAATCAACAAAACCCCCTTTTTAAAAAAGAAGTTTTTTTTTTGTCTTTTCTTTTTTGTTTTTTTTGTTTTTGTTTTTTTTTTCATATACACTTTTACAAACTTTTTCATTTTCCATTAGAATTTTGAAACTACCCCGAAAACCCATCAAATCACACAAAATCCCACCTATTTTTCTACTTTTGTTCGGTCAAGCAGAATAACAAACCAATTCAAAAGTGATCCTTGCACGCATGGATGAAGGATCTGTGTAATAAGACAGTGTGATGCTTTATTATGGGCAGTCTTAGCCAAAAAATATAACCAAATAACAAATCAAAAAAATAGCTTAGAGTTAAAAAAATATGAAGAAAAATATAACCCTACTATCATTATGCCTTTGCAATGTTACTTGGTTCAACTCTATTTCTGACCTTTTCTCGTATGTGGGACTCTCTATCTTCTTGGGTAGATAATCGATCGTCTTTCATTTGGATAGTGAGTAGTTTTTATAATAAGTCAAGTCAAGAATCATAATCGAAATGGAGGAGCTTGCCAGGATGGCTTGGTAAGCAGTTATGTAGGCTGTCAACTCCCAGTTCTTTCTCTTCTTTCTTTTTTATCATCAAAAGAAGATTGCTGGAAGAATAGAGATCCGGTCTTTCGTTCGCAACAAGGTAGCCTTAGGGAGAACCTGTGGCTGGATTGAATACTATGCCCTCAAGTTCTTCAAGGCCGGATTCATGGATAAACCTTCAGCTAAGAGAAGGAGAAATGCTATAAGTCAAAGTCAACTTCGTTCACCACTACGTTCTTTCAATTATATAGAAATAGAACAATAAAATTTATTGCTCGATACGGTGTTATATTTTGTAAATAGCTTGTCGTTGTAATCTTCGAATCCATGTTGAACAATTAAAAGTTATATGATATGCCTTATTTGCTGATTGCTGTGTATAAATACAAACTATAAATAAGCAAAGCTTATTATTTATTTATTTATTTATCGTTGAATAAAATTGTTGCAAACTTATTATATGATACTAGACGAGTACCTGTGCATAGCAACAAGATTTTATAGCGGCATTTAATTATAATGATATTTTGGTTAGATTTGTGTAACGTTTTGTTTAACAAAAATATCACTATAACTATCTGCCGCCATAAAATTCCGTTTCTATGTACGGCTACTCATCTAGTATTTAAAAGTTTATTTTTATATACGTGTGTATTCATTCTTAAGTTGACAAAACAATTTACATTTTTACAAAGTTATGAAAACCGGGTCGACCCGACCGGGTTAACCGGTTCGACCGGTTCCGGACTTAAAAACAGGTCAAAACAACCCGGGTTTCTAAAACCGGGTTAACCGGTGTGATCCGCCGGGTTTTGAGTGACCCGGTTCTCGAAACCCGGCCGGGTTTCATTTTTTCAAAAAAATTTAATAAAAACCCGGGGTTGACCCGGTGGTCGAACCGGTTGACCCGGTCAAAAAAATAAAATAATAATAAATTGAAAACCGGGTTGACCCGACGGTCCAACCGGTCGAACCGGTTGACCCGGTGCACGGTGACTTGACCAGGTCAATTTTGAACCCGGTTTTCAAAACATTGCATTTTTATGTTTTCATTTATTAATTATTTATTTAACTTTCCATGTTTTTAAGTTGACAAAAAAATTGAATGTGTAATGTAAGTTTTCATGTTTTCATTTAAGTTTTGATAAATTTTGATTAAGTTTTAAATGAGAGGTATTAAGGAGTGTTAAATGCGTTAATTAAAGGTAATTTAGGCAAAACATTAATTTAAGTTTTTCACTTTTCACTTCTTGACTTTTTGACCATTTACTCTTTATAAATAGTATAGATATAGATATACGCAAAGCCATCATTAATTCATTATGTACCAATTTTATCAGCGAACATAAAACTTCATTTGGTCTTAAAGATTTTAGCTTATATACCGAAGTCATTTTGCCTTCATCTAGTCACATGAGCAAACTAAAATTAAACCAAATAGTATAGTCCTAGTTATTTTTCCTTATTCTTTTTGAGTATACAAGATTACAACGTTTATTCACTATTTGTCTCGTACCATTTTTCTAATCAGTAATCTAACTTTTAGTTTACAGTGTCAGTTTAATCTCTTAAGTAAACTATGGATTAAAATTCAGGCTGGCCTGTTATAACCCAATGTCTATTGCATTGCGTCCATTAAGATTGCATTCCTAGACCGTAATCGTAACTCTAAACGAAGGAGACGGGAAAAATGTAAAAGCAAAGGATAGATCAATTCTTGACGAGTGTATTGGATTGAGTGGCTTAAAAATCCTCACTTAACATCTTTGTAGTTTTCCTAGCGCCTTGCTAATTGTTTTTTTTAATAAAATTTCGCCGTTTAAAAAAATGTCTATAAATAAGGATGATTGTGTATATACGGCTAAAATACCAAGCTCGAATTTTGATATATTTGTACTAAACTCGGTACCATTCCTCAATGGAAAACGATATGCAAACTCCAATGTCCTTTGATGGAACATATTTTGGTCGCAAGAAAATTGCTAAACTTGGAACGTAATGCTAAACGTATTCGTTCATTTAATTTTAACCGGATAAATAAACGGACTCGGACGCTTAAACGGACGAATTTTCTTGTTCATGTTCGTTTATTAAGAAACTGAGTTGTTCATGTTCGTTTACTCTCGTTTATTAAGACACTAAACGAAAATAAACGTTCAAACATAAATGAAAATAGACAAACAAACATAAACTTTATTGAATTCTTCACAATATAATGTTTTATAAGTGCTGTTTTGTTTAAACAAACCAATTTTTAAAATTGTAAAATTAAAAAATATGACATATAAGCATAAATAGATTAATAAACAAAAACGAACTTTAACAAACGCATAATCGGACGTTCACGAACATAAATGAACGGACGAGACTTTTGTTCATTTTCGTTCATTTAACTAAACGAACGTAAAATATTGTTCATGTTCATTCATTTAATAAACGAACGAACATAAACGAACTTTTTACCAAACGGTTCATGAAATGTTTATAGAACATTCAGTTCGTTTACAGCCCTAGCTAAACGTATATGTTGGGCCTTTCTAAAAAATAACTTTTGGGTAGTGGTCTGGCAGTTTGGTTTTGGAAGATAATCATCAAGAGCAAAATCTTGACCATAATATTAATGAACACATGAACAAGGTGGTACAAAAAATAAATTTGTACTAACCAGTTTTAACTTTGGTTAATTAGTTTAGGTTTAATTTGTGTTTTTACATGTTTTAGTAACATCAGTAATAATCAAGCTCTGTTGTAAAAATCGGTCCAGGCGGCCGATTAATCCTCGCATAATCGCTGATCGCTCAATAAGCGCCTTGATTTATCATAATCGGCCTATTTAATCGTTTTGGTCAAAGATCGCTTAAAAATCGGTCAACAAACCGATTAATCGGACAAAATCGGTCTAATCAGACAAAATTGCTTAAAAATCGGTCAACAAACTCACTTAAAAATCAGTCAAAATCGCTTAAAAATCGGTCCACAAACCGATTAATCGGACAAAATCAGTCAAAGATCGCTTAAAAATAGTCAACAAACTGAGTAATATCTATGTTTGACTTTAAACTTTGAAGAATTATGTATTATGTTTATATTTAAACACTTGAAATATTTTAACATTGATGCATTATACTCATCGCATACATATAATATTATATAATATCTAAAATTATAATTTTGTGTATAAAAATTCCAATCCGATTAATCCCCGATTAATCCCCGCCTAACCGATTAATCGCTAGGCCCTACCCAACCGCCTCACTAGCGCCTAGCGATTTTTACAACCTTGTAATCAAGTTGATACAACATAGTGACTAGTGGCGGACCTTGAATTAAATGTTATCACATGTATCTATGCATTCTACGTAGTATTAGGCTAGACACAGTAAGGGGATTCAATCCCCTTACTTTTCTCTGTCACGTCATATTTCTTTCTCCAGCGACCTGCAGGCGATTCAGTGCCTCAGTAAGTGGTGACCAGGTTCAGTTTTTTTTTTTTTTTTTTTTTTTTAACACAAACTCAAATTTTATTAGTAATAATTAAAACTAGTTTGTGAATTGGAGTGTGTTGATCTTTTTATTTTTATTATTATTTTTTTAATTTTTTTGTGCCTAACGGTTAATTCATCAAATGGCAACAAAAATAAGTTTCTAAACACTCGATCCTCAAGCCGATCGGTTTGTGTTTTTGTCTTTGGTCGACCGACTAGCCACACTAGTGGCGATCGACTATCTCGATCCAAAGCTCCTTCTGTCGCTAGCCTTGAAAAGGAGTTTTGGATGACATCATCAATTTGCAATTTGGCTTAGGTGTCATTCAATTAAGGTGTTTGGTTTAAAATTGCTTATGTCATAATTAAATTAAAAGTTTTTGTTGATAAAAACTTATATATGGGGATATCCTTCATCAAATACGTATTTGTTGGAAAGCAAAAATTTTGCAGGCACTTTCTCTTCATTAGAGAATTCAAATTCAAAATTATAGTACCTGCTTCTATATCATTTTCATTCATGGAGTATATATATGATTAATCTCCATTTTCTTCATTCCTTTAATACCTTTACCTAAAATTTTGAAAAACAAATGCATTCAAAGCTACGTCTGTAGTGTTTTTCTCCAATCGATCTGTCAAGCTGGTATCTTTTCTTCTTCCCTTTTAATACCTTTCTTGGATTTGTTGTGGATTAGGATTAGGTCAAAATGTAAGTTTTCATTTTTGTTTTGTGTTACTTGATATAATGACAAATTTTTAGGTATCTTATATTGCTCATGTTTAAAATATAAGTACCCTTTATTAAATATCTTATATTGCGCGTGTTGAACACGGGTTCTTATCTAGTTTTGAAATATATAGAAGATTTGTAGCACAAAATTTTTGAGACCATGTTCTGAGTATTGATGTTCTTAAAAAGTTTTTACAATTATGCGAGATAAATTCGTAGGGTTCTCATGCACCCCGAAAATTTTCCACAGTGCGCCCCAATAGTAATAACTGAAAAACGGAAACAAGCAAACAATGATACAAAAAGGAGCTTTGCTACACTCTCCTGCTATTTCCTCCTACAAATACACACAACAATATTATAGTAGTTTTTTCTCACCTATTCTCTATTTGCATCCAAACCGTCAGTTCTGACAAATGTCAGCATCCTGTATGTAGGAACATTTGTAGGAGGCTTTTGTAGGAATGTTTAACATTTCACTACAAAAACGACTAGAATAATGAACGTAACAAAGAAATCAACAAAATGTGTTTCGAAACTATAAGCACAAAAATCAACAACATAAGAAAACGAAATAAAAGTAAAATAATAATAATAATAATACTTGAACAAAAAAAAAATATTCTGTTGGCATATGGTTTCGAACCTTTGACCTTGGCTACAAGAACAAAGTAACTTAACCATTAAGCTAACACCAATCTTCTCACACACACACACACACACACACACACACACACACACATATATATATATATATATATATATATATATATATATATATATATATATATATATATATATATATATATATATATATATATAGGGTAGGGATCCGGTAAGAAGAAAAGCTAAAATAGGAAGAATAAGAAGGATTTCTAGCCACACATTTCAAATAGGAGGGATAATTTTAAGGGGAGATGCATCCATTTTTGTAGATGCATCTGAAATGAGTGGTTGTGGTTTCTTCTTATCATTCTTATTTTAAGTTTTCTTCTTATTTGATCCTAACTATATATATATATATATATATATATATATATATATATATATATATATATATATATATATATATATATATATATATATATATATATATATATATATGTGTGTGTGTGTGTGTGTGTGTGTGTGTGTGTGTGTTTATTTTTAGTTATATACGATACTTGTAGAATGAAGCTTGCAAAGAATAAGACGAAAGTATTTAGAAGAACTATACAATTTACTACAAAGTGTTTGATAAAGTGATATTCGTTTAAAATTATGCTGTCTTTGTAATCCACAGGTACTTGCTGAGCAATCAAAAGTATATTAAGCCTTATTTGCTATGTATAAGATACAAACTACTAGTAATAAAAACCAACCTTTTAATTTTAATTTTTTGTCATTCAATAATATCGTTTTAAATGGAACATGATAAATATGAAAAGCGACCGGTGTGTACAATTTCTATCATTGAATATGAAACCTTACTAGGTCTTATTGACTAGTGTAAATTGGTAACTAGATACTATGATATAGGGCTGAGCATCGCAGACTAGACCTAAAATCGGCCGAAATTGAGAGGACCGACTGAAAACCGACCGAACCGAAGGACCAAAGGTCTGGTCTCGGTCCAGATTTTTTCCTTATTTCAATCTTGGTCCGGTCTGGACCGGTCTTACATAAAACCCTACTTTTATGCTTTCTTGGACCGGACTAACCCAGACCTGACCGAACACATTCGGTCCGGTCCTCGCCTTCTCGGTCTAAGGTTTTGGGCTAGTTCGGTCTCGGTCCGGTACGGTTTTAGCTTATCCGGTCCGGTTTTGGACCGTTGATCACCCCTACTCCCTTATGTGTTATATTGACTTGTAATTTGAGTATACAAAATGGGAGCTGATACTTACACCACTTTTTTTGATATTTTCACCACAATTTTTTATCTTTGACTATAATACCCTTCACTACTAATTTCTTAAATTTTACAGATTCTACCTTTGACCTAATTTTACCCACATCTACATATTACGCCTCTTCCCATTCCCACCCATAATTCTTGTAATATCCATCTGCTACGACATCCCTTCCACATCACTCTCACCATTGTTGATTCGATCCGAGCCTCCTTCATCAACAAACCAAGTTATGAATACTCAGGTACCATTGCTCCATTTTTTTTTTCATGAATTAAATCTTTCTAGATGATCAATGTTAATGTTATATGCGCTTTGTTTTTCACTTTGCATGAATGCCTTTTCTCTTACGTGTACTATAGTCATTTAATATACCATTAAGGTCAAATATATGTTGATTTATGTAGCAACATGGTTGGACGAGTTGAGTGTATAAAAGAAAAGAAAATGGATGTGCTTTATATATGATTGCCATCCCATGTGCTATTAATGGTTTCCTTCATGATCTGTAGTTGATCGATACATATATATATATATTCAACTAGCTTGAGTTTGTTATGAGTCAATGTGTTTTAGTTGTTCACATGTACTTACTTTTTTACATTTAAGAGTTCAAGCGAATCACCAAATGGAACGATTCAGAATGAGGAAAATTATCTAGCTAGCTCCAAATTCCAATCACGCGACGAATTATTAAAGAGTGTGCGAGATTTTTATTGGATCAAAGGATATGGGTTGTCTATTCGCAATTCAAGAAAAGACAAGTTTGTGCTTTTGAAATGCGACCTTGGTGGTTCCTATCGAGATGCACGAGACAAAAATATTGCTGATAAACTAAAAAGGAGCACAGGAACGCATTTGATTGAATGCCCTTTTAGCATAAAGGGTAAAAATGGAGGTGATGGTGTTTGGATATTTGAGGCTATAGACTTGACACATAACCATGAGCCTTCTACAGACATGTCTGGGCATTCATCTTTTCGTCGATTACCACCAGAAAAAGTACAAAGTGTCAAAGATATGTCCTTGTGTGGAATACCCCCAAGACAAATTATTTCTTCTTTACGTCAAGAAAATCCGGATCTTCCAGTAAACTCTAGAAATATATACAACTTGAAGGCAAAATTCCGCAAAGATGAATTAGGTAATAGGTCGAAGATTACCGCCTTGTTTGATGAGCTTGCAAAAGGTGGATTTATGCATGATGTTAAGCATGATCCTCAAGGTCGTATAACTCATTTGTTCATTGCGCACCCGTTGTCAATTAAATTGGCAAAACTCTTCTCAGATATCTTTGTAATGGATTGCACGTATAAAACCAACAGATTTAACATGCCTCTTCTTGATATTATTGGAGTTTCATGCTTCAATACCTCTTTCTATTCTGGGTTTGCGTTTCTTCAAAAAGAGGATAAAGATAGTTATGCATGGGCTTTAACTACATTTAAAAAGTTTCTTGGAGATGAGATTCAACCATCTGTTATTATGACAGATAGAGAATTGGCATTAATGAATGCCATAGAAGATGTATTTCCGTCAACAACAAGTCTTTTGTGTGTTTGGCATATTAACAAGAACGTGTTCGCAAATTGCAAGACTCATTTTGTGATTGCTGAAGAGTTTGACATCTTTATGGCAAATTGGAATAACTTGGTATATTCAACAACTAATGCTGAGTATGTGAGTAGTCTTACTGAATTCTAGTTACAGTATAATGATAAGAAAGATGCAATTAAGTACATAAGGGGCACATGGTCGCCATGGAAAGAAAAATTTGTTAGTGCTTGGACCGAAAAATACTTGCACTTGGGTAATCGTGCCTCGTCTAGAGCCGAAGGTGCTCATGCCAAACTAAAAATGTATTTACAAGCTTCCACCGGTGGGTTTCAAGAAGTGAAAAAGAAGATAAGTCAAGCAGTTGAGCATGAGTTTAATGAGATTAAAATTAGACTAGCAAGCGAAAAAATTCAAGTCCCTCACAGTTGCAATATGCCTTTTTTTCGAGAGCTTTTGTCACATGTGTCTCACTTCGCGTTAAAGGAAATACATAAGCAATGTGAAAAATCAAAAGGTGGTAATATATTTGTAATGTTATATGTTAAATTGTTTTTCTAATTTTTATGTAACTTTAATTTTTATTAGTTAATTATGTGCTTTTTTATCAGGCACAATTACACCTTGCACCGGTCATTATATGGCTACCATGGGTCTTCCATGTGCTCATAAAATCAAAGATTGGAACCAAATGACACTTCCTTTGGAGCTTATACATCCACACTGGAGGATCGACACATTATCTTTGAATCGTGAAGATTGTTTGCAAAATGATGGAGATAACAAATTTGCTAAGTTGCTCGAAGAGTTGAATTCAAAATATCAAGCGTGGCCTCTAAACAAGAAAGAACATGCAATTTCAATGATTACTCAACTTGTTAATGAATCCGATACACTCTTTGAGCCGGTTAAACAACGACCAAAAGGAAGACCTCGAAAATCAAAAAAGAATAAGGGTATAACTTCTACAAGACGAGATCCATCAAGATTTGAGATTGTGGAATCGTCAAGAGAACACAATCCATCAAGTTCTGCGCGTGTATTTCAAGATAACAGTGAAGCGGTCGATGAATTTAGCTACATTCATCATGATTAACTTATTTGAGTGAAATGCGATTCCAGATTTTTAAAGTGATTACATGCATATTTGTTCTAGATAGCCTTTAATCTGAAATAATGAATCAGTAAAGTTTCCTTCGAATTTTGATACATTTAAATCATGAAACAGTTAATATGTCATTGGTGATTACAGTGCATATTTTATTTATTTTTTACTTATCAATAAGCTTTCAACTCTGCCAATAGTTTGGTTTTAGATTCATGTTAGGGACAGTGTGCAAATTATGTGTCTGCAAATTCGTGTTTGGGTCAGTGCAAGATAAACAAAAAAAATGATCAGACACTGTCCTAAATATATGCATGAGTTTGGTATATCAATTGTGTTTTGGCATATAAATGGGGTCCACATCTTTTTATTTAGTCGAATTATGAATTATGTGTGTTCATGAAGCTATAGTTATTTGTTTGGTTCCATGTTATAGAGTTCTGTAGTCTTTATATACCTTGTTGCCTTTCAAAAAAAATGAAGGTTCGTAGAGATATAAAAAAGCCCAAGTTAGAGGGTGAGTTTGTCAATTTTTAAAAAGTTAGTTGCAAGGGGTATATTAGTCAAATACAAAAAATTTGTGGTGAAAGAATAAGAAAATGTGGTGTAAGTATCACCTCCCATACATAATTAGGACGTTTATTTTGTATTTGTGTCAAACTAATTTTCTTATCGGTTGTTTAACTCTTAGATTGTAGTCAGGGACGGACCCAGGATTTTTGAGAGGGTGTTGCACAAAATATTTTTTATGACTATGCGTACTAAAGTTGTTCGATAAAGAATTTATTAGGTAAAATTGGGTGTTGCACGAGCTCAAAAAAATCATATTTTATAAAAAATTTACACTTCGTGAACTAAAATTGGGTGTGGCCCGTGCCACACCCGGCTTCCATGTGGGTCCGTCCATGATTGTAGTGGAGTTTGAAAAATGTGTATACGATGCAAGAACATATTACTATGAGTAGTCAAGACAATATAAAAACGATGTAAGAAAATATTACATTACATCAAATGGGTGATCTAATTAGGGGTGTTCATCGGGTTGATTCTCGGTTAATCGGTTTATTCGGGTCGGATTGTTCGGTTAAAAATTTTTTTTAGGTCATAACCGAAAATCGAACCGAACCGAAAATATCTATAACCAAACCGTACCGAGAACCGAACCGAAGTTCGGTTCGGTTATGGGTCAAAACCGAAAACCAAAATTTGTACTTGAATTAAACTATTTATATATTTTTTTAATTTTATTATATATATTTTTGGCAAAAAAAATATTTCAAGCATTAAAAAGTGTTTTTTAAATTAGTATAAAATTTTAATGGATATTTTTTTTTATATAAAATAATATAAATATATATATATATATATATATATATATATATATATATATATATATATATATATATATATATATATATATATATATATATATATAATTCAGTTTTTGGTTCGGTTTTCGGTTTAGATAGCCAAACCCATATCCAAACCGAAAACCGAATTTTTAATTCGGTTCGGTTCGGTTTTAACAAGTTCGGTTTTGGTTATATGTTCGGTTCGGTTTTTTTTTCGGTTTTGTTCGATTCGGTTTTCGATTTATTCGGTTTATTACCCGACCCATGAACAACCCTAGATCTAATTACAATTTAGTGCCAAATATATATTTGGACCAACTTCCAAAACCAAAATGGGCTAGTGGGCTAACAATTTGAGTTTGGAAAAAACTCAAAAAGAGTAAAATGTTGGTAAAATATATACATTCTCTCTAGCGAGCATAAACTTCATGTTAAATTATTCGGGTTTGATTTATACTTCTAGAAGGTCATTATCGAAAATACCTTGTTAGAATTACTACAATAAACAAACCCATCAGCGCCACATCAACTTATTACATTTTCACTAAATTTATCTTCAAAAAACCGTATCAAGAACCATCACCAAACCAACCACTAGGAACCGTTTTTTCTTTGATAAAGTTTTATTTTCATAAAAAGTTTTAAAAAAGTTTACATTTTACAATAAGATTTTAATACTACCCCCAAAACCCACCAAATCACACACAAAAAACCCATATGTCCTTCTTCTTTAGTTCGGTCAAGCAGATTAACAAACCAACTCAAAATTTACCCTTGCACGCATGGATGGAGGTTCTGTGTAATAAGGCAGCGCGATGCTTTTATTACTGGCTTTCTTAGCATAAAAACACAACAAGATAACAAATAAAAAAAAATTGCTTTGAGTTAAAATTATTAAGAAAAAACTGAAAAGACGAAATAAACTAAAAAAGATGCGAAGTTAGCCTTTTGGTTTCGAACATTTGACCTTTGTTGTTAAGGCTAAGGAGCTCAACCAATACGCTACACTTCATATCTAGTCATTTTATGGGTTGTATTATATTTTAACGTAAAATAAACCAACACTCTTATATAACAATACAATTTACTGCTCGATAAGGTCCTTGTAGAACAACACTTATTTTGAAATAAATTGTCTTTGTAATCAACGAGTCCTTAAGTTGTATAATGCCTTATCTGCTAATTGTTGTGTATAAATACAAACTAAAAACAAAAGCAAAGCTTATTATTATTATTATTATCATTATTATTATTATTAGGGAGTATTATTTATTTATTTACCGTTCAATAAAACTAGTTATAAAACCTGTGCACGCACAGGGTTTTTAAAATTTTGTTTTGATTATATATTATTATCGATTAAGAAATGAATCACTTAACATGTTTCAATTGGTTTTACTTGGTGCACTAAAAAATAAAAAAGCATATGTATATATGTTATAATCTACATATTATTTTAGGAGAATGCTTTTGGATTAAAAATTATATTTTATCATTCAAGCAAAATTACATGATGATACTTGACTTGCATGACATGTTAGTGATATATGCTTTTAGTGTTGCAAACTCATGCTATCAATTTACGATATGTTTTGTAATTGTGGTATTTCTTTTACTTATATTTTCGTTAAAATATGTAGCATATTTAGATAACTTTGAAGATTGATTCATTTATTTGATTATGAATAACTATCATACCATGTTTACTAATGTACCTTTTTGTTTGAAAAGTTGCATTTTCATAAGTTTGTACTATTTACTTCTCAAGTTTGATCATAAAATTACCAAATTAACATAGATTCTTACACTATAGCTTCTTATTACATAAAGAGAAACAAAAAAAGATGTGATTGGTAGAACTCAAATTTAATCTTACGTTTATGTCTAATGTATAAAAATAATTTTTCTCTGAGATCGAACTATATAATGAAATTACAATTACTTGTATAAGTAAATTATAAATGCATGAAAAAATGATAAAGAGTACATTCGCAAGTCTTTTAGAATTTTTTTGAATCCTTACCGACCTTTCACTTTAGTGCAACTTTTTTTACTATTGGCCTATATCATCAAGGTAAAAGACACTCGTATTTTAGACCGTTGGTTGATACCCATAGTGTTATTAATAACAGCAAACACCTGCTAAGTTTTTTTAACTCATTCAAAGACACCTGCTAAGAATTCCCACCATAAAATTCCCCAGACACTAAAATACATCTTTGGTACATTAAAATTCCTCAGACACTAATCCTCTTCTAAAAACGCACACAACAAATTACATTGCACTTTAGTGTGTATGGTGATATCATAAAACTGCAAAAACCACTTACATGTTGCATTATAGTGAGGATAACAACAAAGTTAGTTATAACATTAAATAAGAAAACTTCAGATTAGAACTAAAGGGGTGTTTGGTTATGATTATTAAAGGTGTTTATTGGCTTTTTCAGTTACCATAACACAATAAGTTTATGATAAAGATATAAACTTTTTTTAGAAGCTTAGTAAAAAAACCCTTTGAACTCAAAACTAATTCTATCATAGCTTAGTGTGTTTATAGTAAAAACACAAATACTAAGTATAAAAGTTTTCAATAAAACATAAAACATATAAAAAAAAAGTTAGTAAAAGTTGGTGTGTATAACAAAAAAGTTAAACAATAAAAAAAGTTACTAAAAACTATCAGCTAGAAAAAGCATAAGCCAAAGTTCTGTTGAGGTTTCTTTCAGATTCTATCGAGAAGCAAAAAGAGGTTAACACATACATCATAAGTATAGAAGAATGGTATCCCACATTCGTGATTACCAACTTAATAACATTATCGTAGTATAGTAACGTAATAACCTGATTAAAAACTATATATGCTTGCTTAATAATTCTCATATACATACTTTAATTCCTTTACAACGGCCAACTATTTTTTTTTTTGGGGATGAAACATTACGTCAATGAATAAAGTTAGGTTATCACCTACATAGTTTTTTTTTGTTTTTGTTTTTTTTTTTTTTTTTTTTTTAATTTTTAGAAGATGATTGTTATCAAATAAGAATTGTGATGCGTGCATTTTTTTTTATATATAATCTAAGGAAAATACCTTCTAAATTAAATAATGACTATCAAACCCATGTTGTATTTTTTTATTTATTTATTTTATTTTTATTTTATTTTAATAATTAGCTTTTTATAATGTTTTTAACTGGCAGATATGCTGAGGTTGATGTTGATGTTATTGTTTAACTTTAATTATTGATATCATGTTGTACAAAATGTGCAAGTTTAGTAGCACATAATGAGCGTTAATGAAGTTAAAATATGCTTCGTAAAGTTTTTAAAATGTTTTTATGGATATTCATATATATATATATATATATATATATATATATATATATATATATATATATATATATATATATATATGTTAAATAACAATTTCATGAGTCGTTTTTTACGTAGAATCACGTATATTTATTTTCATATTATAGTAACTCGTGCTTACCATTTGATATTTATATTCCTGTTACTAATAATTTAGACGTATTTAATATTCAAACCCGTGTACTCATAAATTAAACTTTTAAATAGAATAGTATGAGTCCTTATTTAAAAAAATATTCTAGTGGATAAAAGTCTACAACTAACAATATTAAAACTAATTCGCATATTTACAAACTTTTGTAATATAAATAGATGAAAGTCTAAAACTAATACTAATACTCATGTCATTTTCAACAAAGTTTATATTATAAAGTATAAGGGTATAAAGTGTAAGGGTTATTTGTGTTTTTTTCTAAAGTTATTAAAAAACATGGAGACTTGTAATTTTACATTTAGATCCATATATTTTATGTAAAATTCAACCACTAAAGTTTTATTAATTACTTCCTCTTTTTTCAAACCAAAGTTAAACCAAATAATGTAGTCTTAGGTCTTTTTTTCTTATTCTTTTTTCGTAAAAACAACATTGTTTGACAAAAAAAAAAAAAAATGTGCGGTGAGTTGAAAAATGGATATCCTCAAATAATACATACAAACACCATTCATTCTTTATTGTTTTTTTCTATAAGAAGACGACCCTTATTACTCGTGTGCGGTGTGAAGCCCTGTCATTGTTATGTTGACTCGTATTTGAGTATACGAGATTACAACGTTTACTGTCTAATTGTCTTGCACCATTTTTCTAATCAGTTATCTACTTTTAGTTTACACTTACAGTATCAGTTTAATCTCTTAAGTACACTATGGATTGGAATTTAGGCTCGCCTGTTATGCCCAATGGGCTAGTTAAAATGAAAGTGTCTGTTGCATACTTTCATTACGTCAATGATAACTAACTAAAAAAAAAAAAAAAAAAAAAAAAAAAAAAAAAAAAAAAAATCCTTTAGTCAAGTTAATGTTAGAAGATTAGTTCAAAAAAGAAAGTTAATGTTGAAAGAACCAAAAAGAAGAAGAAAAAAAGTACCAATAATGTGATTATTCAAGACATCAAGGACTTTAGTCACGATAAACTTGAATATAAATACGTTAGATATAATTAAGTTGTCCTTTAATCTGAATAAGACGATCGACGACAATTGCACATAGCTCTAACAGGCTAATCCGACACTGATAGCCTAATATTAGGTTTCGTTGTTAGTCTTTTCACCGTTCATGTCCTTGTCACACATACAGGAAGTTGGCCAAGTTTATTATTCGTTAATGCTTATTTATCGAATAAAAAGTTCTTAGATTTTATTTCGCTAAGTTTATATTACAAGATTATCAAAATAAAAACTATCAACTCGATGACTTTACAAGAATTTTATGTCTAGCTAGTCGCAGGAAGTACATACGTACAGCCTGCCTTTCAAAAGGTAGTCGACTAGACGTTAATATGAATTAAGCGAACTTTGACTATTATAGAATATTTAAACAAGTAGTTTAGATAATAATGTCATTTTGTATTAGGAGCTAGTTGATCGACATGCTATTGAAAATTCAAATAATTGACATTAACTAAAGGTTGCAAAATAGGCGGGTCGGATACTCGGATTGGGTCACATGTTTAGATGGGTTTGAGTATAAACGGGCCTAGATCTAGATGAGTATTCATTCATAAACTAATCTCATATTTTGTATTAGATGAGTCTAAATGGATAAGAGTTTAAATGAGTTTGGTCGGGTGACACATGTATTTTTTTATTATTAATATTACTTATTTTTTTTTTTAAACTTTGAGTAAAATATGAAAAAAGTATAAAAAAAAAATAATAAAAAATACTCGTAAATAAATAAAAAATAAGAAATAAAAATAAATTGACCCTCGTTACATAATTGTTATATAATTGTTATTTTTATCAAATAATCAATTACTCATATTTTATATTTAGAAAGAGCCAATAAAACTAATCTCGTAATAAATATTTATCTAACTTAATTCATGTTTAACTAATGAGTCTCAAATTGATACATCTAACATTAACCCTGTTTAATTATTTTTCTATTAAACCATCATATGGGTTAGAACGTCAAAACTGGGTAGTTAAAAACTGCATGAATCTGGTCATAACAATAATACAAACGGCAATCTTTGCATGTTTGTTTCACGAGAAACTTATTTATCTATGTATAAAATATTAAAATCCCTTTCAAACCCCTTTTGGCGTTATGCATAAAGTCCACTTGCAAATAAAGTTTATCAAACTATAAGGTGAATTTTACCACCAGATTTATCAATGATGACAAATTATCATAAAGTTGTTAAGAAATACTGTAATGAAGTTGTATTATCAATCAATTTTATAAAAACTATTCTATCCATATTAATTTTATTGTCTATTTTCTTTCTGGGATGTTCTAAATTAATTGTCCACTAGTAAAACTAGATAAGAAAATCGGATGCTACTAAAAATAGATAAGAAAATTTGACGTAAATTACTATATTATCGTTACTTGATATTATTATTACAAACTTTAAAGAAAATAATAATTAATTGGTTAAGTGTAAAATTGTCGATTTGTAAAAAGTTAAAAAGGAAAAGAAATCAATAATAATTATACTTTTATTAAATTGTGCGTTTTTTATCTAGAGATAATTATTTTCGAAAAGAAGTGAGTAATAAACAAGTTATTTTACCAATTTGATTACTATTTAACATGAGAGAAGCACCAATTTTTTAGTCCATATGACTAGCCATGGAGACCTAAGCATGTGTTAGGATTCCCACATGTTATTACTATCAAAATTTTATAGGTTTAATCACCATGTTACCCTCATTAAGCATTAGCCATCCATTTTATACCTACATTAGACTCTAACTTGAATTCGATATACTTTAAATAAGTAGTCGATCATTTACCAAATCACCATAAAAATATATTTTAATCTGATATCTTTCGAATATATAGGTTGTTTTGTATCTAGTCACTTTTTCATCAACTTTTTGACCATCTCTTTATATGTACTTGGGATTTTTCGTACGGAATCGTTATAGCCATCGAGGTTGGGATTCACTTCTTGCTCAACTTTAGTCCAATGATTCAGTTAATATATAAAAATTAGTTGTCATAAACGAAAGAGAATGTATACCTTTCCTATTTCAAACCGACAACAATACATGCAATGGTTATTCACTTATTCAATACCATAAAATCAAAGGTTTAGCTCGATTCATAATTATGCTTCTTTCTTTTTGTCTGAACTTTTTCAAGGACACTTAATAGTGTGGCTCATATATAAGATGCTTTGCCTGATTATGTACACATGATTCGGTTTGGTTGGTTTAGACGACCTTAAATAGTTAAATGTGTATCACAAACTTGTAAAGCTTGATTTGACAGCATCAAAAGCCAAGCTAACAAGGTTAATGAGCTTGACCAAGTGTGTATTTGTTAAAAGTAGCTATGACAGTAGCAATGTGTGTGCAGTAGCAGTGAGCTGTGAGCAGTAGCCACAACTCACCGCTCACTGTTTTTTTAAAGAAGCATTAGAAAAATGAGCATTTCTAAAAAATTGCAAAGCTTACCGCTCTTTTGTCAAACAAACATTAGAAATCAATCAAACAACTCATTGCTCACTACTCATCGCCTCAAAAAGCTTCAAAAAGCTCCGCGCCAAACATAGCCTAAGGTTTAGAAAATATACTTTTTGGTCTATTAATTAGACCATTTGAAAATTCTGAAATAGTTGCACACATATGCACAACAATAACAATGATCCAGTACAAATTTGTGAAGATGTTTTTAAAATAAGAAATTAAGAATTCTCAAGAACTTGAATTTGATTTTAAATGAAACTCTTTGACACACCATCTACACCACATATCTAAAACAGAGCTTATAAATCCTATAATTAGGTTAAACTGTGGAAGTGTGGAACCATGACTTTTGTTGTAAACAATAAGAGAATATTCGAAAGACATATATCATTACCATTTGAAAAGATTCACACAAAAGAATGAATGGTGTGTGATAAACTGATAATGCCACAAAGAGAGGCTTACGTCATTGCCCATCTTAAAAGCTTAAAAAAATGAGTGATATCTTTTACATAATAAATGAATTACATAATTTCGGTCTTTTTTTTACAAAATAATTTTAGTAGAAAAGAAACTCTTAGAAATGCTCGATTTTGACACATATATAAAATCGAGCAATATGATTGGCCAATAAAAAGTCAAAATTGAATTGATTTTGGTTAAACTTTAATAAATTTGTCGGAGAATTTAATTGAGGAAAAAAACACAAAAAAATATAGATGTCAAATTTATGAAAATAAAAACTTAAAAAAAGATGAGGTAATTAATAAAACGTTAGTGGTTAAATTTTAAATATATTATGTGGAGTTAAGTGTAAAATTATAAATTTTCAAATTTTATAACTTTAGATGATAAACAAATAAACCCTTACACTTTATACCCTCTACACTTTATAATATGAACTTTGTTTACAATTATGTATTGGTTTGAGACTTCAATCTATTCAACTTACAAAATTTTATAAACGTACGAATTAGTTTTAATATACGTTAAATACTTTTAAAATAAATATTAGTTTCAAACTTTCATCTATTAAAATATACTTTTACTATGTACGTTAAATATAAATAAGAACTCATGTTATCATATTTAAAAGTTTGATCTATACGTTCACGTGTTTGAATATTAAATACAGTTAAATTATTATTAGTGGTAATATAAATATCAAAAGGTAAGTACGAGTTGCTGTGATATGAAAATAAATATACGCGATTGTACTTATAACGACTCATATAATTATTATTTATAGTTTATATACGGATATCCGAAAAATTATTTTTAAAAAACTTCATCAACGCTCATTATGTGCTACTAAACTCGCACATTGTACGACATGATATCAATAGTTAAAGTTAAACAAAAACATCAACCTCAACATTAACATCTATGTCAGCTAAACAAAGTTAAATCTTTCATCTAATAAAATTTTTACAAAATATTAATTGATATTAATACATAATGAAAAACTCATGCATACTTATTAGTTGTACTTATATCATAATTTTCATAGGAAAATTCTTATATATCCATATACTAAACAAAAATTTTAAAATAAATTTGATTTATGTGTAAACCCATGTGATAAAAGAACCTTTGGCCCAATAATATTATAAGGAAATACGCTAAGAATTCAATACAAGGTCGATGTAACGGTTATATTTACAATTTCTGCTAATTATTTTTCTTGCTTTCGCACATGTTGATGCTCTAACTTTTTAAAATATACATAAGATTTTCTGTTTTTAAACGATAATACTATATAATTAAATTTTTCTGAAAAAAACCCCGTGCATGCACGAGTATTGTAACTAGTTATTCGACTAAAATACCTTTATGCATAAACGATAATGTAATTTATTAAATATTTATATACTTAATTACGTACAATTTAAACTAATAAACACACACACAATTAACCTTACTATATATCGTCGCTGCTATACGTGACTAATCGTATAATAAATAAGAGTTTGTTTAACAAGCCATTTTAAGCACCTTTTAACGAAACATAAATGAAAAGTTTTGTTTATTTAATGAAAATATATGTTTAATTATAGTAAGTAGTAAGTATCAAGTGTAAATTTCATTAAAAATGAAACTTTAAGTTTGTGTATCAACTATGGTTGTTTAATAATAGGGTTGAAAAGTAATTAAGAGGTCTAAAAATTTGTGTATCATAATTAGTTACTATTTTAAATTTAAGTGACATGAAAACGTTTAACATTTTAAATATGTCATATATACCCGTAGAGCCATTGAATGCATTATGTAAATGCTTTTAGAGCAACTGTAATGGTTAGTTTTTTAATAATTTTTTACTATTTCAAAAAGTATTACATAACTTGAAACCATTGTGACAAAGAGTTTATGAGGGCACTGGGAGTGGGTGAATGAAGATGCGGTGCGGTATGGCTTTCCGGACGGGAACACCGCCACCTCGAATTATACCCCGCACGGTTAGGGGATTTGAGTGAAGAGCTCACGCACGGGAAGAAGAAATTTTTCAAACGTTGCATGTTATTTTTTGACTGTTGCATGTTAGAGGGAAGTGAGTGAAGGGTGAGTGAAGTGCCGCCTCCAAAAAAGAAGTGAGTGAAGGGTTAGTGAAGAAAAAAGTGGGAGATGATGTGACGCAAGGAGATTGGTTGGGAGTGAGTGAAGGGAAGTATGGTGAGTGATGTACTCCCACCACCCTGAATGATTTTTGATAGAAAGACTTTCAAACTATCGCGTATTTGATACACTATATAATTGCATCTGCAATCACTTCTACCTATTAAGACTTTTAGTATTTATGATATTTAATGTTTCATTAACTTCAATTTTCTAAAAGTCATTTTTACAAATCTTCTTCAATGAATAAAAGCTTTCCAAAAGCTTTTTCATATTAAGTCTTCATTTAATGAAGAGTGTAAAATGAAAATTAATCATGTCTTCATTTAATGATAGTAGCTTGTTTCATTTTTGTCAACCGCTTGAAGTTTCTCAAGTCTTTGGGTAAGAAGTCTTTTACCAAGTCATTGATGCAATGCAAAAACTGATGTAAAAAACTTTTTCAAATAGTATCAAGTCATTCTCTAAGCGCTCATTACAGATGCTCTTATAGTTATTTTCATTAAATGTAAACTTGTTCTATTAAACTCATTTCTTTACTTTTGATTATTTTAATTTGATGTGGTTGCTTTTTTAATGTTTTGTTATATTATGCATACTATATATAAACATGTATACTTTCAAACCATTCTGACCATTCTCATCCTGCATAAACTTTTACACCATCAATGCATGCATTTAGTATATTTATCCAACTTCTAGTTAAAAATATCAATGTGAGTTCATAAACAAGATGGAGGGCATTTTGCAAAAATTAAAATACATATGCATAGTTTACATAAAATATTTGTGAAAAGCTTTTGAAAAGCTTTGTACCACTGGAGAATATGTATATTAATGACTTTTTGAAAGATGGCATTTACTGAAATATTAATTGTGAAACAATGAAAAAGTCTTAAAGACTTGGACTATTGCAATTGCTCTTAAAACATGATTTGGTTATATATAAAATTTTCATGTTTTAAGAAGGGAAATATGAAATTAGCCCTTAAATTTTATATATACAGTAAAGTTGACTCGTTTATTAGCTTTGACATTCAATAGACTATCTTACAGGAGTGATTAATTTTCTAGGGAATGAAACCAATAAAAAAAAAGTAAAATAATAAGAATAAAAAATATTTATAGTTACGCATTTTAAATATGTGATTGTGATTACTTCTCATAATTCTTATTTTAATTTTGTTTCTAGTTTGATTCTAACTCTAATTTCTTATCCATATTAGTAGAAACGAGTTTGGTACCCGCACGTTGCTACTGGATTCTTTTGTTGCCGTTAGCTACTTAACGTAAAGTTAGTTACCTAGGATTGACTTTGCAATTGATGTATAATATGAAGGACCATTTATGTAAATTATTTGAGGACTAAATTTGCAATGAACCACTGAGATGAAGGACAAAGTGCGTCCAATTATTTTTTTAAATGTTAAAGATAACGGTCGTTAATAAACAGCCGTTAATTAACTAACGACCGCTAATACTAAAAAAAAAAAAAAAAAAAAAAGTTTATTGTAGAGACAACTGTAGCAAGCACAGTACTTGCTACAGTAATCTCTTACCTTTTAGTATATTCACTATAAATACTATAGCGCATGGACTCGAAATCTGTGTCTAATTAAAAAATTATTTTTCTAAATAAAAAATAATAAATTTTATTAGTAAAAAATGAAAACTTACAAAACATACCCTGAACTTTTTAATATTTACGATTTTTTTATAACAAACTTTGTTTGCCAAATAACTAACAGATATCTGGTAATTTTGTGAATAAAAAAAATACTGGCAAAAATGCCTCTCGATAACGAACAGAACAAGCCCAATATTTATATGTTTTTGACGTACGTACGGTTTTATAAAAAATGTTGAAGTTTAGTATATATAGTTTTTAAGTAAAAAGAACTTTCAAAATGCGCCCTTAACTTTTCAAATAACTTTAAAAATTATCTTAAATTTTTTAAAACTATAAGGGCCAACACCTCCACACAAAGACATCCGTTCACTCTCCTCCTGAAGGTTTGATCTTGATGCTTACGGCTCAAGTTCTTTTCCAGTGATGTCAAGAATCTGATTAATCCATATTCGATTGATCAAAAGTACCCGCCCGCAACGCGGCGGGCTCGAATACCTTGTTTATAATATGATAAACTACTATACTGTTGTTGACCTAGCATTATCAATGAAAAAAAGGAAAGTCAGCATAACATTTATTTAAACAAATAATTGAAGAGAATTGCGATCCAAAGTGATATATTAAATACATACAATTATTGTTACGTTTTTTTTTTTCTCTTAAAAATACACACAAGCAACTAAACAAGTCGTGATACACTTATGACCCCTGTTATAATGCAAAGTTATTAAATTATTTTGTGGCAATTTCATATTTCTATTCTTAAAACATGAAATTTTCATATATAGTTAAATCATGCTTTAATATTATTGTACATAATAATACATCAATAGTTGTAAGTATATATAAAATTAATGATGAAAAAAAAAGATATATTAAATTCTCTCAAATTTTGCCTTCAAGAAAAAAAAATATACTGGTATCAAATTTTAAAATTACATTTTGTAACTTATCTTATGCTACTATTTTAGAGTAAAGTTTGGTCAACTATTGACTTTTTTTGTATAGGAAGTATGGGGCCCGACGTGTGCAATTGCTTCGCTCTGTATCAAAGATCATCTGACTCCCATGCTTGTACAATCAATGCACTCAAATTCTAAAGTCAAACAATATCCCAAAATTCAAATAAACATGAAATGAACATAATTAGCTGTGATTTTATGGGGTTATTTTTATACATTATAAATCATTTACTAGGAGATTCACTAATAAACCCATAGTCATAAGAAGAGAATTTTATTACGTAGTATAAGTTAACTAAATGTCTAAATACTTACAAAAGTAAAATTTTTACTAATGAAATGAATCATAGTTTATAGTTACTTAAGCAAAAAATCCTTATTACTTATAAATTCACTGTTACAAAAAACATGTAAACGAAAATTACTGGTTACTACTGCATATTGCGGGTATTGTATTATGATCAAAATGCAATTATAATTTTTTCTTCAATTTATCGTAACATAGATTATAGACAACATTTATCTTCAATAATGCAATTAAAATTGAGCGTATTAAACAAGATAAATGATATTTTCTTCTACTTTGCTTTTTCATATTGTTAGTACAAAATTTAGGGGTTAAATTTAGGATGGGCGAGATTTACAAGGAACGTGGGTTCTGGTAGATCTGGAGAACCCTTGACTAAGTGATAGACATAGTATTTCATGGATCTCATGCTAATAAAAAGAACTGCCGTTAGTATCACCGTGGGAGGGGATCCTACGATCAGCCTCGTGTGTAAGAGTAAGATTCTATAGATAATAAGTTTGTGCGTGTGTTTCGAGTGCAATAGATCTGCTCCTTAGTGGCATTTTACCTTGATATTCATAAACAAGTAGTTTTGTCGTGTTCTAGGGATCACAAGATGCGGCTTATCCTTTTAACCGAAGAGTTATACGGCATTTTCATATGAAGAAAGATGATGAGTAGAAAATACATGTTATATTTATTGAGGTCATAAAATTAAGGGTGATGTGCTAATAAGAGGAATTTGATCGAACTCTCAAAGTTTTACCTATTAAGGGAAACTTCATTAATTGAGGTCATAATCACGTTTTGCGACTCTTGTCGGGTTTCCGTCATGACTATTTTTCTATGGCGTAATAGAAAATAGAGCATCGGTTTCCTTTATAATTCTTTTATGGCAAGTGTCATGTGAATTATATCCAAATGATACATCCCTTATGGGGAAATAACAAATCTAAGAATATTCACAAGCCATTTATCATATTGTTTTCACAGCCGACTCCTCATTAATTTATGAAAGTCAAACGTCTATATTTTAGTGACATCTATCTATGTGTGTTTTTAAAATTATAAATACAGATAAGAAAAATAAAGGGTAAAAGTCATAAATGTTTAACGTACTTATAAAAACGACTCATTCTACATATTTTACTTTTTTTATTGTTATTGTTCTTACTAAACTTTGTATTTCTTTTCATTATACATATCTGGTCCATAACTTTCACATAAAAAGACGCAAATACCCTTATCTTCTTCCTTGGCCACTGCTGCCATTTTCATAACCGCCCACCCCACCCCCACCACACACGCACAAACCCACCCACCACCATCACTAAAAAAACGATTGAAATAAATAGATTATTATTGCAAACTGTTCTACTCCTCTTGCGTTATTGACATTTTTCTGATGCTTTCCGAATGTCCATTTCCATTCATTCTGTGATGATTGATTGTACCGATCCATAGTGGCGCATGCGTGAAGGGAGGGTTGACGGGGAGGGTTTTAAGGGCGCGTGGTGTATGGGAGGTGAAAGAGGAGGTCGAGGTGGTTATTTTAGTGGTGGCTGTGTAGGGTGAGGTGCGGCGGTGGTGGTGTAGGGTGGTGTTTTGGATCTGATTTATTGATGTTATTGTCTTTGGTGCTAAACTAAAAGTTGCAAGCCTGATATTAATACCTTTTAGTTTCGTTTTGTTTTAATTTTATTGCTAAACAAGATGAAAATGGTAGCAATGGGTTTTGCAACAGCTTGGCCAGAGTCTCACCGGAAAAAAAATACCTCATAATGGAGGTTGAAGATGAAGACATGAGAAATGACCAAAATACCTTTAACAAACCATCTTAGTTATTTATAATGAAAAGAAACACAAAGTTTAGTAAGAAGAATAACAATAAAAAAAGTAAATTATGTAGAATGAGTCATTTTTGTTATTACGTTAAGCATTTATGACTTTTACCCAAAAATAAATTATACATTACACCATTTTTTACACAAATGACCATTCTAGACAATATATTTCATTCTTGGTTTTATTTTAGAAGAGTAAACCTACAAAAACGATGCAAGACCGAAATAGCAAAAAAAAAAAAAAAAGTATAGCATGAATCTGTGAACATAATATCAAATCATAGTTAAGTCCACATTGAGATGTCACATAGATCTGTAAAGCTCCACGGAATGGTATCTAGATCATGTTGTTAATTACGGATTTATGGGTAAGATGATCATAGACGTGGTTCCGATTCTGGTTCTTGAGTTTGAGATTTTTCGGTCGAGTCGGTTCGGTTCGGGTCTACCGGTTCTCATTTCCAGAACAGAATACCCACTAATTCTAAAACTATGTAATTTTCTTTACTTCCCATACTCAAAACATTTCATGAAACACATTTGTTTCTAAAACCATGAGCAAGTCAGTAACATTTTTTGGTTGGATCTAACAAAACCGCAACTCAATTTCGGTTTGGTTCTCTTGTTCTTTTACTCTTTCCTATTAAAGATGATGTGATTGTGAAATATATATATATATATATATATATATATATATATATATATATATATATATATATATATATATAAAGAACAATTAGATAAACTAACTGGAAGAGATAAATGGAAACAAATGGTGAAAACATAAACGGTTTTAGTTATTTGGTTGGACAAAATTTGAAGTTATTTTAATTTGCTTTTCAGATTGTTATGTGTCATTGTTTTGTTAAACGTTGAACAATGTACAACTATAAAATGATTGTTTGTTTGAGTTTATGATTTAGCTGTTATACGTCTTGGTTTTAACGTAAATGGTTGCAAACGCTGAAATTCAAATATTTTTTGTTTTTTATTAGCCTAATTTGTGCATAAGGTTTTTTGTTTTATTATTTAGAAAATTGGTTTCAAGCTGGGTAGACCTGAAGAACCGGAACCGGATCCGGAACCAGAACACCGAAAACTATATTCGGTTCGGTTCTCGATTCCTAATTTTCACAAAATTCGGTTCCCGGATCTATAGGGCCCGGTTCAGGTTCCAACCGGTAAAGAAAATGTAGTATCTGTAAGTGATAATGTGAATAATGGTTTTGTTTGTAAGAATTTAGTCAGTTGTTTTCAGTTTGTAGCTGAATCATGGGTATGTCCATTTTCTTTGTACGTACGTATCATAGTTTGACGATATTTTTCACATTTTAGAAAAAAAGAAAGTTTAATAGGTTTATTGTTTAACTTGTTATACAATAAACTTAAAAGGGTGTTAAATTACAAAACTTTATGAGTTTTAGGGCTAATTTGTTATTTTAAAAAACTTAAGGGTTGATGTAAAGGAGTTAAAATACAAACTCAATGGGTTTAGCGGGTAATTAGTGTTATTATATAATAAAGCATTATAAGGCTAGGGAGTGATTTGTTAGGTTTAATTCGATAGTTTTTAAAATTAAAGGGGATGTTTTTAACAATTACCAAATAGTTTACTGTAGCTAAGCAATCTATATTACCTATAAAGCAAAAATGGTCAAAAGGTGAATGTGAAAAGTCAAGAAAGTGAAAAGTGAAATGTTGAAAAACGTATATAAGGAAATATTGAAATGCATTTAATACTCATATTAAAATACCCCATTACTTAAAAGTACAATGATTTATTCATATTGTACAACCAATTAAAACAATTAATACAAATCACAAACCGGGTTGACCCGGGACGCTTCAAACCCGACGGGTTGAACCGGTTTAATTTGACCCGTTTTCGACCTAACCTAGCATGTTGACCCGGTTTAACTCGACCAAATTTTCGACCGGAACGGTTCAACCGGTTGAACCACCCGGGTCGAACCGGGTTTCAAAACATTATTTTTAATTCCCAAATCTTCAAACTTTTATTATTTTTCATTTATAACCAATTAAAACAATTAATACAAATCACAAACCAGGTTGACCCGGGACGCTTCAAACCCGACGGGTTGAACCGGTTTAATTTGACCCGTTTTCGACCTAACCTAGCATGTTGACCCGGTTTAAATCGACCAAATTTTCGACCGGAACGGTTCAAACGGTTGAACCACCCGGGTCGAACCGGGTTTCAAAACATTATTTTTAATTCCCAAATCTTCAAACTTTTATTACTTTTCATTTATAACCAATTAATACAAATCACAAACCAGGTTGACCCGGGACGCTTCAAACTCGCCGGGTTGAACCGGTTTAATTTGACCCATTTTCGACCCAACCTAGCAAGTTGACCCGGTTTAAATCGACCAATTTTTCGACCGGAACGGTTTAACCGGTTGAACCACCCGGGTGGAACCGGGTTTCAAAACATTATGTTTAATTCCCAAATCTTCAAACTTTTATTATTTTTCATTTACAACCTAGAAATTTTTTTTATCAATAAATTATCTGTCGCTATAAAATCCCGTTGCTATGCACGGGTACTCGTCTAGTAATACGAATTGGGAAATGATTTGCACAATTCAAAACATTATTTGCACACTCCAATGTACAAGTAGTTGAAGTAGAATATCAATACTGTACAAGTGTTTAATGCATAAAAAGAGCGTCTCAATCATTTATGAAAGTGTACAAATCAATTCCATTACAAATTAGATACTACATCCGTCCCATTTTATAAGTCCATTTTGTCAATTTGGGTTGTCCCAAATTATATGTCCACTTTTAGTTTCAACCAATGAGAATGCTTGTAAGTGGGTGTGAATGAATTTTTATTGGTTGGTATTGTAAGGGCCCCACTTTTCTTAAACTTTGTGAAATATGAAAGTAGACTTATAATTTGGGACGGAGGGAGTAATTGTTATTATATATATATATATATATATATATATATATATATATATATATATATATATATATATATATATATATATATATATATATATATATATATATTAAATTAAAACTAGAGTGAATTACATAAATGGTTAGTATGGTTTGTCAGTTTTTGCAAATTTAGTCACTTAGTCTTTTTTTTTTCCTTCTTTTCACCAGGTCCAGTTATTGAGGTTTCAAATGGTTATGGATCCAGTCCAATTCCATTATATAAATGGTTACTATGGTTTGCCAAGTCACTGAGGTTTGCCAAAATTGGACTGGATCCATAACTATTTGAAACTTCAATGACTGAACCTAATAAAAAAAATGTTCAGTCACTAAATCTGAAAATCAGCAAATAATAGTGACCATTTATGTAATTCAATCTTAAAATTAAATATTATAACAAACGTAGGGAAGCTAGATTAAGGTAATCATGTACTTTAATAATTAATAATCCACATAGTCAAATATTACGACTGGTAAAGAAACACAACATTCAATCATTTTGTCTACATTTTTGTTAATTGAATAATTAAAGATAAGATTTTACTATACTATATTCATTTTTTATAAAGGTTTTATATAACCACAATCGATTAAAACTGAGTATAGTATGGTAAAATCTTATCTTTAATTATTTTGGCATTGTTAGACGATGAGTTTAGGCTGTGATTAGGCCCGTGGTATTTAGCCCATATTGTAACATTATATATAGTATATTATGTACCGAACTCATTTTTCAATATATCGATTATCACATTCTTACATGGTATCATAACCTAATCGATCTCCACCTTCCGCACATCGTTTTTTTTAGTTTTCTGGTTCTTGTTTGTCGACCTTGTGTTGTCGACCAAAAGTGTTTCCTTTTTTTGTTTCTTGTTTGTCGACCAACGTGTTGTCGACGGGTGTGCCTGATTTGTTTGTTGACCAACGAGTTGTCAACCTCTCTTTTTTGTTTGTTAATCTGTAGCAAACTTGGATAGGTCACAGATACATTAATTGAGCGGTCCAAGTTTATTGGTTCTTAGTACTTTTCTTCCATCGTGGGTTAATATTATATTGTGTGATAAGATTTGTTTTTATTATACTTCAACCATGGATCGATACAAGAATAATTAAATGATAGACAGTGGGTTGACTATTATCAATTGCTTGCTACTGTTTGATTATTGTGAATATATTATTCGCTTTATTGCTTGCTACTGTTTGATTCTTATAAACTCTAACCCTACAACCTCTAAACATGACTACGGATACAACTCCCCCCGCACCGGTTCTCACCTTATCGGATAAACTTATGGTTATGAATCACCTAACCACTTTTGTTCCCATCAAACTTGATGTTGATGAGATGAATTACTCCCAATGGGTGTATTATTTTTCTCACCTTTGTCATGGCTATGGCATCTTGGACCATCTTGTTGATCCACCCGAATCATCCTCTGCTCTACCTTCTTCACCACCAACTAGGGATCCGGAATGGCTAAAGGTTGATTTCATTATTCGGTCTTGGATCTTTTCCACACTTGTAGTGAATCTTCAAAAGCGGTTGGTTGTTCTTAATCCCCAAACAGCCAAAGAGGCGTGGGTGTCTCTTGCAACGATTTTTCAAGACAATAAACGCCCAAGAGCTATGGCTTTGAAGGCGGAGCTAAGGAATTTGAAACTTGGGGACTTAACAATTGACGCATACTTTCAGAAAATTGAGTCAATTGCTTCCGTGTTAAATGGTCTTGGTTCTCCTCTTAGCAATGATGATATTGTTACGTTTGCACTTGAAGGCTTGCCAACCACGTATGATGTGATTTCTACAGTTATTACTAGTAAGGAACCCTTTCCCGATCTCAAGACGGTTCATTCTTTATTGACCACGCAAGAGATGCGTATGAAATCAAAGGTTCAAGATCCGCTTGTGACTGCTACATCTGCTTCCCCTAGGTCCTATAAGGATGCTTTTAATAATCCAAATTGGCGCAATGCTATGTATGATGAGTATAATGCACTTGTTAAGAATAAAACTTGGAAACGTGTACCTCGACCTGAGGGTGTCAATGTTGTTAATTGTATGTGGTTGTTTCGTCATAAGTATTTGGCTGATGGCACTCTTAGTCGGTACAAGGCACATTTTGTTGCCAATGGTAGCACACAGATTGAGGGAGTTGATGTTGATGAGACTTTTAGTCCGGTTGTTAAACCGGGTACCATTCGGACTGTTCTTAGCTTAGCTATTTCCTGACATTGGCCTGTTCACCAGCTTGATGTCAAGAATGCGTTTTTACATGGAGATTTAGCCGAAACTGTTTATATGCATCAACCTCCTGGTTTTCGGGATCTAGAGCATCCGGATTATGTTTGTTTATTACAGCGGTCTCTTTATGGTCTTAAGCAGGCACCTCGGGCATGGTTTCAGCGGTTTGCTACATACATTACTACTGTTGGGTTTACTCCAAGTCGGTGTGATTCTTCATTATTTATTTACAGACAAGGTGACGATACTGCTTTTCTGTTACTATATGTGGATGATATTGTGCTCACTGCTTCCTCTGATAGTTTATTACAGCAGATTATTGCTTCTTTGCATAAGGAGTTCTCTATGACTGATTTGGGTGCTCTTAACTACTTTTTGGGTGTATCGGTTACGCGTGACTCTTCTGGGATGTTTTTGTCACAACGTAAGTATGCTATGGAGATTTTGGAGCGTGCACATATGGTTGGTTGTAACCCTTCTCGGACTCATGTTGACACTGAGTCTAAATTGGGTGATGATGGTGCTCCGGTTTCTGATCCTAAGTTATATCGGAGTCTTGCAGGTTCTCTTCAGTATCTCACCTTCACTAGACCTGATATTACATATGCTGTGCAGCAGGTTTGTCTATATATGCATGATCCTCGAGAGCCTCATTTCAATGCTCTCAAACGGATTTTACGGTATGTTCAGGGGACTCTGGCTTATGGTTTACAGTTATTTTCTTCTACTACCGAGTCCTTGGTTGCTTATTCGGATGCTGATTGGGCGGGTTGCCCTACTACACGACGGTCTACATCAGGTTATTGTGTTTTTCTTGGTAACAACTTGCTCTCATGGTCCTCTAAGCGTCAACCTACGCTTTCTCGTTCCAGTGCTGAGGCGGAGTATCGTGGAGTTGCCAATGCTGTTGCTGAGACATGTTGGCTTCGGAATTTACTTCGTGAGCTTCATACACCTTTGTCCTCTGCTACTATTGTTTATTGTGATAATGTGAGTGCCGTGTACTTGTCCTCTAATCCTGTTCAGCATCAGCGGACGAAGCACATTGAGATTGATATTCATTTTGTTCGTGATTTCGTTGCTACTGGTCAGGTTCGAGTTCTACATGTTCCTTCTCGGTTTCAGTATGCTGATATTTTTACCAAAGGATTACCGTCTGCCTTGTTTGCTGAGTTTCGTGACAGCTTGAGTGTTCGGTCTCCTCCCGCTCAAACTGCGGGGGAGTGTTAGACGATGGGTTTAGGCTGTGATTAGGCCCGTGGTATTTGGCCCATATTGTAATATTATATATAGTTTATTATGTACCGAACTCATTTTTCAATATATCGATTATCACATTCTTACAGGCATAACACAATATAAAAATATGAACCATTAATTTGAAACGAAAAACTTAGTAGACAATAACATCATATAAAAATATCAATACTTACAACTATACTAAATCCAGTCAAAATAATAATAATAATAATAATAATAATAATAATAATAAATAAATAAGAGTGGTGGAGTGTTAAAAGTCACATTTTTACCCGAGGGTAAAAAGACTGTTTTTAAAAGACCTTCGGCAAGCATGTGTGTCGAGTCATATCACCCCCAAAATAAACCTCAAGAAGGCTAAATGGTAATTTAATATTAAACAATTAAAAAATAATAATAAAAAAGAAAAAAAGTGGGTAACAAACTTTACGTCCTTAGCTTTGGTGTGATGTATATAAAAGGAGATTAGGCAGATACACAAGGAAGAACCTGAAGGAAACAAACTTTCTAAAAATGGCGCAAATATTTGATACTAATCTTAACAGCAATAATAACGGGTTTAGGGTTTCATTGTGTGGTGGTGCACAAGAACTTGAACAAATGTCTAGAGATGGTAGTCAATATAGTCTCTCCACTGCTATCTTACCTTCTCTTGGTGCTCGTAGTAATCGTCGTGTTCAGCTTCGTAACTTCATCATATCTCCTTACGATCGTCGTTACAGGTTTAACACATATTATTATGTTTAGTATGTAGTTTATACATGTACATTTGCATGATATGTTATTCTATATGTTAACCTTTTTCATTTGGTTGTATCTTTTGTTAGTATATGTTTACTTTGTACAGTTTTGATCATGTTTACTAGGATGCGTTTATATGTTGAGATGTTTGATCATATCGATCTGGCTGTTGCGAATTTACTAGAATCGGTTCGATTACTGTTTCTTATGAAAGTTTAATGTATGATGCTATGCTGTCGTGATAGTCTTTAAAATTTACCATTTGATCAATCTTGTTAGGATAGTCGTTATAGGTTAACTGGATATTTATGATTTGTATGTTCATGTTATTATTGTGTGGATGAAGCCATGATAGTTAACATTCATAGCAGATTCATATCTTGATTTGTTCTCGGAGTTCGTCTTGATGATAAATTCATTTAATCACTCTTTAACGTGACTTCAATTATACTTAACATGTTAGTAACTAGTTTATTCCTCGAGTTACACACTTTTATCTAATTTTATACTTAAGATAGTCAAATGGGCATATTTTAATAGGACTGCACAGCATGTAGTATGTTGTCAGCATTGAAATTTATTTCCCTAATAATTTATAGGTTTTTGTTATCTTGTGTGCTCGAGTTTTGAATCGTGCGTTGTTTAATGGAAATTTGAACGGAAATCTTGGAGTGATTGGATGATTCGCTTCGTTGTTCTACTAGTTGACTAATTTAACTGAAATTTCTCATGATTCATGATGTGGGGTCTCTAAGAATGATTTTTTCTTCAGTGGATCTAGTTTTGACCCATTTTGAATTCATGGAACAGAAGAATGACCTGAATCCTATGGCATATACCGCGAATTTGTGTAAACATGAATTTGGTCAATAAAACTTAACTAGTTTCGTGTTCCTTTCTCCTTGTTTTTCATGGATTAATCATAATTTTTATTTATTTATTTATCTATTTATTTACTTATGTCCAATTTTACCGAAGTTAATCATAATTTTCAGGGCATGGGAGACATATCTAGTAGTTTTGGTCCTGTATACTGCATGGGTATCCCCATTTGAATTCGGGTTTCTTAAAAAGCCACGACAACCACTCTCGATCATTGATAATGTGGTCAATGGGTTCTTTGCTATTGATATCGTTCTTACCTTCTTCTTAGCTTACCTTGATAGAAGTACTTACCTTCTTGTGGATGACCGAAAGAAGATTGCTTGGAGGTACGCAAGCACTTGGTTGGTGTTTGATGTCATTTCCACTATTCCATCTGAACTCATTCGGAAGATATTCAGTCGTACTTTTCAAAGCTATGGCTTATTTAACATGCTTAGACTCTGGCGGCTGCGCAGAGTTAGTTCCTTGTTTGCTAGGTATGTTGTTTTCACATGATGAGCTATAGTCTTGGATCATGTAGTTAATATCATTTTTACCTTATGTTTTGGTCTTCTTGTTTTTGTAACAGATTGGAAAAAGATAGGAACTTTAACTACTTTTGGGTTCGATGCGCCAAGCTTATTGCTGTAAGTTTTTATTTATTCTCGGCGTTATCAATTTATCATGTAGTCACTTTGATAGTAATATCTTATTCATGTGGAAACTATGTATAAAGGACACTAAGTTTGTGATATTGGTAGTATATAAGCTCACGCCAGTTACTTTTGGACACAAATTGCGGTTTGATGATTGGGCTAATATTATCCGTTTAATCTGTATAGGTTACACTTTTTGCTGTACATTGTGCTGGGTGCTTCTACTATTATCTTGCTGCTCATTATCCTAATAAAGGCAAGACGTGGATAGGGTATGGCAATGAAGACTTTGAACAGGAGAGTTTGTGGATCCGTTATGTAACATCCATGTACTGGTCAATTACAACTCTTACTACTGTCGGATATGGTGATTTGCATGCTCAAAATAGAAGGGAAATGATATTCGTCATATGCTACATGCTTTTCAATCTTGGAATGACTTCATATTTGATAGGAAATATGACCAATTTGGTTGTCCACGGAACCAGCAAAACTAGACAATTTGTAAGTACATTCACATATGAAATATTTACAATTATCGTTTTGTGAGTTTAAGTTTACTCAAAGGGTTGTTTTGTTAATAGAGAGATACCATTCAAGCTGCCTCAAGTTTTGCTCAAAGAAATCAGTTGCCGGCCCGTTTGCAAGATCAGATGCTTGCACACTTGTGCTTGAAGTTCAGAACTGATTCAGAGGGGCTTCAGCAACAAGAGAGTCTTGATTCCCTTCCAAAAGCCATTCGGTCAAGCATATCTCATTTTCTTTTCTACTCGCTTCTAGATAAGGCCTACTTGTTTCATGGGGTGTCCAACGATTTGCTTTTTCAGCTGGTATGTTTCATTACTTATCAACTAAGTATATATATTGGGTTCAATATATGTATTTTAACTTATAACTGGCACTGACTTGTCTAAAGGTTTCGGAAATGAAAGCCGAATATTTTCCTCCAAAGGAAGATGTCATTTTGCAGAATGAAGCACCGACAGATTTCTATGTTCTCGTAACAGGAGCAGTAGTGAGTCTCGATATTTCATTAGTTTTATAATTATACTTATTTCTTCTATAGACACTCCTTTTTATGACGTTTGGTGGTTAATTACTTGATCAGGAAATTGTGGTTACGAGAAACGGAGTTGAACATGTAAGATTTCAGTTTAATATAATGATCATTAAGTGTACTTTTCTTAAGATGGTAGGATTTATTAAGGAAATGTTATCTGATGTCTGCAGACTGTTGGAGAAGCTAAAACCGGTGACCTTTGTGGTGAAATTGGGGTTCTTTGTTACAGACCACAGTTATTTACAGTTCGTACCAAGCGATTAAGTCAGTTACTTCGTTTGAACCGTACAACATTCTTGAACATCATTCAGGCCAATGTTGGTGATGGGACCGTTATCATGAACAATCTACTCCAGGTTATATACATATTAATCTCCTCGCATAGAAAAAGCGCGCCATAAATGAAACTGAGAATGCTCATTTTTTTTTTTTTTTTATTGCTTGATGGAACAGCATTTGAAGGATATAAATGATCCACTTATGGAAGGAGTTCTGATGGAGACAGAAAACATGCTGGCTCGTGGTAGGCTGGACTTGCCACTTAGCTTATGCTTTGCTACGCTCAGGGGAGACGATCTTTTACTGCAGAAGCTGCTAAAACGTGGTCTTGATGCTAATGAATCTGACAACAATGGACGAACCGCCTTGGTTAGTTGACTTACTATTAATTTTTTTTACAATCAACTTACGCAAGCCTATTATCCTAACAGATATCTTTTCGTTTCTGTGTAATATGCAGCACATAGCAGCATCAAAAGGAAACACTAACTGCGTACTCCTGCTTCTAGATTTTGGAGCTGATCCTAATAGTAGAGGTAAGTTTTTTACTTAGTTCCCAAAAAAAGGCGTAAAATCATTCCTATATTTTATTTTGTAAATTTTGTCATTAGTTTACTTCACACTCAAAGCGTCTTGTCATTCTTACTATTTGACCTTTTTTTTTAATCTCAGCGTCATATTTTTCTTCTAAACTACAACTACTTGTTTGTCAAATGTTCTAAATTATTGACACCATGAATTATTGCTAGAAATGTAGGGACTCACTAGTGACCTTTTAATATTTTCCAAATTTTTTAAGGGGAAGCTCATCAACCTCCACTGCAAAAGTCAACTCCGTGGTTTTGCCGTTACTAGTTACTTATATTTTCCTTTCCTGTTTAAGGCTATTCTGTTTTTGGATTGCATAATATGATATGATTCCTGATCCATCACCCCGTCTAATCAATTTTTTTATAATTCTATATGTCCCAAAATTAGCTTGCCATAATCTTATTGGCGTGTACCATTGTGCAGACGTGCAGTTGTGCTGTGCTTCATTTTCACCTAAGAAAACGTAACTTATAAATTCTTTTCATAAAAGGGTAACACACATCTGTCGATGTTATACATTTCCTTACTTGTTTTCTGTTTTAGCGAAGTTCTTATATAAAAAATGTTACATGTGTTTTAAATTTTATTGCTAAACAAATTAAAGTCTCATTATCTTGGCATCATCACCATCCACGTCTCCATAATTCTCTAACAATAATGAAGTTGTTTAATCAATGATAAACTTTTAGTAAGTCAACTATTTGAGTTTTATATAATTAATCAATGCAAACAATAATGAAGTTGTTTAATCAATGACAGACCTTTAGCTTAATCTGTCTCTAGACCTTTAGCTTAATCTGTCTCTTGACCTTTTGCAGATTCAGAAGGTAATGTCCCAATGTGGGAGGCCATATTGGGAGGACATGAACCCGTTGTCAAAATCTTGAAAGACAACGGTGCTGATTTATTATCGGGCGATGTTGGTAAATTTTCTTGCACTGCAGCTGAGGAAAACAAACTGGACTTACTGAAACAAATCGTGAAATACAGAGGTGATGTTACACTGCCTAAAAGTAACGGGTCAACTGCTCTTCATGTAGCGGTTTGTGAAGGTAACATAGAAATAGTGAAATTTTTATTAAAAAAAGGGGCCAATATTGATAAACCAGATGATCACGGTTGGACACCTAGAGATTTAGCTGAACAACAAGGTCATCATGAAATAAGAGACCTTTTCCTTTCGGTTAAGGCAACTGATGACTATTCTCAACTAACTAAAACATCATCTCTTATGCCCTTTCAACGTGCTGAGTCACGACATGTTCAGTTTCTTGGGAGGTTTAAAAGTGATCCCGCGTTGATAAGACCTGTTACACAAGATGAAAATGAGGGTTCAAGTCAACCTCGTCAAAGACGGAGGGTTAATAACTTTCATAATTCTTTGTTTGGTATAATGTCGAATAACCGTGATGGTGATAATAATATTGACTTGGTGTCGCCTAAGACACCAATGTGGAAAGAGAGCCCGAGGAGGGTAATAGTTAGTTGTCCTAAAAAAGGTGATGTTCAAGGGAAGCTTGTACTATTACCACAAACATTTGAGGATTTACTCCAAGTTGGTGTAAAAAAATTTGGTTTATTGCCATCGAGAGTTTTGAACGAAGAAGGAGCGGAAATCGATGAAATAGAGCTAATTCGAGATGGTGATCATTTGGTTTTTGACACTGAAGATGGTGAAAATCTAAGATGACACCATTAGTGTACTTTTTTTATTCCTTGATTACAAATGTTGAAAGCAAAGAAAGCAATGCAAATATAATCATGTAGATCAAATTTTTCTAACATTTGGAAATATACATTTTTTTCTTTTCTTTTTGAAGACTGACTGACAGAATATATATTTTAGCCCAATTGATAGTTTTCACGTGGGTTTAGTACCATTTGGGCCAGTCCAGGCCCAGAACCAAAATATAAGACATAAATACAAAATCTCAAGCTTCAAAGATTAGTCTATTTACAAGTGTTTATCAGATCAGTTTTATCGATTTTTATAGTTCGCGAAAAGGTAACTGATACCAAACAGATTAAGGTGCAACTAGACCAAATCTACATATTGGTTTATTCAGTTCAATGTAAATCTATGGGCATCAAGTAGAAATTCCAACTTGACAAAATAAAATAGCGTATAAAAAGCTTTAACTATCGCACATCATCTCTAGGATTTGGGACTAACAGTTATGTTGAAATGTGAATACAATGTCATTAAACTAGTTAACAAGTAATCACTTTATCTTGTCACAAGTTGTAACACCCCCAAAATTTGATACAGCGGAAGACTAAACAAGCTTTCGGGGTGCAACGGGGATTGGTATCCAACACAAGACATAATAGAACAAGATAAAGTAAACAAAATAAAAACACAACCATAACGGGGTTTTAAAGTTTACATTTATCCCAACATCATTCAGAGTCAGGCCCAAAAGAAAATAACAGTAGGTCCATAATTCAATATCAGAGTTTAGAAAAATAGATCCGTAAACCAGGAGCCTTAGCCGAGCCATCCAATCCATGCATCCATATCATCACTTAATTACCTGAGAAACGTGCTAAAAGTCAGCTTTCGCTGGTGAGATCATAGGTTTAAATTCAACTAACAATATAGTGGTCATATACGCAAAACGTTTGCTAGCCAGACTAAGGATTCGCTAAAAGCCTGCGGATACCCTCCGCTCCAACATAACACACGGATACCCTCCGTTCTAACATAGATATTCGGGTAACCCCCGCAATACCAATAAATACTCGGATAACCTCCGAAGTATTAATAACCTATAGGTGCACACTACAGTATCTAAATAAGCCAACCTTGAATAGTACACACGAACCGTGTGACTAAAGCTGACAATTCCAAATAACCAAATGAGCCAACCTTGAATAGTACATACAAAATATGTGACTAAAGTTGACAATACATCCTAGTTCATACGCATATCAAGTTTAGAAAGAGATATAGAAGCGATAATAGTCCACATAAAATAATTTGCACGTTTCTCACCCCAAGTATTGAAAACATAGTTCAAGAGTAAAAAGTGGGGCTATGACTCACCTCAAGTCCAGAAAAACAGCAAGAAGAAGTCGGTAGAAGTAAGATGTATAGTAACTCACAAGACGGCAACTATGGACTCGGCACGACCTAACAATATCAACTCGTTCAGAAATCATTTCCTCAAATTCAAAATATTCCCAAACCCGAACGTATTCCGTTTTATTTTCCGAAAATCCATTTCGTAATAGTTTGGTGTATTTATGTTTGGTATCCATACGGGTAGTGGGTCGACACAAACAAACCAAAAAGTCACACAAAAGAATAATAAATAAACTATAGATCTAATATTAGCCCAATATATCATTTAAATAAATCGCCGAAGTTTATCAAATCCGTCGATTGGATAATCCTCAAATTTATTTACGTAACATACCGTTCCAAGATTACACCCAATCCTAAAGCACATAACACATAAACATTATATGGTATATATCGTAGTTTAATAAACTCCTTATATACATCGTCAAATTGGCCAGATTTCCCGATATATATATTCGCAATTTATTACCCTTTACATATACCACAACCTATGGGCGTCGTACGATACGATGCCCATTAATATACTCATTTCGTATAGCCAAATAACCCGGTTCAACCTTTCGGTTAAGTAGTTATTTAGTTATAGAAAACGCTTATATTAATCGTCATATATCCGTGACAACACGAAAGTCACAAATAAAACTTACCTGAACTCGAGTGACCACGAGTCCGCATAACTCGATAAGTTTACTCGTTATATATCTATATAAATGACATTTTATTTAATGTTTAGTAATTGTCGAGAGTTTCTCGTTTTATAACACATTTTTATAATAATACTTCCAATAATATTACGCTACTCTCGTAGCCTAATATATATTTAGTCGTATTATTTATAATATGACTCGTGATTTTTATTATTATTAATATACGCATTTATACACTTATATATACGTTATTCACGTCTATATATTCATATAAACGTTTATATTACCAATAACTATTATTACGAGTTTTATTATTTAGGTTTTAAATTGTAAATAGTTATCGAGTCATACGAAATGGTCACATGTCCGAGTCATGACTCTCGGCTCATTGTCCAAGTCCAAAGTAATAAGCAATAGTCATAAAAATCAATACATCTCCGTCCAACACAATCCCAATCCACGTGCTACAACAATAGGGTCCGACTACGGCACCCGAGTAACCTATCTCCGTCAATCTAAGTGACCGTCTCACAATCGGTCCCCAATAACACATTTCGTCAACACTTCTCAAAATCAATATCCCTTGTCGAGACCAAACGTGGTCTCGACCCACATGCGTTCGGCCAAGCAAAATAAACAACCAACCAATGACAAAACCAATATCAAAACCAAGTTACAATCAAGAAACAATATAACCAAGGTCACACTCGGGTTGGTTTACCAAGCCAAACCCGAGTCTACACGACTCGACTGAGTCGCGGTAAACACCACGAGCCAAGAGGGGCTCGAACCAAGTACCAAAGGTCACAAAAAATGGCTCCAAGGAGCACTCCAAACTGCCAAATCGACCATGAGGGTCTCGGCAACAACAACAACTATACGGCATCGAGCCGCAACTCCCATGAGTTGAACCAAACATACCAACGTGAGCAAGAAAATCAAGAGCCACAACCAAGGCTTACAATAACAAGAAATCGAGCACCATGGCTCGAGTCAATACCCAAGCCGTGAGTCATGGACTCATGGTTCGAACCAAACCCACAATAAACAACCCGGATACCAAACCTTTTAATAAAAACGAGTTTTCAACAAAAACCCATAAGTATTTCCGTTATTAAGTGAAAACCCATTCGGATCTTAAACACATCGTGACCAAGGGTCACGTTTTAACAAAAATGCGAGTCACACTCGCCTCACCTTCGATCAAATAAGCTCCAAACCGTAAAACCCTTCGATAATAACCGATTGGTGGTGAAATATGGTGATGATTCGTGATGAGAAATGGTGTAATAAGGCGCGTGTAGGGTTGGATCTAAAAGATTAGATGGTGGAGATCACGAAAATAGTGGTGGTTTTTAGTGGTGGCCGGCGGTGTGGTGGTTATGGCCCGAAAATAGGGCGGCGGCTAGGGTTGAGGGAGAAGGGAAAATGAGAGAGAGAGATAAGTGAGTGAGTGAGGGTGTTGTGTTGTGTGAGAAAAATCGGACCACAAGGACCAATTTATGGTTTACTCTTTTTAATTTTTTTTTGTTAAAATAATAATAATGATAATAATAATATTAGTAATAATAATATTACTAGTTGTATTGAGTGGGTAAAGTGGGTAAATGTAAAACATACGGCCCGAGACCCGAACTCATTTCAAACTTTCAATATCTCCCGAAAACATCCCGTAATAATTAAATATAGTCGGACTCGTTAAAACGAATCATAAAATTTCTCGTTAGGTAAACCTAGTGCCGGAGTCAACGTAGTACCAGTGAGAATTTTAAAAATACATCATCACGTAAATTTCCATAATGAATTATTAAAATAATTCACGAATTCCATAACGACATAAAATATAATTATCCATAAAAATTGGTCTTACAAGTTCGTTGCGAATAAAAATTCCAAATAAAAATTATAAACGAACTTTAACGTAATGCGGGTTTTCAAAATAGCTCCCTAAATTGCCGGTTGTCACATCCTCCCAGTCTCAGAAGAAACCCGTCCTGGGTTTCTCTCGGAACAATTCATCTACGAAGTGAAAAGCTTCGGATATCTCTTCCGGAACTCGTCCTCACGTTCCCACGTAAATTCTGGTCCGTGTCGGGAATTCCAACGAACCTTGATGGGCGGAATGCGACTTCGCTTGAGTCGTTTAACTTCACGATCTAAAATCTCAATTGGCTCTTCCACAAAATTCAATTTCTCATCAATACGAATATCCTTCATCGGAATATAGGCATCTCATCAGAAAGACATTTCTTCAAATTACTAACGTGAAACACGTCGTGAACTTTACTCAGTTCATGTGGTAATCCCAACCTATAAGCCACGGGCCCAATTCTTTCTAAGATAAGAAATGGTCCAATGTAGCGTGGGTTGAGTTTTCTACGCTTCCCGAAACGTATCACACCCTTCCAAGGCGAGACTTTCAGCATCACTTTGTCTCCAACCTGGAACTCTAAGGGTTTACGTCTCTGATCGACGTAACTTTTCTGCCTATCTCTGGCTGCTTGCAACCGATCACGAATCTGAGCTACTTTCTCTGTAGTTTCCAAGATAAGTTCAGGGCCTGTGAGTTGGCTATCTCCAACTTCTGCCCAACCAATAGGCGAACGACATTTTCGACCATATAAAGCTTCAAATGGTGCAACTTTAAGACTTGTGTGGTAGCTATTATTATAGGAGAATTCCGCAAGGGGTAAATATTTCTCCCAGCCTTTACCAAAGTCTATGATACATGCACGAAGCATATCCTCTAAAGTCTGAATGGTCCTCTCACTTTGACCATCGGTTTGGGGATGATATGCAATACTCATATCAAGTCTCGTCCCCAAAGCCGTTTGAAGTGATCGCCACAAAGCTGACGTAAAGCGGCTATCGCGATCAGAAATAATCGATATCGGGACTCCATGACGTGAAATAATTTTCTTCACATACAACCTCGCAAGTTTATCCACACTATCATCTTCACTAATTGCTAGGAAATGAGCAGACTTTGTCAGACGATCCACAATTACCCAGATAGCGTCACAACCGCTAGTTGTCCTCGGTAATTTGGTAATGAAGTCCATTGTAATCCGCTCCCATTTCCAGACTGGAAGTTCCGGTTGCGTCAATAATCCTGACGGTCTCTGATGTTCGGCTTTAACCTTAGAACATGTCAAGCACTTACTAACATACGATGCTATATCTGCCTTCATGTTTGGCCACCAATATAACTTCTTAAGATCCTGGTACATCTTGTCAGACCCAGGATGAATAGAGTACCTTGACTTATGCGACTCATGCATAATTAACTCCCGAATTCCTCCATATAAAGTTACCCAAATCCGATCTCCAAAACATAGTAATCCATCAGAACGCTTAACAAATCCTTTCTCATTCTCAGCCATCCCAAATATATTCTCAGCAGATCGGTTTTCTGCTTTCAACGCTTCCGTTTGAGCTTCAAGTATTTGAGACGGTAATGGCGATACGATAGTCATTCCCAATGACTTAACTCGTAATGGTGGTATTCTTTCCTTTCGACTAAGAGCATCAGCAACAACGTTTGCTTTACCAGGATGGTAGCGGATTTCGTAATCATAATCGCTTAGCAACTCAATCCAACGTCGTTGTCTCATATTGAGCTCTTTTTGATTCAAGATGTGTTGTAGACTTTTATGGTCAGTGAACACAACACACTTTGTTCCATACAAGTAATGTCTCCATATCCTCAAGGCGAAAACCACAGCACCTAACTCTAAATCATGGGTGGTGTAGTTTTTCTCATGCTTTTTGAGCTGTCGGGAAGCATAAGCTATCACTTTCTCTCGTTGCATTAACACGGCTCCCAAACCTTTATGTGAAGCGTCACAATAGACGACGAAGTCCTCGTTACCTTCCGGTAACGCTAGGATCGGAGCACTACACAACATCTTCTTAAGTAATTGAAATGCTTCCTCTTCTTTATCTCCCCATTCATACGTAACACTCTTTTGAGTCAATTTGGTTAATGGTTTAGCTATTTTCGAAAATCCCTCGATGAATCTTCGGAAATAACCGGCTAAACCTAAAAATTGACGAACTTCTGTTGGGGTCGTAGGTGCAGCCCAATCTTTTATCGCCTCAATCTTAGCGGGATCCACATGGACTCCTTGCCTATCAATTACATGACCCAAAAATTGTACCGTCGGAATCCAAAATTCACATTTAGAAAACTTGGCATACAGTTTCTCCTTCCTGAGCAATTCTAAGATAAGTCTTAGATGCTCCTCATGCTCCTTCTCACTCTTCGAATAAATCAGAATGTCATCGATGAACACAATCACAAACTTATCCAAGTAAGGCTTACACACACGATTCATGAGATCCATGAATATCGCCGGTGCGTTAGTCAACCCAAACGACATCACCTGAAACTCGTAATGCCCGTAACGGGTTCTGAAAGCCGTTTTCGGAAGTTGATGATACCCTGACCTCAAATCGATCTTCGAATACACACTCGATCCTTAGATTTCATCGAACAAGTCGTCGATCCTCGGTAACAGGTATCTATTCTTCACCGTTAGCTTGTTCAACTCTCGGTAATCAATGCACATACGAAACGATCCATCCTTCTTCTTCACGAATAAGACTGGGGCTCCCCAAGGTGAAGAACTTGGTCTTATGAATCCTTTTTCGGCTAACTCCGCCAATTGTTTTGACAACTCTTCTAGTTCGGTAGGTGCAAGACGATAAGGCGCTCGTGCTACAGGTTCAGCACCAGGTATTAACTCAATCTGAAACTCCACTTGTCTAGTCGGCGGGATTCCCCGCAATTCATCAGGAAACACATCAGGAAAATCACGAACTATAGGCACATCCCCAATGCACCTTTCCTTTTTCTCCGTCCCTCCTTTCTCAGAAATTTGAGCTAAGAAAAGGTAACATCCCTTCTCCATTAGCTTTGGTAACTTAGCGCAAGAAATGACTGCTAATCGGGATGGGCTCCTCGAATCCTTTCGATCTCCTAGTATATTTAGGATTTCCTTTCCGTAAGGTACACGCACGATCTTCTCGTCGCAAAGTATGTGAGCACGATACTTCGACAACCAAACCATACCAATGATGACATCAAAACTTCCTAACGTGACGGGTAGAAGATCTATGTTGAAAGGGTGGTTCAAGAAATTTAACGTGCAACCGCGAATGATGGTATTAATTCTTTCTATATTCCCATTTGCTAACTCTATATCATATACAATTCCTAAGGCCATCGGGGGTTTCTCTAGTAAGGGTGCAAACGTAGTGGACACAAAACTCCTATCGGCACCAGTATCAAATAGTATGGAAGCATAACGATTATTGAGAAGGAACGTACCAGTAACGACGTTTGGATCTTCTCCTCTCTCGTTCCCGAGTGCATACACTCTTCCCTGAGCAGCTCCAGCTTCCACACGTTGGTCCCCGTTATCTTGTCGTCCACGGTTTCCTCCAGCTCCACGGTTTCCATGATTGTACCCATTACCACCCGAGCCTTGATTTCCTCGGTTCCCCGATTCTCTACACTCGTTCCTATAGTGTTCCTTCTTCCCACATCCATAACAAGTAACATATACCTTATTTCTCATCTCAGGAGCAGCTTGAACCATAGCAAGAGGTCGAGCTCTACAATCCTTAGCTGTGTGTCCTTTCTTTGAGCAGTTCTGGCATTTCACACTACACCATCCAGTATGATACTGGTGGCAACGACCACACTTGGGTGCATCACCATTCTGGTTCTTCTTATCTCCATTCCCAATAGCATAAGCCTTAGCTTGTCTCTTGCTTCGGTGATCATTAACCCTAAAGTGATGGTCTCTCTTTCTCTTTCCATTCCTCTCCTTATCAGCTCCTTCCAATTCCAACGAATCCATAAGTTGTTGAGCAATTGTGATTGCCTCATGGATGTTTGCAGGCCTAGCAGAAATCACATCATTCCTTGTCGCTACAGGCAACCCATCAGTATACCTCTCGATCTTTTGAGTCTCAATTTTTACCATATCTGGGCAAAGCAAGACCAACTCCTGGTAACGACGATTGTAAGTCGTCATATCATTACCTTTCACTTTGTGGTTCCAAAACTCAATCTCTAACTTCTTAACCTCATTCCTTGGGCAATAAGTTTGAATCAGCAGAGACTTAAATTGCTCCCAAATCATGGCATAAGCTACATCACTCCTAACGGAATTTCGGTAATTGTTCCACCAAGTTAAAGCTTCATCCTTGAAAGTAAAAGAAGCAAACTTTACCTTCGCATTCTCCGCACAACCACTAACATTAAACACTGACTCAGTCTTCTCAATCCATCTGACCAAGTAAACCACTCCTTCAGTTCCACCAAACTCAATGGGTCCACAAATATTGAACTCCTTGTATTGACATCCATTAGCACGAACAGGTGGAAAAGTTCCAGCAGAATTGTTGGAATGATTTGACTCAGCTAGTAGTTCAGCAACTCTTTGCTCCACAAGTTGATTGATCATTGCTTGATCCACAGTAGGTGCATTAAGTGGAACATGATCATTGTCTCCCTGAACATCAACATTTTGATTCCTGTTGTTGCGGTTAGTAGTGTCCAGGTTATTAGGAGTAGGGGTTTCAACATTTCGAGTAGGTCGGCGTCCTCGGCGACCAGGGGTAGTCACTGCAGGACCAGTTCTGGTAGCTCTAACAGGGTTTCGTCGTGGGGCCATTGATCTGAAACATCATACAAGTTCTTAAGTCTCCAATAGAACTTATCAATATGCTCAACAAAAGTAATTCAACGAAGCCAAGTCATGGAAAGAATAGCAACAATACACCACGAAACATCAATAAAGCGAATAGGGACTCAATTTCCATAATACCCAAAATCACATAATACCATATACTAATAACCATCAACCATACAATAGAAATCCAACATCGTTCCAACTACTGAAAAACACAAAACATACTAATCGTTCCAAAAGAGACGAATACTGAACAAAATACATCGAAATATGATAACTAGCTTTTCTAACCGAACACTCCTAGGGTAGAAAGCAACAAGACAACATAACCCAAGCAACTAGCCACGCTGCTGGCGGAAGCTCCTCAACTCCTGCCTCAAGCCATCAAGATCTCTCCATAAAGATCCTAGCTCCACGCTATGGGTGTCGCTGTCTCTCCTGAGGTCTGCCACCTCCTTCTCTAGCTCGGTGTTCTGCTGCCATAACTTGCGGTCGACCTCTCGAGCTGTGACAAAACCTCGCTGTAAACTCGCGATCTGCTCATGAATCTCCATCAAAACTCTCCTCATCTCAATCAACCTGCCCTCGACAACAGTCATGTCAACTCTCAAATCCGGTATAAACTCTCCAATAACTCTCTCAAGTCGATCAGATACTCGCGAGATCTTCTCGCCTTGGGCAGTAATCTGAGCCCACAACCTGCCACTCTCACCTAACTCTGACTGCTCAGCAGAAACCTCTGATGACGCATCCGACACCACTGGACTACCAGGTGGTGAATCTAACAGAAACGGATGATCAGGTGAGACAGGCTCAATCGGGTGTATCGGTGAATCAGGCTCCTCAGCCTGAGCTGGTGGTACTAACACATCATCATCATCAGGCACCTCATCCTCCTGAGGGTCATCCTCCTCCTTAGGGTCATCATCATCACCTTGCTCAGCCTCTTGAGGGTCATCCTCATCCTCAGGGTCATCAGCCTCATCCTCACCCTCGTACTCCTCCTCCTCCTCCTCGGAAGAGTACATCATCAATCGTCGTCTCCTAACAGGTCAACCAGATGTGGTAGGTGACCTAGGACGACGACGCAATGATGTGGGTGGCGCCTCTGACTCGTGATTTTTATTATTATTAATATACGCATTTATACAGTTATATATACGTTATTCACGTCATATATTCATATAAACGTTTATATTACCGATAACTATTATTACGAGTTTTATTATTTAGGTTTTAAATTTTAAATAGTTATCGAGTCATACGAAATGGTCACATGTCCGAGTCATGACTCTCGGCTCATTGTCCAAGTCCAAAGTAATAAGCAATAGTCATAAAAATCAATACATCTCCGTCCAACACAATCCCAATCCACGTGCTACAACAATAGGGTCCGACTACGGCACCCGACTAACCTATCTCCGTCAATCTAAGTGACCGTCTCACAATCGGTCCCCAATAACACATTTTGTCAACACTTCTCAAAATCAATATCCCTTGTCGAGACCAAACGTGGTCTCGACCCACATGCGTTCGGCCAAGCAAAATAAACAACCAACCAATGACAAAACCAATATCAAAACCAAGTTACAATCAAGAAACAATATAACCAAGGTCACACTCGGGTTGGTTTACCAAGCCAAACCCGAGTCTACACGACTCGACTGAGTCGCGGTAAACACCACGAGCCAAAAGGGGCTTGAACCAAGTACCAAAGGTAAAAAAAAATGGCTCCAAGGAGCACTCCAAACTGCCAAATCGACCATGAGGGTCTCGGAAACAACAACAACTATACGGAATCTAGCCGCGACTCCCATGAGTCGAACCAAACATACCAACGTGAGCAAGAAAATCAAGAGCCACAACCAAGGCTTACAATAACAAGAAATCGAGCACCATGGCTCGAGTCAATACCCAAGCCGTGAGTCATGGACTCACGGTTCGAACCAAACCCACAATAAACAACCCGGATACCAAACCTTTTAATAAAAACGAGTTTTCAATAAAAACCCATAAGTATTTCCGTTATTAAGTGAAAACCCATTCGGATCTTAAACACATCGTGACCAAGGGTCACGTTTTAACAAAAATGCGAGTCACACTCGCCTCACCTTCGATCAAATAAGCTCCAAACCGTAAAACCCTTCGATAATAACCGATTGGTGGTGAAATATGGTGATGATTCGTGATGAGAAATGGAGTAATAAGGCGCGTGTAGGGTTGGATCTAAAAGATTAGATGGTGGAGATCACGAAAATGGTGGTGGTTTTTAGTGGTGGCCGGCGGTGTGGTGGTTATGGCCGGAAAATAGGGCGGCGGCTAGGGTTGAGGGAGAAGGGAAAATGAGAGAAAGAGAGATAAGTGAGTGAGTGAGGGTGTTGTGTTGTGTGAGAAAATGTGAGAACCCTCACCTAACCTGGTTAGTCAATGTAAACTTTGGCCTAGCTTTGATTTACACTCTTAATCTTGTATGCCTATATATTACACATGAATTAATTTTAAACCTAAAGTTAGATATAATAATTAAAAAAAAAAAAAATCGACCAAACCTATATCTAGGATAAATGTATTACACGTATATGTCAGGTTATATTTCATTTTATTGAATACAACTTATATTTACTAAGTGTACTAAGTCACATAAAGGTCCATTTTTTTCGTTTTAAGTTTGTACATAATATATATGTATATATATAATAGATGAGATCAGATTTGAATATTTTGAAGTAGAAAGGGTCACCAACTTTCCCATCACATTCGGCTGATTTTAGCCCATGATTCCTTCTTTCGATCTCCTTATAACCACCTAATATATCACATTGCTCACAACCTCAAAAACCCTAAAATAGTAAAAGTAACGGCAGCCCATTTTTTTTCTTCAAGTAATTTCGGTACGAAGGTGACTTGAATGTGGTGTGATCGCGTGTGGGATTAGGGTTCGAAGAGGTGTCTCGTGGGTTGTTTGTGTCCTCTTTGGTTTCGTTATTTCAGCCGCATAGGTATCACTATATGCCCTTCGTTTATCTTTCCCGCGACGTACATATATAACATCTAAGCTATAGATAAAACGTGTAATACGACTACAACCTGGTCTTTGTGCTAAACGAATAACTTATACATTTAGTCACATGAAATCATGAAGATATGAACGCTTAAGTGGATACTTGTTTCTGTTTTGAATGCTTCTAAATCAACTTGATGCATATGCGCCTATAGTCTAATTATATAAGTTTCGAATGTGACTTTATTACACAACTAAAATCTGGAAAATGAAACTAATAAGCTTATATGTATGCGTTCAAATATGTAAAACTAATCTTTCTATTTTGCCTATTAGATTAACATGTTATATGCATCGATATTTTGGTCATCTAAAACATTTTGCGATCTTGTTAATAAGATTTAAAACTGGTAATGAACCAAAGAAATAAAACATGAGGCGTTAATATGTGTCTATACATGGGTTCACGTGGGCTGGAAAACGCATATATAACTGAGTAATAAACAAAAGAAAAGCATGTGAATGTGTGAGTTGCCTCGTTAGGGTGACTGTCAAGTGGTATGTTTTCATGTGTGTGTGGTGGGTCAAATGAGGTACGAGTATAAACTATAGAGTACAAACTGAGTTTCTTTTAAGAGGATTGTGTGAGTTGACTATTTATTAGTGTTGGTTACACATGGGTGTGTGTGTCTTTCAAATACAAGGGAGTAGGTTGATTAGGATTCGTAGATTCATATTTTGTCAAAACAGTTGAGGTATAATGTGTGTGCATGCATGGGAAATCTTGTGAGTGTGATTTCATGTGGTGATTATGTGTGTTTCATAAATTATTTTGAGTACAAGTCATATAGTATTTGGCTTGGGAAAATGAATAAGTCCGAATGGGTGTATTGTATGTGAAGCGTATATAATGTGTGTGTGCATGGTCTCATTTTGTTGACTGTCTAAGAATGTGGTTGCATGTAAATTGTGGTGTATGTCTTGTGTGAGTCGTTTAGCATGGGTTTATACATATATAATAGAGTTGTAAACGTGGTGACTAAATCGTGGTTCAATATGATGTCGGAAATACGTAAATATAATTTTTGAAATGGCGGAGTCCTAAATTGTCATTATTAAGTTAATTTACAATTTAAACCCTAAAATTAATCATTAGACATATTTAAACCTTCAACTTTGATAATTTACATTTATAAATCTAAACTTTATTAAATTGACATATTTAACCATAAACTACTATAATTGTCGTTGTTAGTTTTTAAATTTATATAATTGTCACTCATAACCCTAAAGTGTAAAATTACTATTTCAGGAAACTTATTAAATATGAAAACTTGCTAATTCGGGATACTTACTAAAATTGAAAAGTTAGTTTATAAATTAGAAACCCTAAAAAAAACTATAATAAACTTAGAAATGGACTATTAAGTAATGTGTGATACCTATATTGTGTAGATCCAGTGAAGGAAGAGTAGCTGGGGATTCTTTTGTTTATTACTTGTAATTCATTATTGGGATTTGGCAATTGTCTTTCTGGTTGCAAGGTGAGTTTTCGTGGCCCCTTTTACTTATGTTTTCTTGGGGGAGAATGATACTCAAATCTATTTTATGCTGTGCTCAATCTCTTATCTTATTTGGACAAGTTTTGTGCTTATAATTATGCTAGGTGCATTAGTATTGTTATCTGTGTGATCTCATGTCATGGATTCATTTCCACTTGACATTTATCTGTGTGATCTTATGCTGTGTGGTCTCATGTCATGATTGACATGGGAGTACTCATGTGTTAGCTCCAGCTGGTAGGCATGCATGTTGTACACTATATTTTTCGGAGATGAAGAGTGAGGCTCATATGTTGTAGTCATATTGTAGAGATGGAGAATGTGATGATGGTTGATTCATATTGTGCTACTTGCCCTAAGCTATTATTATATGCACACTTGTCCTAAACCCTTATGCATGGCAAACTGGTTTATGTTTACTTTAAACCCAGGAACTCACCAACTTTATGTTGACATTTTAGAGTATCATTTTCAGGTGATCGATAGTGTTTTATTGAAGTCATTACATTTTGAAGTTATACTTTGTTCTCATTTCAAGACCGAGTTGACCTAGCCAAGACATTTTCTAAAGACATTACATGTGAATCAATTTAAGACTTATTTCTTTATTCAGTTTTGTACTAAAATTCTTTATGTAACTTTGTAAGTTTATTACTTAAATCACATGGTGTTATTCTACTATCTTATGCTATGTTACATTTCGTTGCATCTCGTGTTTCCGCTTCCAGCGGGGTGTGACAGAATGGTATCAGAGCCTAAGGTTATAGAGAATGCCGGTTTTTCTAAAATAAAACCCCAACTATAACCAAACTAAAGTTTTCATAAAACCCCGAACATGGTACGAGTCGGTTAGCCCGAGCATTTCATCATTGTTCCTAAATTATGCATAGCCTGATCAACTATGCCTAATTCAGGAGGAATCATGGAATGTAGGGGGTAGTTACCTTGAATCATGTTTAGTTGGACACAAACCCTTGGTCACCTGAAAGTGCATCAGTCGTGTACATATTTCTTTGCATTATGTGCTTATTTACATTCGTATCGGTGTTGCTACGCATGTTATATGTCATCATTTACGTGATACAACATGACCCACTACTAGAGTTTAAGGATACATTGTTACTGTCATGCTTTGTTTGGTTTGTTACACTGTACTTTTAGTATGCCTTTATATCAGTCGTGCTATCGAAACACTATTTTAGATGCATCCCAACAATGCGTTGTTGGAAGGTCATATTGATTTAACTTTTCAAATGCTATATAGAATAAGCTATTTTGAACACTAATTTAACGGCCAGGTAACTATTTTCCTATACCTTTGGATCATATGCCTCGTCTCCCCATACATTTCACTTTGTGAACAAGCTTGAATACACTTTGATATGAGATTATCAATAATAAGATATCACAATATAACACTTCTTTCGATGAACAACTTTTCTTAACTCATTCCACTTGATAAGAATCTCTCATTGGTAGAGAAAGTGTCAAATTAAATAATCAATGTACAATGACTCTATGGTATTGTACTATGTTCCTGAGTTCTAGAACAACTTAGTCACTTTTCAATATGATATCACTTTTATATCAGAATACCAACAGATTGTAAGATGCCATAAGAACTACGATGTCTAAAACTATTACTCGTAATCAAGTCAAACATCTATCGACATAGTATTTGATGGATTCATTCATTTTCAGACCACTAATACAACAATTTCAAGTCATTATACATCTTAATACTGCCTAGATGAGTTGAATAATTGAACTCATGAGCTTTACCTAATAATAATTTCTGAGCATAACCAAACATTAATAGTCAGATTCTATTTTTGAATCTTTTTATACATTGATCAATAATTTCAACTAAGTCATACATGCCTAACTACATATTTTTCCTTAATGGTTCACTTCAACAGATTTTCTCTAAATTTCTCTTATATCATCTAATTAATACCTCTCATTCTATTCGACTCATGAAGATAACGACTACATTCACTTTTCCCGGATGATGGAAGGTATCACCTTCGTAAAATCTTTATTAACCTCATTCACATTATTCGTCTCAGTATGAGATCTTTCCCATAAAACATATACGTAAGACCTTCGTGGAGATTATAAACAAGACACCAAGTACCATACGAGATTAATCCATAATTTCAAAGCAAGTCTACGACTGCCAAATCCATGGCGCGAGTTGGATCTCTCTTCTTATTTCCTTTTGTTGGCTTGATGCGTACTAACTCTCTTTCATCACAACAATACATAATCACGACTCTCTTGATGTGTACAATATTCGACAAGCCCTTTGTGCGTACATATCTACTCTAAATTTCATTATTTGTATACTACATAGCTCAAGAAAACATATGGGAAACATATGAGCCACCTTTTCTAGCAACTCTTGCAATTACCTCATTAGATCTTGTACCTCCGATGCATCCATTCGATCACGTTTCGTCTCCAACAACTCATCACTGACTTCAGTAGAACATCTTTTCATAATAAGCACATCTAAAATCCTTTTCTTTTTCAGTTATCACATACGTCAGATAAGTTAAACAACACTTCTTCACCCATTAGGAAAATTTCAGAGCATATGTTGTTCTTGACTAATAAATCCGCCTAACCTATTGGGTTCAACTTATGAATTGTAAATGGACTAAATTTAAAACTTGTTAATGGACTTATTATTGGGTCCATTATATAAGAATACTTGGACTAAACTTTTTGGTTAAATTGGACTAATCGGGCTAGTTGACCCACTGTGAAAACAACAACTTGTAAACTTGTAAGATCAGAACACTTGATAAATTGACTAAGACGGATTAGTAACGGTTGAGATTTATTAGAACTAGACTTTCTAACGTGACTAGTCAAAACCAGAAATTTAAAACGATAACCATTTATATTGATAACTTAATACACACTTAGAAAACATCGTTTAAAAATAAACATTTCATAACTTAAACCTTATATTATAATTAAACCTTACATAAAATAAAATTAAAAATATTTATAATGTATATAAATATTTTTTAATGGCAACCCTACTAAATAAAGAAAAGCAAATATTATTATTTTAATCCTAACAAAAAGATGAAAAACTACTTAAATGGGCATTATTTGACAACTTATTATGATTATTTGTTTTCTCCATCTACATCATTCTACTCTATTCATATTCCATTTTGTGCAAGTAAGGTAAGAAGTCATATTCTCTCTCCTATCTAATGTGGAACTGACCTTTGGACTTTTGGATCTGTTACTCACCCTTTTACACTATTGTATACATCTAATTTAATTTCGAGCGACTTGTTTTTATTCTTACCAACAACTTTAGCTATTACTACAACTTATACATTTCTTTGGACACTACAATTCTTGCAAAATATTCTGAATTTTGATGAAGACTAGAGATAAAGCGACTAATCTTTCCTATCATGATAGATACTTGATAACTTGGTGAAAATTCATTACGTAAATCATAACTGAATTATTTTGTAACTTCAAATTTTGAAAACCTTCGTCAAGCTTATCTATGTAGCCTCGCGAACAAAAACTTTTTCCTCATCCCTTGTGCCAATTTTTCTCAATATGATTCACTTACTTTGAGTACCCGTGACATTCTTCTCTAATCTCACCAATTTAAGTTGTTGATACCTACTCGTTATTTGGTTTTGGAACAAACCCTAAAATTTAGCCAATTTCTCAAAAAGGTTAAGTTACATAACAACTCTTAGCTCTTAACTTAATTCCATGACAGTTCTTGTTAGATGAGTTGTGGAGTTGAGTTGGTGCCTGGTTGTTATCTAACTTAAGGGTTTTGACAAATTTGCTCGAGGATGGGCAATGGTTACACCATCAATTCTAGTCACTCGATTGTTGCAATTGAGACTCCTGTTTCATAAGTAGTATATACTATTTGGTGTATAAGTTTTGTCATACACTGGAATACCAGTTCGATTTCTGCTTCTTCCATTCTAACTTTGACTTTCATTGGGATCTGCATTCAAGCATTAACTTAGTTGCATTAAGGGCAACTGTTGTAGCTCACTCAGTTATAATTAACTAGGTCTTTGGATCTGGGTTCGCAACTTCATTAGCGAACTTTTCAACCTAAAAAAAAAAAAACAACCTTTCCTTGTTAGAACATTCTCAAGATCCTTGGTGGTAAAAATATGTTGAGCCTTAAGAAATTTATACTAATGATTGACTGATTTACCAGTCCATAAGACTTTATATTTGATGACTGACTTCAATCTGGGAAACCAACCAAAATGCCCATTCGGGAAGTTAAATAATCTATACGCACTAAGAATTCAGTTATAGAAGTTGTTGAAGTTCGAACAGAGGACATGAGTATACCGGAGAACGCACTAATTGATCAAAAACCAATACCTCACACATATTCAGTAACAAAATTTCTAATAGTGGAATCGATTGAATTTCGGGACGAAATTCTTTTTAACGAGGTGATACTGTGAGAACCCTCACCTAACCTGGTTAGTCAATGTAAACTTTGGCCTAGCTTTGATTTACACTCTTAATCTTGTATGCCTATATATTACACATGAATTAATTTTAAACCTAAAGTTACATATAATAATTAAAAAAAAAAAAATCGACCAAACCTATATCTAGGATAAATATATTACACGTATATGTCAGGTTATATTTCATTTTATTGAATACAACTTATATTTACTAAGTGTACTAAGTCACATAAAGGTTCATTTTTTTCATTTTAAGTTTGTACATAATATATATGTATATATATAATAGATGAGATCAGATTTGAATATTTTGAAGTAGAAAGGGTCACCAACTTTCCAATCACATTCGGCTGATTTTAGCCCATGATTCCTTCTTTCGATCTCCTTATAACCACCTAATATATCACATTGCTCACAACCTCAAAAACCCTAAAATAGTAAAAGTAACGGCAGCCCATTTTTTTTCTTCAAGTAATTTCGGTACGAAGGTGACTTGAATGTGGTGTGATCGTGTGTGGGATTAGGGTTCGAAGAGGTGTCTCGTGGGTTGTTTGTGTCCTCTTTGGTTTCGTTATTTCAGCCGCATAGGTATCACTATATGCCCTTCGTTTATCTTTCCCGTGACGTACATATATAACATCTAAGCTATAGATAAAACGTGTAATACGACTACAACCTGGTCTTTGTGCTAAACGAATAACTTATACATTTAGTCACATGAAATCATGAAGATATGAACGCTTAAGTGGATACTTGTTTCTGTTTTGAATGCTTCTAAATCAACTTGATACATATGTACCTATGATCTAATTATATAAGTTTCGAATGTGACTTTATTACACAACTAAAATCTGGAAAATGAAACTAATAAGCTTATATGTATGCGTTCAAATATGTAAAACTAATCTTTCTATTTTGCCTATTGGATTAACATGTTATACGCATCTATATTTTGGTCATCTAAAACATTTTGCGATCTTGTTAATAAGATTTAAAACTGGTAATGAACCAAAGAAATAAAACATGAGGCGTTAATGTGTGTCTATACATGGGTTCACGTGGGCTGGAAAACGCATATATAACTGACTAATAAACAAAAGAAAAGCATGTGAATGTGTGAGTTGCCTCGTTAGGGTGACTGTCAAGTGGTATGTTTTCATGTGTGTGCGGTGGGTCAAATGAGGTACGAGTATAAACTATAGAGTACAAACTGAGTTTCTTTTAAAAGGATTGTGTGAGTTGACTATTTATTAGTGTTGGTTACACATGGGTGTGTGTGTCTTTCAAATACAAGGGAGTAGGTTGTTTAGGATTTGTAGATTCATATTTTGTCAAAACAGTTGAGGTATAATGTGTGTGCATGCATGGGAAATCTTGTGAGTGTGATTTCATGTGGTGATTATGTGTGTTTCATAAATTATTTTGAGTACAAGTCGTATAGTATTTGGCTTGGGAAAATGAATAAGTCCGAATGGGTGTATTGTATGTGAAGCGTATATAATGTGTGTGTGCATGGTCTCGTTTTGTTGACTGTCTAAGAATGTGGTTGCATGTAAATTGTGGTGTATGTCTTGTGTGAGTCGTTTAGCATGGGTTTATACATATATAATAGAGTTGTAAACGTGGTGACTAAATCGTGGTTCAATATGAGGTCGGAAATACGTAAATATAATTTTTGAAATGGCGGAGTCCTAAATTGTCATTATAAAGTTAATTTATAATTTAAACCCTAAAATTAATCATTAGACATATTTAAACCTTCAACTTTGATAATTTACATTTATAAATCTAAACTTTATTAAATTGACATATTTAACCATAAACTACTATAATTGTCGTTGTTAGTTTTTAAATTTATATAATTGTCACTCATAACCCTAAAGTGTAAAATTACTATTTCAGGAAACTTATTAAATATGAAAACTTGCTAATTCGGGATACTTACTAAAATTGAAAAGTTAGTTTATAAATTAGAAACCCTAAAAAAAACTATAATAAACTTAGAAATGGACTATTAAGTAATGTGTGATGCCTATATTGTGTAGATCCAGTGAAGAAAGAGTAGCCGGGGATTCTTTTGTTTATTACTTGTAATTCATTATTGGGATTTGGCAATTGTCTTTCTGGTTGCAAGGTGAGTTTTCGTGGCCCCTTTTACTTATGGTTTCTTGGGGAAGAATGATACTCAAATCTATTTTATGCTGTGCTCAATCTCTTATCTTATTTGGACAAGTTTTGTGCTTATAATTATGCTAGGTGCATTAGTATTGTTATGTGTGTGATCTCATGTCATGGATTCATTTCCACTTGATATTTATCTGTGTGATCTTATGCTGTGTGGTCTCATGTCATGATTGACATGGGAGTACTCATGTGTTAGCTCCAGCTGGTAGGCATGCATGTTGTACACTATATATTTTCGGAGATGAAGAGTGAGGCTCATATGTTGTAGTCATATTGTGGAGATGGAGAATGTGATGATGGTTGATTCATATTGTGCTACTTGCCCTAAGCTATTATTATATGCACACTTGTCCTAAACCCTTATGCATGGCAAACTGGTTTATGTTTACTTTAAACCCAGGAACTCACCAACTTTATGTTGACATTTTAGAGTATCATTTTCAGGTGATCGATAGTGTTTTATTGAAGTCATTACATTTTGAAGTTATACTTTGTTCTCATTTCAAGACCGAGTTGACCTTGCCAAGACATTTTCTAAAAACATTACATTTGAATCAATTTAAGGCTTATTTCTTTATTCAGTTTTGTACTAAAATTCTTTATGTAACTTTGTAAGTTTATTACTTAAATCACATGGTGTTATTCTACTATCTTATGCTATGTTACATTTCGTTGCATCTCGTGTTTCCGCTTCCAGCAGGGTGTGACAGAAAAACCAGACCACAAGGACCAATTTGTGGTTTACTCTTTTTAATTTTTTTTTGTTAAAATAATAATAATGATAATAATAATATTAGTAATAATAATATTACTAGTTTTGTTGAGTGGGTAAAGTGGGTAAATGTAAAACAAACGGCCCGAGACCCGAACTCATTTCAAACTTTCAATATCTCCCGAAAACATCTCGTAATAATTAAATATAGTCGGACTCGTTAAAACGAATCATAAAATTTCTCGTTAGGTAAACCTAGTGCTGGAGTCAACGTAGTACCAGTGAGAATTTTAAAAATACATCATCACGTAAATTTCCATAATGAATTATTAAAATAATTCACGAATTCCATAACGACATAAAATATAATTATCCATAAAATTTGGTCTTACAAGTTCGTTGCGAATAAAAATTCCAAATAAAAATTATAAACGAACTTTAACGTAATGCGGGTTTTCAAAATAGCTCCCTAAATTGCCGGTTGTCACACAAGTCACAACAGCTCTAGCGACTTTAGGCGTTCCATGTGCACTGGATCCAGTTCTGCAGGGGTACTGTAACATCCGTTAAGATCCTCAACAACATATTCCTGCCACATAATATTTTGAGTAAATAGCGATCATGTGTAAAAAAGTGTGCTATTTTAGTTAATAGTATATACACAATGAATGCTGTAAGTCGTATGGAAATTGTTTATGATATACCCAAAATACCTTTGTAAGTTCTTTCTGGTGGTAGTGTCTCCACGGTTCAGCCATGGCATCTCCAAAAAAATGACACAGACAAGCAGGACTAAAATACATGACCATAAAAACGATACAGAAAATGCTAACACATGGCCCTAGCTCGGAACACATGTTTGTGCAACAACATAGATATATTATCGCGAATAAGGTAAATAACACCAAGAGCACAATCACTCCTGTCAAACAAAGCAAAAGTAAAACTATTTTAAGAAAACTATTTAAGACAGTAACAACAGAAATTATGTCCCCACTCGGTAATTGAAATTTTCAAAACAGACTACATACTTTGGTAATTAAAATTTTCAACAAACTGGAAATAGCTTTGATCCCTAGAATATCATTACCAAATCGGAGCAAAGGAATGTTATACCGAAGCATTCTCTTGTAGCTTGAATAACATTTTAGGACATAAATAATATAATTACCAAATTGGACAGTTTCGCAAAGAACAACTTATGTTGCAAAACTTACCTGCACAATAGTAGAATAGAATAGGATGCCTTAACAATACGCGGTCCCAATGATCGTTGAATAAATCCTTTAGGTACTCATGTTTGTGATCAACAAGATACACTAAACCTCCAAGCATTCCAATGACCTAAATAGACAATGAAACTTATAGAGTGAAAGGACCAAAAACATTAAGTATAAAAAAATGGTAAGTGAAGTTAGAAGAATACTCAACTGTTTGTAGAACCAAAAACACAATAATGACATTTCTGGCACTAAATAGTATCAATTTTGTTTTGCGCCATAATTTCCCTTCTAACTCAACAACTCGAAGATGAAATTGGGCTTTGCAAGTTGTGCAATGTGAAAAGTCAAAACCTTCCTGTTGTTTTTAAGGGTAATAGTAATACATAGTTAATGTAGTGAACCACAAAAATCTTAACTTGTATAATCGTAAGAACGGAGCATGCAGTATCATTTAGGGGCATTCACTCACCTTGACATATCGCCAATGATCAAGGCATGACCGATGCACAAACTGTTGGGTGCCTTTACACATGCATGGTGATATCAGACCCTCATCTACAGAAAAGACGGACAATATGGAACTTGAGGTAAACTAGTACAAATTCAACTTTATAAAACACATGTTAGCTTTAACAATAAAAAAAATCATACATTTTTTTTGTGTTCTTGTTTGCTTGTCATGCAAATAAGGTTGTTCCTCTTCGTAAATCTATATTTGTTCATTAACACCATTAATGAAGATATACAAATGTGCATAAATTAGACATAATACTCGTACGCGCATATAACCGAACATAAGCAAATTTAAGTTTACCAGAAAATCACAAACGTATGTAAATAGGCGTTCGTTTATTTAACTAATTGAGCATCAAAACCTATATCCGTTAGTTTAGTAAATAAACAAACGAGCTTAACAACTCGTATTAGAATAAAAGTTAAACAAAATAGCATGCTGCAAGTGAAAATTTAAGAGCACTAATCGATCATGATCATCACCTTTAACTCCGTCTGCACATTGCAAGCAAATACGACAAGTAGCTATCGAACCACCTTCAACATCTTTTTCATCTTTCATAATTTCACTCAAATTCTCAATCCATAACCGACTTTTAATTGTATACTAATTACTAAATATCACGTGATAAATTCTGGCAAGTCTTGCACTTCCATCTCGATGTTGTATATACTTCACATTAAATGCACCGGTTTTGTTTTTCGATAAAAGTTTGAACTTTTTCTATGTATTGGCGAGTGTATGGTTAATTATTTTTTAGTATGTTGTATGAAATCTTTTGATTTTCTTGTATAAAGATTTAAAAATGTTTGATGTTGTTTTGGTTTTGTAGTGTTGTATTTTATAAATAGACTTTTGGTTATTAAGTTGTGATTGCTTTGTTTCTTTTGGCCAATTACTTATTTGCATGATAAAAAAATGGCTTTATTTCTTTTGGTTTATTAATTAGCCGTACAATACTTGTCCATTAAACGGTTTTTGCATGGTAATATAAAGCACACGGGGTATATCTAATTTGTCATAGTTTAATGTGCGTTAAATATTTTCTTTAGTTAGTTTATAAGTTGTGATTGTAACACATCTTTCGTAAGTGATTGTAATACATCGCGTGAATTTGTTTATGTTTTTGTAAATCTAACTTTTTTGATTAGTTTATAATTTATTAGTTATTGTTTTTTATTTTTAAATTTTGTTTTAATTTAATGTTGGGCATTGCTTGATCTAAATGTTCATAGCCTATTGTTCTCAGACCCGTGCGATGCACTGAGAATGGATCAAATTGTTTCTTGCATAATGTTCAGCACTAAGTTTCGTCATGTTTGAAACTCTCATTTTTTTGGTGATGGTTGAATTTCGTTGGCCAATAAGTTCCTAAGTTATGATGTTACCACAACTTTTGTTAGCATGGCATGAAAATTGTTGATGCCTTTATTTCGTCCTGTAGCAATTTTCGGATCAGCCCAGTCCAAATCATAAGAATATAACATTGTAGCTCATGAATTATTTGATAACAAATCATAACATAATTTGCAATATTATTTTTAAACTAAATAATGAAAATGTGTTTTGTTATGTATTTTACGTTAAATAAGTGTTATTAATTGATAACTATACATTGTTACAAAGCCAGGTTTACTAAATGATACGAACAATCAATTTATTTTAATTTTTAGTGTATTCTTTCTTGAAATATGTGTATCTCAACAACAATTTTTGGTATCATATTTGGTAGTATATCTTTGCTTTCAACACATACAGAAATATTTATGAAAGAGGAATTGTAACCAAAATGTGGTAGTTGAAATTCTAGCAGAACCCAGCCCGTACATTATAGCTCTAATTCTAAAAATTCTTCGCAACGATTGGTGACGAAGAAAAAATCCGATACCGGGGTTAAAATCAATCCAGTTTTGAATATTCCATTGGCTAATAATATCAACTTGTTAGGACATGGTTCTTTATTTTGTAAGTGTAGACCCAAAAACAAAACTAAATGAACAAAAGTATCTTGTAACCATTTTGTTCTTTTACGCATGTATATATTTTATAACTTTACTTATTTAAATTACTATGTTATAAGCTATTTTTTATGGACGGGTTGGCATATATTATAATTTTAAGATAAGTTGCATAACATGAGTCACATTTACACCATAATAAATGACACACGCTCAACAACTACCACCGTTTTCTTTCTATATTTTGATATCGTATATCGCCGTATCGCATATTCACCATGCTAGTACTTTGAAATACATACATGGATTGTTAATAAAAACCAAGTTTACGAACTGAGTTAACCAAGAAGGAAAATCAACATCACGAATGGATTATATGATTAGTTACATCGATATGAATAAACATGTGCACGTCATGATATTATTTAGCCTTTATGCATTGATAAACCTTTTCAGCCCAATCATTAAACCCAATCCAAACATACGGTCCAAATCAATGAGCCTAACTCCAAACCCAAGAGACACACCCGGTTATTGATATAACCCTAATCCTCACATCAAGACTCATCAAATCAAAGATCTCACATTCAAACACCTTGCGTTGCCATCAATTCATCCTTGCATCCACCATCTAAGAAAGATGAACACGGCATCAAGATCTCATACTGAGGTCTCAGGTAGGTGCAATTTTGTGTGTGTTGATTTCGTATCTTTAACCGAAAGAAAAGAAAGAATGATAACAGATTTTTTATTATTCTATCTTTATAATTTTCGGATATTAAAAATGAAGTTAAGCTTCAACACGATCTATGATGATGTTTTCTTTTACTCAAATTTGTGAGTACATAAAGAAAAGAGCTGAGATCTTTGTTAATGGGATTAGGATTAGTTTTTGGATTTGCTTGTTTGAAAGGGTTGTGATTCGACGAGGGTAGATGGAATATGATTTGTTTGGTTATTTTTTTGTCGTAGCCGTGAGTTGTTTATAGGATTTGTTGTTGTTGTTGTTGTTTGAAACTGTGGTTGATGGAAAGAAGATTTTTTGGTCGATTTTGTTGTTGTTAGATATGACGATGGGATTTAGCACACATAATTGGTGTGATTTTTTTGCTATGTTTCTTTCTCATTCGTGGATGGATTTTATACCTGCTTCAAGCATTAATACTCCAGCAAAACTTCATATTCATCAATTATGAGGATGGTTTGTATACCTTCATTAACACATGCCTAATAATGAGGAATAAGTGTATGCTATAGACTAATCTTTTCGTTTCTTAAGGCATTCATAACATAAACCCTTTGCATGCTCTCCAATTAATTAGACAAATACTGAAGGACTCCAACTTGTTTCTAACTCTAAAAACTCTATCATCATAACTCCACATTAAATTTAGGGACTGAATCTTATAGTATTATAGATGCATTTAACTCTCAAAATTATTGTAAAATATAGTTTAGTAAGTTTACGTTGACTAACTTATGTTGAAATTTGTCATCGAATAACGTCCAACATAGTGTATCTTCATTTTTGCCTTCTGAATTTGGCAGGCCTTCGCAGTTAATAAAATTCAGGTAAAAATAAGGGAAATGGCGGGTAATCCTAACAACACGTAGTGAAACTTAAAGGCCTATACTTTATGAGCAATAAAGAGTATTCATCTTCATCTTCAATAACAGCATTCAGCAACCATGAATACTGAAAAAAATCTTAACAGGTTGACGGAGGCATTTGGTTCGTGGGTTAGAAGCAAAGAGGACACGCCACAATCCAGATCAGTTTGTATGAAATGAGAATGAAGATCAGATTGATTGTGATTGTACCTTTTGTTTTCCATTTTTTTCAGGTACCCGAATGAATTGACAAACTTGCTCAACTTCATTTTACACGGACCGTTGACATTACTAAGATAAGGCATCAATAATTAACTTTTGTACGTTAAAATTAGAATCCGCTCTCTTGAACAACTTCTATTACCTAATGTTTGTGTAACCTTTGCAGGGTACCTTCACCATAGCTTGATGGTGTGGAACTCTAAAGTTGCAGTATGTTTGTTGTATTAGAGCACAATAAGTGGCTAGATAGATGGGCTTTTTAGGGCCTGTGTCTAAGAACCTGTGAGAAAGATAGATATGAAATGTGAAAAAAAGAAAAGAAAAAAAGAGATAGGTATGAAACCTATCTGGAACGCGTTAGATTTGTGTAAAGAAGTGTTATACTATCATTTTATATATCCACATTGATGTCATTATTAACCGCAGTGATGGTTCATGCAGTCACAGCTAGGTAAGGGCGGCAGGCAACGGCTCAGAAAATAGCGCCATTGGCACGACAGAGGACACAAGAGAAGGACAACCAGACACCTTTATTACCAAACCACAACGTATGTACAAATTCCAAATGGTGTAGAATCACTATATACACAAACAACTATGTTTTATTGCAGCCATTGTCGTCTTTTTGGTACTGCTACGGATATACAGAAATCTAACCCTCATTTCTTGCCATTACGGGTACGTTACCTCACAGTTAACCATAAGCTGTTATGTAAGTTTCATCAAGTTTACCAATTAAATAATTACAAATAAGCATTTCTAAGACCTTGCAAGAAACTGCAGTTTGCAGGAATCATTTCCTGTTACTGAAATAGTTTTTTGGAAAGCTTATTTGAAAGCTTACAACAAATTGCAGTTTACTTATGACTTGGCAACAACAACAATAAGAGATGGTACTTCTTTTTGGGATAGCATGTGTAACACCCCCAAAATTTGATACAGCGGAAGACTCAACAAGCTTTCGGGGTGCTACGGGGATTGGTATCCAACATAAGACAATATAGAACGAGATAAAGTAAACATAATAAAAACGCAACCAAAACGGGGTTTTAAGGTTTACATTTATCCCAACATCATTCAGAATCAAGCTCAAAATAACATATCAATAGGTCCAAAATTAATTATCAGAGTTTAGAAAAATAGATCCATAAACCATGAGCCTTGGCCGAGCCTTCCATTCCAAGCATGCATATCATCACTTAATTACCTGAGAAAACGTGCTAAAAGTCAGCTTTCGCTGGTGAGATCATAGGTTTAAATTCATCTAACAATATAGTGGACATATACGCAAAACGCTTGCTAGCTAGACTAAGGATTCGCTAAAAGCCTGCGGATACCCTCCGCTCCAACCTAACACACGGATACCCTCCGTTCTAACATAGATATTCGGGTAACCCCCGCAATACCAATAAATACTCGGATAACCTTCGAAGTATTAATAACCTATAGGTGCACACTACAGTATCTAAATAAGCCAACCTTGAATAGTACACACGAACCGTGTGACTAAAGCTGACAATCCACCAATAACCAAATAAGCCAACCTTGAATAGTACACACAACACGTGTGACTAAAGCTGACAATCCGAATAACCAAATAAGCCAACCTTGAATAGTACACACAAAATATGTGACTAAAGCTGACAATCCACCAAATAACCAAATAAGCCAACCTTGAATAGTACACACAAAATATGTGACTAAAGCTGACCATACATCCTAGTCCATACGCATAGCAAGTTTAGAAAGCATATAAAAGCGATAATAGTCCACATAAAATAATTTGCACGTTTCTCACCCCAAGTATTGAAAACATAGTTCAAGAGTAAGAAGTGGGGCTATGACTCACCTCAAGTCCAGAAAATAGCAAGAAGAAGTCGGTATAAATAAGATGTATAATAACTCACGAAACAGCAACTACGGACTCGGCACGACCTAACAATATTAACTCGTTCAGAAATCATTTCCTCAAATTCAAAATATTCCCAAACCCGGACGAGAATCCGTTTTATTTCCGAAAATCCATTTCGTATTAGTTTGGTGTATTTACGTTTGGTATCCATACGGGTGGTGGGTCGACTCAAAACAAACCAAAAGGTCACACAAAGAATAACAAAATAAACTATGGATCTAATATTAGCCCAATATATCATTTAAATAAATCGCCGAAGTTTATCAAATCCGCCGATTTGATAATCCTCATATTTATTTACGTAACATACCATTCCAAGATTACACCCAACCTAAAGCACATAGCACATAAATACTATATGGTATATATCGTAGTTTAATAAATTCCTCATATATATCGTCAAATTGGCCAGATTTCCCGATATATACACTCGCAATTTATTACACTTTACATATACCACAACCTATGGGCGTCGTAGGATACGATGCCCATTAATATATTCATTTCATATAGCCAAATAACCCGATTCAACCTTACGGTTAAGTGGTTATTTAGTTATAGAAACATTTATATTAATCGTCATATATCCGTGACAACACGAAAGTCACAAATAATAACTTACCTGGACTCGAGTGACAACGACTCCGCATAACTCGATAAGTTTACCCGTTATATATACAAAATGACATTTTTATTAAATGTTTAATAATTGTCGAGAGTTTCTCGTTTTATAACACATTTTTATAATAATAATACGTTCAATAATGTTACGCCACTTTCGTAGCCTAATATATATCTAGTCATATTATTTATAATATGACTCGTGATTATTATTATTATTAATATACGCATCTATATAATTATATATCCGTTATTCACGTCTATATATTCATATAAACGTTTATATTATCAATAATTATTATTACGAGTTTTATTATTTACGTTTTAATTGTAATAGTTATCGAGTCATACGAAATGGTCACATGTACGAGTCATGACTCTCGGCTCATTGTCCAAGTCCAAAATAATATGAAAAGTCATAATAATCAACGCATCTCCGTCCAAAACACTCCCAATCCACGTGCTACAACAATAAGGTCCGACTACGGCACCCGACTAACCTATCTCCGTCAATCTAAGTGACCGTCTCACAATCGGTCCCCAACATCACAATTCGTCAACAACTCCTCAAATATCACATTATTCCAATTGTCGAGACCACAAGGGTCTTGACCCAACAAAAGTATTCGGCCGAATATGAAAGTGCCACAACAAATGCCGAAACCATATCAAGTTAACAAAATTTATAACAAGGACATATAAACACAATTATGGTCCATATCCGGGTTGGTTTACCAAGCCAAACCCGGGCCTTATGACTCACTTGAGTCTCGGCATACCACACGAGTCACTAGGACTCGACAACTAATACCATGGGTCTCCAAAATAAGCTCAAATGAGCCAACCAAAACTGCCCCAAACAACCCACTTGGGTCGAGACATCCACAACAATAATCGGCCAGGAACATGACTCCATTGAGTCAAACCAAGGACCCAACGCAAGTAAATCATGAAACCATTAGTACAAGGCTACAAGAAGCAACAATAATCGAGCCTAAGGCTCGAGTCACAACCAAACGAGAGCCCCATCGAGTCTCGACTTGGTTATACGAGCGACCAAAAGTAACCCCGAGACCTCAAAGGTCTCGGTTATGCTCGAACCAAGAAACCAAAGCAATCCAACTCAAGCAAGGATCATGAGCCGCAACCAAGGCTCAAAAGAAAACACATAATCGAGCACCATGGCTCGGATATACACACGAGCCGTGAGTCTACGACTCATGGTTCGAACCAAAACCCACAAGAACAACCCGGATGCCAAACCATTTCAAGAAAATGAGTTTCCAATCCAAACCCATAAGTGTTAATCCCATTTTAATATGAAACTCGTTCGGATCTAAACATGTTGTGACCAAGGGTCACGTTTTTTTATCAAAAATACGAGTAAAACTCGTCTCACCTTCGAACTACAACTCAAAACCGTGATAACCTTTCCAAAAACAACGAATGGTGGTGAATTTGGTGATGATTCGTGAGATTAAATGGTGGTATGGGGCGCGTGGAGTAGTAGATCTAAAAGATTAGGTGATGGGGGATTAGAAAATAGTGGTGGTGTTGAGTGGTGGCCGGCGGTGGCTGTGGTGGTGGCCGGATCTTTGATGTCGGCTAGGGTTTGTCAAAGAGAGAAAAGAGAGAGATGAGAATGAAGTGGTGAGGGTGTTGGGTTTTTGTGAGAACCGAACCAAACAAGACCCTTTTGTATTTACTCTTTTATTATTATTTTTGTAAAATTAATAATAAGGATAATAATAATAATAGTAATAATAATATTACTAATGGTGTGGAGCGGGTAACGTGGGTAAATGTAAAACATGTGGCCTGAACCCGAACTCATTTCAAACGTTTAATATCTCCCGAAAAAACATCTCGTAAAATAATTATATATAGTCGGACTCGTAAAACGAATCATAAAAATCTTTCGTTAGGTAAACCTAGTGCCAGAGTCAACATAGTACCAGTGAGAATTTAAGAATACATCACCGAGCATAATATCACAAATGAATTATGAAAATAATTCACGAATTCCATAACATCATAAACACATAATTATTCATAAAATAGGTCTTACAAGTTCGTTGTGAAATAAAATTTCAAATAAAAATTATAAACGAACTTTAACGTAATGCGGGTTTTTAAAATAACTCCCTAAACTGCTGTCACATCCTCCCAGTCTCAGAAGAAACCCGTCCCGGGTTTCACTCGGAAAAATTCATCTACGAAGTGAAAAGCTTCGGATATCTCTTCCGGAACTCGTCCTCACGTTCCCACGTAAATTCTGGTCCATGTCGGGAATTCCAACGAACCTTGACGAGCGGAATGCGACTTCTCTTGAGTCGTTTAACTTCACGGTCTAAAATCTCAATTGGCTCTTCCACGAAGTTCAATTTCTCATCGACACGAATATCCTTCATTGGAATGACAGGCATCTCATCGGAAAGACATTTCTTCAAATTACTAATGTGGAACACGTCGTGAACTTTACTCAGTTCATGTGGTAATTCCAACCTATAAGCCACGGGCCCAATTCTTTCTAAGATCAGAAATGGTCCAATGTAGCGTGGGTTGAGTTTACCACGTTTCCCGAAATGTATCACACCTTTCCAAGGCGAGACTTTCAGCATCACCTTGTCTCCAACCTGGAACTCTAGGGGTTTACGTCTCTGATCGGCGTAGCTTTTCTGCATATCTCTGGCTGCTTGCAACCGATCACGAATCCGAGCTATTTTCTCAGTAGTTTCCAAAATTATTTCAGGGCCTGTGAGTTGGCTATCTCCAACTTTTGCCCAACCAATAGGCGAACGACACTTTCTGCCATACAAAGCTTCGAATGGTGCAGCCTTAAGACTTGTGTGGTAGCTATTATTATAAGAGAATTCCGCAAGAGGTAAGTACTTCTCCCAGCCTTTACCAAAGTCTATGATGCATGCACGAAGCATATCCTCTAACGTCTGAATGGTCCTCTCACTTTGACCATCGGTTTGGGGATGATATGCAGTACTCATATCAAGTCTCGTCCCCAAAGCCGTTTGAAGTGATCGCCACAAAGCTGACGTAATAATTTCCTTCACATATAACCTCGCAAGTTTATCCACACTATCATCTTCACTTATTGCTAGGAAATGAGCAGACTTTGTCAGGCGATCCACAATTACCCAGATAGCGTCACAACCGCTAGCTGTCCTCGGTAATTTGGTAATGAAGTCCATAGTAATCCGCTCCCATTTCCAGACTGGAAGTTCTGGTTGCGTTAGTAATCCTAACGGTCTCTGGTGTTCAGCTTTAACCTTAGCACATGTCAAGCATTTACTAACGTACGATGCTATATCTGCCTTCATATTTGGCCACCAATAGAACTTCTTAAGATCCTGGTACATCTTGTCGGAACCAGGATGAATAGAGTACCTTGACTTATGCGACTCATGCATAATCAACTCCCGAATTTCTCCATACAAAGGTACCCAAATCCGATCTCCAAAACATAGCAATCCATCAGAACGCTTAACGAATCCTTTCTCATTCTCAGCCATCCCAAATATATTCTCGGCAGATCTGTTTTCTGCTTTCAACGCTTCCGTTTGAGCTTCAAGTATTTGAGATGGTAACGGCGATACGATAGTCATTCCCAATGACCTCACTCGTAACGGTGGTATTCTCTCCTTTTGACTAAGAGCATCAGCGACAACGTTTGCTTTACTAGGATGGTAGCGAATTTCACAATCATAATCGCTTAGCAACTCAATCCAACGTCGCTGTCTCATATTGAGCTCTTTTTGATTCAAGATGTGTTGTAGACTTTTATGGTCAGTAAATACAACACACTTGGTTCCGTAATGTCTCCATATTCTTAAGGCGAAAACCACAGCACCTAATTCCAAATCATGGGTGGTGTAGTTTTTCTCATGCTTTTTGAGATGTCGGGAAGCATAAGCTATCACCTTCTCTCGTTGCATTAATACGGCTCCCAATCCTTTATGTGAGGCGTCACAATAGACGACGAAATCCTCGTTACCTTCCAGTAATGCTAAGATAGGAGCACTACACAACATCTTCTTAAGCAATTGAAATGCTTCCTCTTCTTTATTTCCCCATTCATACGTAACACTCTTTTGAGTCAATTTGGTCAATGGTTTAGCTATCTTCGAAAATCCCTCAATGAATCTTCCGTAATAACCAGCTAAACCCAAAAATTGACGAACTTCGGTCGGGGTTGTAGGTGCAGCCCAATCTTTTATCGCCTCAATCTTAGCAGGATCCACATGGACTCCTTGTCTATCAATCACATGACCCAAAAATTGTACCGTCGGAATCCAGAATTCGCATTTTGAAAACTTGGCATAGAGTTTCTCCTTCCTGAGCAATTCTAAGATGAGTCTTAGATGCTCCTCATGTTCCTTCTCACTCTTTGAATAAATCAGAATGTCATCGATGAATACAATCACAAACTTATCTAAGTAAGGCTTACACACTCGATTCATGAGATCCATGAATATTGCCGGTGCGTTAGTCAACCCAAACGGCATCACCTGAAACTCGTAATGCCCGTAACGGGTTTTGAAAGCCTTTTTCGGAATATCTTCCTCGCGAACTCGAAGTTGATGATATCCCGATCTCAAATCGATCTTCGAGTACACACTCGATCCTTGGAGTTGATCGAACAAGTCGTCGATCCTAGGTAACGGGTATCTATTCTTCACCGTTAACTTATTCAACTCTCGGTAATCAATGCACATACGAAACGATCCATCCTTCTTCTTTACAAATAAGACTGGGGCTCCCCAAGGTGAAGAACTTGGTCTTATGAATCCTTTTTCGGCTAACTCCGCCAATTGTTTTGACAACTCTTCTAGCTCGGTAGGTGCAAGACGATAAGGCGCTCGTGCAACAGGTGCAGCTCCAGGTATCAACTCAATCTGAAACTCCACTTGCCTGGTCGGCGGGATTCCCGGCAAATCATCAGGAAACACATCAGGAAAATCACGAACTATAGGTACATCTCCAATGCACCTTTCTTTCTTCTTCGTCCCTCCTTTCTCAGAAATTTGAGCTAAGAAAAGGTAACATCCCTTCTCCATTAGCTTTGGCAACTTAGTGCATGAAATCACTGCTAATCGGGATGGGCTCCTAGAATCCTTTCGGTCTCCTAATAAATTTAGGACTTCCCTTCCGTATGGTACACGCACGATCTTCTCGTCGCAAAGTATGTGAGCACGATACTTCGACAACCAATCCATACCAATGATGACATCAAAACTTCCTAACGTGACGGGTAGAAGATCTATGTTGAAAGGGTGGTTCAAGAAATTCAGCATGCAACCGCGAATGATGGTATTAATCCTTTCTATATTCCCATTAGCTAACTCAATATCATATCCAATTCCTAAGGCCATCGGGGGTTTCTCTAGTAAGGGTGCAAATGTAGTGGACACAAAACTCCTATCGGCACCAGTATCAAATAGTATGAAAGCATAACGATTATTGAGAAGGAACGTACCAGTAACGACGTTCGGATCTTCTCCTCTCTCGTTCCCGAGTGCATACACTCTTCCCTGAGCAGCTCCAGCTTCCACACGTTGGTCCCCATTATCTTGTCGTCCACGGTTTCCTCCAGCTCCGCGGTTTCCATGATTGTACCCATTACCACCCGAGCCTTGATTTCCACGGTTCCACGATTCTCTACACTCATTCCTATAGTGTCCCTTCTTTCCACACCCATAACAAGTAACATCTTCCTTATTTCTCATCTCAGGAGCAGCTTGAACCATAGCAAGAGATCGAGCTCTACAGTCCCTAGCTGTGTGTCCTTTCTTTGAGCAATTCTGGCATTTCACACTACACCATCCAGTATGACGCTGGTGGCAACGATCACACTTGGGTGCATCACCGTTCGAATTCTTCTTATCTCCATTCCCAATAGCATAAGCCTTAGCTTGTCTCTTGCTTCGGTGATCATTACTCTTAGAGTGACGGTCTCTCTTTCTCTTTCCATTCTTCTCCTTATCAGCTCCTTCCAATTCCAACGAGTCCATAAGTTGCTGAGCAATTGTGATTGCCTCATGGATGTTTGCAGGCCTAGGAGAAATCACATCATTTCTCGTAGCTACAGGCAACCCATCAGTATACCTCTCGATCTTTTGAGTCTCGGTTTTCACCATATCTGGGCAAAGCAAGGCCAATTCCTGGTAACGACGATTGTAAGTCGCCATGTCATTACCTTTCACCTTGTGGTTCCAAAACTCAATCTCTAGCTTCTTGACCTCATTCCTTGGGCAATAAGTCTGAATCAGCAGAGACTTAAATTGCTCCCAAGTCATGGCATAAGCTACATCACTCCCAACTGAATTTCGGTAATTGTTCCACCAAGTTAAAGCTTCATCCTTGAAAGTAAAGGAAGCAAACTTTACCTATGCATTCTCCGCACAACCACTGACATTGAACACTGACTCAGTCTTCTCAATCCGTCTGACTAAGTAAACCACTCCTTCAGTTCCACCAAACTCAATGGGTCCACAAATCTTGAACTCCTTGTATTGACATCCGTTAGCACGAACAGGTGGAAAAGTTCCAACAGAATTATTGGAATGATTTGACTCAGCTAGTAGTTCAGCAACTCTTTGTTCCACAAGTTGGTTGATCATTGCTTGATCCACAGTAGGTGCATTAAGTGGAACATGATCATTGTCTCCCTGAACATCAACATTTTGATTCCTGTTGTTGCGGTTAGTAGCGTCCAGGTTGTCAGGAGTAGGGGTTTCAACATTTCGAGTAGGTCGGCGTCCTCGACGACCAGGGGTAGTCACTGCAGGACCAGTTCTGGTAGCTCTAACAGGGTTTCGTCGTGTTGCCATTAATCTGTAACACCATACAAGTTCATGAGTCTCCAATAGATCTTATCAATATGCTCAACAAGAGTGATTCAACGAAGCTAAGTCATGGAAAGAATTGCAACAATACACCACGTAACATCAATAAAGCGAATAAGGACTCAATTTCCATAACACCCAAAATCACACAATACCAATAACCATCAACCATACAATAGCGATCTAACATCGTTCCAACTACTGGATAATACAAAGCATACTAATCATTCTAAAAGAGACGAATACTGAACAAAATACATCAAAATGTGATAGCTAGCTCTTCTAACCGAACACTCCTCGGTTAAGAAAGCAACAAGACAACATAAACCAATCAACTAGCCACGCTGCTGGCGGAGTCTACTCAACTCCTGCCTCAAGCCATCAAGATCCCTCCATAACGATCCTAGCTCCACGCTATGGGTGTCTCGGTCTCTCTTGAGGTCAGCCACCTCCTTCTCTAGCTCGGCATTCCTTTGCCATAGCTTGCGGTCAGCCTCTCGAGCAGTAACAAAACCTCGCTGCAAACTATCAATATGCTCGTGGACCTCCATCAAAACTCTCCTCAGCTCAGTAGTCCTGCCCACAACGACGGTCATGTCAACTCTCAAATCCGCTAAAAAATCTCCAATAACTCTCTCAAGTCGATCAGATACACGTGCAACTCTCTCACTAAGCTCAGTAATCCGAGCCCACAACCTGCCAATCTCACCTAACTCTGCATGCTCAGCAGAAACCTCAGAAGATGCATCCGACTCAACGGGACTACCAGGTGGCAACTCAACCAAAAACGGATGATCAGGTGAATCAGGCTCAATCGGATGTACAGGTGAATCAGGCTCCTCAGCCTGAGCTGGTGGTACTAATACATCATCATCATCAGGCATCTCATCCTCCTGAGGGTCATCCTCCTCCTCAGGGTCATCATCATCACCTTGCTCAGCCTCCTGAGGGTCATCCTCCTGCTCAGGGTCCTCAGCCTCATCCTCACCCTCGTACTCCTCCTCCTCCTCATCGGAAGAGTACCTCATCAATCGTCGTCTCCTACTAGGTGAAACATGTGGAGATGTGGTAGGTGATCTAGGACGACGACGCAATGATGTGGGTGGCGCCTCAGACAAAAGAGAATGAGCATCAATCTGTAAAGGTGATGGAGTAGGGCGTACCGACATGCGTTCCGTAGCTCGGTGGGCAAAGCGAGGGGCCACGCGAGCCAAAGCCTGATGAAGAGTAAGCTGCCTCGATGTACCAGGGAGCCCTAGAGAAGATGAGGGTCCCTGCGTAGATGCAGCAGGTAGTGCTGAAGTAGAAGCTGCAGGCGGCACAGTAGCTGAAAGCATGGCCATCTGGTAAGGATCATCAGATGCCATAGTAAACTGTGCAGGTAAAACCGGTGCAGTAAGAATATCCTCGACAACATTAGGCGTAAGGGAGGCCATAGTCTGTGACAATGGCGTAGGGTAGGTGTAAGTGTTTCAAAACAACTAAATCACAACTCAAAATACCATACCAAAAATTCCTCATCAAATAATTCAATCATATAATCTCAATAAAAAGAATTTCAAACACCGGATTACAAAAATGTTTATAAAACATATAGACCATATAATTCCTCGAAAACGCCATCTTATTACTAAAATCCATAAACCTCAAATCATCTCAAAATCTCATAATACCTCAAATAATAGAAGATGCTTCGACTTGGCGGGCTGGCGGGCGGTGGTCAAGGATCATTTTCTATAAAAATTCGGTTATAGTTTAGGCGTTTATTTACCTAGTTCTCTATAACCTTGGCTCTGATACCAATCTGTAACACCCCCAAAATTTGATACAACGGAAGACTCAACAAGCTTTCGGGGTGCTACGGGGATTGGTATCCAACACAAGACAATATAGAACGAGATAAAGTAAACATAATAAAAACGCAACCAAAACGGGGTTTTAAGGTTTACATTTATCCCAACATCATTCAGAGTCAGGCCCAAAATAACATATCAATAGGTCCAAAATTAATTATCAGAGTTTAGAAAAATAGATCCATAAACCATGAGCCTTGGCCGAACCTTCCATTCCAAGCATGCATATCATCACTTAATTACCTGAGAAAACGTGCTAAAAGTCAGCTTTCGCTGGTGAGATCATAGGTTTAAATTCATCTAACAATATAGTGGACATATACGCAAAACGCTTGCTAGCTAGACTAAGGATTCGCTAAAAGCCTACGGATACCCTCCGCTCCAACCTAACACACGGATACCCTCCGTTCTAACATAGATATTCGGGTAACCCCCGCAATACCAATAAATACTCGGATAACCTCCGAAGTATTAATAACCTATAGGTGCACACTACAGTATCTAAATAAGCCAACCTTGAATAGTACACACGAACCGTGTGACTAAAGCTGACAATCCACCAATAACCAAATAAACCAACCTTGAATAGTACACACAACACGTGTGACTAAAGCTGACAATCCGAATAACCAAATAAGCCAACCTTGAATAGTACACACAAAATATGTGACTAAAGCTGACAATCCACCAAATAACCAAATAAGCCAACCTTGAATAGTACACACAAAATATGTGACTAAAGCTGACCATACATCCTAGTCCATACGCATAGCAAGTTTAGAAAGCATATAAAAGCGATAATAGTCCACATAAAATAATTTGCACGTTTCTCACCCCAAGTATTGAAAACATAGTTCAAGAGTAAGAAGTGGGGCTATGACTCACCTCAAGTCCAGAAAATAGCAAGAAGAAGTCGGTAGAAATAAGATGTATAATAACTCACGAAACAGCAACTACGGACTCGGCACGACCTAACAATATTAACTCGTTCAGAAATCATTTCCTCAAATTCAAAATATTCCCAAACCCGGACGAGAATCCGTTTTATTTCCGAAAATCCATTTCGTATTAGTTTGGTGTATTTACGTTTGGTATCCATACGGGTGGTGGGTCGACTCAAAACAAACCAAAAGGTCACACAAAGAATAACAAAATAAACTATGGATCTAATATTAACCCGATTCAACCTTACGGTTAAGTGGTTATTTAGTTATAGAAACGTTTATATTAATCGTCATATATCCGTGACAACACGAAAGTCACAAATAATAACTTACCTGGACTCGAGTGACAACGACTCCGCATAACTCGATAAGTTTACCCGTTATATATAAAAAATGACATTTTTATTAAATGTTTAATAATTGTCGAGAGTTTCTCGTTTTATAACACATTTTTATAATAATAATACGTTCAATAATATTACGCCACTTTCGTAGCCTAATATATATCTAGTCATATTATTTATAATATGACTCGTGATTATTATTATTATTAATATACGCGTCTATATAATTATATATCCGTTATTCACGTCTATATATTCATATAAACGTTTATATTATCAATAATTATTATTACGAGTTTTATTATTTACGTTTTAATTGTAATAGTTATCGAGTCATACGAAATGGTCACATGTCCGAGTCATGATTCTCGGCTCATTGTCCAAGTCCAAAATAATATGAAAAATCATAATAATCAACGCATCTCCGTCCAAAACACTCCCAATCCACGTGCTACAACAATAAGGTCCGACTACGGCACCCGACTAACCTATCTCCGTCAATCTAAGTGACCGTCTCACAATCGGTCCCAACATCACAATTCGTCAACAACTCCTCAAATATCACATTATTCCCATTGTCGAGACCACAAGGGTCTTGACCCAACAAAAGTATTCGGCCGAATATGAAAGTACCACAACAAATGCCGAAACCATATCAAGTTAACAAAATTTATAACAAGGACATATAAACACAATTATGGTCCATATCCGGGTTGGTTTACCAAGCCAAACCCGGGCCTTATGACTCACTTGAGTCTCGGCATACCACACGAGTCACTAGGACTCGACAACTAATACCATGGGTCTCCAAAATAAGCTCAAATGAGCCAACCAAAACTGCCCCAAACAACCCACTTGGGTCGAGACATCCACAACAATAATCGGCCAGGAACATGACTCCATTGAGTCAAACCAAGGACCCAACGCAAGTAAATCATGAAACCATTAGTACAAGGCTACAAGAAGCAACAATAATCGAGCCTAAGGCTCGAGTCACAACCAAACGAGAGCCCCATCGGGTCTCGACTTGGTTATACGAGCGACCAAAAGTAACCTCGAGACCTCAAAGGTCTCGGTTATGCTCGAACCAAGAAACCAAAGCAATCCAACTCAAGCAAGGATCATGAGCCGCAACCAAGGCTCAAAAGAAAACACATAATCGAGCACCATGGCTCGGATATACACACGAGCCGTGAGTCTACGACTCATGGTTCGAACCAAAACCCACAAGAACAACCCGGATGCCAAACCATTTCAAGAAAACGAGTTTCCAATCCAAACCCATAAGTGTTAATCCCATTTTAATATGAAACTCGTTCGGATCTAAACATGTCGTGACCAAGGGTCACGTTTTTTTTTATCAAAAATACGAGTAAAACTCGTCTCACCTTCGAACTACAACTCAAAACCGTGATAACCTTTCCAAAAACAACGAATGGTGGTGAATTTGGTGATGATTCGTGAGATTAAATGGTGGTATGGGGCGCGTGGAGTAGTAGATCTAAAAGATTAGGTGATGGGGGATTAGAAAATAGTGGTGGTGTTGAGTGGTGGCCGGCGGTGGCTGTGGTGGTGGCCGGATCTTTGATGTCGGCTAGGGTTTGTCAAAGAGAGAAAAGAGAGAGATGAGAATGAAGTGGTGAGGGTGTTGGGTTTTTGTGAGAACCGAACCAAACAAGACCCTTTTGTATTTACTCTTTTATTATTATTTTTGTAAAATTAATAATAAGGATAATAATAATAATAGTAATAATAATATTACTAATGGTGTGGAGCGGGTAACGTGGGTAAATGTAAAACATGTGGCCCGAACCCGAACTCATTTCAAACGTTTAATATCTCCCGAAAAAACATCTCGTAAAATAATTATATATAGTCGGACTCGTAAAACGAATCATAAAAATCTTTCGTTAGGTAAACCTAGTGCCAGAGTCAACGTAGTACCAGTGAGAATTTAAGAATACATCACCGAGCATAATATCACAAATGAATTATGAAAATAATTCACGAATTCCATAACATCATAAACACATAATTATTCATAAAATAGGTCTTACAAGTTCGTTGTGAAATAAAATTTCAAATAAAAATTATAAACGAACTTTAACGTAATGCGGGTTTTTAAAATAACTCCCTAAACTGCCGGTTGTCACAACATGTGCAATAAGTATGCTTTAAATATGTTATTTTTTCAATGTAATTGAATTTGGATAAGCTTATTATAAAATATTGTTCTTTTGTTTGCCTTTAAAATAAATTATTGAGCATAATCGTGTTTAGGGTTGTTCGATATAACTTGCTCATTCTACATTATTTATGCCAAATCACCTCGGCCAAAAAACAGGCACGCCCGCAGCGCGGCGATCGTCGCCATTCTCGTAAGTTATTATTAGATGAATAAGTTAGTTGGCCTAAGCTCGACTTGTGGTTAGGTCCATTAGGGTTTCCAGGTATATTGTTTTATAAATATCTGACGAATAAACATTATAGCCTACGGGGAATTATGTAATTCAACATGGTATCGGAGCGGGTCTGATCCTTAGATCTAGGTGGCTATGTTGAGCCGCCTCCCCCTAACCCACCCCGTCAAACCCTCCGTCACTTATCCCTACAAATCCAAGCCGTCACTTTCCAGTCACCAAAAGCTCTCAGTTTCATGTTTAATTGATATAAAAAACCTTTATGGTATTAATTTCTATGTTCCAAGAAAGCTTTTGCTGTGTGCAATCCATTCGCAATATAAAACCCATGCAATAAATGCTCCCAAAAGCACTCGGAACATATGTATGTCTCTTGATAATGAAAAGTGACAAGAGTATTGGTTTGCTGTTTGAAGATTTGTGTTGCTTTTTATGTTTTCATTGCACAAAAAAAAAAGTTATAGTTGTGTTATTATTGTTTATTAGTCGATGGTTTGTACGGCTTTGTTACTAGTCTACTAAAGTTGACCGTTGGTACCAGTCCCTAAAGTCGACCGTTGGTACGGTTGTGTTACCGGTCGACTTAGCTGACCGTTGGTACAAGTCGACAAAAGTTGATCGTTGGTAGGGTTTTGTTACGAGTCAACTAAATTTATGTTTTTATTATGTTATTTTTTTCTTGTCTAGTTTAATACTCTAGTCCGAGCTTTCGCAATTTCGCCGCTCGGACTGCGGGGAGTATTAGATTAATAAGTTAGTTGGCCCAAGCCCGACTTGTGGGTTATGTCCATTAGGGTTTCCAGGTATATTGCTGTGACAACTGACAATTTAGGGAGACTTTTTAAAACCTGCATTACTTTGAAATTTAATGATACGAAATATTTGAAATTTATTTTCAGTGGATTATGTTAACTTTGAACGAGCAATTTTGAATTATGAAATATTATGTGGAGTTTCATTCGAATTATTGATTGGATATGGAATATATGTCGTGGATTATTATTGACGCGTTTATTAGGCACTACGTTGACTCCGGCACTAGGAATAACCTAACAAATTTTATATATTTTAAATGTTGGTTTGGATATTTATATTTTGGAACGTATTGTGAGATTTTTGAATATTTGGAATGAGCTCGGTTCGGGGGAGTCGTTTTGCTTTAAATGAGTTTCGGGTTTGGTCCGTGTATTCTACACCTAGTTACCTCACCCACTTTACCACTAATAATAATATTATTATTATTAAAATTATTATTTTTTTCTTTTAGAGTAAGTAATAAAAATTGTCCTTGTTGGTTCTTGGCTTCACAAACAAACACAACCATCACCTTCACCAACACACATCTCTCTCTCTTTTTATACCCTAGCCGCCACCACCAAGGCCGGCCACCACAGCCACCATCGCCACTCCCACACCCAAAATATTACCACCAAATTAACCCTTTCATCAAGATCTATCTTTTGGTACAACTCACGCGCGATTTGGACGACCCTAACACCTCGAAATCACCACCACCGCCACACAAACACCACCTTCTTCATCTTTTCTTGTTGGGTTTTTGGAGAAACATAGTTTTGGAGCCTTTTTGAAGGTGAGTGGCCACGAACCTCATTTGTGCGCCTCGATTTATTACCCAAACCGTGGGTATATGAACTTTTCTTGTTGGGTTTTTATGAAATCTTGACTAAAAGTGATGGGGAAACAATATTTTTGACATACAAATCCGTTTGGTATCCGGGTGCTTGTTGTTTTTGATGGGTCGAGGCATACCCGAGAGCTCATGCTCTCGGCTTGTGCCATTTTTGGTTTCATTTTGATTCTTAATGATTCTTTGTCATTGGTTCTTGATTTGATGTTGTTTGGATTATTATTTTGAGGTTTGGATGATTCTTGGAAGATTGGAACCCTTATTGATGTTGTTTGGTGAAACCGTGACCCTAGGGGTCGTTTTGGTTTTGGTTTTTGAGCTCGGATGAGCTAGCCGAGACTTGATGGTCTCGGGTATGGCCTTCGTGGTTCACTTGTGAGCCGAGACTCCAAGTGAGTCCCTCGACTCGGGGTTTTGATTTGGTAGTCGACCCGGATGACTTGAGTAATTGGTGATTTTTATTGATAACCCTTATTGTTCTCCTTGTTGATTTTTATTGATACTTTGGGCATTGGTTATATTATTATTGTTGCTTGGGAAACGAGAAGAAAGGTAACATGATTTTTATTGTGGAGTTGTGTTGACGAGTATGGATTTGGAGACCGATTGTGAGACGGTCAAATTAGATGACGGAGATAGGTTAGTCGGGTGCTGTAGTCGGACCCTATTGTTGTAGCACGTGGATTGGGATTGATATTGGACGGAGTTGAATTATCTATTATGACTTGGTTATTTTATTTTGGACTTGGATAATGAGCCGAGAGTGATGACTCGGACATGTGACCAACTCTTATGACTCGATAAAAATTATAATCAAACATTAATAATAAAAACTCGTAGTAATATTATTGATAATATAATCGTTTATATAAGTATATAGACGTGATAAACGTATATATATATATATATATATATATATATATATATATATATATATATATATATATATATATATATATATATATATATATATATATATATATATATATGCGTATATTAATAATAAAATGATCACGAGTAGACGTTATAATAATATAACGATGAACATGGTACTATGCGAATAGTGCAATAAATGTCGGGAGTATTATTATAAATAAATAACTATAAATAATGACGAGAACTAATACGTTGGGTAATTGATAAATAAAACATGACTTTTTATAAATTTGGTAAACTTATCGAGTTATACGGAGTTGTGGTTACTTAAGTCCAAGTGGACTTTATTATGTGACTTTTGTGTTGTCACGGATATATGACGATTAATATATCCATTTTCTATAACTACGTAACTTATTTAGTCGACGGGTTAAATCGAGTTATTTAGCTACATAAAATGAGTATATTAATGGGCATCGTATCCTACGACGCCCATAGGTTATGGTATGTGTATTAGATTAATAAATTACTAAATATCTCGTGGAATTGGCTAAATTGACGAATTTGGAAAATTTGACGATATATCTAGGGAATTTATTGGACTACGATATTTACCATATAATATTCTTTGTGCTATGTGATTTAGGTTGGGTATAATCTTGGAGTGATGTATTACGTAAATAAATATGGAGGATTACCAAATCGACGGATTTGATAAACTTCGATGATTTATTTAAATAATATATTGGGCTAATATTAGACCTATAGATGGTTTATTATTTCTTTCGTTGTGGCTTCCTGGTTTGAGTTGTGTCGACCCTCCACCCGTATGGATACCAAACGTCAAACTCCAAATTGATATGAAGATAATTCGAGAAATGGATTTTTGGAAAGTAAAATGTTATACGTTCGAGATTGGGAATATTTGATTTTGAGGAAATGATTCTGAACGCGTTTATATTGTTAGGAAGTGCCGAGTCTGTAGTTGCCGTTACTTGAGTTTGCTTTACGTCTTTCATCTATCGATTTCTTTTGCGGATTGCTGGACTTGAGGTGAGTCATATCCCCACTTTTACTCCTGAACTTTGTTTTCAATACTTGGGGTGAGAAACGTGCAAATGTTTTATGTGGACTATTATCGCTTCATTTATTTTAAAACTTGCTATGCTTATAGAACTAGGTAGGATAGAGCGAGGCCTAGTCCCGAACTAGGTAAGCTATTGATTTGGTTATAGAGCGAGGCCTAGTCCCGAACTAGGTAAGCTATTGATCGATTGTTGAGCGAGGCCTAGTCCCGAACTAGGTAAGCTATTGAATTGGTTATGGAGCGAGGCCTAGTCAAGAACTAGGTAAGTTGAACATGTCGTATCCTTACGCATGTTGGGTATGTCGTATCCTTACGCATACATATTGATTTAATTTGATTTGGTTATTGGACTATAGTGTGCACCTATAGGGTTGGTTAATTTTGGTTGGTTCTTTTTGGTTGGATGATTGAGGCCTAGTCTAGCTAGCAAGTGTTTTTACGTATATGTCCACTTGATTTAGTTATGAATTTAAACCTATGATCTCACTAGCGAAAGCTGACTTTTAGCACGTTTTCTTAGGTAATTAAGTGATGCCCTTGGATGCTTGGATTGGAGGCTTGGCTATGGCACTTGGTTATGGATCTAATTTTCTAAAACTCTGATAAATAATTGTGGACCTATATTTTTTCCTTTTGGGCCTGACTTTAATTGGATTTGGGATAAATGTAAACTTTGAAACCCCGCGTGGTTGTATTTTTCTCTTGTTTACTTTATCTCGTTCTTTTAGGTCTTGTGTTGGATACCAATCCCCGTAGCACCCCGAAAGCTTCTTGAGTCTTCCGCTGTGCCAAATTTTGGGGGTGTTATAGATTGGTATCAGAGCCAAGGTTATAGAGAACTAGGTAAATAGACACCTAAACTATAACCGATTTTTATAGAAAACGATCCTCGACCATTGCCCGCCAGCCCGCCAAGCTGAAGCATCATTGTTATTATTGAGGTATATTGAGATGATTATTAGATATAAGATTCTTGAGATGATTTGAGGATTTGAGATTTATTGATTTAGTGATATGATGGCATTTTAAGGAATTATATGGCTTAATTATTTTATGAATGATTTTAGTAATGCGGTATTTTAAATCTTTCTTGATATATATGATTGGGAATTATATGATGATTTTTGATACGGTATTTTGAGTTCGCGGTTTAGTTGTTTTGAAACACTTACACCTACCCTATGCCGTTGTCATAGACTATGGCTTCCCGTACGGTTGATGTTGTTGAGGATATTCTTACTACACCTGTACGCCCAGCACAGATCACTATGGCTCCTGATGATCCTTACAGGATTGCCATGCATTCAGCTATTGTGTCGCCGACAACTTCTACTTCAGCACCGCCTACTGCACCTACGCAGGGACCCTCATCTTCTCTAGGGCTCCCTGGTACTTCAAGGCAGCTTACTCTTCATCAGGCTTTGGCTCGTGTGGCTCCACGTTTTGCCCACCGAGCCACGGCACGTATATCGGTACGCCTTACTTCACCACCTATACATTTGGATGCTCACACTCTCCTGTCAGATGCACCACCTGCATCATTGCGTCGCCGTCCTAGATCACCTACCACATCTCCACATGGTTCACCTGTTAGGAGACGACGATTGATGATGTACTCTTCCGATGAGGAGGATGAGGAGTACGAGGGTGAGGATGAGGCTGATGACCCTCAGGAGGCTGAGCAAGGTGATGATGACCCTGAGGAGGAGGATGACCCTCAGGAGGAGGAGATGCCTGATGATGATGGTTTGTTAGTGCCGCCAGCTCAGGCTGAGGAGCCTGATTCACCTATACATCCGTTAGAGCCGGTTTCACCTGATCGCCCGTTTTGTTTGATTCACCACCTGGTAGTCCCGTAGCGTCGGACGCGCCATCTGAGATTTCTGTTGAGCCTGCAGATTTGGGTGAGATTGGTAGGATTTGGACTCGGATTACTGCAAAGGGCGAGAGGATCTCGCAGATGGCTGATCGACTTGAGATGGTTATTGCTGAGGTTATTGCTGAGTTGAGAGTTGATTTAACTACTGTCGTGGGCAGGACGACAGCGATTAGGAGAGGTATGATGGAGATACATGAGCAGATAGAGAATCTGTAGAAAGGTTTCATCATGGCTCGCGAGGCAGATCGTAAGCTGTGGCAGAGGAACACGGAGTTGGAGAAGGAGGTAGCAGAACTCAAAAGAGATAGTGATACTCACAGTGCCGAGTTGGAATCGTTATGGAGAGAGCTGGATGGTTTGAGATCAGAGTTGAGGAGTCTACTCCAGCATCATGGCTAGATCGATTTGGATTTGTGTTGTTATTGTGTTGCTTCCTAAGCCAGGGAGTATTTGGTTAGGAGAGTTGGTTATTCTATCTCTTAAGTTATGTTATTCGGATTGTATGTTCGTCTCGTATGGAACAATTAGTATTTATTATGTCTTTTGGTATTTTGGAACGACGTATCGATCGCTACTTGTATGGGTAATGGTGATTTCATATGATATTCTACGGTTTTTGGCGTACATGGAGAATTGTGTTTCAAATTGTGCGGTTGATATCGTGTTGGTATTATGTTGATCAATGGCCCCATGACGAAACCCTGTTAGAGTTACCCGAACTGGTAACGTAACGACTACCGCTGGTCGCCGAGGACGCCGTCTAGGGCTGACAATTTTGACACGAAACCTGTTAACACGACACGACACGACCTGTTTTTAACAGGTTTCGTGTTTGACCTTAACAGGTTTCGTGTCTTAACAGGTCAAACCTGTTAAGACCTGTTAATTTTCGTGTCTTAACAAGTCAGACCTGTTAAGACCTGTTAGTGACCTGTTATGATGTTGTATATATAAGTTCCACAATCCTAACCCTAAATACTTGTCCGCCCCCCATCTTTACATCTTTACCTACCTCTCTCCTCTCAATCTCTCATTCTCTTTTTTTTTATCAGCTTATATCTCATTCTCTCCCACAAGAATATCAAACCTCAAGTCAACCAACATCATAAGTTCATAACCATCATCATAACCGAATCACTCAAACCTCTATCAAAACCGAACATCTCATCTCAAATTCATCACCATCATCATAACCGAATCACTCAAACACAAACGCAAGTAAATCAAGACAAAGGCTTCAAGATCCGGTTCAAGAAATCAAGACAAAGGCTGTGATAGGTTTATTCGATTTGTTGTTATTCGATTTGTCGTTGTTCTTGTAATCTTGTTGACTGGATTTGGCTGTGATGGGTTTAGATGTTATTCGATATTATTCGATTTGTTGTTATTCGATTTGTTGTTGTTCTTGTAATCTTGTTGACTGGATTTTTTTTTCTTGTTGTTCTTGTAATTTTGTTCTTGTTGACTGGTTTTGTACTTCATGGTAGACCCTAACGCTTTTGGGGTCTGGGTCACGTATATATTTTAGAATTCTTTATTTCATTAACAGGTTCGTATGAGATTTGATGGTAGACACTTGAGTGACTTTGCCATTTGCTTATTGACTCGTATCTTGTAATTTTAACCAGTGTCAAAATATGAGATTTGAACTTTGCATGTCTATGGACGAGTCATGAGTGTACAAGTCTTTATTTGTTGAAATGATACTTGATTAGTTGCTTAATTTTGTTGTTATTCGATTTGTTGATGTTATTCGATTTGTTGTTTATCTTGACTGGATTTGGCTTTGGCTTAGAATAATGTTTAAGTGTTAACAGGTTGTTAACAGGTCTTAACAGGTTAACCTGTTTATTTTCGTGTCGTGTTCGTGTCTGAGAAAAATGACACGATAAGCTAACAGGTCGTGTTCGTGTTTGACCTTAACAGGTTCGTGTCTTAACAGGTTCATGTGACCTGTTATGCCAGCCCTAACGCCGTCCTACTCGAAATGTTGAAACCCCTATTCCTGATAACCTGGACGCTACTAATCACATCAACAGGAATCAAAATGTTGAGGTTCAGGGAGACAATGATCATGTTCCACCTAATGCACCTACTGTGGATCAAGCAATGATCAACCAACTTGTGGAGCAACGAGTTGCTGAGCTACTAGCTGAGTCAAATCATTCCAACAATTCTGCTGGAACATTTCCACCTGTTCGTGCTAATGGATGTAACTACAAGGAGTTTCGAATTTGTGAACCAATTGAGTTTGGTGGGACCGAAGGAGTGGTCTACTTGGTCAGGTGGATAGAGAAGACTGAGTCAGTGTTCAATGTCAGCAACTGTGCGGAGAATGCAAAGGTAAAGTTTGCTTCTTTTACTTTCAAGGATGAAGCTTTAACTTGGTGGAACAATTACCGTAATTCGGTTGGGAGTGATGTGGCTTATGCTATGACTTGGGAGCAATTTAAGTCTTTGCTGATTCAGACTTACTGCCCAAGGAATGAGGTTAAGAAGCTGGAGATTGAGTTCTGGAATCATAAGGTGAAAGGTACTGATATGGCGACTTACAATCGCCGCTACCACGAGTTAGCCTTGCTTTGCCCAGATATGGTTAGGACTGAAACTCAAAGTATTGAGCGGTATACTGATGGGTTGCCGGTAGCTACAAGGAACGATGTGATTTCTGCTAAGCCTGCAAATATTCATGAGGCTATCACGATCGCTCAACAATTGATGGACTCGTTGGTATTGGAGGAAGCTGAGAAAGACAAGAAGGTAAAGAGGAAGAGGGATAATCACTCTAAGGGTAATCATCACCGAAACAAACGACAAACAACTACTAGAGCTTATGCTATGGGAGATGGAGATAAGAAGAACTACAATGGAGATGCACCCAAGTGTGGCCGATGTTACAAGAATCATTCTGGACGTTGTAATGTGGTGTGCAAGAATTGCTCTAAGATGGGACACATAGCTAAGGACTGTAGAGCTCGACCACTTGCTATGGTTCAAGCTACTCCTGAAACTATGAGTAAGGCAAATGTTACTTGTTATGGATGTGGAAAGAAGGGACACTATAGGAATGAGTGTAGGGAGCCGTGGAACCGAGGAAATCAAGGATCGGGTGGTAATGGGTACAATCATGGAAACCGTGGAGCTGGAGGAAACCGTGGACGACAAGATAAAAGGGACCAACGTGTGGAAGCTGGAGCTGCTCATGGAAGAGTGTATGCACTTGGGAACGAGAGAGGAGAAGATCCGAACGTCGTTACTGGTACGTTCCTTCTCAATAATCGTTATGCTTCCATACTATTTGATACTGGTGCCGATAAGAGTTTTGTGTCCACTACGTTTGCACCCTTACTAGAGAAACCCCCGATGGCCTTAGGAATTGGTTATGATGTAGAGTTAGCTAATGGGAACATAGAAAGGATTAGGACTATCATTCGCGGTTGCACGTTAAACTTTCTGAACCGTCCTTTCAACATAGATCTCCTACCCGTCACCTTAGGAAGTTTTGATGTCATTATTGGTATGGATTGGTTGTCAAAGTATCGTGCTCATATACTTTGCGATGAGAAGATCGTGCGTGTACCTTACGGCAGGGAGATTCTAAATATACCAGGATATCGAAAGGAATTGAGAGGCCCATCTAGATTAGCGGTCATATCTTGCACTAAATTACCGAAGCTAATGGAAAAAGGATGTTGCATTTTCTTAGCTCAAATTTCTGAGAAAGGAGGGAAGGAGAAGACGGAAAGATGCATTGGAGATGTGCCTATAGTTCGTGATTTTCCGGATGTATTTCCCGATGATTTGCCGGGAATCCCGCCTACTAGACAAGTAGAGTTTCAAATTGAGTTGATACCTGGTGCTGCACTCGTGGCACGAGCGCCTTATCGTCTTGCACCTACTGAATTGGAAGAGTTGTTGAAACAATTAGCGGAGTTAGCCGAAAAGGGATTTATAAGACCAAGTTCTTCACCTTGGGAAGCCCCGGTCTTATTCGTGAAGAAGAAGGATGGATCGTTTCGTATGTGCATTGATTATCGAGAGTTGAACAAGTTAACGGTGAAGAATAGATACCCGTTACCAAGGATCGACGATTTGTTCGATCAACTTCAAGGATCGAGTGTGTATTCGAAGATCGATTTGAGATCGGGATATCATCAGCTTCGAGTTCGCGAGGAAGATATTCCGAAAACGGCTTTCAGAACCCGTTACGGGCATTACGAGTTTCATGTGATGCCGTTTGGGTTGACTAACGCACCGGCGGTATTCATGGATCTCAAGAATCGGGTGTATAAGCCTTACTTGGATAAGTTCGTGATTGTGTTCATTGATGACATTCTAATTTATTCGAAGAGTGAGAAGGAGCATGAGGAGCATCTAAGGCTTATCTTAGAATTGCTCAGGAAAGAGAAACTGTATGCCAAGTTTTCTAAATGTGAATTTTGGATTCCGACGGTACAATTTTTGGGACATGTGATTGATAGGTAAGGAGTTCATGTAGATCCTGCTAAGATTGAAGCGATTAAAGATTGGGCTGCACCAACGACTCCGACTGAAGTTCATCAATTTTTGGGTTTAGCCGGTTACTACCGAAGATTTATTGAGGGATTTTCGAAGATAGCAAAACCATTGACCAAATTGACTCAAAAGAGTGTCAAATACGAATTAGGAGATAAGGAAGAGGAAGCATTTCAATTACTTAAGGAAATGTTGTGTAGTGCTCCTATCTTACCGTTACCTGAGGGTAATGAGGACTTCGTCGTCTATTATGACGCTTCTCATAAAGGTTTGGGAGCTGTGTTGATGCAACGAGAGAAGGTAATAGCTTATGCTTCCCGACAGCTCAAGAAGCATGAGAAGAACTACACCACCCATGATTTGGAGTTAGGTTATGTGGTTTTTGCCTTAAGGATATGAAGACATTACTTGTATGGAACCAAGTGTGTTGTGTTTACTGACCACAAAAGTCTACAACACATCTTGAATCAAAAAGAGCTCAACATGAGACAGCGACGTTGGATTGAGTTGGTAAGCGATTATGATTGTGAAATTCGTTATCATCCTAGTAAAGCAAACGTTGTTGCTGATGCTCTTAGTCGAAAGGAGAGGATACCACCGTTACGAGTTAGGTCGTTGGGAATGACTATCGTATCGCCATTACCGTCTCAAATATTGGAAGCTCAAATGGAAGCGTTGAAAGCAGAAAATCGACCTGCTGAGAACATATTTGGGATGGCTGAAAATGAGAAAGGATTTGTTAAGCGTTCTGATGGAGTATTGTGTTTGGAAACCGAAGTTGGGTACCATTGTATGGAGGGATTCGAGAGTTGATTATTCATGAGTCGCCTAAGTCAAGATACTCAATTCATCCTGGTTCTGACAAGATGTAGCAGGATTTGAAGAAGTTATATTGGTGGCCAAATATGAAGGCAGATATAGCACTGTACGTTAGTAAGTGTTTGACTTGCTTTAAGGTTAAGGCCGAACATCAAAGACCGTCAGGATTATTGACGCAGCCAGAACTCCCGGTTTGGAAATGGGAGCGGATCACGATGGACTTTATTACTAAATTACCGAAGACAGCTAGCGGTTGTGACGCTATCTGGGTAATTGTGGATCGTTTAACTAAGTCTGCTCATTTCCTGGAAATTAGTGAAGATGATAGTGTAGACAAACTTGCGAGGTTGTATGTGAAGGAGATTGTTTCTCGTCATGGAGTTCCGATATCGATTATTTCTGATCGCGATAGCCGCTTCACGTCAGCTTTGTGGCGATCACTTCAAACCGCTTTGGGGACGAGACTTGATATGAGTACTGCATATCACCCCCAAACCGATAGTCAAAGTGAGAGGACTATTCAGACTTTGGAAGATATGCTTCGTGCATGTATAATAGACTTTGGTAAAGGCTGGGAGAAATATCTACCCCTTGCGGAATTTTCCTATAACAATAGCTACCACACAAGTCTTAAAGCTGCACCATTTGATGCTTTATACGGTCGTAAATGCCGTTCGCCTATTGGTCGGGCTGAAGTTGGAAATAGCCAACTCACAGGCCCCGAGCTTATATTGGAGACTACTGAGAAAGTGACTCAAATTCGTGATCGGTTACAAGCAACTAGAGATAGGCAGAAAAGTTACGCCGATCAGAGACGTAAACCCCTAGAGTTCCAGGTAGGAGACAAAGTGATGCTGAAAGACTCGCCTTGGAAAGGTGTGATATGTTTCGGGAAACGTGGGAAACTCAACCCCCGCTACATTGCACAATTTCTTATTTTGGAAATAATTGGGCCCGTGGCTTATAGGTTGGAATTACCACAGGAACTGAGTAAAGTACACGATGTGTTTCATGTTAGTAATTTGAAGAAGTGTCTTTCTGATGAGACGCCGGTTATACCGATGAAAGATATTCGTGTTGACGAGAAATTGAACTTTGTGAAAGAGCCGATTGAGATATTGGATCGTGAGATTAAGCGACTCAAGAGAAGTCGTATTCCACTCATCAAAGTTCGTTGGAATTCGCGGCATGGACCGGAATTCACGTGGGAACGTGAGGATGAGTTTCGAAAGACATATCCGAAGCTTTTTACTTTGTAGATTGTTTGTTCCGAGTGAAACCCGGGACGGGTTTCTTCTGAGGCTGGGAGGATGTGACAACTGGCAATTTAGGGAGACTTTTTAAAACCCGCATTACTTTGAAATTTAATGATACGAAATATTTGAAATTTATTTTCAATGGATTATGTTAAATTTGAACGAGCAATTTTGAATCATGAAATTTTATGTGGAGTTTCATTCGAATTATTGATTGGATATGGAATATATGTCGTGGATTATTATTGACGCGTTTATTAGGCACTACGTTGACTCCGGCACTAGGAATAACCTAACAAATTTTATATATTTTAAATGTTGGTTTGGATATTTATATTTTGGAACGTATCGTGAGATTTTTGAATATTTGGAATGAACTCGGTTCGGGAGAGTCGTTTTACTTTAAATGAGTTTCGGGTTTGGTCCGTGTATTCTACACCTAGTTACCTACCCACTTTACCACTATTATTATTATTATTATTATTATTATTATTATTATTATTATTATTATTATTATTATTATTATTATTATTATTAAAATTATTATTTTTTTCTTTTAGAGTAAGTAATAAAAATTGTCCTTGTTGGTTCTTGGCTTCACAAACAAACACAACCATCACCTTCACCAACACACATCTCTCTCTCTTTTTATACCCTAGCCGCCACCACCAAGGCCTGCCACCACAGCCACCACCGCCACTCCCACACCCAAAATATTACCACCAAATTAACCCTTTCATCAAGATCTATCTTTTGGTACAACTCACGCGCGATTTGGACGACCCTAACACCTCGGAATCACCACCACCGCCACACAAACACCACCTTCTTCATCTTTTCTTGTTGGGTTTTTGGAGAAACATAGTTTTGGAGCCTTTTTGAAGGTGAGTGGCCACGAACCTCATTCGTGCGCCTCGATTTATTACCCAAACCGTGGGTATATGAACTTTTCTTGTTGGGTTTTGATGAAATCCTGACTAAAAGTGATGGGGAAACAATATTTTTGACATACAAATCCGTTTGGTATCCGGGTGCTTGTTGTTTTTGATGGGTCGAGGCATACCCGAGAGCTCATGCTCTCGGCTTGTGCCATTTTTGGTTTCATTTTGATTCTTAATGATTCTTTGTCATTGGTTCTTGATTTGATGTTGTTTGGATTATTATTTTGAGGTTTGGATGATTCTTGGAAGATTGGAACCTTTATTGTTGTTGTTTGGTGAAACCGTGACCCTAGGGGTCGATTTGGTTTTGGTTTTTGAGCTCGGATGAGCTAGCTGAGACCTTGATGGTCTCGGGTATGGCCTTCGTGGTTCACTTGTGAGCCGAGACTCCAAGTGAGTCCCTCGACTCGGGGTTTTGATTTGGTAGTCGACTCGGATGACTTGAGTAATTGGTGACTTAATTGTGACTTGATATTATTGTTCTCCTTGTTGATTTTTATTGATACTTTGGGCATTGGTTATATTATTATTGTTGCTTGGGAAACGAGAAGAAAGGTAACATGATTTTTATTGTGGAGTTGTGTTGACGAGTATGGATTTGGGGACCGATTGTGAGACGGTCAAATTAGATGACGGAGATAGGTTAGTCGGGTGCCGTAGTCGGACCCTATTGTTGTAGCACGTGGATTGGGATTGATATTGGACGGAGTTGAATTATCTATTATGACTTGGTTATTTTATTTTGGACTTGGACAATGAGCCAAGAGTGATGACTCGGACATGTGACCAACTCTTATGACTCGATAAAAATTATAATCAAACATTAATAATAAAAACTTGTAATAATATTATTAATAATATAATCGTTTATATAAGTATATAGACGTGATAAACGTGTATATATATATATATATATATATATATATATATATATATATATATATATATATATAAATGCGTATACTAATAATAAAATGATCACGAGTAGACGTTATAATAATATAACGATGAGCATTGTACTATGCGAATAGTGCAATAAATGTCGGGAGTATTATTATTAATAAATAACTATAAATAATGACGAGAACTAATACGTTGGGTAATTGATAAATAAAACATGACTTTTTATAAATTTGGTAAACTTATCGAGTTATACGGAGTTGTGGTTACTTAAGTCCAAGTGGACTTTATTATGTGACATTTGTGTTGTCACGTATATATGACGATTAATATATAAATTTTCTATAACTACGTAACTTATTTAATCGACGGGTTAAATCGAGTTATTTAGCTATATAAAATGAGTATATTAATGGGCATCGTATCCTACGACGCCCATAGGTTATGGTATGTGTATTAGGTTAATAAATTACTAAATATCTCGTGGAATTGGCTAAATTGACGAATTTAGCAAATTTGACGATATATCTAGGGAATTTATTGGACTACGATATTTACTATATAGTATTCTTTGTGCTATGTGATTTAGGTTGGGTATAATCTTGGAGTGATGTATTACGTTAATAAATATGGAGGATTACCAAATCGACGGATTTGATAAACTTCGATGATTTATTTAAATAATATATTGGGCTAATGTTAGACCTATAGATGGTTTATTATTTCTTTCGTTGTGGCTTCCTGGTTTGAGTTGTGTTGACCCTCCACCCGTATGGATACCAAACGTCAAACTCCAAATTGATATGAAGATAATTAGAGAAATGGATTTTTGGAAAGTAAAATGGAATACGTTCGGGATTGGGAATATTTGATTTTGAGGAAATGATTCTGAACGCGTTTATATTGTTAGGAAGTGCCGAGTCTGTAGTTGCCGTTACTTGAGTTGCTTTACGTCTTTCATCTATCGATTTCTTTTGCGGATTGCTGGACTTGAGGTGAGTTATAGCCCCACTTTTACTCTTGAACTTTGTTTTTAATACTTGGGGTGAGAAACGTGCAAATGTTTTATGACTATTATCGCTTCGTTTATTTTAAAACTTGCTATGCTTATAGAACTAGGTAGGATAGACCGAGGCCTAGTCCCGAACTAGGTAAGCTATTGATTTGGTTATAGAGCGAGGCCTAGTCCCGAACTAGGTAAGCTATTGATCGATTGTTGAGCGAGGCCTAGTCCCGAACTAGGTAAGCTATTGAATTGGTTATGGAGTGAGGCCTAGTCAAGAACTAGGTAAGTTGAACATGTCGTATCCTTACGCATGTTGGGTATGTCGTATCCTTACGCGTACAGATTGATTTGATTTGATTTGGTTATTGGACTATAGTGTGCACCTATAGGGTTGGTTTGTTTTGGTTGGTTCTTTTTGGTTGGATGATTGATGCCTAGTCTAGCTAGCAAGCGTTTTTGCGTATATGTCCACTTGATTTAGTTATGAATTTAAACCTATGATCTCACCAGCGAAAGCTGACTTTTAGCGCGTTTTCTCAGGTAATTAAGTGATGCCCTTGGATGCTTGGATTGGAGGCTTGGCTATGGCACTTGGTTATGGATCTAATTTTCTAAAACTCTGATAAATAATTGTGGACCTATATTTATTTTCTTTTGGGCCTGACTTTGATTGGATTTGGGGATAAATGTAAACTTTGAAACCCCGCGTGGTTGTATTTTTCTCTTGTTTACTTTATCTCGTTCTTTTAGGTCTTGTGTTGGATACCAATCCCCGTAGCACCCCGAAAGCTTGTTGAGTCTTCCGCTGTACCAAATTTTGGGGGTGTTACAATTGCTTTATATAGCCTACGGGGAATTATGTAATTCAACAAATATATGGTAATCAGAGGCAAATCAATCTTCTCCTAAAATTAACTCTCTAGTAAAAGGCAGATTTCTTTTTCTTCGATCTCCCTTGCTCACGAATCCAAACAACCGACTCCTTCCCCCTCTTTTCTAACCCTAAATTCGGTTCTAAATGGCCGGAGATACTACACCACCGCCTCCACGCCCCCTACATGGCTACATCCCCTAATGACAAATTCGTTACACCAAATAACATCAATTAATGTGAATACAAGTATGCAACTCAATGAAAAGGAGAAAAGCCATTACAATTGTTGCTAATCAGGAAATACCAATTTATAAAACAGAAAACAGAAAATGCATGTAAATGTTTAACCAACGGTATGACGATGTATCCAATCATAGATTCATAGTATCATCACATCGTCTAAGTAAATAAGGACTAACAATTTTTGTGAAAGCGATGTAACTAGATGAGTAACTACTTTATCTCAGTCACAAAAGCTTTAGCTTCTTTAAGCGTTCCATGTGCTTTGGATCGAGTCTTGCAGGGGTGTATACCGTAAAGATCTTCAACTACATACTCCTGCCAAAAAAAAAAAAAAAAAAAAAATTTTATAGGTCACTTAACAGATTTTAAACCAAAGATGTGTAATAAGTGTGTTTCACAGGAATTAACATAATGCACAATGGATATATGCTAAGTTGCACTGTGATAGATTAACAAAGAAAAGATAACCACTATATTTGTCTTTTAAGAAAAACCTCAAGGTAACAATATTATTGATATACAAGGTAACTTTTTTTTGGCTTTCCGGATTGATTACCACTCATTATTTCAATAGATTAATAAATCATTTACCTAAGACAATTTTGACGATTATACATTTGTAACTTCTTTCTTGGCAAGGATGTGATATTATCTCTGCGAGATCCTATGTATAACCATGTTGTATCATTGGGAATCAGGTCCTTTGGTAATAAGAAATTAATATAATTATGTTTTTTATACATTCTGTTTTTGTCTAGTGAACTATAATGAAACAAAGAGAGTATGACGATAATGCAACACAAATGGTCCTCATTTGCACACAAGATTCGTGATACAACTTGAGTGAGTCTTACAAAAACGATTTTTCTTTCGTTTATGTTTTAACCAAACAAATACGAATACTAGTGTTTATCAGATCAGTCTATTTACAAAACCAAAATATTAGACATAAATACAAAATCCCAAGCTTCAAATATTAGTCTATTTACAAGTGTTTATCAGATCAGTTTTATCGATTTTGGCTAGTACGATTTTATAGTTCGTGAAAAGGTAACTGATACCAAACAGATTAAGGTGCAACTAGACCAAATCAACAATTGGTTTATTCAGTTCAATGTAAATCTATGGGCACCAAGTAACTTAATAAAATAAAATAGCGTATAGAAAGCTTTAACTATCGTCACATATATCATCTCTAGGATTCGAGACTAACAATTATGTTGAAAAGTGAATACAATGTGATTAAACTAGTTAACTAGTAATCACTTTATCTTTGTCACAAGTCACAACAGCTCTAGAGACTTTAGGCGTTCCATGTGCACTGGATCCAGTTCCGCAGGGGTACTGTAACATCCGTTAAGATCCTCAACTACATATTCCTGCCACATAACATTTAGAGTAAATAGCGAGTGGTCATTTTATGAATTTTCTAAATAAACATGTGTAAAAAGTGTGTTTTACTAGTTAATAGTATATACACAATGGATGCTATAAGATGTATAGAGATTGTTTATGATGTACGAAAAATACCTTTGTAAGTTCTCTCTGCTGGTAGTGTCTCCACGGTTCAGTCATGAAAAATTCAAAATAACCATAAAGAAAACCACACAGACAAGCAGGAATAAAGCTCATTACTATAAAAACGATACACACAATGGTAACACATGGCCCCATGGTGTAAAGCTCAGAACAGTTGTTTGTGCAGCAACATTGATATATCATCCAATATAAGGTAAGTAACACCCAGAGCACAATCTGTTGGAAGATGCAGTGTATCTTTTTGGAATAAGATACAATGTATGGAATATCTTTTACAAGTTGAAAGATCAGATAAGATATGGGAATATCACAAGTTGGACAAGTTGTGGTGTGATCATGGATGATGTCATGTGGCAAATGACATGCCTATAAAAGGCAAGCATACATGCTCCATTCTGGCATCCCATTTCCAACGAGTACAAAACTCACAGTAGTCTTTGTATCTCATTTCTATTATCTCCTAGTGTGAGTTAATTAGAGAGTTTGGTATATTTCCTAGTACAAGAGATATAAAGTTGTATTATCCTTGTAACTAGAGAAAATGTGTAACTCCTAGTTTACATAGTGAAACGTATCTTTCTTTGCCCGTGGTTTTTACCCTATTGGGGTTTTCCACGTTATATCCGTGTGTCATCTTTTATAGTATTTCATATTTTAGTAGCGGGTTTGCTTCAGTCCGGTGTCACTTTTCTCAACAAGTGGTATCAAGAGCTAAGGTTGGGTGTGTGTATAATTATTTATTGTATGCTCTGTGGTTGCCACTAATTAGTGGACCCTCCACATCAAAAGATAAATAAGGTTATACTCACTCAAAAGGTGTTCATATACTATTATTAACTAATAATAGTTTTGTCGAAAAGTAGATTGTGATTGTAGCAATGGCGGCGAAATTTGAAATTGAAAAATTCAATGGGAATAATTTCTCGTTGTGGAAATTAAAGATGAGGGCTATCCTTAGAAAGGATAAATGTTTAGCGGCCATTGACGAAAGGCCAGCTGAGGTCACGGATGACAGTAAATGGGACGAGATGGATGGAAATGCTATTGCAAATCTTCATCTGGGATTAGCAGATGGAGTTTTGTCAAGCATAGAGGAGAAGAAAAGTGCAAAGGAGATTTGGGAACATCTTGCTCGATTGTATGAGGCAAGATCGCTCCACAATAAAATATTTCTCAAGAGGAAACTTTATGCTCTTCGCATGACGGAATCTACTTCAGTGACTGAGCACGTTAATAACCTGAATACTCTATTTTCTCAGCTCACGTCTTTGAGTTGTAAAATAGAGCCACAGGAACGTGCTGAAATTCTACTTCAAAGTTTACCTGACTCATATGACCAACTCATAATCAACTTAACCAGTAATGTTCTTTCGGACTATCTAGTCTTCGATGATGTTGCAGCCGCTATTCTGGAAGAAGAAAATAGGCATAACAATAGGGAGGACAGACAGGCCAGTTCAAGACAGGTGGAGGCGTTGGTGGTAACGAGAGGGAGGTCAATGGAACCTGGCTCTAGTGGGAGTCACAATCATGGTAAATCTAAAACAGGAAAGAAGAAGAATTTTAAATGCTTCAACTGTGGCAAGCAGGGTCACATGAAGAAAGATTGTAGGAGTTTAAGAAACTCTAATCCTCAAGGAAATGTCGCCAGCACTTCAGAAGATGGTAATGCTCTGTGTTGTGAAGCAGCAGTTGCAAATGAAGGCAGGACGAGATTTGCAGATGAATGGTTGTTCGATACAGGAGCAACTTTTCATATGACCGCAAGAAGAGAATGGTTTCATCAATATAAACCTATCTCTGGAGGCGGATCTGTGTACAGTTGCAAGGATGAAAAACTAAAGATCATTGGAATTGGAAGTGTCATGGTGAAGGTGCATGATGGTACAGTTCGTACTATTCGAGATGCGCGACACGTGGAGGGCCTGAAAAAGAATCTTTTATCTCTAGGACAATTTGATAATCTTGGTTGTAAGGTTGAAATACAAAACAAGATTTTGAAAATTATAAAAGGCGCGCTTGTTCTTATGAAAGGTGAAATGGTGGCTGCGAACTTATACCAACTGAAGGCAGAGATAGTGGAGGAAGTGGAAGCATCTGTTGCTTCACATAGTCCAAGTCATAGAGTTGCAGTAACATGGCATCAGAAGCTTGGACATATGTCAGAACAAGGAATGAAGATTCTTGTTGAAAGGAAGTTAATTCCTGGCCTCACAAAGGTTTCTTTACCTTTCTGTGAGCATTGTGTTATCAGCAAGCAACATCGCCTAAAATTCAAGACATCAAATTTTAGAAGTATCTCTGTTCTAGAATTGGTTCATTCTGATATGTGGCAAGCACCGGTTATATCCCTGGGAGGAGCAAAGTATTTTGTATCCTTCATTGATGACTATTCCAGGAGATGTTGGGTGTACCCAATCAAGAAGAAGTCTGATGTGTTTGAAGTTTTCAAAGTTTACAAAGCGCGGGTTGAACTTGATTCTGGGAAGAAAATCAAGTGTTTAAGGACTGATAATGGAGGTGAATATACAGGTGATGAATTTGATTCCTTTTGCAAGCAAGAAGGAATCAAAAGGCAGTTCACGACAGCATACACTCCTCAACAGAATGGAGTGGCAGAGCGGATGAACATAACCTTGTTAGAAAGAGCAAGAGCAATGTTGGCAACTGCAGGCTTGGAAAAATCGTTCTGGGCAGAAGCAGTCAATACCGCCTGTTATGTGATAAATCGGTCACCTTCAACTGCACTTGAGTTGAAGACACCGATGGAGAGGTGGACGGGAAAGCCGGTCAACTATTCAGACCTTCATATACTTGGAAGTCCTGTGTACGTAATGTACAATTCTCAAGAAACTACAAAGCTGGATCCGAAATCCAGAAAATGTTTGTTCTTGGGGTATGCTGACGGAGTAAAGGGGTATCGCTTGTGGGACCCCACTGCCCACAAAGTAGTCGTTAGCAGAGATGTTGTCTTTATGGAAGACAAAGTTCAAGAGAATGAAGAAGGTGATAGCACTACAAGTGAAACTACATCAATACAGGTGGAAAAGCAGTTTCAGTTGAGTGATTCTTCTGAAGCCGTACCACAGCACGAGGTGAATGAGACAACTGAGTCTCAAGCTCCAACGACTCGTACTCTTAATCGTGAAAGAAAACGTCCGGTGTGGCACACGGATTATGTTATGGAAGGCAATGTTGCATACTGTCTTCTTACAGAGGAAGGAGAGCCGTCAACTCTTCAAGAAGCACTGAATAATTCAGATGCTTCGTTCTGGAGGGAAGCAATGCAAGAAGAAATTGAAGCTCTTCATAAGAATAAAACGTGGGAACTGATGCCACTACCACTAGGTAGAAAACCCATTGGAAACAAATGGGTGTACAAGATCAAGAGGAACGGTGATGACCAGGTGGAGAGGTATCGTGCAAGATTGGTAGTCAAAGGATATGCTCAGAAAGAGGGAATCGACTTCAATGAAATATTTTCCCCTGTGGTTCGAATGACAACTGTTCGAGTGGTTCTGGCAATGTGTGCTACGTATGATTTACATCTAGAGCAGCTAGATGTGAAAACTGCATTTCTTCATGGAAATCTTGAGGAAGAAATTTACATGCTCCAACCAGAAGGTTTTAAACAAAAAGGAAAAGAGAACTTGGTTTGCAGGTTAAACAAATCTCTGTACGGTTTAAAGCAGGCGCCGCGGTGTTGGTACAAGAGATTTGATTCTTTCATCATTGGCCTTGGATATAACAGACTACACGCAGACCCTTGTGCATATTACAAGAGGTTTGGAGACAATGATTTTGTCATCTTACTGTTATATGTTGACGACATGTTGGTTGCAGGCCCCAACAAAGATCGTATCAGTAAATTGAAGGCACAGCTCGCTAGGGAATTCGAGATGAAAGACCTTGGACCCGCAAACAAGATTCTAGGGATGCAAATTCACCGAGATAGAGTTAGTAGGAAAGTTTGGCTTTCACAGAAAAGTTATGTGAAGAAAATCTTGCAAAGGTTCAATATGCAAGATTGTAAGTCAATATCAACCCCGTTTCCTACTAATGTCAAGTTATCCTCTAAGATGAGCCCTAGCAGTGAAGAAGAGAGGATGGAGATGTCTCGAGTACCATATGCATCAGCAGTGGGAAGTTTAATGTTCGCGATGATTTGTACCAGACCAGACATTGCACATGCAGTGGGAGTAGTGAGTCGGTACATGGCGGAACCTGGTAGAGAGCATTGGGAAGCTGTGAAGAGGATCTTTAGATATCTTAAAGGAACCTCGGATGTTGCATTATGTTATGGGGAATCGGGTTTAACTGTCAAGGGATATGTTGATTCTGATTACGCAGGTGATCTTGACGGAAGTAAATCAACCACCGGGTATGCATTTACACTTTCTGGCGGAACAGTAAGCTAGGTTTCAAAACTGCAGTCAGTTGTCGCTATGTCAACTACAGAAGCAGAATATGTTGCAGCTGCTCAAGCCAGCAAAGAAGCAGTATGGTTGAAGATGTTGTTGGAAGAGCTCGGGCACGAACAAGAGAAAATTACTCTATTCTGTGACAATCAGAGCGCCTTGTATCTGGCAAGGAATCCAGCATTTCATTCAAAGACAAAACGTATACGAGTTCAGTATCACTTCGTTCGTGAGAAAGTGGAAGAAGGAACCGTGGATATGCAGAAAATTCATACTGATGATAACGTGGCAGATTATCTGACGAAAGCAATCAACCGTGACAAGTTTATATGGTGCCGATCCTCATGCGGCCTTGCAGAAACGTAAGCAACATAAAAGTGCAAGGAAGGAACGGTGTGAAGATCGATTTAGCTTCAATCAGATCTTCAAGTGGGAGATTGTTGGAAGATGCAGTGTATCTTTTTGGAATAAGATACAATGTATGGAATATCTTTTACAAGTTGAAAGATCAGTTAAGATATGGGAATATCACAAGTTGGACAAGTTGTGGTGTGATCATGGATGATGTCATGTGGCAAATGACATGCCTATAAAAGGCAAGCATACATGCTCCATTCTGGCATCCCATTTCCAACGAGTACAAAACTCACAGTAGTCTTTGTATCTCATTTCTATTATCTCCTAGTGTGAGTTAATTAGAGAGTTTGGTATATTTCCTAGTACAAGAGATATAAAGTTGTATTATCCTTGTAACTAGAGAAAAGGTGTAACTCCTAGTTTACATAGTGAAACGTATCTTTCCTTGCCCGTGGTTTTTACCCTATTGGGGTTTTCCATGTTATATCCGTGTGTCATCTTTTATAGTATTTCATATTTTAGTAGCGGGTTTGCTTCAGTCCGGTGTCACTTTTCTCAACACAATCACTCCTGTCAAACAAAGCAAAAGTCCAACTTTTTAAAGAAAACTATTTACGACGACAGTAACAACAAAAACTATATCCCCCTTGGTAATTAAAATTTTCAAAACAGATTTTCAACAAACTGGAATAGCTTTGATCCAATCATTACCAAATCGGAGCAAAGGAATGTTAATAACCAAACTACCGAAGCATTTTCTTGTAGCTTGAATAACCATATTTTAGGACATAAATAATATAATTACCAAATTGGACAGTTACGCTAAGAACAACTTTTGTTGCAAAACTTACCTGCACAATAGTAGAATAGAATAGGATGCCTTAACAATACGCGGTCCCAATGATCGTTGAATAAATCCTTTAGGTACCCCACTTTGTGATCAACAAGATATGCTAAACCTCCAAGCATTCCAATGACCTAAATAAACAGTGAAACTTTTAGAATGAAAGGACCAAAATCATTAAGTATAAAAAATGGTAAGTGAAGTTAGCAAATACTCAACTGTTTGTAGAGCCAAAAACGCAATAATAAAATCTCTGGCAACAAATAGTCTTAATTTTGTTTTGCGCCATAATTTCCCTTCTAACTCAACGACTAGATGAAATTGGGCTTTGCATGTTGTGCAATGTGAAAATTCGAAACCTGATCTGAAACCTGCTTGCTGTTATATATACAGTTAGTGTAAATGAACCATGAAGAATCTTAACTTGTATAATTGTAAGAATGAAGCAATATCAATTAGGAGCATTTGACTCACCTTGGCAGATCGCTGCTGATCAAGGCATGATCGATGCACAAACTGTTGGGTGCCTTTACACATGCATGGTGATATCAGACCCTCATCTACAGAAAAGACGGAAAATATGGAACTTGAGGAAAAAGTATAAACTAATACAAATTCAACTTTTAAAAACACAACCTATAAATGTGCTATTGGTATATGATACTAAAAATATATGTGTATATAAACTAGTACAAATTCAACTTTAGAAAACACTGTTAGTGTAAACAAATCAAATAATTTTTTGTGTTCTAGTTTGCTTGTCATGCAAATAAGGTTGTTCCTCTTTGTAAATGTATATACAAATGTGCATAAATTAGACATAATACTCGTACGCACATATAACCGAACATAAGCAAATTTAGGCATTCGTTTATTTAACTAATTGAGCATCGAAACCTATATACGTTAGTTTAGTAAACAAACAAACGAGATTAACTATTAGAATAAAAGTTAAACAAAGTAATATGTTTCAAGTGAAAATTTAAGAGCGCTAATCGATCATGATCATCACCTGATCCGTCTGCACATTGCAAGCAAATACGACAAGTAGCTATCGAACCACCTTCAATATCCTTTTCATCTTTCATAATTTCACTCAAATTCTCAGCCATTGAAAATCAGAAAACCCTTGCAATATCAAGCAAATGTAAGGATGGTCAGTTTTTGACCAATCGCTAAGATTGAATGGTAATAAGCCAAAATAATAATAATAATAATAATAATAATAATAATAATAATAATAATAATAATAATAATAATAATAATAATAATAATAATAATAAATAAATAAATAAATAAATAAATAAATAAAATCTATAGACTATTGTTAATATATATAGTTTATTTAACTTGATAGTAGTTTCCTAATAACCATTACTTACCATTTTAGTTGTTGTATATTATATATCTTACCTATTAAGTTTGGTTGTTATACGGTTTCCGTTTTTTTGTCAGCACCGCTAGCTACATATATGTTGAAGCACATTCAAGTTAATCATATCAAATTTATACGTACCACATCTTGATGCCAAAATAACTGTTAGTCGATGTATTATTATGATTGTTATTGGTGTTGTATGCGCTATTATTTGTGTATTATAGTCGAAGCCCATATTCTAGACCATTGCATGTAATTATATAATATTACAAACTAATATGGTAATAAGAGGCAAATCAATCTTCTCTTAAAAACTCTAACAAAACATGATTTTCTTTTTCTTCTAACGTCGCGACCCCTTCCCCCCTCTTTTCTAACCCCAAATGGGTTCTAAATGGCCGGAGATACTACACCACCACCTCCACCCCCAACATTCCCTAATGATAAACTCGTTAATTACGCCAAATAACATCAATTAATGTGTGTATAAGTATGCAACTCAATGAATAGGAGAAAAGCGCGCAATTAAAATTGTTGCTCATCTGGAATACCAATTTATAAAATAAAAAATGGGTATAAAATGTTTAACCAACGGTATGACGATGTATCCTATCATAGATTCATAGTATCATCACCTCTTCTATATACTCGTAAATAATAAGTACTAACAATTTTTTTTGAAAGCGATGTAACTAAATGAGTAACCACTTTATCTCAGTCACAAAAGTTTTAGCTTATTTAAGTGTTCCATGTAAATAAGGACTAACAATTTTTTTGGATCCAGTAACCACTTTATCCCAGTCACAAAAGCTTTAGCTTCTTTTGCAGGGGTGTATACCGTAAAGATCTTCAAGACTTCAACTACATATTCCTGTCACACACAAAAAAAAAAATAAATAAATAAAAATAACAACATCTCAAAGTTGTTTATAGGCCATTTAACAGATTTTAAACCAAAGATGTGTAAAAAGTGTGTTTCTCAATAATTAACCTAATGCTCAATGGATGCTAAGTTGCACTGTGATAGATTAACAAAGAGAAGATAACCACTTTATTTGCCTTTCTAGAAAAACCTCAAGCTAACAACATTATCGATCTATAAGGTAACTTTTTTTGGCTTTCCGGTTTGATTACCTCTTGTTATTCAACAGATTAACAAATGAACATTTACTTAGACTATTTTGACGCTTATACATGAGTAAGTTCTTTCTTGGCAAGTATGTGATATTGTCTCTGCGAGATCCTATGTATAACCATGCTGGCCCCAAAAAGACCATACACAATACCAAGAATTCCAAAGAACACCTCACAAATCATTATTACAAATGAACATGGTCGCTTATAGAGGCCACCAGGAGTAAATACAAATCATATTAACAACTTATGTTGCAAAAAATTACCTATACGATAGCAGAATGGAATAGGATGGCTTGATAATATATGATCCCAACGATCATCGAACAAATTCCTTAACGACCCATTTTTGTCAATAAGGCAGGGACGTCCAAGGATACCAATCAAATCACCTATACTAACTTACAAAGTATAATTATCAAAATCAATATAATTATGTTTTTTTAACGTTATGTTTTTGTCCAGTGAACAATATTAAAATGAAGGGAGTATGACTATGATGCAACACTAATAGTCCTCATTCGCACACAAGATCCGTGATACAACTTGAGTGAGTCTTACAAAAAACAATTTTTCTTTCGTTTATGTTTTAACAGAACAAATACGAATACTTTTCTGAAGTGTTCGTGTTTCTAGCTTTTGTTAGTTAATAATATGTTGCTGTTTAAAAAAAAATAATAATAATAAAAAAATAAAATCACAACGTTTTGAGAAAAGTACTGATCACCTTCCTCTCCATCACATTGATAGCAAATGTGACAAGTAATTGTCGAACCAACCTTAAAATCGTCTTCATCTTGTATTTCATTGTTATTCATTGCCACCATATAGTTTAACTATGTTTAAACTCTTTTTGCTCTTACATTATAGATCAAAAATCATAGACAATACAAATGATGTTTTGCCAATATCCCAGATTACAATTGTAACCGAACAATTTGCAAATTATTATTTTAAAAACCATGGTGTCTAGCATTTTGGCCAACCAATTTACAGAGTTTGAGACGATTACACCGAGACTAAAACAGGGTTAAACCCTCCCCTTTTTGGGAAAGTTTACATAACCACATCAGGACTGCTTGCACGAAATTGGAGTTGAGATCTGTCATATTTTAGTAATGATAGTTACAAGTTTTTACACTTAGCCACCTTTGAGTGGTTAAAAATTTAACCAAAAAAATTTGCACCTTTTAAGAGCTAATAGTTCATATTTTGGTTTTGGCATAAAACCACACCATAAACACACCGATATGCAATGGCCAATGATGCCAGCGTAATATGGTCAAAGTTTTACCGCATAACATCATTCGGTACGAATGCAACACATTGATAAGGATAATAAAATATTAAATAATTGTTGGTCATGTAAATATACTTGAATCATGTAGAAATACCAAATTATCAAACGAATTCAGTGTGGTTTAACCAATTTATATGTTAAAAACAAAGTCATTCAAGCAGCAACCACTTTGTCTCGTTACAAAAGCTTTAGCTTCTTTAAGCGTTCCATATGCTCCGGATCCAGTTTAGCAGGGGTGTATCGCCCATTAAGATCCTCAACTACATATTCCTGACGAATATAAAGCTAAGGTATTACATCAATTAATTCAAAGTAAAATTTTAGAGGCAAATTTACAAATTTTTGATCAAACAGGCAATGAGTAAATTAAATGTGTCTTTTTATAGTCAGGCCATGCTTATTTCACAAAGATTGTATTCTTTTCAATGTCAAGTTAGTTTTGTGTCAATATCCAAATCATCGATAAATGAACACTTTTATTGAAAATGTGGGAAAAATCAGACCTGTGTAAGTTCTTTCTTGGCAAGGATATGATAATGTCTCTGCCAGATCCTCTGCATAATAATGGTGGCCACAAAAAAAGCGTATGCAATTCCAATAATCATGAATAGCCCCACAAAAACTAAAATCAGAGCCAAACGTGGATCCATGCAACATGGAGCCAACGACGGGCTGCATGCACACATACAAATGTGGCAGCACCCACTCCTTTCCTCGTTACTCATGCGACACCAGTGTATTATGATCCCAAAGAATCCAAATAACACCAAGAACACTATGACTCCTGTGAATCAACAAATTACAAGTTGTAAGTGAATATAAATCACACCTAAACTTATATACGTTGCAAAACTTACCAATAGAATAGTAGAATGGAATAGGATGCCTTGACAATATACGGTCCCAATTATCATCAAATAAATTCATTAATGACCCGTCTTTGTCGGCATGATATGCTAGACATCCCAGCAATCCAATCACCTAGCAAATTAACAAAATAAAATTATTAAATTAACAATCATAATACTGTTTAAACGGTATGATTTTGTCTAGTGAACAATAATTTTGAGAAATAAAAGAGTAGGGTAATGCAACACATAAGGTCCCGCGTGTTTGCAAGATCTATGCTACTAGCAACGTAACACATATTATTTCTTCAATAAACGTTAATCGTATGTACATTATTATGAGATGAAACTTGTATGATGTAAGGATAATCTTAAGAAACAGAGCTTATATAGATGAAGTAAAGCTACATGAAGACTCAACTGTTTGTAGAGCCAAAAACACAAAGAAAACATCTCTAGCAACAAATACTTTGAATTTTCTCTTGCGCCACGTCTGTTCTTCGAACTTGTTTACTTGAAGATGAAATTGTGGTTTGCAAGTTGTGCAATGTGAAAAGTCAAACCCTGCCTGTTGTTTACCAAAAAAAAAAAAAAAAAAAAAAAAAAAGTCAACCTGCCTGTTGTTGAAAATAATATCATAAAATGAAGCGCAAATGATATAAAAAGATACTCAACTTTAGTTTTTTCAGCTATAGGTATCGAACCTAAAAATTTGATCAAGATAAATCGTTTCAAGTTTTTTCAGACTTTAGCGGTCATAATTTTAGCCGAAGTGACTTATTAATATAGTGTACCATTGTTTGGTATGTGCTTATATATACTAGCAGAGATGATGACTAATATCCCCGTTTTAAAATCAAAAATATACCTTATTACGAACATAATGTCGACGGCATAAGGCACAAAACGACAAAAAAAAAACGCTTGACCGAGCCCAGCTGCGTTGAATTTTTCATAATCGTATTTTCCCGTCGACATGTCGACGGGACCATTTTAGAATATTTTTTTAGCCTCAATAATTCACCAAAGTTGGGCGCGAAATTTACCCGCTAATATATTCCCGTCGACATGTCGACGGGAATATATTAATAACGTTTTATCTCGTAGTTAACGTGTGATTAAGCATAATAATTATTATGTTTAAGAGTCCCGTCGACATGTCGACGGGAGTATATTACTAATTATAAACGTTTTTAATAAATGGGTAAAATATTGGGCGGGATATTTTCCCGCTTTCTTGTTCCCGTCGACATGTCGACGGGAATATATCTTCAAAAATCAGGCTATATATATCCTCTCAAATACATTCCCATCTCATTTTTTTACCAATATATACATTCTCACAAAATTATTCCCGTCTCATTTTACACATCTCACAAATAATTCAATCGTCAATTTTTACAAGACACACATGACTTGGCGTGGTTGCACAGTTGAAGAGGAGTACTCAAAAATCTTGTCACACGAGCTCCTCTTTAATGAAGTTATGTTAACTTTTGGTCATGCAGTTTATGAGGAATATGGTGATTTTAAGGATGCTGAACCGTGGATGAGAGACAAAATTATCGAATGGTGTAGGAAAAAGCCGTACTACAAAGAGTACATGGACGAGCTAGATGCTGTTGAAGCTCAAGCTGCTGCTGAAGCTCAAGTTCTTGCTGTTGGAGGTGACGACGAAGCTGAAAGTACGTTGGAAACAAAACTTGATAATCTGGGAAATAGGATCACAAATCTTGAAGCTACGTTTGCACATATCAAGGAAATGAGAGCAAGGAAGGGAAAAGATGGTGCGAGTTCGAGTAAAGCGGGAAGTAGCCGCAAAAAAAAAATAAACGGGTTGTTTCGTTTGATATGTTGTTTTAGTTGTCGAGTTGTTTCGTTTGGTTGTCGAGTTGTTTAGTTTGAGTTGTTTCGTTTGGTTGTCGAGTTGTTAAGTTTGAGTTGTTTCCTTTGGTTGTTGAGTGGTTTATAAGTTGTTTAGTTTGGTTGTCGAGTTGTTTAGTTTGAGTCTGTATGAAAATGCATGTGGTTAAGAACTCTTGCTTGTTTTAAATAAACAGTTTGTCTTTGTGTTTGATAATTATTGCTCCTTCAGTTCTAATTATTGCTCCACAACAACAACATTTTATTAAACAACAACAACATTTTATTAAACATTAAAAACATCAACAACAACAACAAACAACAACAACAACGACGATAACAGTACTACATATGAAATTTATCCATGTCACCTACAAGGTCACGGAGTATTGCATCCGACTGACATGCGTGGTCGTGGTTGGGATACGTTGCCATGTCAAGTTTTGCCTCCAGCACCCTTAATTTTGTCTCTAACACCTGTTTTTGTGCCTCCAACACCTGTTTTTGTGCCTCCAGCAAGTTTATTCTAAGATTTTTTTCATGACAGTTTGAGCACCTTTTTGGAGTAGATCCAGAACCGCTTGATGTTGAAGCTCCCAGAGAACCGATCATCATTTTGGCGAGTCGTTCCTCCTTCCATAAAAAAAAATTACATCCATGGTCGTCTGTCCCAGGCTGTTAAAGAGTAAAAACAATTATTATTAACAACTAACCAAATTATTTAAAGAAAAAAGATGTAATTGTTCACCTGCGAGAAAGGACACGCATAGTATAGTTTACCACGGGAGTAAGATTTACACGATTCTCGCAGAACCACGTCTCCTCGTTCACAAGGACAAGGAAAAGCTTCAAATTCTCCCATCTTCTTCACCATGATAACAGTGTATGTTTGTGGTTGTGAGGTTGAGTGGTTGAATCGTGACCGGTGTGGCCCGATCTACAAGTTGAGGTGATAAAAGGTGGTGGCCAGAAAAAGATTCCGGCGGCCGGAAAATGCTGGTGTCGCCAGAAAACAGAAACTGCTAGAGAGAGATATAATGAGATGAGTATGTGTGTGTGTGTGTGTTTATATTGTGAGGATAAGGTGTTAGGTAGAGAGAGATATATAGTGAGATGAGACATATCATATATAACCATAGCATCTCGACTCGTTCGTTTTACATATCATGTATAACCATAGCATCTCGAATCGTTCGTTTAACATCTCATGTATAACCATAGCATCTCGACTCGTTCGTTTAACATCTCATGTATAACCATTGCATCTCGACTCGTTCGTTTAACATGTCATATATAACCATAGCATCTCGACTCGTTCGTTTTAACATCGCATGTTTAACCATTGCATCTCGACTCGTTCGTTTAACATCTCATGTATAACCATTGCATCTCGACTCGTTCGTTTAACATGTCATATATAACCATAGCATCTCGACTCGTTCGTTTTAACATCGCATGTTTAACCATTGCATCTCGACTCGTTCGTTTTACATATCATGTATAACCATAGCATCTCGACTCGTTCGTTTAACATCTCATGTATAACCATAGCATCTCGACTCGTTCGTTTAACATCTCATGTATAACCATAGCATCTCGACTCGTTCGTTTAACATCTCATGTATAACCATTGCATCTCGACTCGTTCGTTTAACATCTCATGTATAACCATTGCATCTCGACTCGTTCGTTTAACATCTCATGTATAACCATTGCATCTCGACTCGTTCGTTTTAACATCTCATGTATAACCATTGCATCTCGACTCGTTCGTTTAACATCTCATGTATAACCATTGCATCTCGACTCGTTCGTTTAACATGTCATATATAACCATAGCATCTCGACTCGTTCGTTTTAACATCGCATGTTTAACCATTGCATCTCGACTCGTTCGTTTAACATCTCACTCGTTTATTAATTTTATAATGGTTGGGATTTAGTATTTTGTGATATTTTAATTATTTTATTTTATATTTTAATAAATGATTTTTTTTTAATTATAATATAAGTAATTAATTTTAAATTTATATATTTTTTTAATTTTATAAAAGTATTTATAATAAATAATCTTTTTCAATTATATAATTAATTTAGTTTATTAATTTTATAAAACTTATTTTTTAATATTTTATAAAAGTATTTATAATAAATAATTTTTTTAATTATATTAAAGTAATTTTATAAAAGTATTTATAATAAAGTAATTTTATAAAAGTATTTACTATAAATATTTTTTTTAATAAAAGCTATTTTCCCGTCGACATGTCGACGGGAATAATGCCGCCAAAAATTTAGTGAAAATTTTATACGTCCCGCCAAAGCGCAAACGACAAAATAGTGTGATATTACCGTCGACATGTCGACGGTATTAGTAATAATATAAAAAATTCCCTTAATATTCCCGTCGACATGTCGACGGGATAAAAAAAGTTATAACAAAACCAGATCTGGTCAATTATTTCTCACAAAACGCAATACCCAAAAAAATTAAACCATCACACCGGCGATTATACCACCACCACACCACCTCCACCCCAACAACACCACCACAGCTCCACCACACCACCTCCACCCCTAACACCACCACATTATACCAACACCACCACCACAGCTCCACCCCAACAACACCACCACAGCTCCACCCCAACAACACCACCACACCTCCACCACACCACCTCCACCACTCCTCCACCCCACCACCACAGCTCCACCCCACCACATTATACCACCACCACCACCACAGCTCCACCCCAGTCCCCAACAACACCACCACATTTACCACCACCACCACACGAGCACCACTGTGCACATCCTCCTCCTCCTCTCATGTTTAATTCTCTCCTCTACCCCTCCATTATTTAATTCTTCTTCTTCTCCACTTCTTCTTCTTCCCCACTTCGACAGGTAATAGTTTTCATTTTTAAGTTTTTAATTTTTTTTGTTAATTTGTTTAATATTTGTTAATTTTGTTTAATTTTATTGTTAATTTTGTTTTTTTGTTTTTTGTTTTTTGTTTCTTTTTAATACAGCCGAGCCAGGATAGCCGAGAGCGAGAGTCGAGAGCTGAGATATATAGCCGAGACAGAGGTAATGTATTTCCTTTTTTATTTTTTTTTAACTTTTGGTATCCCGGCGACATGTCGCCGACAATATATTTTTTTTAACCTTTTATATATGAATATAGCCCAAGCCCCGAGACCGCAGCCCGAGACTGCAGCCCAAGATATCACAGCCCGAACCCGAGACCGCAGCCCAAGACTGCAGCCCGAGACTGCAGCCCCGACACCACAGCTGAGACAGTATGTAATTTTTTTTCATTTCCGTATTATTTTTCACATGTTAGTATGTTTGTGAAATGTGAGTGATTAAGTATTAGTTTGCGGATGTGTTTGTTTCGGATATTGCGGATTAAGTAGTACATAGTTTCAATTTAGGTTAGAGGGTGTTTGTTTCGGTTTAAGTAGAATAATTAGAAGTTTTGCGTTATATATAAGTTGAAACAATTATTTGAAGGGAAGTAGAATATTAGTAGTTTTGCGATAGAATTGGAAGTAGAATACTTCAAGTTAGAGGGTGTTTGTTTCGGCTTATATATTTCATATTAGTGCGATAGAAGTAGAAGTAGAATATTTATTGCTTGTTTGGTTTTCGGCTTATATTTCATAAGCTAAATTTTTGTGGCTTATTTTGAAACTGTTTACCTTATATGAAATAGTTTCAAAATAACTCACAAAAAATAAGCTTATGAAACATAAGCCAAAAATTAAATTTCATATATGAATGCGTATATATGATATTATTTGTTCCTTTTTAATGTGTATATTTGAAATAAATTGTTTAACTTAAAATATATGATATTGTTAGACTTTTGTGAATGTTTTAGGATTTTAGTGATTAATTTCGGAAAGTCCCCGTCCGAAGTTAATCATCCTATAGAAAACCCGTCCGAAATTAATTTATTAGAAATTAATTTCGGAAAGTCCCCTGTTTGGGACTGCTTTTTGAATGTTTTGTCTCATTTAGGATATGGATGCGTATAATTGATTTACTATTTGAGATGATTTCGACAGTGTTTCTCCTTTACTCCTACGAATATGTCTTTAATGTACATATTTGGGGAGTTGAGGGGAAATGCTGCCGAAATTTTCTCAGATAGTAAATCAGTTATACGCATTCATATATGAGATGAATCATTCAAAGAGTGGGTTAGGATTGCCTTCCATAGTTGCACTAGGTGAACAAAACAACTTTCCTTTATTTTGAATGTGTAATAACTAAGAGTTGAACAAAACAATATGCAGTTATGATACTTGATAAGAGTTGGACCCGTTTAGACACTCGTGTTTCCAAAGAGTTTTTTGATGGTCTTGCCGCATTCGTTGAACATTGCAAGCCGTTATTGAATAGTTACGGCAACATAAAATGTCCATGTCGTCTTTGTTGTAATGTTCCATGGGTATCTCTCGACTTACTTAAAAGCCACATAAGCGAAAATGGGTGAGACCCAACTTATACACAATGGCGTGAACACGGTGAACCGGATCCTCTTCCTATACAAGATAACACAACACGATGTGAGATGAGTGACATGCGTGCGTGCATTAATGATATTTTTGATATTCCTCCAAATAATGAACAAAATGAGCCAACTCTTCCAAATATTGGCGAGACAAGTAACGAGCCAGCTCAAGCAACGACACCTCCTGTACGTAACGAGTATGAAGAGTTACTTGCCAGTTCCACTCAGCCTCTTTACCCGGGTTGTGACTTTATGACAACCTTGGATTTTATGTCAAAGTTTACGCATCTCAAGGTCAGCGGTAAATGGAGTGATACTTCATTTAACAATACGCTAAAATTTCTCCAGGAAGTATTTCCTCCTAGGTTAGGTTACAATCTGCCACCATCATACTCTGCTATAAAAAAAAACATTTAAAAAGGTCGGGTTAGGGTATGAGTCGATACATGCTTGTGAAAATGATTGTTTTTTATATCGGGGGACTGGTGCCGAAGATTTGGAGTATTGTCCGGTCTGTAAAACGAGTAGATGGAAAGACAAGAACACAACGGGGAAGAAAGTTCCTAACAAGGTGTTGCGTTACTTTCCTATCATTCCTAGGCTACAACGTTTGTACAAATCTATTCACACCGCAAAACATATGACTTGGCATGCTACTGGAAAGTCTACGGTAAACGGTATGATGCAACACCCGGTTGATGGTGAAGCATGGCAGAAGTTTGACAGCGGTAAATATTCGGAATTTGCTAACGAACCGAGAAACGTTCGATTAGGGTTGGCTGCTGATGGTTTCAATCCATTCGGCAACCTTAGTCAGACTTACAGCATGTGGCCTGTTATCTTAACAACATACAACTTGCCTCCGTGGTTATGCATGAAAGAGACTACTTTGATGCTGACGTTGTTGATTCCTGGACCTAAATCACCCGCGAAGGACATTGATGTTTACTTAAAGCCTTTGATTGATGACCTTAAGGAATTATGGAAAATACCAGGTATCCCGACTATGGACGCTGTTACAGGCAAAGTATTCAACATGAGAGCGATGCTTTTATGGACCATCAATGATTTTCCTGCTCGTAGTAGTTTGTCAGGTTGGAGTGGGCAAGGTTACTACGCATGCCCTACATGCAAAGTAGACACTCCGGCTACGCGTGTGATAAGCAAAATAGGTTATGTTGGCCATAGAAAATTCTTAAAAAAAAACCATAAATGGAGGAGGGATACTACTACATTCAATGGTGCACCTGATTTTACAGATCCTCCTAAAAAAGAATGTCCGGCTGATATCTTGACTCAACTTGCAATATTGCCTACACGTTTGCCGGGGAAACATCCAGATTATGGGGGTGGGAAGATAAAACGTAATACTACAACCGACCTGAACTGGACTAAACGGTCTATTTTCTACGAGCTTGAATATTGGTCTTCTCTTACTCTAAAACACAATTTAGATGTCATGCATATTGAAAAAAATGTGTTGGAGAGTATCTTGAACACTTTGTTAATGAATGACAAATCTAAAGACACCGCTAAGGCAAGACAAGACTTGCAAGCTTTGGGCATTCGACAGGAGTTGTGGCTCGGAAACAAACAAAACGGGAAGTGCTCGAAGCCTCAAGCTAAGTACTCCCTCACACCCGATAAAAGAAAACTGTTCTGTCAATACATCAAAACAATTAAACTGCCAGATGGGTTCGGATCCAAGTTCAAGTCGAAAGTGACCAAAGATGATAACAATATAACGGGCATGAAGTCTCATGACTGTCATATAATGATGCAACGGTTACTTCCTTATGGACTTCAGCAATACCTGGACACACCGACTTATACACCATTAATCGAGCTTTGTTCATTCTTTAAGCAAATTTGTGCCCGAACTTTGATGGTGAATGACATGGTGAAAGCTAAAGAACAGTTGATCAAAATTTTGTGCAGTCTCGAGCAAATATATCCTCCTGCTTTTTTTGACATTATGATTCACTTGGTTATGCATTTACCTGAAGAGGCTCTTCAAGGCGGGCCTGTTTCATTTCGGTGGATGTATCCATTTGAAAGATACATGAAGAAGCTAAAAAACTATGTACGAAATAAAGCTAAGCCGGAAGGTTCAATAGCGGAGGGTTATGTTGCAGACGAAGCATTAACTTTTTGTTCTCGTTATTTTCGGGGCGAAATTGGGACGAAATTTAATCGTCCCACTGCATCTCAGGGCTGTCCTCGCCCAACAAGTGATTTCCAGGTGTTCCGATCATTATGTAAAACGTCTGGTAAAGTGACAATTATTCGGTTAGGTCTCCAAGAAATGAAGAAAGTGATATGGTATGTACTTCACAACAGTCCTGAGATCGACGCGTACATGAACGAGTTCGAGAGGTACGCGTTTTTATTTTGAAATTTCCTTTTCCCAAGTTATCTTTTCGATTAATTCTAATATCATGTCCATTTTCAGTGAACATCCTGATAGCGACATGCAACAAGAATTTCCTAGATGGTTTCAGACGAAGGTAAACTTATTATATGTAATTCCTTGTATAAATAACGACTATATATATTACTCATCTCCATCTATTCTTATCTTTGTTCATAGATCGGTAAACTTTACACAGACAATGACCCAAGGTGTACTCCCGACTTATTCGCTTTGGCTTGTGGACCATTATCGACCGTAACCTCAGTTCACTCTTGCGTAGTCAACGGTGTGAAGTTTGTTGTACACAGCCGCGATGTAAAACGTACAACTCAGAACAGCGGAATTTGTTCTCCTGGCGAGAAGGAAGGAGAAATGTATTATGGTCATCTAGAAGAAATTCTGGAGTTCGCGTATACCCAGTTCAAAGTTGTGCTGTTTCGAGTTAAGTGGTTCGACTTGGTCAAAAGAGGTAGAGTCGAACGTTATAACACTAGAAACAACATGACACAAATTTGGGCATGTAGCACAGCGTTTGAAGATCAACCTTACATTCTCGCAACACAAGCAAAACAAGTCTTCTACCTTGAAGATCCTGCCAGACGACCACTCCATTGGAAGGTCGTCCAAGAAGTGAATCACAACACGACCTGGGATGTCATTGTGGCAGAAGACGATGATGATGTGATACATGGCAACAACTCATCGAATCTCCAACTGTCTGCTAATTTGATTGATTTGGCATTTGAAACCTTAAATATCGATGGTCAATCAACGTTAGTTGAGGCACCACCACCAATCATTCATGTTGATGACGACGATGAATTTATTGATGATGAGGACGACGATCCTTATGATTTAGCAGACTCTGACGCAAACAATTCTGATGATGAAGTTGAAGATGCGACTCATGCTGTTTATGATAGTGATGTAGATGTAGCAGATTGATCTTAAATTGTAACTTGTAAAATGACACTTAGCTTATTTGAATGAAATTGTTATGGATTGTTTAAATGTGTTTATTTATTTTAAATGTGTATGTATTTGAATGTGTGCATGCTTATATTAATTTGTTCCCGAATTTCTATATGTTAATTCAACTTGTACTTTTTACAGATGGCAGCAGTAGCGCGAGGTCACGGTGGTGACGGTGCCGATGACCCACCACCCCCTCCTCGTTCGATTACTAGCGGTCACCGTAGTGGTAAGAAAATTAAACTTGATAATTTGAATTTTGTTACTTGTTATTTTTTAACGTTTTCACTCACTTCAATTGTAGGTTCCTCACAAAAACCTCGACGAGGAGGTAGAGCGAGACAAGCTGGTGGCAGGGGTGGAGGTCGGGCTGGCGGCAGGGCACAGGTCCGTGAATCCAACAAAAACAAAGAGCTCAGGAAAGCTGTGAATGCCTCGGGCCCGCAATCGATCGAGTTCGAGTGGCAAGATCAGAAGACATTTAAGCATGTTGGGCCCCACAACGCATTCAGTAACTATGTTGGCGAGCTGGTTAGGTCCTTGCCGTTGCACTATCCCTCTTGGCACAACCTTGACCTAGCGACTCGACAGGGCTTCATGAACCGACTCGGGGTCAGTTATTTTATTTTCCTTTTAATTATATCTTTGAATGTGTACATTTATTTAAATTTGTTTAATTGTGTATATTTGTTTAAATTTGTTTGCAGGAATTCTTCGACTTGCAGAGCCACATGGTGGGACCCAATTGGACTACCATTTCGAAGGGCCTCAATGCGTACATTGCTAAGGTCTACTCTGACAACAAGGGCACGATGAAGAGGGTTTACTTCGACGGGGAGGGTGGGCCTGAAAAAGTGGATGAGATACGAAGAAACCCTCCTCCGAACGTCGAGCCATCTGTGTGGGAGGAGCATATCAAGTTTTACATGAAGGAGGAGAACCTGAAGCGTGCTGCTGTGAACAAGGAGAACCGAAAGAAGTTGAAGGTGTACAGCCGCCACGGTTCCAAGTCATTGGCCGCTATTCGCCACGACTATGTAAGACACATTTTATTTTTATAAAAGTATTTTATTTTTATAAAATTATTTAATTACAACAACGATAAAAGTAATTAATTTTAATTTTATAAAAGTATTTAAGTTTAATTAGAATAAATATGGTGTTTGATTTGCCATTTTTAATTTGTTTCGTCTTATATATATGCATGTGTATATACAGTTTGTGAATAGCAAGGACAAAGAATACCCGTCCCTCATCCAGTCGTTTTACGACACACACTGCGACAATGATGGTATGTGGTTGCAGGATGAGGCTCGTGTTCAATATGTAAGTATCTTTTTTTTTTTTTTTTTTTAATTTATTATTTATTTATTTATTTATTTATTTCCCCAAACACGCACTTTAATGATTCATTGAAACATAATCTTGTAATTAACCCGATATATATATATATATATATATATATATATATATATATATATATATATATATATATACACACTTACATATATATATAAATTTTCTCAATTTTTTTCTCAATTAAATAGGAAGAGATGGTCCGGCTGCGAGATCTGGGAGCGAATATGCCGGAAGGGGTGGCGTATACGGAGGAGCAGATACTTGCGATGGTTTTGAAGGGCAAGCAGCGGGGCCACATCGCCGGACGGGGTAGGGTCGTACCCGGGCTCTCCAGGCCACCGTTACCATACACCCCGCCTCCACCTCCAGGTATGTACAGTTTGATAATATATTAATTATAGATTACTCGATCATGACTCAAATTAAGTATTGCAATAGATGTTTTTTAATTCTGATTATTTCATTTTCAGGATATGCTGAGATGGAGAAAAAGCTTGCTGAGGCCGAGAAGAAGATTGCTGAGGCCGAGGAGAAGAGCCGTAAAGACGCTGAAGAGCGTAAGCTCTTGAAGGCGCAGATTGATATGGTCACAGGTTTTATGTCCTCCAACCCGCGATGGAATGAGTATGTTAGTCAGGCGGGTTCTCAGCACGTGGATGGCTCAGGCAGTGGCGTTGGAGGTAGTGGCGTTGGAGGTAGTGGCTCAGCTGGAGGGAGCGGGAGTCTCAGAGGCGATGAGGATGGTTCTGGCGATGATGAGGGTCCTACTGATGATCACGAGTGATTTTGGATGTAGAGGTACAAACTTGGGTATTTTGTGTTGTACTTATGCTTGAAACAATATTTTGGTGACCCATATGTTAGTATTGTATAGTTTAACCTTTTGGCGACTTGAACGTCGCGGATATTAAAACATTTGTGGATATGGCAGCTAGGTTTAGATATTACCACACCCCGTTTTGTAAACTTTATATGTTTTTATGCATTTTGAGGGTGTTTAGCGATATTTTGCAAGTGTTATAGCCGATGGCGAGTTATACGTTTAGGACATGTTGATATTGAGTGGTTATAGGTGCTATTAGTGTTACAGGTTTTGGTAGATTTTTTCCGGAAAATCCGGAAAAAATCTGGAAAATTGCAATATTTGCAGCCTGCTATTAGCAGGATGGTAATAATGATGCCGTCGACATGTCGACGGCATCATTATAACACATTATTTGGGTATTTATAATACCGTCGACATGTCGACGGTATAATTAAAACAAAAATAATGTTTTTAATTTTATGCCGTTGACATGTCGACGGCATAATATAATAATAATATTATTGTTTTATATAATGCCGTCGACATGTCGACGGTATTATTTAAAACATAATTATTATTAACTAATTAAAACATTAATTAGTTATATGTGCCCGTCGACATGTCGACGGGATGGGGTTTAACGGACAACAAATCCTTTGACTGGAAAACGATGTGGGACCCACCGTGTCGACGGCGATTTTCGACGGGAACCGTGTTCCCGTCGAAGTATAGCCGTCGATATGGTGCCGTCGACATGTCGACGGGAAGGTATTATTCCGTCGACATGTCGACGGGTAGGGCTTAAAAAAGTCGCCGGGGAAAGCCTGTTTTGTACTAGTGTATTTTATCTTCCATACCTTCAATTTGGAAAAATGAAGTTGAGTATCAACACTTTAAATTCAGGAATAAGTTTACTTTTTAATGGTACTTGCGGTATAAATAATGTATAAAAAGCGTACATAACGACTTGACTCCCTATGAAACAATAACTCACCTTGACAGATCGCCACTGATCGAGGCATGATCGATGCACAAATTGGTGGGAGCCTTTGCACATGCATGGTGATATAAGATCCTCATCTACAGAATGACAAAAGGAAACTTGAGCAATGTAATTATGGATACTAATCCAACTTAAGCAAATCTTGATGACAACAAATACAACAAGTTAAGTAAGGCGTGTTCATGTTTTTTTGCTTAGGTTTAACCAAACAAAAACGATAGATTTTTGTGTTTCCATTAATTAGTACGTTGCTTAAGAAAGTAAGGTTGTATGTCTTTGTTGATTAAGATGGTAAAAGAGCATAATCGAACATATATTAAGGGACGTGCATACTGTATCTTATACTTAACATAATCTTGCATTTGTTAATTAAAATCACTAGTTAATAATACCATAAACCTAAAGAGTAATTATTATGGTGTTTTGAGAATAAATATTCATTACCTTCATCTCCGTCACAATGATAGCAAATACGACAAGCACTACTACAAAAAAAGCCATATAGATCGGTTAGAAAGCCTTATATAGATCGGTAACCAACCGCTCTATCTAAGGGTGATCTTTATGAGCAGATCCATATATAGATCGGTTCAAAACCGATCTTTCTAACATTTCATAAAGATCAGTTAATAACAAATAACTGATTTATTTAATGTTGGTTTTTGAGGGTAGTTAGATCGCACTACAACAAAAAAGGCCTAATGCAACCGTAAAAATCTGCTGCAAAAAGCTATTTGCATCGAAGTTGCAACAAATTCTGACCATATTATTCCAGATTTATCATGTTATATACCACAATTTAAAACCAAATATCTCCAAATATGCAAGTCAAACCGAAACTAGTTATCCAATTACTCAAAATACCATAAACATCATCAAAAGTGTTATATCCAACTCATTGTTACAAGTTATAGATTTATAGAGTTGGAAAGTATAAAAACTTGTACCAAATGCAACATATTGTTTACTAGGGACGAGAAATGAGGGTTGGTGTATATTGCGCAAACATCTCAGCAATCTTTGCATTCGCTTCTTTCACCATTTCTTCGTTCATTTTCAATGCATGAGATTTGAGTTTTTCTTCATATTCCTATGTTATCTTCTTTAGCCAAAAGCTCTTTATCGCATGCTCTCGCTTGCTTCAGTTCTTCGAAAGATTTTTGCAATACTTCCATCTACAAAACACCATATTTAAACCATTATAACTCATTTTAACGTATAAATACCCTATATACAACCTATTCAAAAATAATAACAGCCCACGACAACCTGTTTCAACCCATTACAACCTTTTATTTCCTTAAAAGAAATTAACTTTACTTCAAGCCACATTATGTATCACTAATTCACGTAGACATGGTATGAGAATAAAAGTGATAAACTTACCAAATCAAATGTCACAGATGGATACGAGGTTGCAGTGGTGGGAGTGAAAGTTATTCCCGTCAACACATTTGGATGAGCAGCATGCTAGAAGGTTGACAACAAGTTAAAAATGACCAATACGTCTAAATACTAAATCTGCTTATTCAGAAAGGAAAATTGAATCAAGTAATCAAGCTTTAAAATGCAATCCAAACACGGAACAAGTGGAAATGGTCAAATATAAAATATTGGCTTCTTAACTCAAATGGTTACGACCTTTCATGCCTTGTTTTCAATCAACCCACATCACAGAAGCTAGAATGAATTTTATAACTATGTACTTGGACCAAAAGTTCAAAAAATAATCATACAACAGTATGCACAACATTAGTAAAGCAAGCAAACAATTTTTTTAAACTTGTTTCTACATAAAAACAAGGTAAGGACACTTACAATATGTTCGCATGACCTCTCACTAATTCATACCGGCTCGATCACATCTGCCCCTATTGAAGCCGATCCTGCTTCCCCAATGACAGGCTGGTCATCAAACCTACACAATGGGGACAAATGAAACATGATAACATAAGTACCAATTTATGTTTTCATAATATAAACATGCAATCTATAAAATCCAATTACTCGGCTGCGTATAAGTCAATCTCTACGATCACCTAGTGCAGGCGATATTAGACCCTCACACTGTATGTGATACTTCATCACCTGACTCACTTCCATCTATACCATCATCAGTGTGATGATCCTCCAACCGCATTTGTCTACTATTGGTACTCTGTACGCCCATGTGAAGGCCTGGGACCACATGGTCTGCATCTGCCTCACATGTCTATTACAATAGAAATAACAATGAGAATTCCAAACAATTTCAAGAACTAAGATAGATAATCAAATAATTAAATTGCCACTTTTAAAGCACTACAAAGTGATAATCACATTGTCATTTATTAATAGCAATCCAAAACACCCATAAAACATTGCAGCACACAGGAAACAATTTGATACAGCATGATTAGCACAAATACTTACCAAAATATCACTATTTGCTAGTTGGACTCATCGTCAATGTATATAATCACAATTGAAATACAAACTACTAATTGCTAGTTGGACTCATCTTCATTCTATATAATCACAATTGAAATAACAATATCACTGTAACACCTAATAAACACTCGTATATATTCACTCAATATAGTCACAATCAATTATCAGATATCTATGAACTCTAAATCAAGACACTTAAAATCTAACAAAAAACTTAAAATGACAACATACGTTTACATAACATAGACATAACATACACATAACTTATAAATTGGAGCAAAAAGTTACAAGATAAGTAATCAAAAACAGCCTTTAAAGTAAATGAGAGGGACGAATGAGAGGAGGTACCGAGGTAGCATGTGGGTGTTGATAAAAGAGAGAAGGGTGATGGGTGAAAGTTAGAGAAAATTGTTTGTAGCTATGGTGGCTGGTGTTGGTTCGTAATACAGATCTAGTGTTTGTGTTTGAAGAAGTCAAAAGAGATTTGATGGTGTTGGTGTGTGGTAGGCGGCAAAGTAGGGCAACAAAAATGTTTGGGGAAAACTTTAGATGGAACTTTTCGAACATAAAATGGGATTATTCAAATGTTTGGGGAAAACTTTAGGCGGCAAACTTTTGATGGAACTTTGTGTGAATCGTTACTTTATCTTGTCAGGGGTGTTAAAAATTTGTGAGCAATAAATAGATCGGTTAATACTTATGAACCGATCTAACTAGTTTCAAAATTTAAAAGATCAGTTATTAACTAAGTAACCGATCTATTTATTATACTTCCCCCTCTTTTTTCTTTGTTAGATCAGTTATTAACATAACCACTCTATATGAAGTGATCTATCTAACCTTTTATGTAGTAGTGAAGTAATTATCGAACCACCTTCAACATGTTCTTCATCTTTTATCTCATTGTGTTCCATTGGCACCATCTATAGTATTATTTGACTACGTATAGTAGTATAACTCTTAAGTTTATATATTAACTAAATAATCACAAGCAAAACAAACGATATGCGTATCGTTATGTTACTAAATTGTTCTTAAAGAATCCTAATCCTTAACATATTGCGTATGTAGTTTTTTTTTTTTTTTTTTTTTTTTTTTTTATATTGTTTAAAAGAAATTGCATTAACATCATTTTAAATTTGACGTTTCCGGGCTATCTAAAGATTATCTACAGATTTGCAAACTGATATTTTTTAAATAATAATAATAATAATAATAATAATAATAATAATAATAATAATAATAATAATAATAATAATAATAGCATTAAGCGTGGCGTATCGGCATTAAATAGCATGAAGTGTGGCGTATCGGCATTATTATTATTATTATTATTATTATTATTATTATTATTATTATTATTATTATTATTATTCAAGGTTATAAATAGTATAAACCGTGGCGTACCGGCATAGTCAAGCCTCAAGCTTTAGCGTGAGGCGTTGCGTCATAGCATTTTTAAGGCATGATTCGAAACGGTAAAAAATATTTATAGAGTTGTCAATATTATTTAGCTAATAAGCTTAAAACTCAGTTATGAATTTACTAAGCCCGAATAAATACTTGTAAGTAAGCTCAAGTCCAATAAATATATTAAAAAAATTTAAAAATAAAATAAAATCTTAAAAGCTTCAAAAAAAGGCGTCACACCTTGCGCTATAGCTCGCTTTATTGCACGCTACGCCTAGAGACGACATCTTAGCCTGTTTCATAACGTAGAGGCCACGCCTCGCGTTATGACGCCGCTATAGCGCGCTATTTAAAACCATGTTATTATTATTATTATTATTATTATTATTATTATTATTATTATTATTATTATTTAATTTTGAATCCAGGAGGTAACAAAGCTTATTTTTATATTGTAAAAATATGTTGCAACTTATATTTTGGATACGATATATATAAAGGTAAATATATAATGAAACCCTAATGGACCCAAACCCCATAATCGGGTTTGGGCCATATCTATCCTCTAATACTTTTTTGCAATCTGAGCAGCGAAGTCGTGAAAGTTCGGGCTGGAGTAATAAACTAAAAAAAACATTAACGCAATAAAAACATAATTTGTTGATGAAGAATTCCGGCAACAAGTGGAAGCAATTCTTCAAACTACTAATAAAAGAAAATAAATGTCGTAGCAAAAGGAAACAACATATTTGTTGATGAAGACATCCGACAACAAGCTGAGATTAATCTTCACCATGCAGGAACATCAAAACTAGAAGCAAAGAAACAAAAAATAAAAGCAGTTTTTTCTTTTTTTTTTTTTTTTTTTTTTTTTTTTTTTTTTTTTTTAATTGGCGGCGGCTGGGGTTTGACGGGTGCTATTAAGGAGGCGGCTCAACTTAGTCACATAGGTCTGAGGGTCAGACCCGCTACGATACCATGTTAGATAATGAAACCTATGGGTGATATGTTTTATTGATACGATATAGAGGCAAATACTTAATGAAACCCTAATGAAACTAAACCGTTTGGGCCATATCTATCCTCTAATACATATATGTATATTTTTAAGAAGTAATACTACCTCCGTCCCAAAATCTAAGTACAAGTTGACCTTTTAAATCTAACTTTGACTATGAATATATTTATTTTTATTGTATTATAATTAATGAAAATTAGATCATATGAAAATATTTTTAAAATCTAACTCATTTATATATTTTGCATCAAGTATTATATCTTTTATATAATAAAATAAAACCCTTATTGTGATTTTTTCATTTCAAAAAAATGCATTCATACTTTATTTAGTAATAATTTTATTTAAAAAAAAATATTATTTTCTTAATAGGTAACATTTTATATTTATCCATAACACAAGTAGAAAATAAATACAAAAAATATAGATAAGATGCAATTAATAATATGATTAAAATTTTTAAATAATTATCTTTAATAATAATAAACTATAATTAAACATTATAAATCAAACAAAACAAAGATTAAATTATTTATTTTTTAATAAATAAAAATACATGATTCAAAAAATTTAAAAAAACTCGCGCGTGCGCGGGTATTATAACTAGTAACACAAGTAAAAATATTTAAAGTGAAAGTTGGATTTAAAAAGTCAAACTGGACTTAAATTTTGAGACGGACGGAGTATTTTGAAAACGAAAACGTTTTACCACATATGTATCATTTTAGAAACATGAGACTGAGAGACTGAGAAGTACTCGTAATCAAACAATTGATAGAAAGTGTCCAATTAATGGATTCCCCGATCAAAGACAATTCCCATTAAGTATCAGCGCACCCAATGGGCTGGTTAAAATCCACGCATAAAATCACCCCTATATGTCATCATGATGTAATGGCTAATAATGTCAGGTTAACATGGGAAAAGTTGCACTACATAACATCAATACAACACATTGAAAAGTAGAAAAGCAACTCAAAATACAGCTTTTCAATTTAATATTTGGGCACCATGAAGAAATATAAATACCAAAATCAGGGTATCAAAGTGTATCGTTACTAGCAATGCATCATCTCCGGGATTAAAGACTAATAATTATGTCAAAAAGAATGTCATTAAGCAAGCAATCGTTTTCTCGATTTAGACTAGCTTTAGCTTCTTTAGGCGTTCCATATGCTCCGGATCAAGTTTAGCAGGGGTGTAACACCCGTTAAGATCCTCAAACTACGTACTCCTGCCAAATAAATAGCTAAAGTACGTATTTACAATCGTTTCAAAATAGATTGTAAGCTGCCGTTTAACAAATTTTCAGCGAAACATATGTAAAAAGTGTGTTTCATACATTGACATAATGCACAATGAGTGCTAACTTGTATAATGATATTAACGACAGACAGTTCATGAAAAATCAATGAAAATTTACAATATTACTAGTGCTTAAATACACATAAATAAGCAAGCAATTATAATTTAGAAAAATGCTTATAAGTCTCGAGGATATAGTGTAGGTTCATACAAGCATAGGACATTCCATTTCATTATTCGAGTGATTAGAATACGAACATTTTTCCTTGACAGTGTTGGCAAATTATACATGTGTTAGTTCTTTCTTGGCAAGGACGTGATAGTGTCTCTGCCAGATCCTCTGTATAATGGTGGCCGCAAAAAGACCGTTAACAATACCAATAAGCATGAATAACAACACAAAAACTATAAGCAGAGCTAAACATGGATTCACGCATAATGGAGACATTTGAGAAGAACTGCCACCAGAGACCGGGCAACTCCCAATACAGAAGTGGCAGCAGTCCCTCCTGTCCTTGTTACTACAGCGACAGCAGTGTATAATGATTCCAAAAAATGCAAAGAGCATAAGCAACACAAGGGACTCCTGTGGATTAACAAAATCACAAGTTTTGAAGTAAATATAAATCACAGTGGAAACTTAAATATGTTGCAAAGCTTACCAATACAATAGTAGAATGGAATAGGATGCCTTGACAATATATGGTCCCAATTGACAATTGTCGTCAAATAAATTCCTTAATGACCCATTTTTGTCAGCAAGATATGCTAGACCTCCCAGCATTCCGATCACCTAAATAACAAAGTATTAGAATTACTCACAAGTCGAGAGCAACATACCGTATTAAAAAAACACAGATTTCGTATGCAGCAACGTCATTATGATCATTGAAACATGTACAATTGCAGGGACGGATTGTCAAGAAACCAAGTTTACATATAGGAAGTGAAGCTAAAATAGGACTCAACTGTTTGTAAAGCTAAAAACACAAAGACAACATCTCTGGCAACATATAGTCTGAACTTCTTTTTGCGCCACCGCTTTACTTCTTCAATCTCATTTACTTGAAGATGAAATTGGGCTTTGCAAATGTTACAATGAGAAAAATCAAAACCTCCCTGTTGTTAAAAGTAACAATAAATGTTTAAAGTATGTAAATGTACTAGAATATAATCTCATATGTAACAATATTAGGAATTAACTTAGGGGCACTTTCACGACTTATCACCTTTACAGATCGCCAATGATCAAGGCATGATCGATGCACAAACTGGTAGGTGCCTTTGCACATGCATGGTGATATCAAATCCTCGTCTAAAGAAAAGAAAAACAATATGAAACTTAAAGATCAATCTACTAATTATATGCAACGATCCATGAGATCAAGATATGCCACCACCAAAGTGCGCCAGCTAGTGCTTAGGCACCTGATGTCCTCACAAGAATTCTAGGTTCAAACCTCACTAGCTAGGTACATGCATTTTGGGTGACTAGGGAAAAAAACTTTCCCTCTCCGGATAACCAGTATAGAAAAACCTCATCATTTTCCTATCATTGAGATTTCAATATAACAAATAGTTCAGTGGAAACTAATTCAACTTAAGCAAGTCTTGATATAATGGCTGCAAGTGCCTACAATCCGTTGTCCCAAACTTAGATCGATATATAAGTTGCAAATGTAAAATGAATAAGTATCTTTCTAACCATTGTATTCGAGTGCATGTACATCTATATATAAGGTTCCAAACGACATGTTTGAACCATTGTGTCTTTTCGGTAATAACCGAATTTAACTAACTTGTAACTAACTTCTGTAACTGCTATTAACTAACTTTCGGTTACTAACTAACATAACTAACAATAATGGTCCTTCGTGTATTATTATTTACATATGAAGCAAAGAACGAGATTATATGTTCACATTCTCCTCCTTAATCTTGATCGTTGCTTCATCCTAAATCTTGAATTCTGAGCATTTGTCGCATAGTCACGAACTTTAATCTTGGTAGAGCCTTCGTTAGAATATCTGCTCTTTGTAGTTCTCCACTGACGTGTTCCACATTGATGTGTCCATTCTCTACGCATTCACGAATGAAATGATAGCGAATATCGATGTGCTTGCTTCTTCCATGAAAAACTGGTTCTAGACGAGTGTTATTGCTGAAATGTTATCCACCTTCAACGTTATCCTTTTCTCTTCCCATCCAGTTAATTCACAAAGTAGTCTTTTTAACCATAAGTCTTGACATGCTGCTCTAGTAGTCGCCATGAATTCTTATTCACATGATGAGAGCGCCACTGTTGTTGCTTCTGAGTACACCAGGTAATAGGTGACTCTCCAAAATAAAATACTATCCCAGTAGTTCCTTTTCCTTGATCGGTGTTGATTCCATAACTACTGTCACTGTAACCTGTAGTCTTGCAACCACCTTCTTTCTCGTATATTATGCCATGATCCTTTGTTCCTTTGATTTATCGGATTACTTGCTTTACTGCCTTCAGATGATAATCCTTCGGGTCTTCATGAATCTGCTGAGTAGTCCGACTGAGTAACTAAGATCTCGTATTGTATGTAGTAAGTACCTGAGACTTCCAATTAAGATCTGGTCTTGCATGTAGTAAGTACCTGAGACTTCCAATTAAGCTTCTGAACCAAGTTTCCATCTTCCGCCTTAACCAACTTAGTATCGGGATCCATTGGTATCTTCGTATCATTACTATCCATCATACTTGTTTCCTTTAAGATCTTATTAATATATCATGTTTGCTTGATTGTAATCTCTCCTCCTGTCTGTGTAACTTCTATCCCAAGGTAATAAGCTAACAGTCCTAAGTGGCTCATTTCAAATTTTTCTTCCATCTGGGATTTAAATACTTCTAATTCCTTCCTTGGAGTGCCCGTGATTATCAAATCATCTACATAAACTCTAACTATAAGTGTAGAATTCTTGCTTTTCTTCATATAAACTGCTTGTTCGAGATTACAATTCTTAAAACGTAATGACTTTAAAATTTGATCAAGCTTCATATTCCAAGCTCTTGGTGGTCTTAAGCCATATAAAGCATTAATAAGCTTATAGACTTTCCCTGAATTTCCTTGTTGAACAAATCCTTCAGGTTGTGTAATGTATACTTCTTCCTTCAAATCTCCATGTAAAAATGCTGATTTTACATCTAACTGATGTACTTGCCAACCATGATATGCTGCTAATGCTAATATCAACCGAACTGTCTCTATCCGAGCAACTGGTGCAAATACTTCATCAAAGTCTATTCCTTGTTCTTGTACATATCCTTTTGCTACTAACCGTGCCTTGTATTTGATGATCTTTCCTTTAGCATCCCTCTTTGTCTTATAGACCCATTTCAGTCCTATTGCTTTCTGATCTATAGGCAAATTCATAAGAGTCCATGTTTTATTCTTGTTGATTGAATCCAACTCTGCTTCTATGGCTTCAATCCATTTCTTATCTACCAATGCTTCCTTGTAGTTACGTGGTTCTTCTTCAATGAAAAATAAACTTTCTGCTTCCACTTCACGTGCATTCTCATATACTACCGTTATATTCTTGAAACCTCGTACTGGCATATCATCAAATCTTTGATCCGAGTACTCTAATGAACTCACAGTAGCTTCTTGTTCCTCGTCTGAGTATGGGTTGTAAGTGTATGTTGGTGGTGTGATTGGTGAATCTGAATCTGGAATCTGATCCTGTTCTGGATACGTATTATCATTATTATCATTGATCTCTATGTTGACTGGTGTAACATTCTCATTGTCAACTTCTTCTACCATAAAACTAGCCCCAAATGTGTCTTGTGTACTTGTAGCCTCTTCATCTTTATCCCAATCCCACGGTTTTATTTCCATAAACTTTACATCCCTACTTACGTGTTTCTTTTTTGCTATTGGATCAAATAACCTACATGCCTTTGATCCTTCCTCTACTCCTAAGTAAATCCTTTGTATGCTTCTATCGTCCAACTTATTCAAGTGCGGTATTGTTATCTTCGCATAAGTTGTGCATCCGAATATTCTTAGATTTTCCAGGTTTGGTTTTCTATTGTAGAGTGCCTCATATGGAGTTTTATCTACCAGGGCTCTTGTAGGTACCCCGTTTAGTATGTAAATTGCATGTTTAACTGCTTCTGCCCAAAAAGTTAAGGGTAACTTCATTGCTTTCATCATACTCCTCGTAGTTGATAACACTGTCCTATTTCTTCTCTCCACTACTCCATTCTGTTGTGGTGAGTAAGGTGCTGTCAACTGTAGTGCTATTTCATTCTCCTTACAGTACTTTGTGAATTCATTAGATGTAAATTCACCTCCTCTATCTGTTCTTAGCATCCTTAATTTCATTCTCATCTCCAATTTTATCTGCTGTGTAAATTCCTTGAAAGTACTAAATGCCTAATCTTTCGATGTCAGAAAGTAGGCCCACATGAAACGTGTACAATCATCCACTAACAAGAATATGAGTTTCTTGCCAGAGTGTGTGGCTGGAGTTATAGGACCATATAGGTCTCCATATACTAAGTCCATGCAATGGGTTCTTTGATCTGAATTTAGCTTGTTTCGGAAATGGTGTTCTACTGTGTTTTCCTAATAAACATGCATCACAAATCTGTCCGGCATGATTTGTTCTTGGTATTCCTTCCACTAGACCCTTCCTAGTCATCTTGTTGATATCGTCAAATTTCAGATGACGTAATCTAGCTTGCCATAACCATGCTTGTTATTTACATTTACTAAGAGACATATAGATGCTTTTATCTGTAATCTGATACTGTAAAGTCAATTATTACATCTTTCTACCTTCATCAACAACTTTTTGCTCTTATCATACAAAGTCAATTTGTTTCCGTCCATGATAACCTTACAACCTATCTTCGTAAGTTGTCCTAGACTTAGTATGTTGGTCTTGAGGTTTGGCATATAGTATACATCTGATACTATCTTCTGTTCTTGGTTTCTACAACCTAACAATATAGAGCCTCTACCCTTTATCTGTACATGTGATTCATCTCCAAAACGTACTCGTCCTATTACGCTTTCATCAATATCCTTAAAATGACTCTTGGTTCCCATCATATGGTTACTTGCACCATTATCTAAATACCATATGCTTGCATCTGCTGAAGCATATTTTCCTGGTTGAATTTGGCCTTCATTCAACAACACTTCCTCGTGTTCGGTTTCGTGTGTAGTCATTAATAGTGATGGTTCATCATCTTCTAAGATAAGGTTTGATTTTTCCTGAGTTGTCGATGTTCCTCTACAATCTTTCTTAAGATGTCCAAGTTTCTGACACTTGAAACATCGTACTTTACTCAAATCTCACTCACTTTTATTCCTATTTGAATTTTTTTTTTGTGATTTGAGTTCCCTCTATGTGTGTTATTTTTGTTTCTATTATTCTGCCAGTTTCCTCGTGAAAAATTTGATCTACCTCCGCGTTTACTAAATCGCCTTCCTTTTCCCGAGTGTTCGCCATGTGCAAATAATATGTTCTCCTGGCTTTCCACTTGTCCTCTCTTCCGGAGCTTTATTCTTTCCTCAAACGCCTTGAGTTTCCCGTTGATCTCATCTAGGTTGCTATCGTCCAGATCACTTGTTTGTTCTATGGATGCTACTATCTGAATGAACCTATCTGGTGTGGAATCTAAAAGTGATTCATCCAAAGTTTTCTCTAGTTCTTTTGCCTTAGTGGCATAGCCGTTTAATTTATTCGTAAATGCATCCACCGTCTCATCTTCCTTCATTTGAAGTGAGTTCAACCCAATCACCAGTGATTGTAACCGTGCTTGTTGCACTTTCTCTTCTCCAACGTGTCTTTTCTTTAATGATTCCCATAATTCCTTAGCCGTTTTACATCCCGCTACTTGTAAAATCACATCTTCGGTCAACGCTTGATATAGCAAGGCCGTCATTGCCCTGTCCTTCTTATCATCTACTTGCGTGTTTTCCTTAGGTTCTATCGTTTCTCATAAATCATGTGCCTCTAGTATAACCTTAATTTGTATAGCCCATACCGTGTAGTTTGTATTATTCAACTTAGGGCATTGATATTGTGCAATAGGTGTTACGGGTTTAAGTGTAGTTGATCTGTTTGTTGTATCGTCACCGGCCATCCTAAAAGTGCTTATTATCTTCACCTTCTAATACGTATGGGAATTATCCTAACTAGTATGGTATATCTACTAATATGGGAATAGAAATAGTTTTCCGGGAATCCTAGTAATACGAGATCAATAAATAGTTCTCGAGATTTCCTAATAGTACAAAATAATAATTCTATACTATCTAATATAATTGAAATCTAGAAAGAGTTTAACTTATGACCTCGATGTTGTGTTTAACACAAGTGTATTCCCTTTTGTCTCGTTAGTAATATCGTTTACCAACATTTTGTTGTTATTCCGAAGTTGGTTCCTTGTTTCCTTGCCTTGTTGTTGTTTTTGTTTCCAATCCGATTCGTACACAAACAAAAACACCCACGGTTTCTTTTCTTTTGTTTGTTTTTCTTTGTCGAATTGCTTTTCTTCCCAACGAACCAAAACAATAACCCACGGTCTCCTTTCTGTTTTGTGTTGTCGAAATGGTTTTGTATCAACAATCCAAAACAAAATTTCTTTCTTCCTTTTTCTTAGTATACCACACGCCCTCATGTTGCTATAGGATTTCCTTGTGTGTTGTTCTTGATTTCTTCTCCACAACGTCTCCTATAACGTTGTTTTTTCTTCTTTTACTTCGAAATCCACAAACCTTCCTACACACAAACTTGATACCTCTCTTGGTAACCTACACCGAAACAAACCTTCCAATTGTTTCTGTTTTCGTTGTTGTTGTTTCCTTGTGTCTCCCCAACACGTTTTCCACACTATTTTCCTTGAGTACTCTATCCTTCTTGGTTATACGTTCCAAGTTTCTTTCCACAACAACGTCCCTCGCGTTTTTAACCCCGAGTTTTCTTTTACTTTGTGTCTTGTTCTAACCGGTTTCACAAAGTTTTCTTTCCCACTCGTTTTATAACCAAACGATGTCTATGTCTCTTCCTTTCCTGTGTTGTGTTAACAGCAAACACAAAAGAACTTCAACGCTTCCTACTCTTGTTCCACGTTTCCTTGTATACGACAAGAGTTTCCTTCCTTTCCCTTCGATGTCTCCAACGAAGTTTTGTCCCACCAATAACGTTTGATGTAAACGTTTGCAACTCCACGCAAAACAGATTGTGCACTATCTTCTGTTGCGTCTATCCTTATTCAAGTCGTTGTCTTCTTCGGAAGAAAAAGAAAACAAATCGTTCCTTCTGAAAACCAAGGATGTTCGCAACGTAATTCTTCTTATGATCTTCTCGTTAAAACTTCTTGGTATCCAGAAACGAAGTTGTGTAAACCACTTGCTCTTGATGCCAATTGTTGTCCCAAACATAGATCGATATATAAGTTGCAAATGTAAAATGAATAAGTATCTTTCTAACCATTGTATTCGAGTACATGTACATCTATATATAAGGTTCCAAACGACATGTTTGAACCATTGTGTCTTTTAGGTAATAACCGAATTTAACTAACTTGTAACTAACTTCTGTAACTGCTATTAACTAACTTTCGGTTACTAACTAACATAACTAACAATAATGGTCCTTCGTGTATTATTATTTACATATGAAGCAAAGAACGAGATTATATGTTCACACAAACATGATTTGTTACTCAAACTGATTTCCTCAAGCTTGTTCTTGTTTGTTAATAAGGAACTGATTTTGTTTTCATGTTGGATCGTTTAGAAATGGATAACGGATGAGGTTTTCCCATTGTTGTCACACTAAAAAGTACTAGAAAATTATTCATCACCTTCTTCACCGTCGCACTGAAAGCAAATACGACAAGTAACTATCGAGTCACTGGCTAGATCTTCCTCTATGATCTCTCTATAACTCGACGCCATCTTCTATACTTTGACGTATGTTTAAACTCGTTTTATCATATAATTAAAGCAGAAGAAATAAATTAAATTGAATTAATTAAGTTTGAATTTCTTCACAAGGAAGTAAAAAATATCCGCATATATATACCTATTATATTACTCGTAGTATACTTATTTAGTAATTATAGTAGTATTCTTTTCAATCAATCTACCCAACTAAATTTAAATCTACCATTTAGCCAATAAGGTCCACAAATTTTTTGCCATCTCATAAGTAAAGAAACTAAGAAAGTATGGTTATATATCCGTTTCAACATCATCCAGATGGGACATAAAATCGAGCCAACATCAATACCTTTCCTATCTATGTTTACCCTAGATGGGAGTTTATTAAGCATCAATCTCCACAAATACACAATACATTTCCTATTCAAATGTCTCAACATTTTATTTTTTTAATCAGCTGTAAAATTTTAAACTATGGTTTTCAAGTCCAGTTTAGCCTACTAATCCTAGGACCAGAGCATAGAAGACCAAATCTGGTTATAAAGGAAGATGCACCACACAAGATTAATTGGTGTGACTAAAACACACATATCGATAGAGCAAACCATCTTAAATTGTTTCCCATGGAAATGTATGGGCACCACGTAAAACTGTAGAACATAAAAGGTTTAACCTAACACCATCATAAATCATCTCTAGGATTAATGACTAATATTATGTTGAAACTGAAACAAAGTAATGAACCAGTAACCAGTTTATCTCCCTAGAAAAGGTATAGCGTCTTTAGGCGTTTCATGTGTTCTGGATCCAGTTTTGCGGGGGTATAATGTCCTTTAAGATCCTCAACCACATACTCCTGCGAAATAATAAACCATGGCATTACAAATTTCCATGGAAACATATGGTAAAATAAGTGCATTTTACAAGTTAAGAATATACACAATGGCTGCTAATTGTATATATCATATATCCATTGCTTTTTATACATGTCTCCACTCATTCTTAATTATAATTTTCAACTGGGCTATCTTTGACCTTGTGAGTAAGAAAAAACAGTTTTTAAGGTCACATAAAGATAGTTGACATGGTCAAAGTTAGTAACAGAACATCATCTTAATTCTATAACTACTTTTTGACGGTTCAAGAGGTTTTGTTATAATAATCGGAAGCTTAATAATTTCTCTTAGAAAAAAAAAAAGATAGTTACCATGAATAGAAATTTCCATAGAATTGGTTATCTTCAATTCTAATTAAGAAATTAGTCAATACGGAATACATTGACTTGTGTATATCTTAGTGTTCAAAGTTCAAACAATTCAGCTAACCCGACCAGTTTTTGTTGCGAGTTGGTTAACCAAAACATGAAAGTGTTGTGCACTTTCGTTATTCAAGTGATCAATTAGTGTACATTCTCAATTTCATTGACAATGTCGAAAGATTATACGTATAAAAAAAATACCTTTGTAAGTTGTCTTACGGCACGTATGTGATAGTGTCTCTGCCAGATCCTTTGTAGAACGAATATGGCAGCAAAAAGACCGTACGCGATACCTAGAATCCCGAATATGATCACACAAACTATAGCGAGAATATAACATGAATCCCTATCAATACATGGTTCCATGGGAAAAGGACCAGGACCACAATCAAAACAACAACCACTGCAGCAACCCAATCTTCCATCATCACGCATGAAAACACAATGTAATATCATCCCCAAAAAACCAAGTAACACCAAAAACATAATGAGTCCTGTGGAACAACAACATATATAACAAATTTTTGAGAAAACCATTTTTAGAATACAATTAGAACATGTCAAATTGGAGGATCTTGCATAGAACAACTGACAAACTTACCTACACAATAGTAGATTGGAATAGGATGCCTTGATAATATACGGTCCCAACTATCATTAAATAAATCCTTAAGGTACCCGTGTTTGTCGACAAGATATGCTAGACCTCCAAGCATTGCAATCACCTATTTGACATTGAAACTTGTAGAATGAAGGAGCCACAATCATCAAGTTTAAACAACGGTTTGAATGAAGTTAGAAAAAGACTTAACTGTTTGTACAGCCAAAAATACAAAGACAACGTCTCTGGCAACAAAAAGTTTGAATTTTGTTTTGAGCCTTGATTCTAACTGAACAACTCGAAGATGGAACTGGGCTTTGCATGTGGTACAATGTGAAAAGTTAAACCCTTCCTGTTCCTGTTATTGTTAAAAGTAAGAATAGTACTTAATTTATGTATAAGCGAATATAATATTATCTGATAGTAGTATAGAAACAATAGTATCAATTAGGGTCACTCGAGTCACCTTGGCAGATCGCCAATGATCGAGGCATGATCGATGCACAAATTGTTGGGTACCTTTGCACATGCATGGTGATATCAGATCCTCATCTACATGAGAGGGGGAATAGGAACTTAATGAAATTGTAATAGATGATAGATAATATATATGAGTATCTTTCAATGCTAGTAAACGACTCATATATATGCAAGGAATTGTTTGTGTTCTTTCCTTAAGAAATGGAAGGTTGTTTGTATTTTTTATATTCAGTCCATTAAAAAGCTAAAAAACTGACACACACAATGACACAACAACAACAACAACAACAATACTTAATACCACAAGAGCGAGGTACGAAGGAGGTAGAATGTAGGTAGATCATATCCCTACCCTTGAGTAACTTAAAAGGACTCCTTTCAGTAACACCCTTAAAAGGACTCCTTTCAGTAACACCCTTAAAAGGACTCCTTTCAGTAACACCTCCATGTGAATGTATGAACAATATGAGGAGTCGTGTAAAAATATGAACAATATGTTATGAGAAAAAAAAGTAATTCGTGTTAATTAATCCTTACCCTCTAAACCGTTGCTTTGAAGGCAAATACGACAAGCAACAGTCGAATCACCTTCAATATCTTTTTCATCTTTCTTTACCCGATCACTTGAACTCACTGCCGCCATTTAACCTAATCAGGATCATATCATAAATAATCAGAAAACCTTAACAATGAATTTAAAACTCTTTTTTTAATTTGTAAATCAACAAAACATCAATATATTACGGGATTGACTATATAATACATGAGAAAGTCAACATTTAAAATATCTCCTGGAATTACTTAATTTATTTCCACGTGTGTAAATGATGTGTGATTTCGGTATTACTCGTATTTGGTTTAATATAATAGTAACTGGATTTTGACCCGTGGCGCTGGTCGTTTTAAATAAGTTATATAAAATTTACATACTTATAATATTTGTGCATATGCGATATTTTGCTGAAATTTATTTATTATTTATTAGTATCGATTAATATTTTGTATATATATTTTGTTGAACGAATGATTTAACTTTATTTAACTAACATAATGTTAAAGTTGAGGTGGTTAAAATTTTAACTATTGATGTTACGTTATATACATTATTCGTGCTTAATGGCGCATAATGACCTTTGTAAAAATGTTTCTCTAACTATTCTTATTAAAAACTCAGGAAATACATCTGTTGTTATTATATATACAATCTCATATATTTAGTTTTCATCTCATAGTAATTCATGGGGTTGTGCATTCATTTTGATTCGCTATTGTATGCAAGTAGCGAAAAAAAAAAATTCAATTATCTTTTTCGCTTAAATTGAGAGAAATAACATGAGTCATTTTTATATATAGAATAACATGAGTCGTTATTGAACGTGAATAGTAAAAAAAGCACTTCGAGTTACTCAACCTTATTAAATGTATAAAGTTATTAAAAACATAGAGACTGCAAATTTACTTAAGTCTATATATATATTTTTAAATTTAAAACTAAAGTTTTATTAATTAACCCTTATTTTTTTTTTCTTTTTTTTTTCTTTTATAAAATCGATATATGCATTTTTGTACATATATACTTGGGTGAAAGAAATTTATCGGTTTAACTAAATTAAAGCCGATTTTGACTTTTGCTCGCCAATCAAATTGCTCATTTTTAAATTGACCACTCCCATTGGTCAATAAAAGAATGGGTTTGAAATTGTTAAATTTATAAACTTATAAAAAAATTATAAAACAAAACATTTTACATTTAATAGGGTTAAATTAATGATTTTTTTTTTCTAGTTTTGTATTTAATTGTAGATTATAATTTAATTACACTTAAGTTATGTTTGACAAAAGTGATACATGGAGATGTAGCGGGAGATTATAGAAGGAAATGTTTTTATAAGTTACATGAAGTAATACTCCCTCCGTCCCAATTTACTTGTCCAGTTTTGATTTTTTGAGTCTTTCTTTGTCAACTTTGACAGTGAATATTCTTATTTGTGTTATATAATACTTGATGAAAATTATACAAATTAAAAATATACTTAAAACTCAATCTATTCATATATTTTGCATCAAATATTAAATAACACAAACAAATATATTTAAGGTCAAAGTTAAGAAAGAAATACTTTGAAAATCAAAAGTGGACAAATAAATTGGGACGGAGGTGTATTATATTTGGAGAAATTATGAAAAATTATTTTTTAATAATCTTTGATAAGTTTTGTATATTAAACAAATTAAGCTTATATTTTAAGTAGTCTATTTTTAAATACCATCTTGTCAAACAAAAACCCATGGATGTATTACACAATAAAAATATCTATTCTTTCTCGAAAGTACCTACTCGGCTTCATAGAAACATTATCACATCAGGTTTAAGAAACAAGATCCAACAATGTGTTGAAAAGAGTGTGACAAACAACTTTACAGGCTATAAAAGGTTTAGCGTCTTTAGACGCTCCAAGTGCTTTGGATCCAGTTTTGCAGGGGTGTAACAGCCGTGAAGATCCTCAACTATATACTCCTGCTAAGTAAAAAGGTATACTATTAAGAACAATGTCAAAAACTATCAACTAAAACATTTGCAAAAGGTGTGTTTTACAAGTTCACTCTATGCACAAATGGGTGCTAATTTATTGACAATGTTGAAAGATACATTATGGATACGAATATGAGTAATACCTTTGTAAGTTCTTTCTTGGCAAGGATATTATTATGTTCCCACGTCAACAGGATCAAATGAATGATAAAAAGGGTGGCCACTTTAAGAACAAACATGATGCTAAGAATTCCAGATATGGCAAAACATAGAAGACACTTAAACAAAATGTTATCCATATTATAACCAGAACTCTTTATATAATCGTAGGGTTCAACACGGAATTCCGACGTCTCATCTCTCATGAACAAACATTGTATTACGATTAACCCAAGTAACACAAAGAATGTAAAGAACGCAAAAACTCCTGTCAAACAACAAAAAAATTACAAAATATTAACAAAAGATAATAATAGCAACACCTCACAAACATTAGAGAAAATAACATAAAATAGCAATGTGTTTTTCAATAGGGAAATTTGATGAAAGTAAGTATACACTCACTTATATGAATGCTATAATTGCATGTTTTGAATCATGCTATAAAGTTTTAAATATCAGAACTATCATTCCATTATGTGCAATTGTCATCAGGGTTGTTCAAAAAACTCGAGAAATTGACAAATCGAGTTGAACTGTTTAATCCGAAACCGGAAAACCTACAACCAAAGAAACCGAAACCAAGAAAAGACAAAACAAAAAAAAACCTGCTTATCACGGTTTGGTTTCGATCTTTATTTTTAGATATCTATGGTTAACCGAACCGAACCATGTATAAGATACATAAAAGTTTTTAACAAAATATTCAAATAATTGTACAAGTTTTGATTATATTATTCAACTACTTTTATTGTATAACTACTTTTTTCTCATAAGGTAAATATTTACTAAATACTAATGATATCCAAGCCTAAGTAAGTTGTCTCAACTATTCTCTTAGGTGGGGTTTAACTCTTCGCAACTCACATGAACCTGCTTATAAAAGAAGAATGTTTGTCAAAAGTAAATGCACATCTTCTCAATTAATACTCATCTGTACAATCTACTGGAGATTAGCACTTTCCTCTTAATTAATTATTGAGATTTTTATAAATACATTTTAAGCATTAGAGCATCCACTATGGTGATTTATGAATAGGTTTAAACTTTTTTGAAAAGGTTTATAAATCTGATACGACCCGGTTAGGGGTTGTATCGGGATAAGGCACCACTTCAAGCGTGTGCTGGCTCCGTCAGAAAATAGAAGAGAAGAACTAGAGATTTGTTTATTAACTTTTGATTGATTCATTTATAATAATGATTCGGTATATATAACCGAATAACCCTAGCTTGTAAAACAAGCCAAACATAAAGATATATCTAAACATGACACTTTCCTAATACGACACAAAGACATATATCCTAAATAAATATAAAATGACATAAAGCCCGGGGTGTATCAAAATCTGTGAACCATAATGAGCAAGCATTTCAATCCTAGGTAGAATGAAAAGGTCTAAGATCTTGAAGAGGTTTAAACTACTATTTTTTAATTCTTTTTTATTTTTATTTTTTAGGGCAATTTCATTCATATCCTTGCAAAATTCAAAAATTTCATATACATCATTTGAATGCATTAAATGCATTGTACTTTATGCATTAAAAACTAGTAAAAAGGATATATATGAAATTTTTGGAATTTTCAAGGATATACATGAAATTTTCCCTGATTTTTTTAAATGTTGATTGTGTTTTATGATATGAAAAGCTTTTTCAATAGGTTTATCCATATTAGCAATAGGTTTATAATATGAGAAGGTTTGTCAATTGATGACGTATTAAATTGTATAAACTTTTTTAAAAGTTCATTATAGTGGATGCCCTTATAAGTAAGAAAAAAAAACATTATTTACAACTATTTAAAGCACAGATACGTTTATTCAACACATATTTTAATATTCTTCTTGAATCATCCGTTCACTAAAAATACAAATATTTTACCACATTGTACAATTTAATTAAGCTACTAATCATCTATTGTTAAAATCCAATAACTCAAGCACTTAAAACAGCATAATAAAATATAACCTACGCAACTTAAAGGACTAATATGGATAAAGTTACTCAAATATACCATTATCACCATCTATAAAGTTATTGTAGCGAAAAACATAAAACTAAAAGACATTCATTGCTACAAATTTTATTACAGAGTACCCGTCGCCACATCGTGCGAGTATACTGCTAGTTATTTATTTAAGAACGGTTACTCTCTAAGTTAAGCTTTGTCCCTTGCTTTAAACAATCACTTTGGTATCAGTTTAAGTTACAAATTAAAAAGAGAGAAACAAATGATTGGTTGGAGTAATGGACTATAAGGAATGGGTAATATCTATACTACCTATAATGGAAAAATGGTCAAAAGTGAAATGTTTCAAATGAGAGAGAAAATGAAATGTAATTAATACTCTTATTAAAACACCCTAATACTTAAAAGCACAATTATTTATTCACATTATACAACCAAATTAAAGCATATCTACCAATTAAATACAACCAATTCAAACACAAATCGGGTTGACCCGGGACGCTTCAAACCCGACGGGTTGACTCGGTTTAATTTGACCCGTTTTCGACTCAACCTAGCAAGTTGACCCGGTTTAAATCGACCCATTTTTTGACCGGAACGGTTTAACTGGTTGAACCACCCGGATTTCAAAACATTATCCATTACTTAAAAGTACAATGATTTATTTACATTGTACAACCAATTAAAAACATATCTACCAAATTAAATACAACCAATTAAAACACAAACCGGATTAACCTGGGACGCTTCAAACCCGTTTTTCGACCGAAACGGTTCAACCAGTTAAACCACCCGGGTCGAACCGGGTTTCAAAACATTATGTTTAATTCCCAAATCTTCAAACTTTTATTATTTTTCGCTTATAACCTATAAACTTTTTTTTTATCAATAAACTATCTGTCGCTATAAAATCTCGTTGCTATGCACGGGTACTCGTCTAGTAATGAATAATGATGTTTGATTTCCTATAACACAATCTCTCATTACTTAAAAGTGGGTAATGGGCCATTACCCACTAAATTGAGGGTTATAACTTTCGTTACCCACTAAATTTTACTCGCCAGGATATTTTTTCCCACCACGTTCATAACTTCTTATATTCAGGGGCGGAGTCAGAAAATTTTGCTCAAGGGGTCACGTTTTAACAATGCTTAGAAACTACACTCTAAATTGGTTCTTAGGGTGGCAAATTACAAAAAAATCTAAATATTTTAGAAAATTAACATTACACTTTTTCTTTTCGCTAGGGAGGCACGTGACCCCTGTGACCTCCCTTTGTCTCCGCCCATGCTTATATTATACCTTCCATTTTTTTTCCACTTTTCTTCTCAGATACATCAAAACAGTTATTAGCATGCAGCAGCCAAAATTCTTTTCATTGTTTCTTTATCTCTATCTCACACATTAACACAACAGATGGCATTAGGTAAAGTGACGTGAGAATGGAACCACTCCACATAACTCCATTCAAGATTATTCAATGGAAATTGCATCTCTAATGTTTCTTGTTTTTGTAACTTTTGTGTAGCATCTAATAAAATCCAATAAGGTCATCAAAGTTTTGTACAGTCATATATTTGCACGTTTAATATATCTTCCTTGCAATTTTATAATTTTCTAACAGCATGTGATTATTCTTTAGCAATTATGATAATTTCTAGTTAAAATTCATTATAATATCTGAAGTGGGTTTGAATTTCTTGTTTAGTTTTTATCCTTTGAGTTTTTCAACAACAAATGCCACCTACGATGATTCTAATGATTACCCGCTATTAACCAAGCAACGTTAATGCAATGATAATAGTCATTAATATTCCTTTGCATTCTCTTTGCCTTTTCCGTTAAGTAATTAAACTAAAGTCTTTATCAACCTATTCACCATAACTTTGTTGTAACTTCTAATTCTAAATATTGTTTCATTAACATGGTAAGGAACAATAACATAAAATAGGAATAATCTGCCATGTTGTATTTTTCTAGCTTCTTGCTACTTTGTTATCAAGAAAATTTCTATGAAAATACTTACCTGTTATCAAGAAAATTTCTATGAAAATACTTACCTATACCATAGTAGATTGGAATAGGATGCCTAGACAATATCTGGTCACAATGATTGTTAATTAGCAAATCCTTTAGGTACCCATGTGTGTCGAGAAGATATGCTAAACCTCCAAGCATTCCAATAACCTAAATAAACAATGAAACTTGTAGAATGAAGAGACAAATATCATTAAGTTAAAAATATGGTTAAGTGAAGTTAGAAGAAGACTCAACTGGTTGTAGAATTAACAACGAAAGAAAAACATCTCTGGCAACAAATAGTCCAACTCTTGTTTTGCGCCATATTTTCCATTTTAAATCAACTCGAAGATGAAATTGGGCTTTGCAAGTTGTGCAATGTGAAAAGTCGAAACCTTTCTGTTGTAGATAAATGTGTAGATGAAAATCAATTAAACTTAATTAGGTAAGGAACGATATTAAGAATTAGGAATGATTGACTCACCTTGATGGATCGCCAACGATCGAGGCATGATCGATGCACAAACTGTTGGGTGCCTTTGCACAGGCATGGTGATATCAGACCCTCAACTACAGAAAAGACAGACATGACAGAAAACATAGATATATACAATAGTTAACAGAAACAAAATTAACTTAGAGTAAGCCTTGATCAAAATGGCTGCTACCAATATTTCTTACTAATGCGCAACAAGAAACACAATGAACTAACGGTCTTTTCAATTATGTCAATCGAAGGAGCAAGGAAACGAGAAAAAAAAATTAGTACATGATTTTGACCCTGTGTTTAGGTTTGTTCGTTTTCATACTTTTTAGTATAACTCTTTGATTAAAAGTGTGTAACATAAATACAACATCCAAACACTAACATAGCGTTTGGTATGTTGTAATAAAAGTGGGAATGGAAAAGGTTATTACGGTAGAATGAAAAAATCTTGTTTGTTTACACATTTACAATGTAAGGATTCATTGCAAGGAATAACTCATTACACCATTTTCATTCCTTAAGGTCCCCTCCTTTTTTTTCATTACATCAATGAAAATTACATAAAAGCCCATTATTAACTAACTACATTAAATAAACTTCCTATCATCAATGGCCATTTTTTTTTTCAATTCAATTACGTCCTATCTTACCAACCAAACATGACTAATAACGGTAATAAATAATTACATTGCGTCATTCATTCTATTAAATCGTTTATTCCATTCATTTGATATTTTATTCCTTCCGACCAAACGAACCCTAACAAACAAGCATAAACTAACATAAATTTTTTTTCGCCGTCTTGTTTAATTAGATAAGCATAAAATCAGATATGCTGTTAATTTTAAAGAACTGATCAAGACAAACAAAATAGAATGTATTGAAAAATTAGAGTATTCGTCACGGACCTGCCTCTCCATTATTATACTGATAGCAAATACGACAAGTAGCTATAGAACCACCTTCAAAATCTTTTTCATCTTTTTTCTCACTTGAACTCAGCTCCATATGTTCAAGCTACTAATATCAAATAATAACGTTTTGTAAACAATCGTAAGATAAAAACCAGCAGCTAAATTAAACTAAAGCAGAAAGTATATGTCAAACTAACCTAGCTTGTTTAACACGCCATATATTAATCTAAGGTAGAGATATCTTCGTTATATACGGGTTGCCATATTAGTTTTCTTTTAACGGAAGGTTTTCCATATTAGTATTCAAATAAAAGATTTAATTACTGTTTATATATCAAACTTTCGTTACATTTCCAGTAAACCCTCAGCCTTTTTTTTTCACCCCTTTACTGAGATACTTTTACTATTACAACTAAACCCTTAAGTTTTGCATTAATAGGGCATTTGGATTTGCTTATTTAGCCGGCTTATGGACTTATTTGATTTTTGAAACGCTGATAAGCTCACTTTTTAGAGCTTATTACGCTTATTGGCTTAAGCCAATAAGGTGGAGTTGATAAGGTATACGCTTCAATAAGTGAGCTTATCGGATTTTCCAAAGTCAAATAAGCCCATAAGCCAGCTAAATAAGCCGATCCAAACACCCTTTAAGGCGAGCGCGAAAAAGTCAACTGGTTGACACTAAAGAGTGCGACTGGCGTCTTAATTAAGTGTTGTTATTAACATAGTGTAGGTGAATAATTCGTATTACAGAATATCATATATACTTTTATGGCGGTCGTAAATAATTCATATTCCCTCGCAGGCAATTTTCATCATTGTTGTATGAAGTGTGGGTGACTAGAAATCAATCGTGACCGATCTCAAGTTGTTGGTGTACTTTAATACTACTTTATTTATTGACCTTAAGGTAAAACAAAAGCCTTTGGCAAAAGTATACAGTTTGGATAAGAATCTTAAAGATGGTTTTTCATTTACACCCAAAGAGCTGAATGGTCACAAACAGTGGCGGAACCACGAAAAAAGGATGTGGAGGGCAATTTTTTATTTTTATTTTTTGACACTAGCAACAAATTGCGAAAGAAAAATCTAGAATCGCAACGATAAATCGACTATTTTTACTTAGAGATGAAGGATTTGTAAGGCATTAGAGTGTTGAATGTTGGATTTTAGTATATGGGTGAGGGGCAATTTGAGTTTTGGGAAGGAGACTTTTGAAAAAAGTCAAAATTATATATAAAAAAAATACATTAGAATTTTGTGACAACTGGCAAATTAGGGAGCTATTTAAAAACTCGCATTACTTTAAATTTAATGATTTTTAGAATATTTGAAAGTTTATTCGCGTTGAATTTGTAAACATTGAACTGTGGTTTTGAATTTCGTGGTTTATAAGGAATTTGAATTTGAATTATTGATTTGATATAGAATATATGTGGCGATTTATTTTGAGATCTTTATTGGGCACTAAGTTGACTCCGGCACTAGGATAACCTAACAAATTTTAAATGTTTTGAAATTACGGTTCGGCTATATATATTTATTTTGAACGTATCGTGAAAGTTTAAAATAATGGGAACGAGCTTGGTTCGAAAGAGTCAGAATATTTTAAAAGTTACGGGTTTTGGTCCGTGTGTTTTACACCTAGCCACGTTATCCCATACTAATAATAATATTATTATTATTATTTCATTTTTTTAGAGTATGCTACAAAATCGTCCTTGTGGTTTTCCTGGCCCACAAAAACACAACACACCAACACCATTACTCTCTCTCTCAAAATTTTCATCCTCTCCCTCTCACTAATACCCTAGCCGCCGCCCCTATTATCCAGCCACCACAGTCACACCGACGCTCCACCATCAACACCACCACCACCAATCGACTCCCCTTTTCTTCCTCTACACGATTCACTTAAACACGCGCCCTAAATCTCACTTTTTCACCTCGTTTAATCACAAAAACCGCCACCATCTTTCTTATTTTTGAAGTTTATCTCGTTTTGGTCTTAGAAATCGAAGGTGAGACGAGTTTTAACTCGTATTTTGGTGAAAAAACATGACCAAGGGTCACGAATTTATTGTTTCTTTCGGGTTTATGGTTAAAAACATAAGAACTCAAGTGGGTTTTTGATAAAATGGATTAAATGTGAGGTTTGGTATCCTTGGGTGTCGACTTACATTCGTTTGGTGCTAGGATTTGATAGCTTGGATGTGTTTGGTTTCGTTTTGTGGCTCAATGGAGCTTAGCCGAGACCTTGTGGTCTCGGTATTGTGGATTATGGCTCGTTTGGGAGCTCAACGTGACCCCCTTGGTCCGTTGGTTTGATTTTTGACTTGATTGGGAATCTATTTGATGCTTGTTGTGATTGTTTGTTGCTGTCGCGACCCACGGGAACCTGTTGGCAGATTTGCGTAGGCTCGAGTGAGCATAAGCCGAGACCAAATAGATCTTAGGTTCGAGTCCTTGTGACTCATGGTCTTGCCGAGACCCAAATGGGTCTCCCGGCTCGGGTTTTGGCTTGGTAAACCAACCCGGATTACATGTAATGTGGTGATTTTCTTGTTGTGTTCACATTGTTATTATTTTTGTTGTTGTGATATTTGGTTTTTGGCCGATGCATTTGGTTGGGTCGTGGTGAGTGCTTATTCACTCACTATTATTTGACCAAAAACCGAACTAATGAGACCAAAAACGAGCGAATTATGCCAAATTTGTAGTGTTTTTGTGTTTGTGATATGTAGGTACGGATATTTTACAAAATGATGAAAAATCACGAGAAAACAATGAAACCGAGCACGAGAGTGGAAGACGGTTAATTAAGTCAAAGCTGTGATCTTAAAAGCCAACATTGGACCCTGAAGAATCTTACTTTGTCAAGATCAGTCCTTTGAGACACTTTGGAAGAAATTCAAAATCAGCCCTTGAACTTTCATAGTATTACACATTTGGTCCTTGTTTGATTTTGGTATTAAAATCTGAAAATTTACAAGTCCAAAATTCTTATTATTAAACCAAAAGCCCAATCTTAAAACCTTTACCCTTAACCCAGCCCAACCACAACCTGGTCAACACCCACATTCCTTGGTCAAAGGACAAAACAAATAAAATAAATTACCCCGTACTTTTTTCCCTCCACCCTTTTCCCCAAATTAACCCAGATTTACTATTCCCCTATTAGCCCTAGTTACTGTTCCGATGAATTAACCACAATTAAGGGCATAATCGTACAATTCCATTACTTCTAGAAGCTCAGTATGGTGTCAGGATACGTCAGGATATCTAAGAAGCACAAAAAGGGACATGTGGCAGGTTACTATCGGTTGAGACGCGTCACAAATTGTGATCAAAGGGCTGAGATTTGATGGGTAATGATTAGATGAAGATCAAGGGTTCTGATTATGCTCAAACAAACACAACCTCACACGGATTGCCAACATGGCAATCCGTGAGCTCACATCCTCACCTTTCCTATAAATAGGGTACGAATTAGCTTGTATTGGTGTGGAGTTTGGAATAGCCAAACTCTGCCAAAATTTCATTAGACTTGTATTTCGTTTTAATTTCAGTTGTAATTCTTACTTTTTAATGAAATTCAGTTTAATTTTCCAATTGATTCTGCTTATTGCTCTTAGTTTATTGTTATAGTTTTAATATCTTTAGTTCAGCAGAATTTTAGTTCTAAAATCATCTTGTTTACTTTTCATTTAAAATTCAGTTTCACAATAGTTCATTAGTCTTATTAAAATTCAGAAGTTCTTAAATAGTTTTGGTTAAATAAGTTTTCAAATAAGCTTTTTAGAGATTCATATAGCTTATCTTAGCTTTACAGCTGTGGTTAGCTTGTTGGGGTAGTATACCTTTATTCAATTCATTTTTTTTTCATAAAAAGTCAAAGATAGTCAACAGTTGAGATTGGTGGTAATTTGTGGTGAATTTGGCAAGTCAAGTGAGTTTGGGATGCACTTAGCCTGTCTAGAGACAGGCTCGCTTAGGGAATCACCTCTGTTTTGAGCTGAGGTGACTTATGATTGTAACTTCCTTTTCATTTTATCTCATTTAAGGCATAGTTGGTGATTTTGTTTTTCTGCTGATTTCTGTTGGTTTTGATTGTTAAATTAGCTTTTAATTGTGTTAATATAGTTTTTTGATTCAGTTTATTGGCAATCTGTAGTTGAAGTTATAGTTTTAGTGTTGCACTGTGTGATTCAGATAGTATTAGTGTAGTTGAGTTTTACTTGGTATTAGTTGATTATCATTGTGCAACTGAAATTAATTCTTATTCTTAGATATCATTTAATAATTGGAATTATGATCAGTGATACATTTCAGATAGGTGTAGTGTATCTGACAGTTAAAAGGGTGTTTGGATTAGTTAAGTGCTAGCTATTTTTGTTGCTCATTTAGTGATCTCTTTAATTAGTTAGTTTACTTTTTTACTTTTTAGACTGTATTTTGCATCATTAAGTAGTTTAATAGCTTATTAATTAGTTACTTGAAATTTTTGGTTTAAAACTTTTTTATATAAATTAGTTAAGTGGAATCTGTAGTAGGCTACTTTCATTTTTAATTTTGATTCAAAATAGTTCCCAATAGGTGATTGCTTATGTTTAATATCTGTGCTTCTATGTTGTTTGTCTAATACCCATTTTTATACCCATTTTCACCCACCAAATTGCCACTGCATTAGTTCAGCATAGTCTCTTTCAATCTTAGTTTTCTGCCTCTATAGTTGTTCAATCTCCTTAATTATTGTTTCTTTTGCTTTATCTTCTAGCTTATCTTAACTTTTTCACACCTTTTAGCTTTTAGATTGTTCATTTGTTTGATTTAAATTTAGCTTATAATACCCTTAGTAGACTGTTTTAGCATATTTTCCCAACAGTTCCAATTTGGTTTTTCTGTCAGATTTGAACCCATAAGACTAGTTGTTTTTATTATTATTTTCTATTCTAGGTAAGATCTAGTTGGTTTACTTTTTCATTCTTTGTTTATGGTTGTAATTCCAAGTTTGTTCCACCCATTTTAACCCATTTCCTTATCTGTGTACACTCTTCAAAGCTGTCCCATCAGCCCATGATCACAAGCTCATAACTGCTTGCCTAGTTTAGTTTATTGTGTGATTTTTGATTTTTTGGATAGCTTATAGTTCAGGCTTTGCATTTCTATCCTTGTTTCTCATTTTGAAGTTTGTTTGGTAGTTGTTTTATTAGCTAGAAAAGTGCCTTTGAACCTGATAGCCCCTACACCTGCTGATACCCTGTTATTGCTACCTATCTGTTCCATTTAGTTTAATTTCCTCAGCCACTAATTAAGATTTCTTAAGTTCCTGTAGGTCTGAGCTTTGGGATTGTAGATATTTGATAGTTTTAGCTTTAGGATTCCTAATTTTGTAGTTCTTTTAGAGCTTATTAGTTAGTTTTTTTATTAAGTTGTACTTTGCCTCTTCCGAACTACTGTGGACTGTTGGCCATTTGCTGTCAATGCTTCCCTCAGTTGGCTCTTGTTGGACTTGGATTATTTCTTGTTTTTGGTTTGCTTTTGATCCTAGGTTGTTTCTGTTGCTCAGTAACCTTTTTAGACATTAGTTTAAAATCTTTCCATGGTCCTTTAGTTTTAACTTACTTTCATATATGTTTTTTTTAGCCTACTGTTGCAATTATGTTCTTATTGTAAAGTTTTACAAAGTTTTAAAAGAAAAAGTCTTCAAAATCTTAGCTACTAATTTAGATTTCAAAAGAAAATTCAAAAAAATTAGAATCAGTTTTTCAAAAAAAAGTGGGTTGTTGGGGTTCGAACCTGGGACCTCTGGCATCTCACAGTCTCAACAATGCACACCAACACCACTGCACCCTTGGGATTTATTTCAAACATCTTACATCATTTAATCTTTTATTCCTTCTAAATTTTTCTTTTCTTATTAGCTAGTTAATTGTTTTAGCTTATTCATTAGCTTATTGCCTAGCTTTTTAGACTTTTCTTATTTTTCTTTTCTTACTTTCTACTCCAAAGACTTTCACAAAAATTTCCAAAATTTTCCAAAAACATTTACTATTTTTCTTAAATTTATTTCTTTTAAATAGATTTTAATTCATAATAAATAAATAAAAAGTCTAAAAAATATTTTTCTTTTTCTTAAAATTCTTTTTATTAGTTTTAGAATTTTAGAAAATATTTCCAAGTTCGTAGGATCATTTTTCGTCATACGTTACGTTTTAATTTTACGGTTGCGTTTCCGTTTTTACGTTTTTCATTTCGGTGCATACTTAGTTTGTAATCTTTGCATATTTCATACTTGTTTGTAAATACGTGAACTATTTGATTGGTATTTTTCACTTTGTCACTTTTCACGACACGTTTTGGCGATTCGACTATTCACGATTCCATTCGCCTTCGCTGGGAAAACGACCCGGGAAATACTTTCACCGGTATTTCTTCGGAATAATTATATACTACGAAACGACTTTATCAAAATGGCGCCGCTGCCGGGGAAGGTCGAAGTGAGTTTTTGAATATCGTTTTGAAAAATCGTGTTTTGTTAAGCCTTCCTCTATCTTGTATATATTTTCTATAAAAATAAATAAAAATTGAAAAATCAAAAACAATTTTCCTAAAGTGTTTTTAAAATACCAAAAAAAATAATAAAATAAAAGTTACAGCCTCGTTCCGATCGAAAGAAAGGGCGTTGTAAACCAAATAAGTCTTACAATATAACGAAAACGTGAAATTAGTTGATTATCGGATTACTTCAATTCAACAACCGATTAAGCGGGAAAATTCGTTTCTCTCGTTTCGTCGCGCGTGGTTTTGAAAGAAACGGTTTCAATTAACGTAACGTTTCACAAAAAGAAAATAAAAGAAAATAAAAGTTTTTGTGATTTGTTTTTCTATAAATATAAAAAAAAAACTAAAAAAATAATCTTCTTATCCTCTAAAAATTTGATTCTTTTTCTCAAACCCTCTTATTTTCAATTCTTATGGATACGTTTTGTAATAATTGTGGAGAACCGTTTTTCGGAGGGTTGTGTGTGTGGTGTACGTGCGATGAATGTGGAGATAATATTCGTGATGGCTTTTGTTTGAATTGTAATTTTCACACGTGTGATCAATATTCGTTCAACAATTCGTCTAATATTCCCGATTTTTATACACCACCACCACCTTCGTTTTATTGCTATAATTGTGGAAACCCGTTCGAAGAAGGAATGCCATGTGGGCGATGTTTTTGTGATGTATGTGGATACACCGATTGTAGGTGCTATGCCCCGAGTGCTGACACGTCTTACGCTTACGATCCGAGCTTTGATTGTTATCCTCAAAATAATTTTTATGAGCCAAATCCATATTTCAATGATGATTCGTTCCAAAGTTCATCGAATTTTGAAAATTGTGGGGGATCGTTTGAAAATTCTTATCATGAACCTAATTCTTGTTACGATTCTCATTGTTTTTACCAACCCCCACAATCTTCTGATTTTACTAATAAAATTTTTGAAATCAAATCCATGATGAATAAGTTGAAAGAAATGGTGACTAATCGTTATACGCATACTCCCGAGCCTAATGAGAAATCGATGGAAAAACCTCTTGTTGAAGAAAGAAAGTTCCAATTTTGTGAGTGTTGTTTGTATGACGATAGTTCCACGATCACGATCAATCTAAATCCTCAAAATGATTCTATCTCTTCTCCCGTAGAACCAGTGGACTCTCTAATAATGGGGGACGAGCCTCTTGACACTATTCTGGCAACGAAATCTGACGAATTCAATACGTCAAGTGTTGAGAACCTCGTTCCAATCCAAAGTGAGTCAGGGGAAAATTCTAACGGTGATTTTTCTTTCCATCCTTCTTTCACACCGGTTGAAGGGAGTGATGCCATTTTAGATGAGATCGAGGCATTTCTTGTTAGTGATGCCATTCCGACAATGGTTGACGATGCTAATTTTGATCCGGAGGAAGATATTCGTGTACTTGAAGAGTTATTGAATGAAGAACCGTTAACTTCTCTTCCTCCGATGAACAATGATGATTATGATGAAGTCGAAAGTTATTCCGATTCTCACAATGAGTATACTACGAGTAATGAAGACTCTTGTGTAGATATCGATGATTATGAAGAAGATGATGACACGGAAATCCGAGATGAAACTCTACGTGAAACGTTGTTGAATATCAATCTTCTTATCTCACGTATTGAGGCATTAAATAATTCACCGAATTCTTCTCCTATCCCCGTTATGGATAGTGATTCTTTACCTGAGCTTGAAATTTTTCGATTTGAAGAGACGAGTAGTGGCAGTCCCACTATTCATGCTGATATCTCTCTTCCGGATTATGAATGCTTTACCTTTGAGATCGACTCTATACCTATTTTCGATAATCCGTTACGTGACCCTCTTTTAGAGGATGTTGATCGATTTCTTGCTGCGGATGACTCGATACCATCGGGTATTGAGAATGACGAGAATGATATTTTTTCTGATTTGCTTTTTTCTCGTCCACCTGCAAAACCACCCGATGAAGATTTTGAATCTGGTTTGAATAAGATTATTTTTAGAATGGTGGACGAGGTTTATGAACTTAAATTTGTTTTTGTTATCCGGGTGTTTCAACCGTTCTTTACTTATCCCATCGTTTCTTCTTTCCACTCCACTGGGAGTGAGGACACCGTTTTTGACCCTGGTATCTTTTGTGCCAAGTGGCCGTTTTCTTTGCTCTCCCCAAGGACGAATTAATTCGGGGATCGAGTCAAGCTCATGTGACTCGGTGAACAAAAACAAGCGCTTCGTGGGTGGCAACCCATGCTTATCATTTCATCTTCTTATATTTCTATTTTCTAACATCTAATGTGAGGAGGGGGTGCCTCTTCTACTCTTGTGTTTCGTGGTTCTTTGTGATGTTTGTTCAGGATTGTCCATGATTTATGATGACTCTCGTGCTCGTTACTTGGAGTCTCATTCATCGGCGCTACTTGGAAATCCTATATCAGTTAAATCTTATCGACTAACTTTTTCTTTGGCATAATTAATAAACGGCCTAGAATTTTGTTAGGATTACCTTAACCCATCAAACATTGAGGACAATGTTTCGTTCTAGTCGGGGAGAGGGTGAATCTTCGATTCGATTTTGACCTTGCATGTTTCACATGTCGTGTACTCTTGCAACTCCGTTTTTCCACCAAAAATAAAAAATTGAAAAAATGAGAAAATTTTCAAAAATTTTGATGAAAAAGCAATGAAAAAGCACAAAAAAAATGAGAAAAAGTTGAAAAAGTTGTACAAAAATATAATAAAGTTTGAATAAGTGTTTTGACACCTTGTTGACTTTCTTGCTGGCGAGAGTAGGAATAAATATTTTGACTTGACCGGGCGTGTTGAGCCCTAGCTTGTTCCCTTAACCAATAATGATCACATAAGCTTGTGCTAGTTTTGTACACTAGGAGCTATAAAATGCGAATTCTTTCTTAAAGAATCTGCAAGTTCCCGTACTTGACTTTATACATGCGCAGCTTAAAAGCTTTCGCTAGTCTTTTACATCAGGAGCTAGAAAACGCGAATTCTTCTTCTAGAATTTGCAAGTTTCCGTAACTGACTTTATATATGCGTGGCTGATTATCGGCTAAGTATTCGCTGGTTTCATTATTTGGAATCTTAAATTGCGAAGAGCGAGAAATGATAGAGTTTATTTAGAAGTTAGATGCTAAACGTGGAGTAGTGGTTCTCTTTAGAGCTCATGAGAGGTACTTGTGGCTTTTTACTCCCATCAGATACGTCACCAATATATAAATAGATGTTCTAGGTTAATTAGTGGTATTTCGGTTTGAATAATATTTGGTTCTTTGTTTTCTTAAGAGAATTTTTGCTCTAGAAGTTGGGTACATATCAAGGAACACCAAAAATAAGAGCGTAAAAGTGAAAAAAAAATCAAAAGTCAAAATGTGATTATCTATGTGGTTTTGGAGCTACCCGTTAAGCTTCCATTGATGTATTGAGAAAAAAGTCAAGAAAGAAAAAAGTATCAAAAGTATGAAAAAAGTGAAAAATGAAAAAAGTGAAAGTTGAAGTATTGTTGAATAAGAGCTATGTATGTATCAATAAGTTGTTGGCGCGTGAGGTGCATGTGATACGTGATTAGTAATCAGTCACATGAGGTGCACGTGATCGTACTCCGCAACTTATATCTTTGATATTGTATGTACCCCTAATTCCTTGAAATGGACCGAATTTTCTATTACAGTGGTTCTTAAGAGAAAATGAATAACTACTTATCGTTTTAACTTAGGTATCACTATCGGACTTAAAAATTATCGAAACGAGAAAATATGAAGCAATTCATTTCTCAACAAAATAAAATATTGAGATACAAAACCTAGGAAATGGGAGTAAGAAGTTTCCACAAGTAACTGTTATGAGTAGTGTTAGCATCTAATTTGTATATAAGCTGTGATCTCGTTTGTACGCTTAGTTTGGAGACTCGTGAAAAATCAAGGATGACGATTTTTATCCGTATGGTCGCTTCTTAAAAGAAGTGTTTCTACTCGTTGACCCTAATAATTATTGCAAGATAATGAAAGTTCAACATACCGTCACAAGTGTGAATTATGGAAAAGTCCAAAAATAGAAAGTGTAAGTTGAATAAAGGAATAAATGAAAATTTTGGAAAACGGAGCGTTTTTCGGGAATAAATGATTTTGTAATCTCTTTTGAACCGCCTTGCTACTTTTCAAAGTTAGTAAAAAGAGTGTTGAAATTATTTATCCTAAAAGCGTGAATTGATCACATTGCGTGAGGACACGGCAATACCTTAGTCGGGGGGATTTTGGTGAGTGCTTATTCACTCACTATTATTTGACCAAAAACCGAACTAATGAGACCAAAAACGAGCGAATTATGCCAAATTTGTAGTATTTTTGTGTTTGTGATATGCAGGTACGGATATTATACAAAATGATGAAAAATCACGAGAAAACAATGAAACCGAGCACGAGAGTGGAAGACGGTTAATTAAGTCAAAGCTGTGATCTTAAAAGCCAACATTGGACCCTGAAGAATCTTACTTTGTCAAGATCAGTCCTTTGAGACACTTTGGAAGAAATTCAAAATCAGCCCTTGAACTTTCATAGTATTACACATTTGGTCCTTGTTTGATTTTGGTATTAAAATCTGAAAATTTACAAGTCCAAAATTCTTATTATTAAACCAAAAGCCCAATCTTAAAACCTTTACCCTTAACCCAGCCCAACCAAAACCTGGTCAACACCCACATTCCTTGGTCAAAGGACAAAACAAATAAAATAAATTACCCCGTACTTTTTTCCCTCCACCCTTTTCCCCAAATTAACCCAGATTTACTATTCCCCTATTAGCCCTAGTTACTGTTCCGATGAATTAACCACAATTAAGGGCATAATCGTACAATTCCATTACTTCTAGAAGCTCAGTATGGTGTCAGGATACGTCAGGATATCTAAGAAGCACAAAAAGGGACATGTGGCAGGTTACTATCGGTTGAGACGCGTCACAAATTGTGATCAAAGGGCTGAGATTTGATGGGTAATGATTAGATGAAGATCAAGGGTTCTGATTATGCTCAAACAAACACAACCTCACACGGATTGCCAACATGGCAATCCGTGAGCTCACATCCTCACCTTTCCTATAAATAGGGTACGAATTAGCTTGTATTGGTGTGGAGTTTGGAATAGCCAAACTCTGCCAAAATTTCATTAGACTTGTATTTCGTTTTAATTTCAGTTGTAATTCTTACTTTTTAATGAAATTCAGTTTAATTTTCCAATTGATTCTGCTTATTGCTCTTAGTTTATTGTTATAGTTTTAATATCTTTAGTTCAGCAGAATTTTAGTTCTAAAATCATCTTGTTTACTTTTCATTTAAAATTCAGTTTCACAATAGTTCATTAGTCTTATTAAAATTCAGAAGTTCTTAAATAGTTTTGGTTAAATAAGTTTTCAAATAAGCTTTTTAGAGATTCATATAGCTTATCTTAGCTTTACAGCTGTGGTTAGCTTGTTGGGGTAGTATACCTTTATTCAATTCATTTTTTTTTCATAAAAAGTCAAAGATAGTCAACAGTTGAGATTGGTGGTAATTTGTGGTGAATTTGGCAAGTCAAGTGAGTTTGGGATGCACTTAGCCTGTCTAGAGACAGGCTCGCTTAGGGAATCACCTCTGTTTTGAGCTGAGGTGACTTATGATTGTAACTTCCTTTTCATTTTATCTCATTTAAGGCATAGTTGGTGATTTTGTTTTTCTGCTGATTTCTGTTGGTTTTGATTGTTAAATTAGCTTTTAATTGTGTTAATATAGTTTTTTGATTCAGTTTATTGGCAATCTGTAGTTGAAGTTATAGTTTTAGTGTTGCACTGTGTGATTCAGATAGTATTAGTGTAGTTGAGTTTTACTTGGTATTAGTTGATTATCATTGTGCAACTGAAATTAATTCTTATTCTTAGATATCATTTAATAATTGGAATTATGATCAGTGATACATTTCAGATAGGTGTAGTGTATCTGACAGTTAAAAGGGTGTTTGGATTAGTTAAGTGCTAGCTATTTTTGTTGCTCATTTAGTGATCTCTTTAATTAGTTAGTTTACTTTTTTACTTTTTAGACTGTATTTTGCATCATTAAGTAGTTTAATAGCTTATTAATTAGTTACTTGAAATTTTTGGTTTAAAACTTTTTTATATAAATTAGTTAAGTGGAATCTGTAGTAGGCTACTTTCATTTTTAATTTTGATTCAAAATAGTTCCCAATAGGTGATTGCTTATGTTTAATATCTGTGCTTCTATGTTGTTTGTCTAATACCCATTTTTATACCCATTTTCACCCACCAAATTGCCACTGCATTAGTTCAGCATAGTCTCTTTCAATCTTAGTTTTCTGCCTCTATAGTTGTTCAATCTCCTTAATTATTGTTTCTTTTGCTTTATCTTCTAGCTTATCTTAACTTTTTCACACCTTTTAGCTTTTAGATTGTTCATTTGTTTGATTTAAATTTAGCTTATAATACCCTTAGTAGACTGTTTTAGCATATTTTCCCAACAGTTCCAATTTGGTTTTTCTGTCAGATTTGAACCCATAAGACTAGTTGTTTTTATTATTATTTTCTATTCTAGGTAAGATCTAGTTGGTTTACTTTTTCATTCTTTGTTTATGGTTGTAATTCCAAGTTTGTTCCACCCATTTTAACCCATTTCCTTATCTGTGTACACTCTTCAAAGCTGTCCCATCAGCCCATGATCACAAGCTCATAACTGCTTGCCTAGTTTAGTTTATTGTGTGATTTTTGATTTTTTGGATAGCTTATAGTTCAGGCTTTGCATTTCTATCCTTGTTTCTCATTTTGAAGTTTGTTTGGTAGTTGTTTTATTAGCTAGAAAAGTGCCTTTGAACCTGATAGCCCCTACACCTGCTGATACCCTGTTATTGCTACCTATCTGTTCCATTTAGTTTAATTTCCTCAGCCACTAATTAAGATTTCTTAAGTTCCTGTAGGTCTGAGCTTTGGGATTGTAGATATTTGATAGTTTTAGCTTTAGGATTCCTAATTTTGTAGTTCTTTTAGAGCTTATTAGTTAGTTTTTTTATTAAGTTGTACTTTGCCTCTTCCGAACTACTGTGGACTGTTGGCCATTTGCTGTCAATGCTTCCCTCAGTTGGCTCTTGTTGGACTTGGATTATTTCTTGTTTTTGGTTTGCTTTTGATCCTAGGTTGTTTCTGTTGCTCAGTAACCTTTTTAGACATTAGTTTAAAATCTTTCCATGGTCCTTTAGTTTTAACTTACTTTCATATATGTTTTTTTTAGCCTACTGTTGCAATTATGTTCTTATTGTAAAGTTTTACAAAGTTTTAAAAGAAAAAGTCTTCAAAATCTTAGCTACTAATTTAGATTTCAAAAGAAAATTCAAAAAAATTAGAATCAGTTTTTCAAAAAAAAGTGGGTTGTTGGGGTTCGAACCTGGGACCTCTGGCATCTCACAGTCTCAACAATGCACACCAACACCACTGCACCCTTGGGATTTATTTCAAACATCTTACATCATTTAATCTTTTATTCCTTCTAAATTTTTCTTTTCTTATTAGCTAGTTAATTGTTTTAGCTTATTCATTAGCTTATTGCCTAGCTTTTTAGACTTTTCTTATTTTTCTTTTCTTACTTTCTACTCCAAAGACTTTCACAAAAATTTCCAAAATTTTCCAAAAACATTTACTATTTTTCTTAAATTTATTTCTTTTAAATAGATTTTAATTCATAATAAATAAATAAAAAGTCTAAAAAATATTTTTCTTTTTCTTAAAATTCTTTTTATTAGTTTTAGAATTTTAGAAAATATTTCCAAGTTCGTAGGATCATTTTTCGTCATACGTTACGTTTTAATTTTACGGTTGCGTTTCCGTTTTTACGTTTTTCATTTCGGTGCATACTTAGTTTGTAATCTTTGCATATTTCATACTTGTTTGTAAATACGTGAACTATTTGATTGGTATTTTTCACTTTGTCACTTTTCACGACACGTTTTGGCGATTCGACTATTCACGATTCCATTCGCCTTCGCTGGGAAAACGACCCGGGAAATACTTTCACCGGTATTTCTTCGGAATAATTATATACTACGAAACGACTTTATCAAAATGGCGCCGCTGCCGGGGAAGGTCGAAGTGAGTTTTTGAATATCGTTTTGAAAAATCGTGTTTTGTTAAGCCTTCCTCTATCTTGTATATATTTTCTATAAAAATAAATAAAAATTGAAAAATCAAAAACAATTTTCCTAAAGTGTTTTTAAAATACCAAAAAAAATAATAAAATAAAAGTTACAGCCTCGTTCCGATCGAAAGAAAGGGCGTTGTAAACCAAATAAGTCTTACAATATAACGAAAACGTGAAATTAGTTGATTATCGGATTACTTCAATTCAACAACCGATTAAGCGGGAAAATTCGTTTCTCTCGTTTCGTCGCGCGTGGTTTTGAAAGAAACGGTTTCAATTAACGTAACGTTTCACAAAAAGAAAATAAAAGAAAATAAAAGTTTTTGTGATTTGTTTTTCTATAAATATAAAAAAAAAACTAAAAAAATAATCTTCTTATCCTCTAAAAATTTGATTCTTTTTCTCAAACCCTCTTATTTTCAATTCTTATGGATACGTTTTGTAATAATTGTGGAGAACCGTTTTTCGGAGGGTTGTGTGTGTGGTGTACGTGCGATGAATGTGGAGATAATATTCGTGATGGCTTTTGTTTGAATTGTAATTTTCACACGTGTGATCAATATTCGTTCAACAATTCGTCTAATATTCCCGATTTTTATACACCACCACCACCTTCGTTTTATTGCTATAATTGTGGAAACCCGTTCGAAGAAGGAATGCCATGTGGGCGATGTTTTTGTGATGTATGTGGATACACCGATTGTAGGTGCTATGCCCCGAGTGCTGACACGTCTTACGCTTACGATCCGAGCTTTGATTGTTATCCTCAAAATAATTTTTATGAGCCAAATCCATATTTCAATGATGATTCGTTCCAAAGTTCATCGAATTTTGAAAATTGTGGGGGATCGTTTGAAAATTCTTATCATGAACCTAATTCTTGTTACGATTCTCATTGTTTTTACCAACCCCCACAATCTTCTGATTTTACTAATAAAATTTTTGAAATCAAATCCATGATGAATAAGTTGAAAGAAATGGTGACTAATCGTTATACGCATACTCCCGAGCCTAATGAGAAATCGATGGAAAAACCTCTTGTTGAAGAAAGAAAGTTCCAATTTTGTGAGTGTTGTTTGTATGACGATAGTTCCACGATCACGATCAATCTAAATCCTCAAAATGATTCTATCTCTTCTCCCGTAGAACCAGTGGACTCTCTAATAATGGGGGACGAGCCTCTTGACACTATTCTGGCAACGAAATCTGACGAATTCAATACGTCAAGTGTTGAGAACCTCGTTCCAATCCAAAGTGAGTCAGGGGAAAATTCTAACGGTGATTTTTCTTTCCATCCTTCTTTCACACCGGTTGAAGGGAGTGATGCCATTTTAGATGAGATCGAGGCATTTCTTGTTAGTGATGCCATTCCGACAATGGTTGACGATGCTAATTTTGATCCGGAGGAAGATATTCGTGTACTTGAAGAGTTATTGAATGAAGAACCGTTAACTTCTCTTCCTCCGATGAACAATGATGATTATGATGAAGTCGAAAGTTATTCCGATTCTCACAATGAGTATACTACGAGTAATGAAGACTCTTGTGTAGATATCGATGATTATGAAGAAGATGATGACACGGAAATCCGAGATGAAACTCTACGTGAAACGTTGTTGAATATCAATCTTCTTATCTCACGTATTGAGGCATTAAATAATTCACCGAATTCTTCTCCTATCCCCGTTATGGATAGTGATTCTTTACCTGAGCTTGAAATTTTTCGATTTGAAGAGACGAGTAGTGGCAGTCCCACTATTCATGCTGATATCTCTCTTCCGGATTATGAATGCTTTACCTTTGAGATCGACTCTATACCTATTTTCGATAATCCGTTACGTGACCCTCTTTTAGAGGATGTTGATCGATTTCTTGCTGCGGATGACTCGATACCATCGGGTATTGAGAATGACGAGAATGATATTTTTTCTGATTTGCTTTTTTCTCGTCCACCTGCAAAACCACCCGATGAAGATTTTGAATCTGGTTTGAATAAGATTATTTTTAGAATGGTGGACGAGGTTTATGAACTTAAATTTGTTTTTGTTATCCGGGTGTTTCAACCGTTCTTTACTTATCCCATCGTTTCTTCTTTCCACTCCACTGGGAGTGAGGACACCGTTTTTGACCCTGGTATCTTTTGTGCCAAGTGGCCGTTTTCTTTGCTCTCCCCAAGGACGAATTAATTCGGGGATCGAGTCAAGCTCATGTGACTCGGTGAACAAAAACAAGCGCTTCGTGGGTGGCAACCCATGCTTATCATTTCATCTTCTTATATTTCTATTTTCTAACATCTAATGTGAGGAGGGGGTGCCTCTTCTACTCTTGTGTTTCGTGGTTCTTTGTGATGTTTGTTCAGGATTGTCCATGATTTATGATGACTCTCGTGCTCGTTACTTGGAGTCTCATTCATCGGCGCTACTTGGAAATCCTATATCAGTTAAATCTTATCGACTAACTTTTTCTTTGGCATAATTAATAAACGGCCTAGAATTTTGTTAGGATTACCTTAACCCATCAAACATTGAGGACAATGTTTCGTTCTAGTCGGGGAGAGGGTGAATCTTCGATTCGATTTTGACCTTGCATGTTTCACATGTCGTGTACTCTTGCAACTCCGTTTTTCCACCAAAAATAAAAAATTGAAAAAATGAGAAAATTTTCAAAAATTTTGATGAAAAAGCAATGAAAAAGCACAAAAAAAATGAGAAAAAGTTGAAAAAGTTGTACAAAAATATAATAAAGTTTGAATAAGTGTTTTGACACCTTGTTGACTTTCTTGCTGGCGAGAGTAGGAATAAATATTTTGACTTGACCGGGCGTGTTGAGCCCTAGCTTGTTCCCTTAACCAATAATGATCACATAAGCTTGTGCTAGTTTTGTACACTAGGAGCTATAAAATGCGAATTCTTTCTTAAAGAATCTGCAAGTTCCCGTACTTGACTTTATACATGCGCAGCTTAAAAGCTTTCGCTAGTCTTTTACATCAGGAGCTAGAAAACGCGAATTCTTCTTCTAGAATTTGCAAGTTTCCGTAACTGACTTTATATATGCGTGGCTGATTATCGGCTAAGTATTCGCTGGTTTCATTATTTGGAATCTTAAATTGCGAAGAGCGAGAAATGATAGAGTTTATTTAGAAGTTAGATGCTAAACGTGGAGTAGTGGTTCTCTTTAGAGCTCATGAGAGGTACTTGTGGCTTTTTACTCCCATCAGATACGTCACCAATATATAAATAGATGTTCTAGGTTAATTAGTGGTATTTCGGTTTGAATAATATTTGGTTCTTTGTTTTCTTAAGAGAATTTTTGCTCTAGAAGTTGGGTACATATCAAGGAACACCAAAAATAAGAGCGTAAAAGTGAAAAAAAAATCAAAAGTCAAAATGTGATTATCTATGTGGTTTTGGAGCTACCCGTTAAGCTTCCATTGATGTATTGAGAAAAAAGTCAAGAAAGAAAAAAGTATCAAAAGTATGAAAAAAGTGAAAAATGAAAAAAGTGAAAGTTGAAGTATTGTTGAATAAGAGCTATGTATGTATCAATAAGTTGTTGGCGCGTGAGGTGCATGTGATACGTGATTAGTAATCAGTCACATGAGGTGCACGTGATCGTACTCCGCAACTTATATCTTTGATATTGTATGTACCCCTAATTCCTTGAAATGGACCGAATTTTCTATTACAGTGGTTCTTAAGAGAAAATGAATAACTACTTATCGTTTTAACTTAGGTATCACTATCGGACTTAAAAATTATCGAAACGAGAAAATATGAAGCAATTCATTTCTCAACAAAATAAAATATTGAGATACAAAACCTAGGAAATGGGAGTAAGAAGTTTCCACAAGTAACTGTTATGAGTAGTGTTAGCATCTAATTTGTATATAAGCTGTGATCTCGTTTGTACGCTTAGTTTGGAGACTCGTGAAAAATCAAGGATGACGATTTTTATCCGTATGGTCGCTTCTTAAAAGAAGTGTTTCTACTCGTTGACCCTAATAATTATTGCAAGATAATGAAAGTTCAACATACCGTCACAAGTGTGAATTATGGAAAAGTCCAAAAATAGAAAGTGTAAGTTGAATAAAGGAATAAATGAAAATTTTGGAAAACGGAGCGTTTTTCGGGAATAAATGATTTTGTAATCTCTTTTGAACCGCCTTGCTACTTTTCAAAGTTAGTAAAAAGAGTGTTGAAATTATTTATCCTAAAAGCGTGAATTGATCACATTGCGTGAGGACACGGCAATACCTTAGTCGGGGGGATTTTGGTGAGTGCTTATTCACTCACTATTATTTGACCAAAAACCGAACTAATGAGACCAAAAACGAGCGAATTATGCCAAATTTGTAGTATTTTTGTGTTTGTGATATGCAGGTACGGATATTATACAAAATGATGAAAAATCACGAGAAAACAATGAAACCGAGCACGAGAGTGGAAGACGGTTAATTAAGTCAAAGCTGTGATCTTAAAAGCCAACATTGGACCCTGAAGAATCTTACTTTGTCAAGATCAGTCCTTTGAGACACTTTGGAAGAAATTCAAAATCAGCCCTTGAACTTTCATAGTATTACACATTTGGTCCTTGTTTGATTTTGGTATTAAAATCTGAAAATTTACAAGTCCAAAATTCTTATTATTAAACCAAAAGCCCAATCTTAAAACCTTTACCCTTAACCCAGCCCAACCAAAACCTGGTCAACACCCACATTCCTTGGTCAAAGGACAAAACAAATAAAATAAATTACCCCGTACTTTTTTCCCTCCACCCTTTTCCCCAAATTAACCCAGATTTACTATTCCCCTATTAGCCCTAGTTACTGTTCCGATGAATTAACCACAATTAAGGGCATAATCGTACAATTCCATTACTTCTAGAAGCTCAGTATGGTGTCAGGATACGTCAGGATATCTAAGAAGCACAAAAAGGGACATGTGGCAGGTTACTATCGGTTGAGACGCGTCACAAATTGTGATCAAAGGGCTGAGATTTGATGGGTAATGATTAGATGAAGATCAAGGGTTCTGATTATGCTCAAACAAACACAACCTCACACGGATTGCCAACATGGCAATCCGTGAGCTCACATCCTCACCTTTCCTATAAATAGGGTACGAATTAGCTTGTATTGGTGTGGAGTTTGGAATAGCCAAACTCTGCCAAAATTTCATTAGACTTGTATTTCGTTTTAATTTCAGTTGTAATTCTTACTTTTTAATGAAATTCAGTTTAATTTTCCAATTGATTCTGCTTATTGCTCTTAGTTTATTGTTATAGTTTTAATATCTTTAGTTCAGCAGAATTTTAGTTCTAAAATCATCTTGTTTACTTTTCATTTAAAATTCAGTTTCACAATAGTTCATTAGTCTTATTAAAATTCAGAAGTTCTTAAATAGTTTTGGTTAAATAAGTTTTCAAATAAGCTTTTTAGAGATTCATATAGCTTATCTTAGCTTTACAGCTGTGGTTAGCTTGTTGGGGTAGTATACCTTTATTCAATTCATTTTTTTTTCATAAAAAGTCAAAGATAGTCAACAGTTGAGATTGGTGGTAATTTGTGGTGAATTTGGCAAGTCAAGTGAGTTTGGGATGCACTTAGCCTGTCTAGAGACAGGCTCGCTTAGGGAATCACCTCTGTTTTGAGCTGAGGTGACTTATGATTGTAACTTCCTTTTCATTTTATCTCATTTAAGGCATAGTTGGTGATTTTGTTTTTCTGCTGATTTCTGTTGGTTTTGATTGTTAAATTAGCTTTTAATTGTGTTAATATAGTTTTTTGATTCAGTTTATTGGCAATCTGTAGTTGAAGTTATAGTTTTAGTGTTGCACTGTGTGATTCAGATAGTATTAGTGTAGTTGAGTTTTACTTGGTATTAGTTGATTATCATTGTGCAACTGAAATTAATTCTTATTCTTAGATATCATTTAATAATTGGAATTATGATCAGTGATACATTTCAGATAGGTGTAGTGTATCTGACAGTTAAAAGGGTGTTTGGATTAGTTAAGTGCTAGCTATTTTTGTTGCTCATTTAGTGATCTCTTTAATTAGTTAGTTTACTTTTTTACTTTTTAGACTGTATTTTGCATCATTAAGTAGTTTAATAGCTTATTAATTAGTTACTTGAAATTTTTGGTTTAAAACTTTTTTATATAAATTAGTTAAGTGGAATCTGTAGTAGGCTACTTTCATTTTTAATTTTGATTCAAAATAGTTCCCAATAGGTGATTGCTTATGTTTAATATCTGTGCTTCTATGTTGTTTGTCTAATACCCATTTTTATACCCATTTTCACCCACCAAATTGCCACTGCATTAGTTCAGCATAGTCTCTTTCAATCTTAGTTTTCTGCCTCTATAGTTGTTCAATCTCCTTAATTATTGTTTCTTTTGCTTTATCTTCTAGCTTATCTTAACTTTTTCACACCTTTTAGCTTTTAGATTGTTCATTTGTTTGATTTAAATTTAGCTTATAATACCCTTAGTAGACTGTTTTAGCATATTTTCCCAACAGTTCCAATTTGGTTTTTCTGTCAGATTTGAACCCATAAGACTAGTTGTTTTTATTATTATTTTCTATTCTAGGTAAGATCTAGTTGGTTTACTTTTTCATTCTTTGTTTATGGTTGTAATTCCAAGTTTGTTCCACCCATTTTAACCCATTTCCTTATCTGTGTACACTCTTCAAAGCTGTCCCATCAGCCCATGATCACAAGCTCATAACTGCTTGCCTAGTTTAGTTTATTGTGTGATTTTTGATTTTTTGGATAGCTTATAGTTCAGGCTTTGCATTTCTATCCTTGTTTCTCATTTTGAAGTTTGTTTGGTAGTTGTTTTATTAGCTAGAAAAGTGCCTTTGAACCTGATAGCCCCTACACCTGCTGATACCCTGTTATTGCTACCTATCTGTTCCATTTAGTTTAATTTCCTCAGCCACTAATTAAGATTTCTTAAGTTCCTGTAGGTCTGAGCTTTGGGATTGTAGATATTTGATAGTTTTAGCTTTAGGATTCCTAATTTTGTAGTTCTTTTAGAGCTTATTAGTTAGTTTTTTTATTAAGTTGTACTTTGCCTCTTCCGAACTACTGTGGACTGTTGGCCATTTGCTGTCAATGCTTCCCTCAGTTGGCTCTTGTTGGACTTGGATTATTTCTTGTTTTTGGTTTGCTTTTGATCTTAGGTTGTTTCTGTTGCTCAGTAACCTTTTTAGACATTAGTTTAAAATCTTTCCATGGTCCTTTAGTTTTAACTTACTTTCATATATGTTTTTTTTAGCCTACTGTTGCAATTATGTTCTTATTGTAAAGTTTTACAAAGTTTTAAAAGAAAAAGTCTTCAAAATCTTAGCTACTAATTTAGATTTCAAAAGAAAATTCAAAAAAATTAGAATCAGTTTTTCAAAAAAAAGTGGGTTGTTGGGGTTCGAACCTGGGACCTCTGGCATCTCACAGTCTCAACAATGCACACCAACACCACTGCACCCTTGGGATTTATTTCAAACATCTTACATCATTTAATCTTTTATTCCTTCTAAATTTTTCTTTTCTTATTAGCTAGTTAATTGTTTTAGCTTATTCATTAGCTTATTGCCTAGCTTTTTAGACTTTTCTTATTTTTCTTTTCTTACTTTCTACTCCAAAGACTTTCACAAAAATTTCCAAAATTTTCCAAAAACATTTACTATTTTTCTTAAATTTATTTCTTTTAAATAGATTTTAATTCATAATAAATAAATAAAAAGTCTAAAAAATATTTTTCTTTTTCTTAAAATTCTTTTTATTAGTTTTAGAATTTTAGAAAATATTTCCAAGTTCGTAGGATCATTTTTCGTCATACGTTACGTTTTAATTTTACGGTTGCGTTTCCGTTTTTACGTTTTTCATTTCGGTGCATACTTAGTTTGTAATCTTTGCATATTTCATACTTGTTTGTAAATACGTGAACTATTTGATTGGTATTTTTCACTTTGTCACTTTTCACGACACGTTTTGGCGATTCGACTATTCACGATTCCATTCGCCTTCGCTGGGAAAACGACCCGGGAAATACTTTCACCGGTATTTCTTCGGAATAATTATATACTACGAAACGACTTTATCAGGTCGAGACCCTTGTGGTCTCGACAATGGATTTATTTTTGATGATTGAGGAGTTGTTGACGAAGGTGATATGGGAACCGGTTATGAGACGGTGAATTAGATTGACGGAGATAGGTTAGTCGGGTGCCGTAGTCGGATCCTATTGTTGTAGCATGTGAAAATGGGAATTGATGACGGAGATGGATTATTTATGATTGTGATTTGATCATATTACTTGGACTTTGGTTGTGTGTGTCGAAGTCACGTTGACTTTCTAGTCAACGGTTGATTTCGGCAAAACGCCGTAACACTTGGACTTGGACAATGAGCCGAGAGTGATGACTCGGACATGTGACCATCTTATATAACTCGATATTAATTAATCAAAATTAATAATAAAACTCGTAATAATATTATTAATAATATAAACGTTTATATAAATATATATATGTGAAAATGTACATATATTTATACAAGTGCGTATATTAAAAATAAAACGATCACGAGTAATATTATAATAATGTGACGATATATATTATACTATAAAAATAGTGTAATAAATGTCGGGAACGTTATTATGATTAAAACAATTATAAATGCCGATATAATTATAACGTTGGATGATTATACGAAATGAAATAATTTTTGAATAATAAAACGGAAACTTACGAGTTATACGGGATCGTGGTCACTTGAGTCCAAGTGGGCCATATCATTATTCATTTTATGACTTTTGTGCTTGTCACGGATATGTGACGTTAATACATCCATTTTTTTTATAACTACGTAACTTATTTGATCGATGGATTAAATAGGAGCTATTTAGTTATATGAAATGAGTATATTAATGGGTATTGTATCCTACGACGCCCATAGATTTTGTACGTGTTCGGGATTTATGAGTTACTAAATATCACGTGAGGATTATCAAATTGACGAATTTGGTAAGTTTGACGATATATTTAGGGAACTTATTAAATTTGGATACTTACCATATAGTATCCTACGTGCCATGTGATTTAGGTTTTTGGTATAATCTTGGAATAATATATTAAGTAAATATGTTGTGGAAGGATATCAAGTCGACGGATTTGATAAAATTCGATGAATTATTTAAATGATATATTGGACTAATATTAGACCCGTAGATTGTTATTATTATTTCTTTTGTTATGATTCTTGGTTTGAGTTGAGTCGACCTCCACCCGCATGGATACCAAACTCCAAACTAATACGAGAATAATATAAGAAATATATTTTTTTGGAAAGTAAAAAGGAATACGTTCGGGATTGGGAATATTTGATTTTGAGGAAATAATTATGAAAAGAGTTTATATTGTTTGGAAGTGCCGAGTCCGTAGTTGCCGTCATTTGAGTTGCTATACTTCTTGATTCTACCGATTTCTTTTTCCTAATTTCTATACTTGAGGTAAGTCATAGCCCCACTTTTACTTTTGAACTCTGTTTTCAATACTTGGGGGTGAGATACGTGCAAATTGCTTTATGTGGACTATTATCGCTTTTGATTTCAAAACTTGCTATGCTTATAGAACTAGGTAGATAGAGAGCGAGGCCTAGTCGAGAACTAGGTAAGCTATGGAGCGAGGCCTAGTCAAGAACTAGGTAAGCTATACAACGAGGCCTAGTCTAGAACTAGGTAAGTTGAACATGTCGTATCCTTACGAATGTTGGGTATGTCGTATCCTTACGCATACAGATTGATTTGATTTGATTTGGCTTTGGACTATAGTGTGCACCTATAGGGTTGGTTATTGAGCTTTGAGGCCTAGTCTAGCTAGCAAGAGTTTTGCTTATATGTCCACTTGATTGAATTATGAATCTAAACCTATGATCTCACCAGCGAAAGCTGACTTTTAGCGCGTTTTCTCAGGTAATTAAGTAATGACCTTGGATGCTTGGATTGGAGGCTTGGCTTGGCAAAATGGTTCATGGATCTATTTTCCTAAACTCTGATATGTATTGTGGACCTACTTTTATTTCTTTTGGGCCTTACTTTGGATAAAGTTTGGGATGAATGTAAACTTTAAAACCCCGTTTGGTTGTGTTTTACTTATGGTTACTTTATCTCGTTCTTTTATGACTTGTGTTGGATATCAATCCCTGTAACACCCCGAAAGTATGTTGAGTCTTCCGCTGTACCAAATTTTGAGGGTGTTACAAATCTCAACTTTTTCGGCTAGCCATGGGGGCACCGACCCCACATACTTACTACATACATCCGTCCCTTGTCACAAATAACAAGAGATATGTAACAACGAGGTCTAGTTACGCCATAACTTTCCGGGTATGAAAAAATTCATATTTTCATGAATTCACTCTAATGAATGTCCATATAAGGGTAAAGGTGGAAAATAATCAAATAAATAAATAAGATTCAAAAATAAAAAATAAAGTAAAAGGTGACCCTCGTAAAAAGAAATAGTAAAAAAAATAATCAAATAAAACTATAACAAAAGGCTAGTGATATCTACACATATATATTTACTTTATACACATAAAATTTATTTGTATGAGCCTAATGGTCCCACACTCCTCCCACTATATTTTATGTGTATGAATTAACTATATATGTGTAGATATCAGTAGCATAAAATAAACATGATAAGAAAAAATCAAAGCAAGAGAGAAAAATTGAACTTGAAGTTTTTTCAAATACAATCAATTATAAGTAAAGAACATGGCCACCAAGCCAAATGTAGAATTAGGATCAAATGAAAAGAAAAAAACTAAAATGAGAATAAATCACAATAACACATTTTAGATGTACCAACAAAAGTAAATGCTTCTCCACTTAAAATTCTTACTCTTATTTGAAATGTGTGACTAAAATTCATTCTCATTTTTTAATTTCGTTTCACCGGATCTCTTCCCACCAAACCTATATAATACATCTTTCTTTTGACTTTATTATTACTTAAAATGGAAATGACTTTTTACCGTAAAAGAAAATAATAACCAACTGAACACACTTGAACAAGTGGTTGTTTTCTGCGTGACAAATTGCTTCAATAATTGGATTTTTTATTTCTACAAGTTAGCAAAGTCGGCTTTGGGTTTTCACTGTTTTGGTTAAGTTTTGTGGTCCGGGCTTTGGTGAATATTGTGATGCAACAAGTTGGATCATGGTTTCGGTCAAGCTAGCTAGCTAGGGGCCGGTTGTTTGTGATTTTGGTTATGCATCATATCTCGTTAATTCGTTGTATCTGGTTCAGATCATGCTGGTGGTTGGTTTTTGTTGATCAGGTTATGCAGCTTGTTGGTATGGTGTATAGCCCCTCCCTCTTGTTTTTCGTGATTGATTTTTTCATCAAAGGTCGTTGTTAGCAAGCTTATGGTTGAAAAGCAATGAACGGTATTTTTCTATCATTTTTACCTTCGTATCATTGTGCCACCACCTGGTAGGATTGTTTGGCCGGAATTTGGCTTGTTTGAGATTTCAGCGTTTGTAGTTGAAAGTGTTTGGTCGATTTTTCACCCATTTACACACTTCATATTGAGTGATTGTCCTTAAGTGGTTAGCATATGCTTATATTGTTTGGTTATTCACGGCTATCATATAGGGTGGTTATATTTTTACGATCATTGGGTCAAATTTATCACTTTTAGTTTCGGTGTTGTAACAAAAACGATTTTATAGTCGAAACCCAATACTTTATGTTATAATTATCTTTTATCTATTATGTTATGTAAATCCCATGCATATCTCATTAACAATAATGAAGATACATGGCTTGGATAGAAAGCTAGATGAAGTGGGCTAAGCCCTTAAAAATATATACTAAACACAATAAGTGGGTCTAACCATACTAAAGTATTCTGCTAATACTATCTTCTATATGTCTTTATCCACTCTTTTTGATAGGTTAGAATGTTTTGATCACAATCCCGACTTATCAAGTTATCAAACAAAAATCAGTGTACATGCATATCACACAGCTAAGATAACTGTTCTTTGTCGAATGGGACCTACTCAGCTTCGTATAAGCATTAGCCTCTTAGGTTTAATGAACAAGATCTAAAGATGATGTTGAAATGAGTGACTAATCCACAACTTCAATTCATTTTTTCAAAATAGCTTTAGCACCTATAAGCGTTCCTCGTGCTCTGGATCTTGTTCTGCAGGGCTGTAAGAACCATGTAGATCCTCCACTACGTACTCCTGCCAAATAAAAATCTATACCATTTAACAAAAAGTGCAAACACTGTGAACCAAAACAATTGTAAGAAGTGTGTTTTACAAGTTCACTCTATGAACAATGGCTGCTAAGTTGTATATATAGAAATTGCTTATTATATAACCTCAAAGTTTGTTACCGTATTACGCAATTAGCAAATAAATTTATGTTGACTCTTATTTCATAGATTCACCAGTGTGACAACTCGATTTGCAACCAACTGATACCTTGAAAGAATGGTTATTAATGTCGAGGATGCAGTTTAGGCTCGTACAACATGTTGTTTCTCGTTATTCATGTGATCAATGAATGAAAATTCTTATTCACAATGTCGAAAGATTATGAATATGAATATGAGTAATACCTTTGTAAGTTCTTTCATGGCAAGGATGTGATTATGACTCTGTCAAATCCCTTGCATAATAATGGTGGATGCAAAAATACTCGACAAAGTCTCAAGAAATTGTGTCCTGAGATTGAGATGCATTGCCGATTAGATATAGAAATCGTGTCCTGAGTTTGAGATCCCTTGCATAAGTTCTTTCATCCCCGTTTGAGATGCATTGCCGATTAGGTCATCCTTCTCTTCAAAGTCTCAAGAAATTGTGTCCTGAGTTTTCTCATTTATCGTCTTTAGATTGTGATTCATGTCAATTTGCCAAACATCAACGTGTTTAATTAAGTCCTAGAGTCAATAAGAGGGTTGTGTTCTGTCACACCCCCAATTTACCTGACTTGCAGCGGAATGGAATACTTGGGGGTGTCTGTCATAGCATCACAGTTACGGTTACATTGAACGACCTAAAGTGTCGTTTGGAAAGTACTTCGTTTGATCATTGAAATAATTCAGAGTTTATAAAATGAGGTCCCCAAAAGGTGTTGCATGTTTATGAAAATAAGTCCTACTAGATCAAACATTTACATAAGTGCAAGAAATAATGGTGAGACGCGTCGACTCCGCGACTCCATAAAGGTCCAAATGCATGTCACATGAGCTACCTTAATAACCTGAAATACATTGCTAAAACGTCAACACGAATGTTGGTGAATTGCATAGGTTTGTAAAATGTAATGTCTGTACGGCCACCACAAGTAAAAGTGCAAGATAAAAATCTCATGAAAATTGTACAATAGACCTTAAGCTCATGACCCCGAAGCTATGACTGATGAAATTATATGCCCCTCCTGAATGTTTTACCAGAACACTCGTAACTGTGTCAAAATGAAATGCATCCGCTTACGGTTGGTAATCTCTACCACGGATGGAGGCGTCACCCTCGATAGATCTATCCACTCACTCTCGCTTACCGGCAAATTAACGGTTCATGATAATAAACAGGAGACTTTAATTGAATGGTAAAGCAACTTAAGCAATGTACATATGTTTTGGTACTTGGGCTCGTACTAAAATGATTGATGCAATGTATTCCCCCGTGGGATTTGAAAACAATAAAAAATGTTGAATTGAAAACGGGATATGAAAACTCACCTTAAGCTGATGATACTGTGAACATGTAATGAGCTGAAAAACAAGGCGCGCATACTAGCCGCAACCTAATGTGAATGATGAACGATCTACTTTAGATCACCAAATGATGTTATGAATGTCCATGCACATGTTCATATACCACTCTACTATTTGAAAAACACTTGTTGTTATCAAAAATATACATTTTTCAAGACTTAGGAAAATATGGCTATTAGCAAAAATAAAACTAGTTGCAATACACACACACACACACACACACACACACACACACACACACACACACACACACACACACATATATATATATATATATATATATATATATATATATATATATATATATCGTACGTATCAATGTCAGTGTTGAAATCCTCGGTTTGAAATCCTTGAAATAACGCCTTGTAGTGATAAAAATATTCTTGTAATCACTAATACTTCGTTAGTTATGAAATTGGGTACTTGATATTATTTCTAGAAATCTAGAGTTACTACGTAGTTTTAGTGTTAATATTTCTAAAAGCTGTCAACCAAAAATGAGTTTTGCCGATATTTAAACGTGAATATCTTTGTCGTTATTAGTCCGTTTTACTTGTTCTTTATATCCACAGTTACGTCTTAGTATGTAGTAATATATTTTGGAAAGCTCGGTTCCTCCGGGTTACGTCTAAAGCCTCTTTTTGTCCGACAAAAAACGTCCAACAGCATGTAATTTTTAGAAAAATACTTTTCGTCTACAAACTTGCAAAAATCATAACTTCTTCGTTATAAACTCTTTTTAATCCGTTCTTTCGCCTACGGATTCGTTTTTGAAAGTATTTTCTAAATTTTTTTCCAAAGTTTCCTTTGTATTTACTGATTTTCCAGAATTTAACAAAATGGGGCAGTAGGTATATTTACTTGTTACAAAACCATTTCCAAGGTTCAAAACTAGTTTCTACATCAACCAAAACTCTTGCAAACTCTACAAATCTATACTAATCCTACCATACACCTTCTCAGGGTGACATAGGTTCCTAATGACTAGTAATCAAGTTAATTTAACAAGGGAGCACCTAAATCACAATCTAGGGTTTGTATGTTCAAAAAGTATACAAAAATAAAGTGGTATAACTAGTTTGTGCATGAAATTAAGCATGAATACCATAAGATACATATGTTAATTAGATGAAAACATGAAAATAATTTTGAATACTCACTTTGAAATAATAGGTGATGAGATGATGAGAAACCTTGGATTACTTGTGTTTTTGTGTTATGATTCTTGATTAGGATGATGAAATGAACAACTTTGATGCTTTGTACTTTGAAAAATAATGGATTTTGGTTCATGGATGAAGTTGGGTCATGGTTATGGAGATGAGGAAGAGAAAGATGAAAACTTTTGGATCTTGAAAAGTTATATTATGATTCTAGGAAACTAGTTATGTTTATGTTTTGAGGTTTTTAGATATTTAGGCAAGGTTATAATGTATTATACTAGTACATGGTTAAATTTAGTCAAGTGAGCTAGGGAAGGTTGTGTGTGGTCGGTTTTCAAAGGAGCAAGAGAAAGAAAAATCGGTTTTGATCACTTAGACAATGTAGGGTATTATTAATTGTAGTTTTTGTGTAAGTATTAGTTATAATCGGGTACCATGTTTGCTAGAAATAAATATTAATGAAGTTAACCGGGACTTAATAAAGTCATAAAAATGTTAAAAATATGTTGGGTACAAGTACTGAGTGTTCGGGTGATTATTGTTTAGTTTTCACGAAAACCGTCGTAATATTCATAAGCTCACGTTATAAATAAAATAAATTTCCAAAATACTGGGTAAATGAATATTATAACTTTTATGATAATAAAATGGATATAAAAATATGTCGAGACCATTGTGGGAATATTTAGATATATTCGTCTTGTATAAACCGGGTGTTAATGTTTATTTATAAATAATTATAAGGAAAACATTAAATGTATCAAATATATAAATTTGAAAATCCTAAGAGTGGTATAACATGTAAATGACCTACTGATGATATGCAGACTGTCTCTAGTCCGTATGCAGTGTCCTTACTGATAATGAAATGAATTCGCACCTAAACCCATACGGTTACGCGAATTTTAATACCCGTAAACTAAATTTACGATGAAATGAATAGTCTTCAGTGAATAGTAAAATTTCTGAATGCTTCTCGGAATGTCAAACTGACACCGAAAATGATGAATAGTAAACTGATGAATAGTGTTTTGATGAATAGTGTTTTTCCAAAGTTCGGGAAATGACCTGAAATGACCTGAAATGGTGAGTTGTGACATGTCCCCATTTGAGTTGATTCATTCTGATGTTTGGGGTTCGCATCCAGTTACATCTAAAAGTGGATTTAAGTATTTTGTGACATTTGTTGATGATTATTCTCGTGTTACTTGGCTTTATTTAACGAAAAATCGATCAGAAGTATGTACACATTTTTGTTCTTTTATTTGTGAAATAAAAACGAAGTTTGATGTCTCTGTTCAAACATTACGCAGTGATAATGCCAAAGAATATCTTTCTGAGGCATTTCGGTCATATATGCTTGAGCATAGCATTTTACATGAGTCCTCTTGTGTTGATACGCGTGCTCAAAATGGGGTTGCAGAAAGAAAGAATCGCCATGTTCTTGAAGTTGCCAGGGAACTTCTATTTCAAATGGCGGTTCCCAAACCATTTTGGGCCAATGCTGTCTCCACTGCATGCTTTCTAATTAATTGTATGCCTTCTGTAGTATTGAATGGTGATATTCCCTATTCCATTCTTTTCCTTGCTAATCTGTGTTTCCTATTGAACCTAAGAATTTTGGGAGTACATGTTTTGTTCGGGACACTCGACCTCATCTCACAAAGTTAGACCCAAAGTCTCTCATATGTGTCTTTCTTGGATACTCTCTTTTTCAAAAGGGTTATAACTGTTTCTCACCTACACTTAATTGTTATGTTGTCTCTTGGGATGTTACCTTTCACAAAGACTTACCTTTTTATCCCGTGTCCATCTCTCGTAACGAGGGGGAAGTGGTGATATATTAGTTTATCACACGTCAATTCCTTCATCTCCTCATATACCCACCAACACAGAGTAAACCTCGCCAACTTCTCCTATACCCACAAATACAAACCAACCTTTGACAGCCCTTCAATTTACACATGTCTATCATCGACGAGGTCGCCCTACATCAGAAACCCAGGACCGGATCCAAGCATGTGCAAGGTGCTCGACAGCACAGGGCCTCCGATTTTGCAGGGGCCCCACGATTATAGACATAATGGTTGATTTAATTCGACTTCAGGCATAAAATTGATAGGTATGTGTTCGGGAATGAAAAACTACTTAATTTTAGAGAAAAAAAAATAAGGTAATAATCGGATTTGAATGAAGTGAGGTATACAGAGTGTTGTTTGCAGTGGTATATGTCTTTAAATTAACTGGGTAGAGAAGATGACTAGTTTGAGTAATCTACATGTTTGCCCCCTAGAGTTAACAACTTTTACATACATGTCTTACATTTTTAGCTTTAGTTTCAAAAAGGTGAAAAGGTTTACAAAATCATCACTCTTAACCCTAAAGAAGTAAACATTACAATGAATGGTCAAAGCCATTCGAAACGCATTAACATATATGAATGTAAGTATGTTACTACGTATTATCTAAGAGGTTACAAAGGAATTTAACAATATTAGTCTCATACATATGACGACAACCATTGTTTTTATGTTTATAACTATTGTGGATTTTTTTATATTGCGCAATATTTACAAATTCCTTTATTAATTTAAATTGTTTTCGAACGTTTTAAAAAATAAAGTTATTTTCGAGTTCAAGGGCCCATGTTGTAATTGCGGCACAGGGCCTCTAAAATTCATGAGATGGCCCTGCCTAAACCACCTTTTGTAGTAATTTTAAAACCTTTTGTATATTTACAAATTCCTTTATTAATTACCTGTTCAGAAAATGGCGATTGGTTGTAAATGGGTGTTCACTGTTAAAATGAATCCTGATGGTTCCGTTGCACGATTGAAAGTGCGTTTGGTAGCTAAGGGTTATGCTCAGACATATGGTATTGATTATTCGGAGACTTTTTCACCGGTTGCTAAGTTGCCATCCGTTCAATTGTTTATTTCTTTGGCAGCTACTTACAATTGGGCATTGCATCAGCTTGATGTTATAAATACCTTTTTGCATGGTGATTTACGGGAGGAAGTTTATATGGAGCAACCTCCGGGGTTTGTTTCTCAGGGGGAATCAGCACGAAGAGTGTGCAAACTTAAGAAAGCTTTGTATGGGTTGAAACAATCTACACGTGCTTGGTTCGGAAAATTCACCAGTGCAGTGATTAAGTTTGGGTTACGAAGGAGTGCCTATGATCATTCTGTGTTCTTTCAATCATCCAATGTTGGTTGCATTTTACTTGTAGTTTATGTGGATGATATAGTGATTACAGGCAGTGATAAACCTGGAATTGAGAGATTGAAATCATTTATTGGAACTTGTTTTCAAACAAAGCATCTAGGACGCTGTTGAAGTATTTCTTGGGAATTGAAGTCTCTTATAATCGTAAGGGAATTTATCTCTCTTAAAGGAAATATTGTCTAGACTTATTAGATGATGCTGGTCAAACTGAGGCAAAGGCATGTGACGAGCCTATGATACCGAAAATGAAGTTAAGGGTTGAGGATGGAAAACCTTTAAAGAGACCTGACAAGTATAGACAGGTTGTTGGGAAGCTAAACTATCTCACTATAACTCGTCCTGATATTGCTTTTCCAGTGAGTGTTGTAATCAAAAATACGTTGGAGAGAGTTCGCACGAAGAGAATCACTTGACATTTCGTCAATTAAACTTTTCTTGATAATTTTGGATAAAATTAATCAAGCCGTCAATTCGACAATGGAAAATGTGGAAGGTATATATATATATATATATATATATATATATATATATATATATATATATATATATATATATATATATATATATATATATATATATATATATATATATATGTAAATAATATGGGTTTATAAGACGAGAAAAAGAGAAGGAGACAGATGCAAAAGATGACGGGAGTTTGTTTCATCAATAGGTTCTTCAACTCATTTCTCTACATCAACATGAGTATGTTTGAACTTTAAAGTTCAAGAAGGCCAAAAGAGGGGAAAAGAAAAGGTTCGTAAACGAACAATTTCTAGTTCTAGAAAATCAGTTACTGAGTTTTCTAGGTTATAAGAGCATATAGTATGTATAATAATAATATGTATATATATATATATATATATATATATATATATATATATATATATATATATATATATATATATATATATATATATATATATATATTGTAATTATAAACTAGATACTAAACTAAGCATGCAATCTTGACATAGAAACTTAAAAGAGACGTGTAACTTTTTGTCTTCAACAAGCAAATCTTCAAAGTCTTCAAGGGATTTCATGACCATGTGAAAGCGGATAGAAAACCAAGCTTGCCAAGGTATGACGAATTCATCTTGTTGGTCCCCATTGTCTCATTTGACCAAAGTTGTTTGGTCCAAAGACGTTATGCATTTGACTTAGGTGCATGTATGGTGGAATCATTACCCAAGGATTGAAGTTCCACATTTGATGATTATTGTGAAAGTTTCGTCTATTTTGGTTTACTCTAGGTTGAGGAGTTTTAGACCTAGGATGAAGACTATTTGGTTTTCTAGGTGGTGGAGTTTTAGATCTTATTTTTAGCTTAGGGGGTTCTACTTCGGGTTTTAAGGATGATTTATGAAAGCTTTTAATTTCTTCATCACTTGCAATAGGTACTAATCTATCTTTCAAAAGTATATACTTTGGTTTTAATTCTAAAGGTTTTAATTCACTAGTTTCACTTTCAGACTTTACATTTTTAGATTTACTAGTTGATGCTTCGGTTGAGCGTATCCTAAACCGGTTTTATCTTTGGCAATTCTTTGAGAGCCGATTATTTTACTAATTGATTGACTACTATTTTCAAAATTTTCAAATCTAATAATTTCTTCCTTAAGTTGTTTATTCTCATTTTTAACAACTAGACATTTTTTACATTCTATAATACTTTCTTTTTCTTTTTCTAGCTTTTGTAGTTTTATTTTTAACTCAAGTATTTCATCCTTTAATTTATTATTGGTGTGTTTTAGTAGTTTATTTTTAGCTATCACTTTTTGTCCTAGTTTGCATAATCTACTATATTCGCTATCTAAATCTTTTTCATCTAACGATAAATTATCATCACTATAGTATTCGGTTTCGGAACGTACCTCATCGGAAGACCTTGCCATGAGACATTTTTCTTCTTTTGTTGTGTCTTTTTCATCGTTGTCACTATCACTCCATGCTCCTCCTATAAAGGCCTTGTGGTTTTGACTTCTTGATAATTTCAGACATTCTCCAATAAAATGATTTGGATCTCCACATTTGAAGCACTTTCTTTCATTCTTGCTAGTCTTGTCGTCCTTGTTTCTTTGGAATGTTTTTCTTTCATCAAACGGTTGTCTAACATCTTCCTCGTCTTTTGAAGAATTTCTTGAAGTCTGTTACGGCCTTGGCATACTCTTCATCTTCACTTTCGGAGGTTGAGCATTCTTCGTCACTAGAGTCCTTGTTTGCTTTTAATGTGATTGACTTGGTTTGCTCCTTTTTTCCTTTGACCATTTCGGAATCTTTCTTTATTATCACCTCATACACTTTCAAGTTTCCAATTAGCTCGTTAAATTGTAGAGTTGATAGATTCTTTGACTCCTCAATAGCCGTTACTTTAGCACGCCACTTCGAATGGAGAGGCCTAAGAAATTTCCTTACAAAATTCTTGCTAGAAAAATTCTCATCAAGTGCTTTTAAACTTGTGATGATAGTGTTAAATCTAGCAAAAGTATTATCAATTGATTCCTCTTCCGGAATCGTAAATTGTTCATATTGTTGTACAAGAAGATCTATTTTATTATCTTTGACTTGACTATTACCTTGGTGAGTGATTAGTAAAGAGTTCCATATATCTTTTGCGGTTTTACACATAAAAATTCTTTCATATTCTTTGCGTGGTAACGCATTATAAATAACCATTTTAGCCTCATTATTTTTAGCAAGTTTCTTTTTCAAATCATCGTTTTGTTTTTCAAAATGTACAATTTCATCCCTTTTGGTTTTGGGATTATTTTGTATAGGAGGAAAATCACCATTAGTAATAACATGCCAAAGATCTAGATCTTTTGATTTCACATAAGTTTCGAATCGATTATTCCAATAAAGAAAACCATCACTTTCAAATAGTGGTGGTCTTTGCATAGATTGACCTTCTAAATATTTTTCAGATTCCATAGAGCGTTATAAGTTTTAAAATATATTTTATTTTAAAAAATCTTGTTTAATGTAGCTCTAATGCCAATTGTGGAAAAGTAGAAGGGGGGGGGGGGGGGGGGGGGTTGAATAGTTTTACGTCAATTTATATTTTAAAAATTTTGTTTGATAAAAACTTCGATTCTTATTTATGTGAATTTCAACACTTGCACAACTCAAACAATTTAATCTAACTAACTAAATAATTATAACGTAAATATGAAAGTAATGAAAAGGTAGAGATAGAGAGATCAAACCACAACACACAATATTTATAGTTGTTCGGCTACGAAGCACCTCTTCACCCTACTCCACTCCTCGAGTCACCTACTCGAGAGTTTTTTTCACTATGTCAACAAACTCCCTTTTTAGCGGAGAAACCTTACACAACTTTCGCTTACACCAATTGACGACACGAAGCTAGATGTCGAATCCAAATAGTAGCTAGAACCAATCTCACACTACTACACGCCTTCTTCACAACTTATACACACCACTACTTCACAACTACACACTACTACTTCACAACTACACACTACTTCTACTTCACACCACAACTTCTTCAATACTAGATTTACAAACCCACCTAGATCTACCAATTACAATCACTACACAACTTTACAATAAATACAAGCTACACAACTAATCTTCAATACTTCTTGATTTGAGATGAAAGGAGTATTCTTCTCTTGCACTTTGAATGAGGATAGATAGTATCACTTGAAAACAAGAACTAATATGTTTATGATCAAAGGTTTTAGGAAGATGATTTGAGAGAATTAGAACATAAAGTTTTAGTGCAATAGGTGAGGAAAAATTCAGATTTGAACCAGTATTTATAGGCAAAGAAATCTGACACAGGAGCGTATGCCGGCCCCCTTAATTATGTGTCGGTCCCCTTAAAATTAAGGTGGCCGCCTACAGTAACGGCCAGTTTTCTTTGTCTTTTCTGGGGAAATTTTATTTGGTGAAAATTTAACCCATTTTGGTTAAAAAATTGAATTCATATATTTATTATGAAATAAACATTTTCCTTTAATTACCAAAAGTGTTATTCTTAAGTATATAAAATGTTTATACCATTTTATATAATTTGTAATTAGTAAATAAACTTTCCTTTGATCATAAAATGTATCAGGCACTTGTTTATTCATACCTTAAGTGAAATAGTTGGATATAATGATATTTTGTCACTAAATACTTATTTACGTAATGATTTTACGTTTAATGATTTTATATTTTATGATTGTCAAAACATAAGGATATCGAAAAATATTAATAACGATTTTACGCATTATTTATATCAACAGGTCATACCTTCATTTTGATATTTATTCCTGTTAATAGTAATACTTTTAGCCGTATTTGTTTTTAAACTCGTGTACACGTGGGCTAAACTTATAAAAAAGAATCACATGAGTCTTTATTGTACGTAGATAATGAAAAAATGTTATTTTTTCCTGATTATCTTTGCTTATTTTAAGAGAAATAACATGAGCCGTTTATATATATATATATATATATATATATATATATATATATATAAAATAACATGAATTGTTATTGAATATGAATAGTAAAAAAAAAACACTCTTCCAATTATCCTTACTCAAGCTTATTAAATTTATAAAGTTATTTAAAAAATATAGAAACTACAAGTTCACTTAAGTCTATATAATTAAAAAAAATGACTAAAGTTAATTATCTTTTATTTTTTATTTTATTTATTTTTTTAATAAAATTAAAATATGCTTTTCATATATATTATTATTTTGGTGAATGAAATTTATAATGGCTTAACTAAATTGAAGCCAATTTGACTTTTGCTTGCTTTCAAAATTGAGCACTCCTATTGACCAACAAGAATCAGCTTTTTTTTTTTTTTTTTTTTTTTTAAGTAATTATATAAGAGATAATAATAGGAGAAATTGTTAGATTTGTAAACTTATAATAAAAATTATTAAATCAAAGCATTTTACATTTCCACGAGGTTAAGTTTTTTCAAGTTTTGCATTTAATTGTAAATTATTCCATATAATTTTACACTTAATGTACATTTGGCAAAAATATTTGCTTGGAAGTTGGAACTGTATAGGGTTGTAAACGAACTGAATGTTCAGTAAATATTTTATGAACCGTTCGGTAAAAAATTCGTTTATGTTCGTTTATTTATTAAATGAACGAACATGAACAATATTTTACGATTGTTTAGTTAAATAGGCGAATATGAACAAAAGTCACGTCCGTTTATTTATGTTCGTGAACATCCGATTATGCGTTCGTTTATGGTCATTTACTTATTTATGTTCGTATATCTTATTTTTTAATTACATAATTTTAAAATTAGTTTGTTTAAACAAAACAACACTTATAAAACAATATTAGATGCATAATTTAATAAAGTTATGTTTGTTTGTCTATGTTTATTTATGTTCGATCGTCTATATCCGTTTAGCGTTCGTTTAGTGTCTTAATAAACGAACATAAACGAACATGAACAACTCATTTTCTTAATAAACGAACATGAACAAGAAAATTCGTCCGTTTAGACGTTCGTGTTTGTTTATTTGTTTGGTTAAAATTAAATGGACGAACATGAACAAGGCTCCGTTCATTTTTGTCCGGTTGTTAACAGCCCTAGAACTGTATATGAAGATGGAGAGAGAGATTATAGAATGAGATTTCTTTATAAGTTAAATGAGAAACATATGATTTTCATATTATGAAAGATTATTTTTCAATAATCATTTATAAGTTTTGTATGTCAAACAAATCTTATATTTTAAGTGGACCATATTTAATAAAAGAAATCATATCTGTCAATAATCTCATGTTTCAAACATACTAAAAAACAAAAGAGCTTGTTTCTCAAGTTGATCTGATACTAGCAAATTTGAAAAGGGGAGGTGATTTGCACACTTTTTATTTTGGTTGGGACACTCACAGTACAACTATATAAAGCACACTGTAAACACTGTACAATTAAGTTATGCATAATTTAGAGTGTCCCAATTAAAAACTTTAGCGTGCAAATTAATTCCCTTTGAAAAGTGTTAAACCTCAGTTTTTTTAATGCTCTATAATATAATACTACTAAAACTCATTCAATTTTTTCTTCAATTTGTAACATATGTTGGAACTCATTATACGAACCCTACTTTACATTCATCTCGTAACAAACGTATTGGAGATGTCAACTGTCAGAAAGTATGAGTTTTCGTGCATGGTTATGTTTTAAAATTTTCATTTGAAACTATTTTAAATTAGTGAAATTCAGTATCTTGTTGTTAGTATGTTTTAGCACCTGTTACTTTAAAGTGAAAAGTTGTTTGTTTGCTCAAAGTTTGCGACATAAATATTCGAAAACAGTGTCATTTTCTTTCACTCTCTTGTGATTTTTAGTATTCTTTGGATATATTGCTTTGCACCTCATAACAATCCAATACAACACAATTTGAAACACAGAAAAAAAAAAAAAACCCTGAAACTTTTGCCTATATAGATCCGTAGGTGGTGATGTAAATACCATCGTATAAAACAAAAATTAATGGATGTATCACACAATTAAAATATTTATTCTTTCTTCGAAATGGACCTACTCAGCTTCAATTCGTAGAAACATTATCATATCAGGTATAAGAAACAAGATCTAGCGAGAAGAGTGTGACAAACAACTAATTTATCAGGCTACAAAAGGTTTAGTATCTCTAGGTGCTCCAAGTGCTCCAGATCCAGTTTCGCAGGGGTGTAACAGCCGTGAAGATCCTCAACTATGTACTCCTGCCAAATAAAAAGGTATGCTATTAAGAAAAAATTTACAAATTATCAACTAAAACATGTGCAAAAGGTGTGCTATACAAGTTCATTGCACAAATGGGTGCTAACTTAGGTGCTAATTTATTGACAATGTCGAAAGATATATCATGGATATGAATATGAGTAATACCTTTGTAAGTTCTTTCTTGGCAAGGATATGATTATGTATCTGCCACATACACTGGATAATAGAATGGATAGCCTCATAAAGAAGATACATGATGCCAAAACTTATAGACGTGACAAAATATAGCAAAACGAAATCCATTTTAGAACAAGAACTCATGGGATAATCATCGGGTTCAACGCGGAAATCTAACATCACATCTCCTATGAACATACATTGTATTAGGATTGATCCAAGTAACACAATGAACGTAAAGAACACAAAAACTCCTGTCAAACAACAAAAAATTTACAAAATATTAACAAAGCGATAATAATAGCAACACCTTACAAACATTAGAGAAAATCACATAAAATAGCAATGTATTGAACGTGTTTTTCAATACGTAAGTTTGATGAAACATGTTAACTATACTCTCTCTCTCTCTCTCTCATATATGAGTGCTATAAAAGCATGCTATAAAGTTTTAAATATCAAAACTACCATTTACAACCATTATGTGCAATTGTCACTAGGGGTGTTAAAAAAACTGAGAAACCGACAAACCGAGTCAAAAATTTCTATGAAAATGCTTACCTATACCATAGTAGATTGGAATAGGATGCCTAGACAATATCTGGTCACAATTATTGTTAATTAGCAAATCCTTTAGGTACCCATGTGTGTCGAGAAGATATGCTAAACCTCCAAGCATTCCAATAACCTAAATAAACAATGAAACTTGTAGAATGAAGAGACAAATATCATTAAGTTAAAAATATGGTTAAGTGAAGTTAGAAGAAGACTCAACTGGTTGTAGAACTAAAAACAAAAGAAAAACATCTCTGGCAACAAATAGTCCAACTCTTGTTTTGCGCCATATTTCCCATTTTAAATCAACTCGAGCTCGAAGATGAAATTGGGCTTTGCAAGTTGTGCAATGTGAAAAGTCGAAACCTCCCTATTGTCGATAAATGTGTAGATGAAAATCAATTAGAACTTAACTAGGTAAGGAACTATATTAAGAATTAGGAGCGATTCACCACCTTGATGGATCGCCAACGATCGAGGCATGATCGATGCACAAACTGTTGGGTGCCTTTGCACCGGCATGGTGATATCAGACCCTCAACTACAGAAAAGACAGACAATATGAAACTTGAGGAAGAAGCTAAGTAATCATATACTCCGTACAAAAGAAAGAAAAGACACACATGACAGAAATCATAGATATATACAATAATTAACAGAAACAAAATTAACTTAGAGTAAGCCTTGATCAAAATGGCTGAAAACATTATTTATTACTACCGCGCAACAAGAAACACAACGAACTAACGGTCTTTCAATTATGTCAATCGAAGGAGCAAGGAAACGAGAAAAAAAATTAGTACATGATTTTGACCCTGTGTTTAGGTTTGTTCGTTTTCATACTTTTTAGTATAACTCTTTGATTAAAAGTATGTAACATAAATACAACATCCAAACACTAAAAACAAGCATAAACTAACATAATTTTTTTTCGTCATCTTGTTTAATTAGCTAGACAAGCATAAAATCAGATATGCCGTTAATTTTAAAGAACTGATCAAGACAAACAAAATAGAATGTATTGAAAAATTAGAGTATTCGTCACGGACCTGCCTCTGCATTATTATACTGATAGCAAATACGACAAGTAGCTATAGAACCATCTTCAAAATCTTTTTCATCTTTTTTCTCACTTGAACTCAGCTCCATATGTTCAAGCTACTAATATCAAATAATAACGTTTTGTAAACAATCGTAAGATAAAAACCAGCAGCTAACCTAAAGCAGAAAGTATATGCCAAACTAACTTAGCTTGTTTAACACGCCATATATTAATCTAAGGTAGATATCTTCGTTAGATACGGGTTGCCATATTAGTTTTCATTTAACGGAAGGTTTTCCATATTAGTATTCAAATAAAAGATTTAATTACTGTTTATATATCAAACTTTCATTACATGCCTTTTTTTTTTTTTTTTTTTTTTCACCTTTTACTGAGATATTTTTAATATTATATTTTTAATATTTTTAATATTAACACCTGAGATCAGCGTGGACCCGGTTAATACAACATAGTCTGGCGGGGTGGCGATGGGGCCTTCGCTGTCCGCGAAGGTGGTCGTTTCTAAGTTGAAATTCACCTTTCAAAAAAAAAAAAAAAAAAAAAACTAAACCCTTATATATTGCATTAAGGTGAGCGCGAAAAAGTCAAATGGTCGACAGTAAAGAGTGCGACTGGGGTCTTAATTAAGTGTTGTTATTAACGTAGTGTAGGTGAATAATTCATTTTACAGAATATTGTATATACTTTTATGGCGGTCGTAAATAATTCATATTTCCTCGCAGGCAATTTTCATCATTGTTGTATGAAGTGTGGGTGAGTAGAAACCAGTCGTGACCGATCTTAAGTTGTTGGCAGTTGGTGTACTTTAATACTACTTTATTTATTGACCTTAAGGTAAAACAAAAGCCTTTGGCAAAAGTATACAGTTTGGATAAGAATCTTAAAGATGTTTTTCATTTACACCCAAAGAGCTGAATAAGATCACAAACAGTGGCGGAACCACGAAAAAAGGATGTGGAGGGCAATTTTTATTTATATTTTTTGACAATAGCAACAAATTGCGGAAGAAAAATCTAGAATCGTAATTATAAATCAAGTATTTTTACTTAGAGATGAGGATCTATAAGGCATTAGAGTGTTGAATTTTGGGTTTTAGTATGTAGGTGAGGGGCAATTTGAGTTTTGGGCGGGAGACTTTCGAAAAAAAGTCAAAATTAAAAAAAAATACATTAGAATCTCAACTTTTTCGGCTAGCCATGGGGGCACCGGCCTCACATACTTACTATATAGATCTGTCCTAGGTCACAAATAACAAGAGATATGTAAAAACGGGTCTAGTTACGCCTTAAGTTTCCAGGTATGATTCATATTTTTATTTTACCAGTGTGAAAAATCCCTTTTACCAAAAAGAATTCATATTTCATGAATTCACGCTAATGAAGGTTCATAGAAGGTAAAAGCTGCAAAATCATCGAATCAATAAATATGATTCAAAAAAGAAAATAAAATTAAAAAAAGAAATAAAATAAAAGGTGAAGCTCGTAAAAGGAAATAGTAAAAGATAATCAAATAAAACTATAAAATAAACATGATAAGAAAAAATCAAAGCTAGAGAGAAAAATTAAAAGATTATAGGAATGCATGATGGCCAAGTATTGAACTTGATGTTTTTTTCAAATACAATCAATTATAAGTAAAGAACATGGCCTACAAACCAAACCTAGAATTTGGATCAAACGAAAAGAAAAAAACTAAAATGAGAATAAATCCTAATAAAACATTTTAGATATACCGAAAAAAGTAAAAGCTTCTCCACTTAAAGTTCTCACTCTTATTTGAAATGTGTGACTAAAAATCTTTATTATTTTTTAATTTCGTTTCACCGGATCTCTTCCCACCAAACCTATAATTACATCATTCTTTTGACTTTATTATTACTTAACATGGAAATGACTTTTTACCGAATAAGAAAATAATAACCAACTGAACACACTTAACAAGTGGTTATTTTCTGCGTGACCAATTGCTTCAATAACTGGATTTTTTATATCGACAAGTTAGCAAAGTCGGCTTTGGGTTTTCACTGTTCTGGTTAAGTTTTGTGGTCCGGGCTTTGGTGAATATTGTGATGCAACATGTTGGATCATGGTTTCGGTCAAGCTAGCTAGCTAGAGGCCGGTTGTTTGTGATTTTGGTTATGCATCATATCTTGTTAATTCGTTGTTTCTGGTTCAGATCATGCTGGTGGTTGTTTGTTGTTGATCAGGTTATGCAGCTTGTTGGTATGGTGTATAGCCCCTCCCTCTTGTTTTTCGTGGTTGATTTTTTCATCAAAGGTCATTGTTAGCAAGCTTATGGTTGAAAAGCAATGAATGGTATTTTTCTATCATTTTTACCTTCATATCATTGTGCCACCACCTGGTAGGATTGTGTGGCCGAAATTTGGCTTGTTTGAGATTTTGGCGTTTGTAGTTGAAAGTGTCAAGGTCTTGGTCGATTTTTCACCCATTTACACACTTCGTATTGGGTGATAGTCCTTAAGTGGTTAGCGTATGTTGAGTTTGCATGGTGGAGTTCTTTCTTATATTGTTTGGTTATTCACGGCTATCATGTAGGGTGGTTATATTTTTACGATCGTTGGGTCAAATGCATCTCTTTTAGTTTCGATGTTGTAACAAAAACGATTTTATAGTCGAAAACCAATACTTTATGTTATAGTTATCTTCTATCTATTATGTTATGTAAATCCACATATCTCATTAACAATAAGCAAGATATATGGTACATAGAAAGCTAGATGAAGTGGGCTAAGCCCTTAACAATATATACTAAACACAATAAGTGGGTCTAACCATACTAAAGTATTCGGCTAATACTATCTTCTATATGTCTTTATCTACACTTCTCGATAGGTTAAAATGTTTTGATCATAATCCCAATTCCCAACTTATCAAGTTATCAAACAAAAATCAGTGTACATGCATATCACACAGCTAAGATAACTGTTCTTTATCGAATGAGACCTACTCAGCTTCGTATAAGCATTAGCCTCTTAGGTTTAATGAACAAGATCTAACGATGGTGTTGAAATGCGTGACTAATCCACAACTTCAATTCAATTTTTCAAAATAGCTTTAGCACCTTTAGGCGCTCCACGTGCTCTGGATCCAGTTCTGCCGGGCTGTAAGAACCGTGCAGATCCTCCACTACGTACTCCTGCCAAATAAAAATCTATACCATTTAACAAAAACTTCAAACACTATGAACCAAAACAATTCTAAGAAGTGTGTTTTACAAGTTCACTCTATGCACAATGGCTGCTAAGTTGTATATATAGAGATTGCTTATTATATAACCTCAAATTAAAGTTTGTTACCATATTATGCGATTAGCAAATAAATTTATGTTGAATCTTATTTCATAGATTCACGAGTGTGACAACTCGATTTGCAACCAACTGATACCTTAAAAGAATGGTTATTAATGTCGAGGACGCAGTTTAGGCTCGTACAACATGTTGTTTCTCGCTATTCAAGTGATCAATGAATGAACATTCTTATTCACAATGTCGAAAGATTGTGAATATGAATATGAGTAATACCTTTGTAAGTTCTTTCGTGGCAAGGATGTGATTATGACTCTGCCAGATCCCTTGCATAATAATGGGGGCCGCAAAAATACTCGACATGATACCAAAAATCCCAGATAAGACAATACATATACCACATATAAGCAAAACTAAATCCAACTCAAAACAAGAACTACTCGTGGGACGACCAACGCAGAAACCTACCCTTCCATTGTCATCAATGCAAGAACCTTGTATTAACACGAACAACCCAAGTAACACAAAGAACGCAAAGGCTCCTGTCAAACAACAAAATTTACAATAGCAACACCTAACAAACATTAAACAAAATTTCATAAAATAGTAATGTGTTTAATTCGGTAATTGTGTCATTTAATTTTTTTACAAGCAGTTTGAGTTTTTCAAATACCAAACTAGCTAGCCCATTTATGTAACCTTAATTATGGATCTAGCTGACATACAAAAGGATAATTGCCTTATTGTACCATTTTACAAAGAACAACTTAATTGTGTTACAATGCTTACCTATACCATAGTAGATAGGAATAGGATGCCTTGACAATATCCGGTCCCAATGATCGTTAAACAAATCCTTTAGGTATCCATGTTTGCCGACAAGATATGATAAAACTCCAAGCATTCCAATAACCTAAATAAACAATGAAACTGTAAAAGGGTAGTACCAAAATCATTAAGTATAAAAAAATAGTAAGTGAAGTTACAACACTCAACTGTTTGTAGAGCTAAAAACACAAGAATAACATCTCTGGCAACAAATAGTCCCAATTTTGTTTTGACCCATATGCTCCCTTTTAACTCAACTCGAAGATGAAATTGGGCTTTGCAAGTTGCGCAATGTGAAAAGTCAAAACCTTGCTGTTATTGTTAAGAGTAATAGTAGTACATAATTAATGTTTGAAAACTTGGAACAATTACAAGTAATTATATGAATATAATACAGTAGTACTATCAATTAGGTGTGCTCGATATCACCTTAACAGATCGCCAATGATCAAGGCATGATCGATGCACAAACTGTTGGGTGCCTTTGCACATGCATGGTGATATCAGACCCTCATCTACAGAAAAGACAGACAATAATATGAAACCTGAGAAAAAATCACACATTAAATATGAGTGTGGTATCATATAAAACATAGATTTTAATAATTCAGAGTAAGCCTTGTTAAGATTTGGCTGCAACCAAGATTTGTTACTCCGTTTATGTTTATGTTTGTTGTTTTCGTTCTTTTTAGTATAACTCTTTGATCAAAAGTAAATACAACATCCAAACACTAACAAACAAGCATAAACAAACATAGAATCAGAACTGTACGCGTTCATTCAAACGAAGCCAATATAGAGAACTCGAGATAAATAAAATTGAAAGTATTGAAAAAAAAAATTAGAGTATCCGCCACGTACCTTTCTCTCCGTTACTCTGAAAGCAAATACGACAAGTAGCTATTGTACCAGCTTCAAGATCTTTTACATCTTTTATCTCACTTGAACTCAGCTCCATATGTTTAAGCTACTCGATCTGGAATTAGAATAAATTACAACGATTATTGGTTATGTAAACATACAAACTACTTAATTACGATGAGGTGATTTGTAATACGATGTGCTAAGATAATGCTGTTTTGCATGTTTGTTGAGACATGATAGTAAACCGCGCGATAAGGTTATGAATGATTTGCAATAGATTGTGAATGAAGCAATAGGACAATTAATGATGCATACTTTTTGACAAAATGGTTACATTTCAAAGAAACGTGAATGAAAGAAGTATAAATGGTTGTGTTGTTATAATGGAAAATAACATATTAAAGCATTATACTTGACAAGAAAGTCACTTTTAGGTATCAAACAATTTTTTTTCCTCGTTTGAGTACTAAACTTTCATTTTTTGGCCTCTTTGAGGCACTTTGTGATATTTTTGCCCCTGAATTTTTAATAATTTGAGCGACAAGAATGTCACAAGGTGCCTCAAGGAGGCCAAAAAATGAAAATTTAGTACCAAATGAGGAAAAAAAATTTGTTCGATACCCAAAAGTTTATTTTAAGACAAGTATGATGTTTTTTTATAGTATTACCCGTCGTTATAAATACATGTGTTATGTTACTTCCTAGTTCACCATATTCAAAAATAAACTCGAAGCTCAATATTAATTTCATCGTGTATTGAATGGAAAGTTAATACCTTTATCTAAAAGACTTATAATACTTTTAATAGGACTGGAATAAGATTATGATTTAATGAGTTACGATCAAATCAGAAGAAAAAATAACCATACATTTCAGATATACCTACAAAAAATAGATGTATTTCTCTCTTAATTTGAAATGAATTGCAAAAAATCTTTTTTCTTTTTCTTTTCACCGGATCCTTTCTCATGATTTGATATAGATTTCAAGAAAGAGTAGTAGAGATTGTTCACTTAAATTACGTTAAATTGGATTACAAGTTTATCCATTACAAAAAGTATCTTTTGTAACATATCATTGCTATAGATATGAGGCCATTGTCATATGCACCAAATGTTTCCTTTCAATCTAATTCATACCAAACTGACCCTCTTTCCATCAAGATTGTTGCTGTACTTTAATAATATTATTTATTGACCTTAAAAGTAAAACAAAAGCGTTGACAAAAGTATATAATTTAGATAAGAATCTTAAAGATGGTTTTTCATACTGTAGAGAGTGAGTAAAAAATGATGTGAAGAAAAAGGCAACTTCTGTGTAAAAAACTGCATAATTAATGAGGTGTATTTATATTATAGTTAAATTTTAGCCAATTGTATATCAAAGTGATGGAACAAAAAAGATTATAAGGGTGGTGGCAATCATCACTACAAAAAAAAAAACCATACCTCTCAACCCACCAATAATATCATTACACCCCACTCACACTTTTTCCATACCTCCCACCCTTATTTTAGTGCCAATGATCACTTTTTCATACCTCCCAAACCTCCAACTTTTTTTTTTCATAAATAAATAATTTAATAAAAACATAATATTTCATTAATAATTAAAATAAAAATACATAATACTTGGAAAGAAAATTACACAATACTTGGAAAAAAAAAACATAATTATTCAAAATCAATAGGCCATCCGTATTTCTCCGCGAGCTCACGTTTTTTATTTAGAGTGAAATCTCGCATAGCCTGATTGGTTATGTGATCATGCGGTTCGTTAAAGATCTTCAAAGCCCGAAACAATTGCTTTTCTTTAACACTATCGAGTTGTGCCGCCATCAACTTTTCGGCCAATGCATCATTTGCACGTTTTTTTTCCATCTCCTCCTCCAACATTTGTGATTTTTTTGACGTGTAGGCCTCGAATTGTTCAACAACACTATTCTTTGTCGATGCCTCGCTAGCAATCTTTTTCCCTTTTCTTTTCCTTGTGGGAGTTGTGTCATCATTTAGATCGGGTTAGTAGGCGGATAATATTGATTTGGATTCAACGGTGGTGGGGGTGGTGGATAATATTGTTCTTGAAAGAATTGTGGATGAACCGGTGGAGGAGGTTGGGGATAGTTGGCGGATTGAGGGTGTTGTTGACTTGCAACTTGAGGACGAAAACGTTGCCCACGAATGACACGACCACAACCTCTTGTTGAACTTGACTTTCTTTGATCCATAATACACTTTTTTTTTTTAAATTATGGTATAGAAATATTGTGTGAAATAATCGGATTGCAATTCTAGTATTTATAGGATTTTTTTTTTTTTGGTCAAACGCTCCCAAACAAACAGATCTTTTTTTTTGGAATTTAGCCCACAACGTTCAAATCATTTATTGCTCCAACGGATAGAAGCTTTCAAACCGCAGCAGGGAAGATCACCGTTGACCCTCACCGCTGGGGCAAACCGCTGGGGTGGCGGCGGTGTTCCCCGGCGGTTTGGGTCAAACCGATGGCCACCCCGCTTCCATTGCCAGTACCAAAATAATTTGATATTTTAATTTTTGGTTTAAAATTTGGATAAATTACTAGTGTTAATTTATGCAAACAACATATAGAAAAAAATAAATGACAATAACTTAATTATAAAAGTTTATTGTCGGGTTAAGAAGGGGTCAAACCTTGATTGAGTGAACGAGCCACACCTCTAGAAGGTTGTGTTAGGCCTTCCTAGACTCTAGGAGAAGACATGGTGGGCCAAATCGTGTGGCAACACAAGTTATACTTCAAACCCACAGACACTCAAGCCTAAGTTGCCCCTAGTTCTTTGCCCTCCATATAACCTTAATGCCCCCACTCGGGTCACAAGCCCACGTTGCTAGACTTGGCAGCATGATGTGTCCAAATGAGCTATAAAACAAACACTTTGGTTTTATGTTTTGGCAATGTGGGAAAACAGTTTTTGACATATTAGTTTTGACTCTTCATACACATTCCTGCATAGAACTATCATTTTAAGAGGCGTTTTTGACCTTTGCAGTGATGTTAACATAGTGATTTTTACTCCTGTACTAGCTCTGGCGCAGGCGATATAAGCGACTAATTAAAGTTAACCTAACAAAAAGGATTTTGAAATATAATTTTCACCCTAACAATAAAGAGATACGACATCGAAGCAACAAATTAAAAATACAGGAAGTATATATATATATATATATATATATATATATATATATATATATATATATATATATATATATATATATAGTGTATCTTTATTTTCAGAACCCTATTAAGTGCGGGAACTGCGAGAACACCAATTTTGCATTAGAAAACATGCATGTTCATATAAAATATGTATGTTTTCTTACATACACCTTCATACACATACATGCATAACATACATGTTCATATAAAAACCTGTTAAGTGCAATAGATCAATGCAAAATATTTTTTATTTTTAGAACCCTGTTAAGTGCGGGAACTGTGAGAACTCCAATTACGCATTAGAAAACATGCATGTTCATTTTGATTCTAGATTTGTTAAGAGCTTTTGGCATGTCATAAGCTCTAGGTTAGTTGTCTATCAAGTTGTGTTAGCTTGAGGTTAATGTGGTATTTCAGCCACATTCCATTTGTTCTCAAACGTTTTGGTTTTAATTTATTTATCAGGTGCAGGATTACTCCCCTTTACCCAAAAAAAAACATGCATGTTCATATAAAACATGTATGTTTTCTTACATACACCTTAATACGCAGGCATGTCCCGAACTTTTTTTTTCTGAATTTTTTTTGTCACATGTTAAAAAAAATTTGAAAATTTCCACGAAATTTTTTTTTTCGCGTGTGAAAAAAAATTCGTCACATGTGAAAAAAAAATTTCGTCGCATGTAAAATTTTTTTTCGTCACATGTAAAAAAAAAATTCCGTCACATGTGAAAAAAATTTTGGAAATTTTCACGAAATTTTTTTTGTCACGTGTGAAAAAAAAATCGTCACATGTGAAAAAAATTTCGTCACATGTAAAAAAAATTTGGAAATTTTCACGAAATTTTTTTTGTCATATGTGAAAAAAATTTCGTCGCATGTAAATTTTTTTTTCGTCACATATGAAAAAAAAAATTCGAAAATTTTTCAAAAAAATTTTCGAAATTTTTTTGAAATTTTACAAAAAAATGTTATGAAAATTTTTTGAAAATTTTTCATAAAAATTTTTGAAAATTTTTCAAAAAAAATTTCAAAATTTTTTTGAAAATTTTTTGAAATTTTTCAAAAAAATAGTTAGCTACTAATAGCCATTAGATCAAAGTTTAAGGAGGATAAAATGAGTGGATAGGATTAGTTCTCGCGTTCTCACAAAAATTAGGTTTCTCATATGAATGGCCCTGTATATATATATATATATATATATATATATATATATATATATATATATATATATAGGGGAGGGTTAATGTAAGATCAAACTTAAAGTTATAAAAATAAGATATAGTCTAAACAATCACATAAACCATTTTATAAATAACTATATTGGCAATAATACACAAAAAATAAAGTATTAATACGAATTAACATTTTAGCAACTAATAACCAACTGATACATGAGTTTGGATTAGTGATACACAACTATAAATTTACATGTCGAATCAAAGTGTATCACCTTAACCTGATACATTACATATCGAATCAAACTGTATCACCTTGGTTTCGTCAATTTAAAAAAGAAAACTATTGGAACTTTAACAATTTTAGTTGCACTCAATAAAAAATTTAATTTTATTTTAACGAATGTGTCATTTGTCAGATTTTAGTTGGATCTTATTTTAACAACTTTAAGATTGATCTTATTTGATCTAAATTCTATATATATATATATATATATATATATATATATATATATATATATATATATATATATATATATATATATATATATATATATAAAGACCAAATAAAAAAAGATAAAAAAAATACTCTCAAATGGTTATCAATTTTTTTAAAGTAGCTTCAAACATTGAATCTATAACCCACACATCTAAGCTATTAGCAGCTAAATGCAGTTGACTGAATAAAAAGAAAAACAATTAGACCAACGTCAAACATTTTGCAATGTGGTTTGATAATGAATCGTGTGCATGATGTATCGTTCAATTAGACATTCGTGAAGGGGCGGGTTCACGCCTTGCGGTTTGATAAATGATAATTAATGGTGCTCAAAAAACAGCCAGAGTACATATGGTTGTGTAATGCGGGGTAAGTTTCAATGGTCATGAGTACGTATGATGTGTCTTTCAATTCTAAATCGTTCGTTTTCTGAACTTAGTTAGTCAGTTGTGATATATGTGTGCAAACGAATAATACACATATATCTAAACCTCCTTTTACTAAAAGTTAATGTTTCTTGCATTTGTTATTTTCTACAAGACACAGGCCTCATGACGTATTTGTACATTCTGACACGTCTCAATACCTAATATGAATCGTTGTACGTAGCATCACGAGTGAGTACACGGCAAAGGCAGTAAATCTCGTTTTTCAGGTCCTTCCATTGTTCAAACTTCGCAGTCCCGTTATCCTGGTGACAGTTAATAAGAAACGATAAAGACCTTTCCTGAAGCTTCATGTCCTTGTGGATATTAACAAATGCCGTCTTCATGACTTCATATTATGACCATTTGACTGGAAAGTAAAATTGTGATATAAGTTTTTTAATGTGTTTGGCATGATTGATCGAGATTCTGATTTTTTACATGTTAGTTTAGAACATAATACTAAAGGCTCTTAATAACATATAACATAGAGTAATATGAATGGATTCGATTTTTGAACTTCAGAAAACAAGAACATATTGTCCTTGCTTTTTAGGTTTTGTGATTATTTGCTGATGTTGTTTAATGTTATTGTTCAGGATTCGCTTATATGCAGAAAGTGATCGAGGCATTTTTAGACAATTTAAGCCAATTATTTACCAAAATTGATGGAACAATATTGTTTCTCCTGTTAACGATTATGTAGAAATAAGATTTGACACTTTACCATTTGGTCTACAGTTGGACAAACCACCATTGTTAAAAGATTATTGTCGCCTTTCAAAAAAAAAAAAAAAAAAAAAAAACAAAAACAAAAACAAAAACAAAAAGATTATTGTTGGAAAAAACAAATAACCAAATTATAAAAGATTATTGTCGGGTTAAGAAGGGATCTAAACTTGATCGAGTGAATAAGCCACACTGCTAGAAGGTTGTGTTAGGCCTTCCTACTCTCAAGGAGAAGACATGGTGGGCCATCCTGTGGGCAACACAAAACAACTTACGACATCCCCTTAAGAGCCCCACAGACAATCGAGCCAAAGTTGCCCCTAGCTCTTAGCCCTTCATATAACCTTAATGCCCCCACTCGGGTCACAAGCCCACATTAATGGACTCGGCAGCAACATTTGGCCAAATGGGCTATAAAAGAATCACTCTGGTTTTATGATTTGGCAATGTGAGAAAACATTGTTTTGCACCACGATATCTTTGCAGCTTTATGGTTTGACGTTATAAGGCATGTAACTTTTTAGCATTGATTCGTTTGAGTTTGATTAATCTAGGAACATTTTTGTGTTTGATTTTCTATATAACTTGTCAAATCTTTCAAGGTTACAATTGTAGATTTAAGTTCCGGTAAGTTACATTACCATTTCCTTATCTTTATCTTTACTAGTTATAAAACAAATTTGCATATTCTTGAAAACTTAAATCTCTTAAAAAAATACTACCTCCGTCTCATATTAAATGTTCACTTTGATTTTTCAAAGTCTTTTTTATCAACTTTGACTTTAAATATTTTTGTCTGTGTTGTATAATACTTGATGCAAAATATATGAATGATATGAGTTTTGAATGTATTTTCATTGATATAATTTTCATCAAGTATTATATAGCATAAACAAAACTATTTGAGGTCAAAGTTGAAGAAAAAATACTTCAAAAGTCAAAAGTGGACATTTAATATGGGACGGAGGGAGTAACTAGTAGGGTACCCGCGCGATGCGGTGGCGGGTACCCTAAAATAAATTTTATGGGCGTAAAATATCTAGTAGCGCGTCCAAACAGTGTCACAGATCAAATATACATATGCATTCTACACTTCACGTAGAACTTCTCAATACACAATGTTTTCGTGAATAAAGGCGCAAGTTTCGTAATTTTTCGAGTCCGTTTGCTATGTCGAATGAGCCCAGAATCGTTTTTGTGAAAAGCTTAGCCGAATTGACATATATGGCCCCTCCGCCCCTATCTTACACAATCTACCATCACTTTTCAATTTACATATCCACCCCTCCCCATTTAATATAAAAACCTTTTATTTCATTTTTTTAATTTATTTTACAACTAATAATAAAACACACATTCCACCTACTCTCTCTATCTCTCTCTAACCTCCCTCACCGGATTTATATAATATCCGGCCAGCACCAGCAGAATCCGGCACCACCGTTGCCAGAATAATTTTTTCAGAGAGACCTTTTTCCCTCCCAATCGATAAATCAACCTATTTCTAGCATTTCTCAAGCTTATTAGCTCTCGAAGCACCATGTAACACCATCCACGCGCCACCACCGCCACTACAGTCCGTACACCACCACCGCCGCACCTCCCCTCGCCACTTCTCTCTCCGTTTTGGTAACATACGCGCCTTATTCTTTCCCCTTTACACCATTTTTAGCAAGCACTAATTTTTACTTTTTAATAAAATCCGATTTATAATAATTTCTTTTGATAAAACCTTTAACTAAATGTTTTTAAACATGAAAAACCGTGTGGATCTTGTTTTTCTGTCGCGATTCGGTCAACTCGGAAGAACCACCGAGTCGACTTAGTGACTCAGTGAGGATTATAGTTTGATTGATTCCTTCTTTTCTTTTCTTATTATTTCTTGTTTTTGTGATTGGTTTTGGATCGGGTTTGTTTGGATGTGACTCGGACTGTTGGAACCGAGTGGGGCCAAGCCGCGACTCATTGGAGTCACGGCGAGGCAAGCTGAAGAGATATGCATTGGGTTTGTCTAGGATTCGGATTTGTGTGGTTATGGTTGTATTTGATTTGATTTGGATGTGGATTTGAATGTGGATTTTGGAGGGAAAAGTTTGCATTTATAGCTGAGATGTACATTATGTTTAAATAATTGTAATATTAGGTGTATGGATGTTTTTAATGCTATTTAATGTATAATTGTAATATTTTAAGGTTATTAGGGCATCCACTATGGTAAACCTTTGTAAAGGTTTATAATTATGTTATGACATTAATTTATAAACCTTTTTATTTTATAAACCTATTCCCACTATGTATAAATCTTTTCAAGTTTTATCAACATCTCACATAATTCAAATGCATTAAATTATGAAAAAGTCCAATATCTTAGACCTCTTCATGACACATAAGCATGAAATAGATGTCCACTATGGTTTACAAGCTTTTAGACCTCTTCATAATTTTATAAACCTTTTCATAAACCATCATAGTGGATGCCCTTATGGCAAAAACAAAGTGGTGTGTATATGTAGCTACTAAAGTTGTAAATGTCTAATTATATTTCATTTATGGTATTAAATGTCTAATTATGTTGAATTACTGAGTAAAGTTGATTCCCAAAATACCGCTTAAAATTATTATCTTACATAAATCTTAAATAGAAACTTTATTAATAGACATTTTATTGATGGAAACTTTGAAGAATTTTTTAATTCCCCTTAAAATAAATAATTTAAATAAAGATTAAATGTAGCTCGTAGATGAACAAATTCTACACAATTTAAACAATAATTAGTTATATCTATTGTAGCTACAAATTGAACTCGTAAATATTGCATTAAGGGTCACACTAAAACACAAATTCGCAAGTATAATTATTTCCTGCTATAAACCGTCGCTTTGCGCGGATATTCGTCTAGTAGATTATATATAGACCGGATTAAAAAACTAAACAAGAAGTCGATTTTGGATCGAAAACGTGAACCAAAAATTGGATTCAAATGTTTTCTAGTTGGGTCCTATCCACAAGCAATGTTGCAAAAATCATGAATCGGTAGCCAGGCGGTCGACCACCCTGCAGCGATTAATCGGTCAAGGTGGGATTAATCGATGATTAATTGTATTGGCATTTTTTGCATGTTTTGAGTATTTCTGGAGACCAAACTAAATATCTTAACTAATTCCAAGCCTGATATGTTTTCAAACCTCAATAGAAGGCTTCAATTCTGATTATAAGGCCCATATGCGTTATAAGTGAAATAATCGATCCCCAAATTAAGTAGAATGCATAAATTTTTATTTTTTAATGCTGACCGATTCGGCCGATTTGACCAATTTTTGACTGATTAGTGGCCGTTTTTTAGACCCGATTTTCAAAATTCTAGAAGGTTTACGGCCGATTAACGATTAATCGGTCGATTTGGCCGATTTTTGCAACATCGTCCACAAGTAATAGATATACAAATCATGATCTTCTTTTACTCTTTTTTGTTTTATAACGTTTTCAGCTAAAGTCTTCATTCAAACATCCTCTTAGTAAAAGTTTATGTTTCCTGCAAAGTTGCGATTAATCTTTCTTATAAAACACATGATCACCTCTTGATGGATTGTAATTTCGACATGCTTTAATACACATAGCCAATTATATACCAAAGTGATGACACAAAAAATATTATAAGAAAATAATTTGATACTTTAATTTTTGGTTTAAAAATTTGGAAAAATTACTAGTGTTAATTTATGCAAACAACATATACAAATAAATAAATTATAATAACTTAATTATAAAAGATTATTGTCGGGTTAAGAAGGGGTCAAACCTTGATCAAATGAACGGGCCACACCGCTGGAAGGTTGTGTCAGGCCTTCCTAGTCTCTAGGAGAAGACATGGTGGGCAACATCCTGTGGCAACACAAAATAACTTGCCACTTCTCTCCACAGGCACTCGAGCCAAAGTTGCCCCTTGTTCTTAGCACTTCAATAGCCTTAATGCCCCCACTCAGGTTACAAGCTCACATTACTAAGCTCAGCAACATAATTAATCCAAATGGGTTTAAATATAGCACTTTGGTTTTATGCTCCGGAGATGTGGGACAAAGTTGAGGTTTGTAATATTTCTTTAAAACTCCTCTTAAACACTAATTAACAGTGTCCTTTTTCAAGGGCACATCTTTTAACACTCAATACTAAAAAGGGTTTCTCGGACCAGGCAATAATATATCCTTTCGTTGCTTTGATTCGAATCGATGGGTTGGTTTAGACTTGATAAACCATGTCATCTTTTGCCATATGAATATATGATCAATAAATTGAGACTGTATAGTCTACAAACATTGTTTGAATGATTAACAATGATTATGTCAAGAAGCAGCTTATGTATCCATGATTGCACCTTAGCCAACTACATTTGTGAAGTGTATGTAAAAATTTGCAAGTAAAGAATACATGAATCATGCATTGAATTTAACAAGAAAATGATTAATGATATTATTTGATTTAAGTAATATGTATAGTGTAACTACTAGTGGTTGCTTTACTTGAGAGGGCGCCATAGTGTGAAGTATCCCGTTGTACTCCTCTTATATGCAATCGTTTTTGTGCCTATTTGCTTTCGGTGATGCTGGTTACCGGCATCCTTAATCGCTATCTCATGTGAGAATCCGTAAGCAAATGTGCCCCTAGCTCGGCCCTTTAATAAACTTTAATGCACCCACTTGGGTTACAGGCTCAAGTAACTGAACCCGGCAAGTGAATGGGTCAAAAATGCTTTTTAGATCTATACTTTGTGTTCCAAGTTCTGACAATGTAATCAACGGTACCCAATCTCGTCTTCCTCAAGGTAAGAAGCAGGTGAGATGTAGATAGCCTTACCCCTACCCGAAGGTAGAGAGGCTGCTCCGGCCTTTTTGCAGGGAGTGAGGATCGAACCCTCGACTCTGTCTCTAAAAGAGAGGTCATTTTCCAACTGATCCAACCCTGCTTGTTCATTGTCAGAACTAAAATAATAAATGATCCTAGGTTCTGACAATGTGGGATTGTTTATTAATGTAGTATTTAAGCAGTAACCACTTTCTACCATTGCCAAATGAAGTATTTTTATGACTTACTACCATTGTCAAAAAAATGGATGACAGTTTTGTTGTATGTGACATAATGCATAAAGATTATGATTATTGTACAGAAAGTCTTATCTAAAGTGTCAAAGATATTTCAAAATTAAGCATAAGCATTAGCCTCTCAGGTTTAACAAACGAGATCTAATCATTGTGTTGAAAAGAGTGTGACTAACCACATTATCTTTTCAAAATAGCTTTAGCGCCTTTAGGCGTTCTAGGTGCTCTGGATCCAGTTTCGCCGGAGTGTAACAACCATGAAGATCCTCAACCACGTACTCCTGCCATATAAAATGCCATATTAAAAACAATTATATCAAAAACTATGAACTGAAACAAGTGTAAAAAGTGTGTTTTACAATTTCACTAAACGCAAAGTACTAGTACTCGTGTTAATTAAGTTGTATAGTGATTGCTTATTATAATTTTGTTGACTTTTATTTCTAAGAGTATTCAAAACATCCTTGTTGATCTCTTTTAAGCTGGCCGGGCTTGGGGTATGCACAGGCGATAACTCGATTTTTGCAACTAGATAATTTGGAAAAATGCTTATTAATTTGAAGGTGCAGTTTAGGCTCATACTGCATATTGGTTTTAGTTATTCAAGTGATCAATATATGAATGAACATTCTTATTAATTGACATTGTCGGAAGATTATGTATATATACATTAAATAATACCTTTGTAAGTTCTTTCTTGGCAAGGATGCTATTGTGTCTATTCCAGATCCACTGTATAAATGTGATGGCACCCTGAAGAGCACACCAAAAACCAAGGCCCCCAGGTATGACAACAGCACAAAAAGCCCAAGCAACAAGGAACCATAAAAGTGGATTCATTTCACAGCGTGCACAACAATTTATTCTTCCATTATCGTCTAGGATGCAAGATTCTACTATGAACACAATTGACCCAAGTAACACAAAGAAGACAAGGACTCCTGTCAAACAACAAAATTACAAATAAATAAATAAATAAATAAATAATAATATAAAAAAAAATTAATAGCATTGCCTAACAAAATCTGTAGATAATCTCATAAAATAGTAATGTATCTTATGATATTGCCTATTTTGGTATGTCTTTTTTATGTTTCAACATGGCAATCTGAATTTTTCAAAAGAATATTTGGGTAATTATAGTATAAAATAAATAAATAAAGTGTTTTTGTAACTAAATTATGGAATTAGCTACGACATAAAATCGATAATTACCATGTACCAATTTGCAGAGAACAACTTATGTTACAATACTTACCTACACCATAGTAGATTACAATAGTATCGAAATCATCCTTCAGTAAATCCCTTAGGTATTCGTGTTTATCAGCAAGATATGCTATACCCCCAAGCGTTGCGAAAACCTAAATAAACAATGAAACTTGTAGATTTGAATGGTCCAAAATCATTAAGTTTCTATAAAAATGGTTAAGTGAAATTAATAGAGAGGGCTCAACTGTTTGTAGAACCAAAAACGCAAAAATAACATCTCTGGCAATAAAAAGACTTATTTTTATTTTGCGCCATACGTTCTCTTCTAACTCAACAACTCGAAGATGAAATTGTGCTTTGCAAGTTGTGCAATGTGAAAAGTCAAAACCTTCCTATTGTAGATAAATGTGTAGATGAAAATCAATTACGTAGAATTTAATTAGGTATGGAACGATATTAGGAATTAGGAGCAATTGTCAATTGACTCACCTTGATGGATCGCCAATGATCGAGGCATGATCGATGCACAAACTGTTGGGAGCCTTTGCACATGCATGGTGATATCAGATCCTCGTCTACTTACAGGAATGGAAAAAGGAATGAAACTTGAGGAAACGTAATCATGTACAAAAGAACTGAAAATAATATAGTACAGGATTTTGCTTTGCGGTTATGTTTGTTCCTTTTCGTCATATTTAGTATAACTTTTCTTTGTGTTCGTATTGTTTGGTTAGATAAGCATAAAATCATGTATAAGCTCATTCAAAACCAAGTTACAGAGATTTAAAGATAAGCAAAAATAAAAGTATTTGTGGTAACCTTCCTCATCGTCACATTGAAAGCAAATTCGACAAGTAGCTATCAAACCAACTTCTAAATCATCTTCATCTTTTATCTCACTAGAACTTCGCGCCATTTAATCTATAGCCTGGAATCAGAAACCGTACAATGAGCATCAAGTTATATGTAACAGATATGATCAATTTACTGTAAAAAATCATAAGATTGATAAACAAGTAGCTAATCAAAAGCAGAAAATATATATCAAACCTAGCTGGTATCTAGGGATTTATTTTCAACTTATTTTCGTATTTAAAAACTTGCGTAGGAGAATTTATCTAGGTACTAGAGATTGTTTAGGAATAGATGATGACAAATGATAATAAAGTTTGAAGAAATATAACGTTAAAATCTAATTGAAAATTACTGTTTAGTATGTTATATAAAACGTTTTGACTTTCTTGTATAAAAATTTAAAAATGTTTGATGTTGTTTTGGTTTTGTTGTGTTGTATTTTATAAATGGGTTTTTGGATTTTAAGTTGTGATGCTTTGTTTCTTTTGGCCTATTACTTATTTGCATGACAAAAAAATGGTTTTGTTTCTATTGGTCTTTTACTTAGCCCTACAATACTTGTTCATTAGATGGTTTTGCATTGTAATATGAAGCACACGGGATCTATCTAATTGGTCATAGTTTAATGTGTGTTATATATTTTCTTTATTAAGTTTGTAAGTTAAAATTTGTGAAATAATGTATATATAATAATGCCACACAAACTGTATAAAAATCGTTACAAACCTTTTTAGCTTCATCTCATTTTATTGTACAACTAATTTCATTGATAATTAACATTGAAGTCTAACTAATATTAATAAATTTTATCAATAAACTCAATTCTAAATAGCTAATCAAATAAATATTAATTAGCAAACTATTAATAATTTCTAAAACATTTGGACTCCACTATTATGTCTTAAACTTAATATTTTTAATTTACAAATGAGTTTGAGCAAAAATTATGTACTTTTTCTTTTATATTCATTATTTAAGTTGCATGCTTACATAAACTAATCACGCTAAAAAGTATCATTTAACCTTTTAAATGTTGCTTTACATACATACTCGTGCACATTTTCTTGACTCAATTCGCACATGTGAGCTACATCAATAGAAAACACACATAAATTACTTGTATATGAAAATGCATTAACATAATATATATATATATATATATATATATATATATATATATATATATATATATATATATATATATATATATATATTGCATTAGGTTAAATCATTAATTATTCTTACAACCTTTTCAACTTCATCTTAATCCATAACCGACTTTTAATTCTATACTAATTACTAAATATCATGTGATAAATTCCGACAAGCCTTGCACTTCCATCTCGATGTTGTATATACTTCACATTAAATGCACCGGTTTTGTTTTTCGATAAAAGTTTGAACTTTCGCTTATGTTTAAAACTCAACTTTTGCATTTCCATCTCGATGTTGTATATACTTCACATTAAATGCACAGGTTTTGTTTTTCGATAAAAGTTTGAATTTTTGCTTATGTTTAATACTTAACTTTTTTTATTTGATATTATAATTTACAAACGGCTTTAAGTCAAAATTATGTACTTTTTCCTTTCTATTCATTATTCAATGTGATATTTTTAATATGTCGTATTTTGCTATTATGGTAAACTCATTTAATGGGCGTAAAAATTGGTTTCTCACTAATGATTCTACATATAGAAAAAGAAAACACTTTGCGATGCACAGACCTTCTTCTTTTCAATAATAATTCAATTGCACATGATAAATTCATTCTAATATTTCTCAAAGAGCATTCGAAAGCAACTACTTACATAAACTAATCACGCTAAAAAGTATCATTTAACCATTTAAATGTTGCTTTACATACATGCTTGTGCACATTTTCTTGAATCAATTCGCACATGTGAACTACATCAATAGAAAATGCACATAAATTACTTGTATATGAAAATGCATTAACATAATACATATATCTATACATATGCTTATCTATAACAATCACCTAAATATGTAATAAACAAAGAAAATAGTTGGTATCCCAATCTTTGGTTCCATTTATTTGAGCATGCATGATCTTGTGTGATTTTCATGGTATCTGCGTGTGATAACTAAATTAAGAAAAAAAGAAGACCAACTTAATTACAAAGATCTAAAAGATGTGTGAATCATCTCCAAAATGTTGCAAAAGAGAATTTACATACCGCTACCAACAATCAAAGATCTAAACGATGTGTGAATCATCTTCAAATGTACATACTAAATGTGATTTTGGCCGGTTTATATAGGCAAGAATTAGGTTAAATCATTAATTTTTTTTCTTGCAACCTTTCGCAACTCTTGCACTTCATCTAACCAACTTTTGATTCTATACTAAGTGTCTTGTAATCAATTCGGGCAACCCTTGCACTTCATCTCCTTTCATGATTTTATAGTTATTATGACGCTGCATTGAATTCCGAGCATTAGCTATCTTGTACTCTATGCAATCTTGACGCCTACACAATAAATTAGATGGCCTAATCTTATAGTAGAGTCACTTTATTTTGCATACTTTAATTTTGGTGCGTACCAATAGACAAATCCCCACCATCCATCTAGTTTGATCTAATAGTGGGATTAACCTAAGATTAAATGGAAAACATAAGTCCATGTTGTTTTTTTCTTTTTCTTTTTCTCTTTCTTATTATTCTTTTTTTGTTCTTTATTTTTCCTTCAATTAACGTACTTTTTTCTTTCTTTCTTTTCTTTTGTACTTTCAAATTTCAATCACGTAGTTTGTTTGTTTGTTTTTTATTTTATTTTTTTTAATTCACTTTTCCTTTAGTATAATTTTTTTAATTCACTTTTTTTAATTCACGGTTTATTTTCGTTTTCATACGTTTTTTACTGTTTTCATACGTTTTGTCCGTTTTCATATATTTTCGCCCATTTTCTTATGTTTTTGTCCGTTTTCATAAGTTTTTCGTCCGCTTTCTTACGTTTTCGCCCATTAATGTCTGTTTTCATACGTTTTCATCTGTTTTCTTACATTTTCGTTCGTTTTCTACGTTTTCGTCCGTTTTCATACGTTTTCATACGTCTTCGTCCGTTTTCAGACGTGTTTTTACGCTTTCATACGTTTTCATCCGTTTTCATACATATTCGTTCGTTTTCATACATATTCGTTCGTTTTCATACGTTTTTGTTCGTTTTCATACGTTTCCGCCCGTTTTCATCCGTTTTCTTTCATTTTCATCCAGTTTTCAAACGTTTTTGTCCTTTTCATACATTTTTTTACACTTTCATACGTTTTCTTCCATTTTCATACTTTTTCATTCGTTTTCGTCCATTTTTAAATGTTCTTTGCCATTTTCAGACGTTTTCATATGTTTCTAAATATCACAAGTGATTTTCAGTGATATGCAGAATATCACAAGTGATACTATGAGTACCACAAATGATATTCTGGATATCATAACTAATATTCATCCATTCATATGTCTTCGTCCGTTTTCAGACGTGTTTTACGCTTTCATACGTTTTCGTCCGTTTTCATACATATTCGTTCATTTTCATACGTTTTCTTCCGTTTTCAACCATTTTCTTTCGTTTTCATCCAGTTTTCGAACGTTTTTGTCCTTTTCATACATATTTTTACACTTTCATACGTTTTCTTCCATCTTCATACATTTTCGTTTGTTTTTTCATTCGTTTTCGTCTGTTTTTAAATGTTTTTGCAATTTTCAGACGTTTTCATATATTTCTAAATATCACAAGTGATATTCTGAATATCACAAGTGATATTCTGTGATATTCTAAACATCACAATTTATATTCTAAATATCACAAGTGATATTCTGTGATATTTAGAATATCATCAGTGATATTCAGAATATCACAAGTGATTTTCTGAATATCACAAGTGATTTTCTGTGATATGCAGAATATCAATATAATATGTTAGCCTTGCTATTTTATAAAAGATAACGTCACACATAAAGAAATGGACTAGATATCATACAAATAGTACTTTAGGGACTATTATTGTAATATAGGCAAACTAGTAATGTTAGGAGCTTATAAATACCCCTCATGACTCTCCATGAGGGGTGTGGGAAAATGTGTGTAAAGCTTCACTTCATTTCATATTAATAAAACACATAGTTCTTCACCTTTCTCTCTCTACTTTCTCTCTCTAGAAATAACCATGGTTTATACATATTTCGATCAACCTCGACCTCCGGAACGTGTTTCTTGGTCATAACAAGTGGTATCAGAGCTAACCGGGGGCGAATCGTGGTGTTTTGGGGTGAAAAATCGTGTTTTTTGGTGTTTTTTCTCGGAAAACTTACGATCTTATCGAGTTAGGATTTTTTCTTATCGAGTTAGAAAATTTTATCGAGTTAGAAAATTCTAGCGAGTTAGAAAAATTCTTGCGAGTTTGACAAAAAAATTCTAGCGAGGTTGCAAAAGTTCTAGCGAGTTTGAATTTTTTTTTGCGAGTTAGAATTTTTGAAAGTTTGTGAGTTAGGGTTCTGAGTTTCAAGGGTTATCGAGTATGGTTAGGTTTTACCGAGTTTGGTCAGATTGTACCGAGTTTGGTCAATTTTACCGAGTATGGAGCTGCAATTATCGAGTTTGGTGACTTTTACCGAGTTTTGGCAGAATCACCGAGTTAGGTAGCCCATATTCTACCGAGTATGCCAACTAAATATCGAGTAAGGGTATTTTTCGTTCAACGGTTTCATGTTTCGAGTATGCTTTATATAGTTTGCCGAGTTAGGCTGGTCCAACCTTATCGTTTATCGAGTAAGGATTTCTTTTGGACTAATCTAAACGAAACTCTGCCGAAATTGACTTAGGATATCGAGTAACAAGATGGGATTTTGAGAAAGGATATATCAAAAGATTATTACATAAACAAAACCCTTACCTCATCGAATAACCTAATGTCTATATACCCTAAACCCTAACTTTCACCTTACCTAAACACATGAGATTATTGGTAAATCAATCTTATAGATCGTGATTCATTTCCTTGTTTCATTATCATCAACACCAATATATCTCAAATCACCTCAAAACACACCACGAATTGCTTAAACGATCCTAAACAAGATTCACACTCAAATAACAACGGCTAGTATTGTATTTTTGTGATTATGGGGATAATTCTTTATCACCTTTCTGGGTTTAAAGTTCATTTCAAGGGCATGTGTACTTATTTATCTAAAAGTCTAGGGGTGCATGGATGCATGACTTTCGAAGATACTTGTTTGGGCAAACACTAAAGATAGTGATTCAGACTTGGATTATCTAGTTATACCCGATGTAAGGAGTTACATTGTAGTGCTCACGGGTTATAGCTATCACTTTAAGGAGTTACATTGTAGTACTCAGTGTCGCACGAAGTTGTGGATAGTTCATATACTGTTTGTTGGTTTGGGTATATGGCACTACCTATGCTTAAAGGAGTTACGTTGTAGAGCTCAGTATAGGTTCTTAGTCACACCATCGTACAAGATTAAGTCACATATCTAAGGGATGTTTACTTCATTTTCAGATTGGTTATACTGGGTTGTTTCTATAGTCATTGGTCATTTACTAGCTGGTTGGAATTTGAAGAGGTCGCTTAAAGGTTGAAGAGAAGAGAAGAGATTGTAGAATAAAGAGAGTCATATCCTATCAGCATATTCTCACAAATTATGCTTTCATGGTCTATCTATACTGCATCAGAAGTGTAAAGTACGGGTAATTTTGGCATGTACACACAATAGTATGATGATTTCGATAAATCGCAACCATCAGGAGGGAGAAGAACATGCCAAAAGAAGTAGTGTTTCATCTCTAGTACGTTGGTTTTTCGAGGGAATTGTGCTTACACTAGAACCGAAGAAGTACTAATGATGTGTACATCGGAGCGTATTACCAACCTTCTGTGCAATACTATGTGAGTTATGCTATGATGCTCCCAAAACGACAACCATGGTGCAAACTCATTCATATCTACCTTATCCGCTGTGAGATGAGAAGAGAGTTGTCAGTTTAGGAAGGAGCAGAAGTAAGAATAAAGGCTCACTAGTTAGGAGGGATTAATAACCTAACTAGACCATTATAGTTGAAGTTCAGAGCTACAAAGACCTTTGCCGTCAGTGTCAAAGATCATACGCCAAGATCGTCGGAAGAGAGAACTTCAAGTCTGCCTCAGTATCTAGACTACAGAGACTCTGCGCTTCAACAACGTCAACATAGTTTACTATTGTTGTAATTTACATGTTTATGTGTTTATAGGTCTCATTGTATCTATTCATGTGTGACGATATCTTGGAGGGAGATTGTTAGTCTTGCTATTTTATAAAAGATAACGTCACACATAAAGAAATTGACTAGATATCATACAAATAGTACTTTAGGGACTATTATTGTAATATAGGCAAACTAGTAATGTTAGGAGCCTATAAATACCCCTCATGACTCTCCATGAGGGGTGTGGGAAAGTGTGTGTGAAGCTTCACTTCATTTCATATTAATAAAACACATAGTTCTTCACCTTTCTCTCTCTACTTTCTCTCTCTAAAAATAACCATGGTTTATACATATTTCGATCAACCTCGACCTCCGGAACGTGTTTCTTGGTCATAACATAATAAGTAATATTCGTCCATTTTTCATACGTCTTCGTCCGTTTTCAGACGTGTTTTTACGATTTCATACGTTTTTGTCAGTTTTCATACATATTCGTTCATTTTCTTACGTTTTCGTTCGTTTTCATACGTTTTCATCCGTTTTTAAATATTTTTTTGCCATTTTCAGACGTTTTCATATGTTTATAAATATCACAAGTGATATTCTGAATATCACAAGTTATATTCTGAATATCACAAGTGATACTCTGTGATATTCTAAACATCACAAGTTATATTCTGAATATCACAAGTGATATTCTGTTTTGTCTTTGGGTTATAAAGGTGTTTTGTCTTTGGGTTATAAAGGTATCACCGGTGATATATCACAAGTGATATCAGGTATCACTTGTGATATCACATGTTCCTCTATTACCACCACTGATTCAATAAAAAGAAGAAGTTGTGACACATGTGATATCACGTGTGAATCTGTGATATAAAGGTTCTTCCAAAAAGCTGAACAACATGAGAATGAAATAAACTGAAAAGATCCTTCTTCATGAAATGAATGACCAAAATAAGCTAATAATAGAGTATGCAAATATGTTTGCAGCACGAAACCCATATGAGAACACTATTATCACTTGTGATATTTTAAAAACATAGTTGAAAGCGAAAAAAAACGTATGAAAGCGGAAAAAAATAAATAATAAAATAAAAAAAACGTATAAAAAGAAAACATAGAAAAATGACGAAAACGTATGAAAGCGAAAAAAAACGTGAATTAGAAACCAAGATAAAAAAACGGAGTTGAAAAAAAGAAAAAAAAAAGAAAGAAAAAAAAGAAAAAGACGTGAGTTGGAAAAAAAACGTGAGTTTGAAAAAAAGCAAAAAAAAAAGAAAAAAAAAAAGACGTGAGTTGGAAAAAAAGAAAAAAAAAAAGGGAAAAAAAAGGAAACGTCAGTTGGTAAAAAAGCAAAAAAAACAACAAACAAAAAAAGAATATTAAGAAATACAAAAAGAAAAAGAAAAAGAAAACATGGACTTAGGTTTTTAGAGTTTAATCTTAGGTTAATCCTCACCATTAGATCAAACTAGATTGATGGTGAGGATTTGTCTATTGGTATGCACCAAAATAAGAGTATGCATTTGAATTTTCCTCTTTATAGTATTATAGATTTTCACCTTTTTTAATAATAAAATATTTCTTGAAAAACAATACTTGTTGACCAAACAGAATGCTCAATTTTGTTGATCCAAGCCAATAGAAATGGACCAATAATAAATGTCAATTCCACGAATCCTAACATTGAAATTCTAAGTGATAATCAGAATTCAGAAGGAATGTGAAAATGTAACCAAAAGTGGTGGGATTGTGAAGATGATAAGTTTGCTAATATTCCAGAACTGCAATAACCCGTATCCACTTGTCTCAGAATCAAAACTCAACCAATTAAATGCTCACTCGGCCATCCGGTTGTGTCAGTTACGCCAAGGCCAGATACAAAACGGAGCTGCCTAACATGTTAAATAAAGATAATGGACATTAACATGAAGTCAAAATGGAACCAGGACCAGACCATATCACATTCATCATATGTACAGCATATTGTAGTGTGTTTAACATGGTCGAAGTTGCACCTCATAACATCCAATACAACAAAATCAAAACCATTAAAGCTGTACCCCATACAAATCCATGGGCACCATGTAAATACAAACTTATCAAACAAGATCAGTGTTCTATAATACAAAAGTGAAGTATCGGTTCTTTCGTGAACTGGACCAGCACAGCTTTGCATAAGCATTAGCCTGTGTGATCAGAGCTATCATCACATCATCTCTCGGATTCAGGAATACAATCGTGTTAAAAAGAGTGTGACCAATCACTTATCTCACTACAAAAGCTTTAGCATCTTTAGGCGTTCCAGGTGTTCTGGTTCCAGTTTGGCAGGGGTGTAACACCCGTGGAGATCCTCCACTACATATTCCTGTCAAAAAATGAGCAAATACGTTACTAATGAAATAAGTGTGTAGTCAGTGGTCATTTTATACAATTACAACCAAGAGGGAGCAAAAAGTGTGTTAAACAAGTCACAGTATGCATAATGGGCACTAAGTTATACAGTGACTGCTAATGATATAATTCTAAAATCCTTTTTCGGGGGTAATTGAACAAAATTACATAAAATACTTTGTAACCAACTTTGATCCAGTTTCTATTGCCAGTAACAAAATTTCTATCCCAGTGAAAAGCATACAAACATTCAGAATTCCGATTAATGGTAATACCAACCTTGTCTGATTTAACAAGTTTCTCAGCACCACATCAAAAAAGTCAACATGGTTGAATTTGCTAGCACGTCATCATTTTGACTTATGTAATCAAATATTCAAACGTTTTAAGGGTTTTTTTGGGTAAAATGACGGTGGTGCCCTGAAACAGGAACTGGACTAAAGACAATTACCACAAACAGCTGGCCTATAAGCAAACGTTTTTTTTTACTATCTCATACATACTCTCTGCCACGATCGACAAGTCAAAAACTGTAGACTGCATCTCCCTTTTTTAGTTGTCTAAACTGATTCTTAAGGGGAATTTGTGGGTGAATGAGGATGACTAGTTATTTGATAGCACATGAAGAAGATATATAATATACCTGTGTAAGTTCTCTCTTGGTGAGGATGTGGTAGTGTCTCTGCCAGATTCTCTGAATCGCCATGGTGGTAGCAAGAAACCCATACGCAATACCAAGAATCGCGAATATCACCACGAAAACTATAACCAGAGCAAAGCATGCCTCGACAGATGCTGGAAAACAGTCCAAGACCCCCCAGCCGTAACAGCAGTTGTGGCATCCCGCCATCCTTGGATCGCTATTGAAGGAAGAGCAGTGTAGTATGATCCCAAAGAACCCAAGCAATACAAAGAAGACAAGGACCCCTGTCGAACAAAATACAACAGCTAAAGAAATATGTATAGCAACGTGGATGCTTGATACATGGTAACCACATAAATGCACTTTATGAAACAGCACATAGTTAAAGCTTAGGTTTCATCCTGTATTTGCTTACTTCTATTTCATGTGACCATTATAGTCTATGTGTATGTCTAAACCATGAATTACCATACTTACTATTGCCTGCTGTATGGTATAAAGTGAAAAACTTACCGATACAATAGTAGAATGGAATAGGATGCTTTGACAATATCTGGTCCCAACTATCATTAAATGAATCCCTGAAAGACCCGTCTTTGTCAGCAAAATATGCTAGGGCTCCCATCAGTCCAATCACCTGTTTGGCAGAGTATTTAAATTACTCAGAAAGTCAGAAGTTGGAATAACTTATATACGAGAATATGCAGAGACTATATATTCCAGATAAGAATGATACTGGTGGTAAATTAAGACAAGTAACCCCTTGACAATCAACTACACATGCACACACTATCTACTCACTACTCAGATACAGATGCATATGTGGGTGTTTGCTTTGCTTGCTCAATCTACTTTTGCTATAAGGAGGCGGAGTGGAGGCAAGGCCGATATCAAGGACAAACATGCATCAAAAGTGAAAAGACCAATAACAGCTTTACAATGCTAACTTAAGAACTTGCTTTTCGGATGGTTCCATCATGCAATCAAATAGTCTTAGTCAAGCTACTTAATAAGTATAAATGGTTCAATTTATAAATACGGCAACCAAAATAAGAATCTAATAATGTAAACGTTTACCAATGCAGTCAAAAGAAAGTTCGTAATCCAAACTTCACAACTCGCTAATTAATCACATCAAGAGAGACTAGAAGTACTATCTGGGTCACAGCAACAATAATCATACACCCGATACTTCTGATATTTTCAGAGGGGGTTGCATTACAGCAGCAAAAAGTAATAAGGGCGAAACAAGAAGAAAACTATACAACAATAATCGACTATAAAACACTTGACGGGTAAGTAAAGTTAGAATACTCACCGTTTGTATAACCAAAAATCCGAGGCAAACATCTCTGGCGACAAATAGTCTGAATTTAATTTTGCGCCATGAGTTCTCTTCTAAGTCAACAACTCGAAGATGAAACTGTGCTTTGCAAGTCGTACAATGTGAAAACGCAAAACCTTCCTGCTAGGAAAAAGTAACAGTAAGAAAATGTACCATATGTACAAAGCATGTGATACCATATGAAACAATAAAAAGCAACGTGCGGCACTCACCTTGACAGATCGCCAATGATCAAGACATGAACGATGCACAAACTGCTGTGTGCCTTTGCACATGCATGGAGATATCAGATCGTCATCTACACAAAAAAGAAACAAATGAAACTTAATGAAACAGTAATAATGTACAATAATCCATGAAATCTTTCTTGACCCAAAAATTTATAAATAATCAGAAGTATTCACACCTCCCATAACTCTCATTCATATTAGTAACACCACAAATACGTGTACAAATATAACTTCAACACCTTACCACACAGTCGAGTTCTAATTTGCTCAGTTAGAGTTAAAAACAGTGAGTAGCACAATCATCAAAAAGGTTAATCGGGTGAGATTTTCCCTAAGTGGGTTACCAGGGGAGGGCGGGTCTTTGACTCAGATGTACGCAGCCTAACCATAACCATTAAACATGTTCCTAATTAAGATTAGAATTACAAAGCTCAAACAAAGCATTAAATAATAAGTATTCCTATCCCCCTATATGCTGTTTTCATATCTCAGGTCTCTATGCGCCAATTATATGCTATGTTTTCATGCCTCTATTTCTCTAAGCTTTTAAGAGGGTATCTGTCGTTCACCATGTATGCTTGCTATGTGATGGTGTACCCCAACTACGGCCGGAGCCTAGCCTCCGAGCAGCACACGTATAGCTCAACATGATCACTGGCGTAAAGCCTACTAGGCTACCGTAATGGAATCCGCCAATGCACAAGAAGCCTATCTCACGGAGTGTTCAGCTTGAGCCCTCTGAAGAGTCTTAGGCTCCGAACTAACACACAAACACAGGATATTGCGTAGGCCCTACCACAGGTGACGGGTTTCCATTATTCCCGCGTCCACGACAACTGCATATGGGTACATTTCCGACAAACAAGGGAAGGACACAGTAGCCTACACTCGGAGCCTTCCTATTGGCCAACGGGAATGTGCTCCCCTCTAATCTATCCAGCTGAGACATGTGGCATGGCCTAGAACTTTCCTAGGACTTGCCTATAAATACCATCATCATTCTCACATTTAAGGTATGCTCTCTCTCATACTCACTTTATCTCTCCAAACACATTCAACTCATAATCCAACGACTTATTCTCACGCCGGAGCCTGTTCGCAATGCTCCGACTAACGTAGCATGTTTCTTTGTCTTATTTCAGGTCACAACAAGCTTTTAGAAGCATCCAATCTACAGCTCACGTAGGTTAGGTCCAACCGTTGTACGATCACTATCTATGTATATGCTTACATAGTTTCCTTACTCATGTAATTTCACACATATGCATATAGGGGGAGAGGAATACATAAGCATAAACGCATAAGGGAGAAATTGTTGGGCCTATGATCAAATACTAGAATGGTACCCGTGCAATGCGGCGGCGGGTACATGTGACTATATTTTGGGTTATTTGGTTACACGTTTAGTTGTCTTGATGCTTTATAAGTAAAGACATTAGAGATGGTTAAGCCAAATAATTTTAGTTTGAACAACGAACTGCTTCCTAACAAATCAATTTTGAAATATTTCCATAATAAGCAAGAAAAAAGTCTGAATTTTAAGCCTTTCTAATTATAGAATAATCCAAAATGCATTATAATGTAGTATAGATATAGATAATTCTAGTATGTCCTAAGGATGCTATGTAGCTATTACTTTCTATACCTAAAAACGCGGGGTAAAATCGTTTAAAACTACTCAACGTAACATTAATTAAGTCGCCGGACGCCGAAATCCGAAATATTAACATAACATAAGTCCTAAAACAGTTAATAATAGTAGCAACAATATAAATTCATATATACTAACAGATAATCAAAATTTACAAATTAACATAAAATAAAATAAAAAATGAATTAACAAATTAATCAACCTTCTTCACCGTCACATTCAAGACAGATACGACACGTGGCAATAGAACCTTCTTCCTCATCGTTTATTTCACCAGAAGACGGTGACGGTAACGGTGATTGAGAATTAATGTTTTGATCATGATTAGGAAGAAGAGGATCTGTATCGGTAATTGGGTTTTCGGATGTAGCTTCTTCTAGCTCTAATTCGCCCGCTTTCATTTTTATAGAATTTGATTTGATGATCGATTGATTCAAGAGAATTTGTTTGGTTTCTTTGTTATTATTGGGTAACACGTTTTCTAATGTACACATAATCCGGTTTTTTGAGGACTAAATTGCAAAAAATGTCCTGTGGTTTGACCAAATTGTAAGTTTCTGTTAGGGGTGAGTATCGGGTCAAAACCGATCTGATCCGTTCAGATTCGAGAAAACCGAAAACCGAAACTAGAAAAAAATCGAAACCGAAATTACTCTGTTTTTTTCGGTTCAGTTCGGTTTTGGTTTTGGTTCGGTTTTTGTCCGCTTTTTATCGGTTTTTTGCTTGAACCGGACTGACCCAGACCGTCCCGAAACTGAAATTAGGAAAAAACCAAAAACCGAGTTAGAACCGAGTTTCGTTGGTTCCGTTTCAATCGGTTCGGTTTTGTCGGTTATGTCAGGTCGGTTCGATTTTGACTTGGTTTTGCTCACCCCTACTTTTTGTAGGGAACTTTTATTGTAGTTTTTGTTTCTGGGTTGCAGTTTTTGACAACGGTATTTTAGTCATTTTGGATGATAATGAAAAATGAAACTAAAATTTCATCATAGGGATGGTGTTTGCAGTTTTGAAAGGTTAAGAATGAAACCTGCGATTTAATCAAACCACGAGGATGTTTTTTGCAATTTTACTTCCGATGTGTGTGTTAAGTTTAGGAGGTCATGTTAATGTTATCATGATTATGTATATGTTTAGCACAAGAAATTATGAAAAATTATGCTTATTTTTTTTGAAAAAAAATAAATAGTCTACTTAAAATACAAGTTTTATTTGACACGCTAAACTTAAAATAATAATAATAATAATAATAATAATAATAATAATAATTTAAAAAAAAAATACCTTCAATAATCTCTGAAAATAAAATGCTACTTCACGTGGCTTACAAAAATTATGTATTTTTATAATCTCCTTCTCCCTTTTCATCTACAAATTCATGTCCAATTTCACTAACAATTATTTTTGCTAAACATAATAACTCAAACATGTTTATTGGAAAAGCTTATCATGTCGACATGTCCATTATGTTTGTAGTTAACAATGATCTTTCTAATTAAAGCGGTATGATTTTGCTTCACACAGATACAAATTAGATACATTTCTTTCTTTTCTGAAAAGGTTTACGCAATCATATACATGATTCAAACTTGAACATGTTCTTCATAGTGGCACGCAAAAGTAATACTTGATTTTATATGACCTCTTTCTAAAAACCATGCTACATTTAGAGTGCTAGGTACCATGGACAAGTCAAGCATCACGCCGACTCATCAATACATCTTTTTTAACTCACACAACAAAAAAATCCCTCCTTCATAACTCAAGCCAAAACACCTTTTTTGAGACCCATCATACTCAATTAAAATATAAACTCAACACAAAAACCCAATTAAAATAAACATAACAAACAAAAACATCTCTTAGCTCAAGCCAATGAATTGGCGCATGAGAGGGTGGGGTGGGGCGGAGCGGGGGGCAGTGTCATGGCTTGGTGCCACGTTGAATGCCGCACGAGTGCAAGCCATGATACCTAGGCCTCTTAGCTATCATAAGATGGCCTAGTGGTAAGGTTTTTAGTTTCCTCATAAGAGATTGGTGACTCAAATCTCGATAGATGTGTACATTTGAGGGTGCTCATGGAAGGATCGTAAACGGTCCTGAGATTACCCCAGTGAGGTACCATACATTTAAGTCAAAAACATTTGCCCTCCTTTGTAACTCAGTCCCGAACAGAGAAAACATCATTAGTCTACCCATTTACATGTTGCATTTAAATAATTTTAACATATAAAATTTTAAACACACGTGTGTCAACTAAATATGAAATGAAAAAGAAGAAAGATAAGATGTGATTTAGGTGACTTTTTACTTCTCAAAAGATAAATTATCACATTTTGAGATAACAACACACCCAATTTTCTTAAGAAACAAAGAAACTTTATCGTGTTTGTGTTCAAATGTGTTGCCCAAAACAAACTTGATAATAAACCATAACAACCAAAGTCTTTTTCAGCCACAGGTAGTTTGTTGTGCTCAACTCTGGTTAACGCCTTAAGGCTTGTTAAAACCAATACATGATTTGCTTGTTTGTAAATAATTATACTTCGATTCACTGAATGCTAATCTTTTATTGTATGTACTTACTTCGTCAATTACTGTAATGGGAGGTGATTTGTACACTCTCACAATTGATGGAGAAGCCATTTAAGTACCTTGAGACATAACATAAGCCGTAAAATTGAGCCATTGCCAGCTTTGACATGGTCAGCCGCTCTAGGACCTCTTAAACTTTATGAACCAGGTTTTAAGTTTATATCCATAATGAAACGAACACAAATTCCAAAATGTACATAATGCAATTGATTGCGAGAATACAAGATCTTACAAAAAGCATAAAGGGCTAGAAAAACCTATTAAGTGATCCGTGGATTTCAGATCTGAGATCACCACGTGAGGAAAGAAGAACGGTAACACCTATTTCCAGAGTTTGCGAAGTGACATGTTTTTCTCAGTTTCCTTTTTCATGACCTTAGCCACTGCCATCTCGAAATCTTCTTGTGTCACATGAACTCTTCTTTCTCTCAATGCAAACATTCCTGCCTCTGTGCAAACCGCCTAGAAAGAACATACAATAATCAATCAAACAACTATCAAGAAATTGGCACAAGTCATCAGTTTAGTAATACTAACGTCTTATTTCTAACACCCTTTAACATTTTCAGTTTGTGAATTCCATGTTTCACAGCAATTAATTATAAAACAGACCAAACTTTATGGTCAAAAGTTAGTTCATATTAACCCAAACCGACCCATCATCCAACCGGCCAATTTTTCACCTGTAGGGAAATGCTAAACAGAGTGGGGTTATTAGGAAGAAACTGCGCTCTCTAATTTTAAAGCAGGAACCTAAAGCTGCTAGTGGATATCAAGACAGCTTATGCAAAAAAGTTATAGAGAATCATGTCCTGAACTGACCTTAAGTTCTGCACCCGAAGCACCGTTCATCTTCTCTGCAATCTTTTTCAGATCGATGCCACGCATTAAGTTCATCTTTCGTGAATGGATTCTCAAGATATCAGCCCTCGACTGTCAAGTAGATTACAAGAATTAGAAGATGCAAATTATTATTGCAAACTTCAGCTTTTTTTGGTCATTACCGCTACCCCAAAAAAAATTCTTTGGTAGAAGCAAAGAGAGGATAAATACTAAAGATCCCAATATTCTCCAAAGTACTCGTGAATGGGTCCATATGCTTATGTTATGCAACATCTTTAACGGGTCAACGGGGTCAAATGACGCTGAAACTGTTTTTACAATGCATTAAACTTCTAAAACATTCTATTAGATTAGTTGGATTATTATAATATCACCGTGACTACTTTATTTTCGTAACCAAATTTATCACATTCACACTATTGGTGTTTTGGGTAGACCCAGTTCGTTTTTCACCCGTACTATACTCTTACCCGTTTGACCCATTATCCGACCCGCCCAATTTGCCTCCTTTAAGAGATATCGAAGATGTAATTTGCATGTTAGACTTAAGGATAGAAAGGTAAGAGGCGAAGATACTAATACATACGTCTTCGTTAGGATTTGGGAATTCAATCTTCCTGTCAATTCTTCCTGGCCTGAGAAGAGCTTGGTCCAGAATATCAATACGATTTGTAGCCATCAAAACCTGCGAGTAAAATAGACTCGTGTGTAAACAAATTTAGTTTTTAAAAACATAATAAATACATGGTTGAGTTGACACCGACTATATCTAATATTCTAGTTACAATTCCGGCTAAAATTGCAAAAAAGGTACCTTGATTTTGTTTGATGCCTCAAATCCATCCAGTTGATTAAGAAGCTCCAGCATGGTTCTTTGGACTTCACTGTCACCATTTCCACTTCCAGACTCCATTCTAGCAGATCCAATACTGTCGATTTCATCCATAAATATGATTGATGGGGCATGTTCCCTGCACAAGAAAAACATATGCAGACTTAATAAGAAACTCATACTTTGTTGTTGAAAAGAAAACTATGTTATATCTGACCACTGAAAACACAGATGGTACATAAAGAAGGGTGTCCAACCTATACAATAGTCATAGTACATGGGGTATCGTATATGAACAACATATCTTGACAACAAATTTTTTGACCCCAGTAAACAAGAGGTATAAATGAGCTTAAGAAGCATAACAGACATCTGCGCTAAAGAAAGGGTGTATTATTGAGTTCATTTTCGTCAAGAGTCTGACAAGTTGGGAATTAGGAGATGATACTTTATGTGCAAGTAATTGTGAAGTTTTTCCAATAGACTTGTATTCAGCACAAACCATTATTGTCAATTATAACTTTTGACCAGCAGAACTTATATGTACAGAATGTAGAATGTTGTATAGGGACAAAATAGCCATAGTTGAGTCATGCAAAGATAAGGAATCGAGAGCACAAACCTGGCCATAACAAAAAGTTCTCTAACCATTCTGGACCCTTCTCCGATATACTTTTGTACTAGTTCAGAACCAGAGACCCTAATGAAAGTACAATCAGTATGATGCGCCACAGCTCTGGCCAACAATGTCTTCCCAGTACCAGGTGGCCCATATAACAGAACTCCCTAAGAGAAGAACGATAGGAGTCAGTACAACATTTAAACACAAAATGACAAAATAAAGATTTATAAATATAGGACACTACAGCACCTTTGGTTGAGCAATACCCAAACTCTCAAATAACTCTGGATGTTTGATCGGAAGTTCAATAACCTGAAATTTGTTTACAAAAGGATAAGTAAGTCGTAATCCACCAATACTATGAATTTAGATTTTGATATATTTGAGGTAAAATAGCAAAAAAGAAACGGATAAGAACCTCTTTGATCTCTTTAATTTGCTGGTCAAGCCCACCAATCATGTCATAAGTAGAATCAGGAACCTTCTCAACTTTCATAAGGTTCACCAGAGGATCTACTTTGCTTGGCAAAATCAAATGAAGGACATAACTGTCATTTCGAAGCGCAACCCTGGTTGTTGGTGTAAGCTGAGTGATGTCAATGCTTTTGTCAATATCAACCACGTATTTACCCTCCGAGTTAACCTGAATATAACCCAAGTAAAACTCAAAATTAAGTAAAAAGCATAAAGATGGTGAATATGATTAGAATAGCATGCACATGGAGGTTATGGCAAGAATAACTGAAAACGTAGTTGACATGAAAAGTAAAGAGACATAGCAGCAGAAACCTTCACTAGAACTTTTGATTTTCCCATGACTTTAACAACTTCACCAACATAAGATCCAGGCTCTTGAAGCAGGTGTATCTCTTCCTTAAGAGTCCTCACTGCATGTTTGAGTGTTCGACATTAAATGATAACATCACTGACCACCACAATATCGAGCAATAATAGGTGTAACATATAATACAAAGACATATTGAACTATAATAACAATGGTAACAAACTCCCACAAAGCAATTGAATTTAATGCCACACTTTGCTATTTGGTCAAAACCATATCTATTGGGGTTGGGATTAGATTCGGTTTTGTGCTATTCGACAAATTCGTATCAGGAACTCTATGACCGTGATTAACGTGTCAGGATTGGTATCCTTCCTGTTATATATTGGGGTCAACTGGACAGGTCTGTTGATGGTAGATTTTAAAGAGAGGACATATACAAAAACAGTGTTGGGACAAAAAGAATAAAATCATGATTGTTCAGAACGTGAAAATATCAAGACAGCTAACTTTCAAGTCGATTTTAGAGATTTTGCTCATCTTTAAAGATGTTTAGCACAACCATCTCCAAGGTAGTCTAGTGGTAAGACAGCCTGGAGGTTCAAAAGAGACCCACGTTCAAACCTTGCTAGGTAAACATCTTGTAACGGCCAGGAAAGAGTCTAGAAACGGCCACAGAATACTAGTTAGCACACCTGGCAATCTAGACCCAAATGGGTTTAGTAGGGTCTATATGGAAAAGTGGTGATTGTACGTTGCTATTAGTCTAACAAACCCGTTGGACCCAACATACTTCTTCAACAATTTTGGAAGTGACCCATGGGGTATTAAGAGTTATGTTAACCCCGCGCTGGGTAAAAAAGATGACCCATATAAACCCATCTAATGGGGTGCTTGGATCAGCTTATTTAGCCGGCTTATGGGCTTATTTGCCTTTGGAAAAGCCGATAAGCTCACTTATTAAAGCTTATGACCTTATCCACTTCACCTTATTGGCTTAAGCCAATAAACCAAAGTTAAAAAACTCTAGAAAGTGAGTTTACCAGCTTTTCCAAAATCAAATAATCCCATAAGCCGGCTAAATACGCTAATCCAAACACCCTATAAACCCATTTGGGTAGATTGCCTCGTCTACCGGTTAGGCCACCCTATAGATGTTTATGTTTACTACAAAAAGCTCCTAACTTTGAAACTCATATGGCCGTTATCTAAGGCATAAAGTTTGTAATCACTCTCTACAAGCTACGGGCTCTCAACTAAGCGCGTAAACAACACACATAACACAATTCATAAGCCATAATACAAAAATAATAATAATAATAATAAAAAAAAAAAAAAAAAAAAAAAAAAAAAAAAAAAAGGTAAAGTATATACCTTTATTGTTAAGCTCATTACGCTGAGCTTCGAGTCGCGTAAGATCATTGATCTTCTTACGACGAAGATTCTGAAGATGAAAAATATGTTGTGTGTAGTACTTTTTCAAATCGACACCTGCTTCTGAAGGTGTTGTGGATGAGCAGAACATTGGTTCTTTGTTGTTGTTTGGGTCGGATGGTTTCATTGGTGTGTCAACTGTCGCCATTGTTGAGGTTGTTTTGATTTTGTGTTGTGTGTGTTTTTGAGTTTGGTTTTGGTTTTAAGGAAGGAAGGAAGGAAGGAATGGAGTGTTGTTCAAGAAAGTTTATGAAGAGGGTTTTAATTTGTGTTTGGGTGTTTCTTTGTTCTATGTTGATTTGGTTTATGGTTTTGGTCTTTTGGGTCATTAAAGGTTTGATGGTTTGTTATCTTTAACCTTTATTTATTTATTATTTTTTTTTTTCAAGTTAATTTGAATTTTGCTACCCATATAAGTATGGACGGAGCCAAGGGGGTGCCCGCGGGTGCACGTGCACCCCATGAATTTTTTCGATATAGTGTTAATTTTTGAAAAAAATTATCGATTTTTCCTAAATGTATCTTAAATGCCACCGGTGCATTAAAATGTGACACTAGTATTATTTAGTTCGTATACTTACAAATAAAAAATAAATATAAAATTTTATAAAAGCCCAAAGATGAAACAAGATTAATAAATTAAAGCACAAAAGCCCATGAAATAGGTTTTTTAATGGAACAAGTTTATTCATCATCCTAACAATTTACAAAATTCAAATTGAACCAACACCACAAAGATGAAACAGGTTCGTAAGTCGTAACATATATATTTCATTTGTTTATTATGTCTTTTAAAGTTTTCATGTTTTGATTGGTTGTATGAAATCTTGACTAATTTGTTGGTTCGTATAGTCTATCGTCATCAATAAGGGCTTAGGGTAATAAGAATAAGTGAATAACTATGCAATTTCTATTAAGACAAATAGGGATAACATGTTTAAGTGATAGTCAATTATATATTAATATGAATAGTACCCCTATTGTGTTGTCATGGGGCATTTTTATAGTTGTCGTATTTACTATATATATGAAAAGTAGTGCTTAAATGAAGTTGGTTTTAGTCTTGCATGTTGCTACCGCTACGGTTGAAAGATGTTTTTCTAAAATAATTAAGCTCATTAAAACTGATTTGCGTAATCGGATGAGTGATGATTATTTTAATGGCGCTTTAACTTGTGCTATAGAGAAAGAAGAACTTATTAATATTAAAAATGAGGGTGCATGTAAGTGTTTTTTTGCTATGAGAGATCGTAAAATCACTAATTAGAAGGTAATATGTTCATTTATTTATCGTTTTAATGAAATCTTCGTTTTAATCCACTTTTTTAATTCTATTATATTACGGTTAAAAAAAATTTATGCACCCGGTCATATTTCTTTCTGGCTCCGTCCCTGCATATAAGCAGGGACGGGCATACATGGGTGCCGGTTGTGGCATAGGTTACACCCGATTTTAGGTCACGAAGTGTAAAAAAGAAAAAAAAAAATCAAAATTGTCGTTTTTTGTTTATGTGCAACCCCCAATTATTATTATTATTATTATTATTATTATTATTATTATTATTATTATTATTATTATTATTATTATTATTATTATTATTATTATTATTATTTGCTAATTTAATTTCTTACTGATGTAAATTTAGTTAGCCCAACAATTTTTTTGGCAACACTCTTTTGAAACTCCTGGGTCCGTCCCTGCTTATAAGCTGCTAAGGGCTACAAGGGTGGAGGGTGAGATATGAATTTTGCCACTCTTACTATATCAGCGTCATGTTAGTTTTTTTTATATTTACTTGTTTTACAACAGAAGTTATGTAATTGTATTTTTCTATCTTTCTCTAAATTTTATCCACTTTTTAATTAAATAGAAACATATACACTCATCAGGAAATTTTTGCTGTCGAGAAGGGGTTTTATCTTATTTTTCGTGGAAGACTGAGATGAAAGGGTTTGTCGTCAGTAATATACTCCTACACCATAAGGCCTGAGGATACTGAAAGGAGGTTTGCTAACTTTTGTTTTAGTATTGTTTACATTAGATAATCAAGAACTAACAAACGTAGCCCAATTAATCATAAAACTCTAGTGTTCTCGAGTTATATTTGAAAAGAAAAAGAAGTGACGTGGAGGGTGAAAGGAAGAATGGTAAGTGGTGAAGAAAGAAAAGTGAATATTGTGTCTATTCTTTAGTTGCATAAAAGAAGAGGGGAAGTGAAAGAAAATTTTTTTTAATAAAACTGACAATTTTGCCCTCATGATCAAATAGAAGAAGACAAAATATAATATAATTTTATAAGAATAATTTAGTCGATATACATAGACATCATATTTCCACTCACTTTCTCACCCCCAAAATTGGGTGGAAAGTGTTTATCCATCACTTTACACCTTTTACTTTCACTTTCTTTTCTATAAAAATTTCTTGGGAACACAAAGTGTAAGCTATACTAGTTAAACCAGTTATAAAACACAAGAAAATGTGATTTTAACATGCATATGCTCAACTTTTAAGTACAAGGACCAAATCTGTCACAATCCAAATTGAAACAAAGTTAAAGCCAATCCACATTCACTTTCTCCCCTATATATAAAAACACAACTCAAGTACTCAACCCGTTAATCCCCACTTTACAAACCTTAAAAATTGTTATCATCGATTTGTTTGAAAAAAAAAATGTCGGGCAAAGGAGCAAAAGGGTTGATCATGGGCAAGACCCCAGCCGCCTTAAACAAAGACAAAGATAAGAAGAAACAACCCACTTCCCGATCCTCTCGCGCTGGTCTTCAAGTGCGTAGTCTCTATTCTTTGTCTTTTTCTTAAATCCAACAGGTTTAGTGATAGACCCGGTCGAGTCGAACCGGGTTTTCAAACATTTGTTTGTATCTTTTAATTTGTCAGATGATGTTGTTATTTTACAGGATGTTATCTTGTAAATAAGTTTTGAAAACCAATGTTTTTGTTAAATAATGTTTTGAAAACCGATCGACCCGGCCCACTGGCCGAGGCACCGGTTCAACTTGTTGACCCGGTCGGGTCGAACCGGGTTTCAAAACATTGGCTTAAATCTTTTAATTTGTGTGATTGGTTTTAATATAAGGCTTGTGTTAGTTAACTTTTTTCAGTGTACTAAACTTTTTTTTTTTTTTTTTTTTGCCTTTTTTTTGTACTTTATGCCCATTTTGCCCCTCATTTTATTAACATGAGAGGGGCAAAATGGTCATAAAGTACATAAAAATTCAAAAAAAAATCAAGTTTAGTACACATACTAGCAAAGAAAAAATTGTTCCATACATATAAAAGGAATAAGCGACAACTATGATACATTTAGAGGCCATTAGCCCTAAAAACTTTGAAAGGTAAATAATAATCTCAAATTTACTAATGTGGGTATGAGTAAATATCTTGAAAGTTCTATTTTTGTCAATCCAAAATATTGTTCAATTTCGACAAAGTATAGCTATTTGGAATTGCTTTTATAAAGTGCTTATCTGAATAAGTTTGTTTGTTTTAGAAGCAAAAACCAATGCCAAACACCTAAGCTAAGCAATGACAAACACCTTCTTAGCTTGGCAATTTTCCTTAAAGACTAATGATTACGCGTGTTTCTTTCTAAGAGTAACTGAATTAGTTATGACGAATACTGCCTTGTTGGAATTTGCACCTACCTCCATATTCTATAAGTGTCTAGATGTGGCATTATGGAAGAATAGGTAGGTCACACGTCTAGTTAAATGTAACGGATCATAGTGATATAGTACTATAGTAGATTAGTATGTTGTATGCATTAAAACTACAAGCCGGACAACTTACGCCGTTTGAACTATGTACCTCTTCAAATGTTAAGTTTATCATGATATAATTACAAAAATATGTTAAAATTAAACTTTCCATGTTTTGATATAATGTCCAATATGTGAAATACAGTTTCCAGTTGGAAGAATCCATCGTTTACTGAAACAAAGGACCACGGCTCATGGTCGGGTGGGGGCTACAGCAGCCGTCTACACTGCAGCCATATTGGAATACTTGACCGCTGAGGTTCTAGAGCTGGCTGGGAACGCAAGCAAGGATCTTAAAGTCAAACGTATAACTCCAAGGCATTTGCAGCTAGCAATTAGAGGTGACGAGGAACTCGATACTTTGATCAAAGGAACCATTGCCGGTGGTGGAGTCATTCCTCATATCCACAAGTCACTCATCAACAAAACGTCTAAAGAGTAAAGTGGTTAGATTTGGAATGTTGAATTGATTTCCGTCGCTGTTTCAAAACCATTAATGAATTTTACTTGATAGTTGGTGTCGATGGTTGAGTTTATATATCTAAGAGGTTTGGCCTATTTGGTCTACGATTGTGATGAAACTGTTTGCTTCTGTTTTTGAGGCCGTTGATCTATCTAGTGGTTGGTTACTCTTGTGTTCTTGTTGGAAATGCCGATTGTATGTTTGTCTCTGATTTGTTTGGATGAAATTGCAATCAAATTCAAAGTTGAGTTCAGAATCCTTTTTCTGCTCTTTTGATCCGCCAACCTATTTTTCTGGTTTGAGATAGACAGTTACTGTAAATGTACATTATACTTAAAAAAAAAGGTAAACTTTTTTCAAACTGCTTTCTGTTAAATCCAATATAGTTCTAAGAAGCAAAGTCAGCAAAATATAGCCACCATAAGAAACATGAGACCTAAATTTCAAGATAGAAGATGCAATCACGCAACTGTCTTTACCACAAAAATCACTGTATTTCTTCTAATTATATTGAAACAGAAATTATGATCGGTAGTAATTACAAGAAACATGACTGGCGATGTTCTAGCGCTACAATATATCCATATTCAGGTGGTTGGTTTGTAATGAGTAATTGCTTGCAATGTTTCTATCATCAACTCTAAGCAACATAAAGTCTTGCAGAGAGAACCTCGAAGATGGTATCAATCACGGCCAACAAAACTAGTCTAATGTGAACTCCTCAAGCCAAATAAGAACCTCGTTCCTCTGCATTTAAGAATTTAAATACAAGAACACAAAAATCAAAAGGAATTTTGTCACAAGTTTATTACCAGTCAGTTTCTGTTTTATAGTATCTGCAACTAAGTTTGCCCTTGCCCATCTTTTATTGGAATAATTATTATACTGTTGTTAAGTAGAAAAAGAAATTTAGTTGAACCAGACAATCAAACTGTAATTTTTGTATTTATTTTAACAAGTCACATTTGGGATCTTAATGAGTAGAGATAGCAAGATGGGCGCATGGGCTAACAGGGTTGAGTTAAAATGGGTCATTTTTACGTATCAGTCCAAACTCAAAACGCGGGACAGTTGAGTTCGGGTTTGGGTTGAAATGGGTCATATTTTAACTTTTAAATAAATAAATGATGCAACAACAATTATGAAGAGACCCATATGAAAATGCTACTTCAGGTGAGATCCATTTGACCCGTTCCCCCTTTAGCTAAATTTTGTTATACACTCATTTCACATGTTCGAGATAACATCATAACCTAATGTATTGTAAAAAAAAGCTTACCATCATAAAACTTTTCGTTCTACCAGGATCATTGTACCGAGCCAGTAAACATCCATCTTTAGGTTTAAGACCATCAGAAAGGATACTAGACCTTAACAATTTTTCTTTCTCGCGAACAATATCTTCCGTAGGTTTGCCACTGAACTTTAATACAGCTGCAAACCCTCCTTGAACGCTCCTCAAACTAACATCTTCTTTGTTAGGATCTGGTAAACTGGACAATATAAAATTCCTTTTAAGTAATATTCATTATAATATTATGAGATAAACTTGACTACAGTAATACTGTAATAAATTACCTCTCCAAGTCTTTATCTGATGGAATAACAATCTGGATAGACATTTTGGACATATCGGGATCAAATGCTTGAGTGAAAACTGGAGTTGTCATAGGAATCTTTTCCTCCCTCGAGTTTTTTCCAAATATATACCTGAAAATTGTGTAATATTGCGTCTGTTAGCATGGTCTAAGAGTAGTAATGAGCTGCTAACACCTTGGTATCCAATTTGGGTCAGAACAGGTCGGGGTGGGTTGGTGAGCTGTTAACACTTCCGTATCCAATTTTCTTGAAGTTTACAAATAGTTAAAGTATTGAATATTCATACACTTGGCGTATCCAACCATTGGAGCTAAAAAATAACCAAATCGACCCATTTTCAGGTAAATGGGTTGAAAGAAATGTTGTCAAATGCCTTGAATGCCGTCTGATAGTACTAGAGAAAGAAAAACTCACCCAGCTACATCATTAAATCCTGTTGAGCTAGCAAGCTTGTCGCTTTTTGTTTCAACGATGATGAAGGGGCTATATTTTCGTACCTAAACGAGAGTTTGGTATACGTGATTAAACACCATAATATTTCTTAGATAAGCAAAAATTTTGAGTTAGTGTGATGCCATGATATACAAACCTCATAAGTTGCAGTCCTTTTAAGTATCTGATATTTAGGTGTTTCCAAATCAGGAGTCTTGTAAATCCGCAACTGCAACAAAACAAAATAGCGCACAGCTAAATCTTTGAACATATTATTCAACAGTCAAACATTGTACATACCTGTTTAACTAAATCCACAAGTCCTTCTGTAGAAAAGTAGTCGTTGTTCTTTAAAGAATCCCAATAATCCTGTTAAGTTCATGAAACAAGAAGTGAATGAATACACGTCAAATATTGCATACATGATGTGCGTTTGAGAGTAGGGGTTGGAAACTAAGTGTACCACGTGACTGCAAAATTTTCCATTCTCTGGATTGATGCCCATAACGGAAGTTCCTGTAAAGACCAAGACTGGCTTCCATGGTAGAAGAGAAAATGTCATTTCCATTGTCCACCTTGTCGTTATTTCATAAGCTCCTGTCTATACAGAAAGATGAGAACTAAGTAACAAAAAGAGACTCAAGCATGAAGATAAACATGAAAAGGTAAAAACCGAACTACATGAAACTTTGAAAGTTTAGCCTTAATAACAAAATTCTATTAAATTGTGGAAACTTGTTCACTCTTACACTAGACCTACAAGCAAGTTTTTATCCTCTGCAACAGTTCAAAGTTAGTTCATCGGATTTCCCCGAAAACCAAGCAAAACCGCACTAATCTTGAAGCAAAAAGTTAACTTTTCGGTATCAGAAGAACAACACTATATCTGTGCCAGATTGCTAGTAAGAGGCTAGGCTACTACGGAGTAATCAACTTTTACTTCTATATATAAGTTCGATTGATAACTGATATCAGAAAGACCCAACAGGATGCAAACTTTGGGTTGCAAGATGACATCCCAAGAACTAAAATGAAACTGTGAAGTTAGAGACTGCAAACGTAACCACAGACAATTTAAACTTAGGACCTTTTAATACAACTTGAACATGATGATACTCATACTAAATCGAAGTGAAAACCTTCAACGAAACCGAAAACCACTTGACCTTGAACTTTGAGTACTCTTATTGTTAGTCCTCTTGGCTTGGTGCATTTCAAATTTAGCATCGTTATATAGTCATTTAAACAACATATACTAACACATGCCAAGGTGAAAAAGGCACCTAAACAAAAACTCACTTTGATAACAATATCAAGCACCACTTTTTTTCAAGTCCAAAATATATCTAAAGTTTGATACCGCAAAGGTGTAGCCTAATGGCGGGGGCTTGGGATTCTCCACTATATCAGTTCAAACCCCACACGCAGCAACTTTAGGCCAGCCTTCAGGCACTTATTCCCCGGTGCAAACGTCCTTGTGGGGCCGAGAAAGGGAGGGCTTTTGGAAATAGGTCCTGGGTTCAATCTCAATTCCCCCATCGAACCAACTTTTTTTGTGAACAATAACTACTGCCTCGAACCACCGCCCTGGTAGCCTAGTGGTAAGGTGTCCTGATGTCCTCACAACAGGTCTCAGGTTCAATCCTTGCCAGATACATCTTGAGGGTGGCCACAGAAAAGTTAGGTAACGGTCACGGGGACACCCCAGTTAGGCATCTGAGCCCTCCCGGGGTAACCTAAACAGGGAAAACCTCATCCGTTTACTAACTAGTACCTCGAAAATTCCAACTAATTTGCTACACAACTAACACACAACATCAACGCTAACTAAGAAATCAAACCAATTTACCTGTTTAGCCCAATGAAGCTGAAACTGAGGCGAGAACACAAGCTTCAGCATATTAATATTAAACAGATATCCACCAATACTATCATGCTTCGTTATGGGATCCCGAAACTTAACCTCTTCATCATAGGCAGTCCTATCAATCCCTTGATCATCAAACAAATGTGGCAGGTCCTCATACAAGAACTCCACCAGTTTTTCAACATTAACTGATTTTTGCGGGACCTGTTGTTCTACTAAACTTGATCTTATTTTGTGAGTTTTAACTAGAGTTCTGTTGAAGAAGATGGAACTCTGAGGTGGTTTGAGTTTACGGAGAGTGGCGTGGCTGCCAGAAAGTGGGCGGATAATGGTGTTGGAGAGATGTGTGGTGGTGGCCATTTGTGTGTGTTATGGTTGACAGAGTCACAGCCACACAACAAAAAGTGACTGGTGGAGGGAAATAACAGATTTCTTTCAAGGGGATAACTGGGTCTGATCAGTTATTCAGTTATATTGGATATTGGGCTTAGGCAATACTTTGAGCCCAAAATGTTACCAAACATATCTATGTATATCTATATAACTAAAAAGTACAACTCACACAGTTAGATGAAAGCACTAGCTCATACATCACTACTCCCACCACTTGTGCCGAGCAAAAAACGTATCATAATTGATAGAATAAGCAAGAACTTAATGTAATATAACTAGTTCAATCACCGTGTGCTGCAACTTTAAGACTAGTTGGTTGGTTCCGGAAAGGCTTGTCCAAAATGTTTCCATTGTGGAGTCACTCTCGTGAAGTCCTTATGGAGCATACGCCTAACGTTGATTTCCACATGTTACCCTCGGAGTGGGACATGTGAACCAGTCAGTGTACGTAACCGATTATTAACGTTTGCAAATCCTGAAAATTAATTGTAGAATTATTCAACAATCCATAACTCTAGTAAAATGATTCGCCAATACAAATACTCTGTCCATACTCATCAAAGGAGGACAGGCATTCAACTATACAAGTTACTAAAACAAATCAATCAAATGTCCACATTAATCAAGTAAGCTTTCTTCATATGAATCAATAACATCTCCAAAATCGAATGTAAACTCGACCATTGAGGGTGAGACCTATCTCCTGATGAAAACCCCCACACTTTACCATCAGCCTCGATCACACTGCACCCGACTTCTTTTCTTGTTTGTTTTCTTCTCATCATTTCATGCACCCCTTCCACATCGACCCATCTCTTATCATTCGCATACAAATTCCTCATAGTGATATAATTCCCATCGTTTTCAAACTCCTTTCCATAAGTTTTCCTCATAACCCTCTCAGCGCGTTCAATATCCTTAGCATAACCACATGCAGATAAAAATGAACTTAATATAATATCATTTACTTCGAAAGGCATGCTAGTCATAATCTTTTCTGCTTCATCTAAACAACCCGCTCTACCCAAAAGATCAATCATACAACCATAGTGTTCAATTCTTGGATTAATTCCGAATTCTTGCATTTTATCAAACCATTCTTTACCTTCTTCCACAAGACCACTATGTGTACAAGCTGATAAAACAGCCGTCATGGTTATCTCGTTTGGTTTGATTTTCTTTCTGTTCATATCTAAGAATACGTCTATTGCTTCATTACCATGGCCGTTAACTGCTAAACCATGTATTAAAGCATTCCAAGTGGCGGTTTCTTTTACTGGCAACGACTCAAATATTTTTCTTGCTTTTGTGAACTCGCCACATTTAGCATACATATCGACTAACGAAGTACAAACATTAGTTGCTGTATTCATTTTCTTTCTTATAACATACTCGTGAACCCAATTACCTAATTCCAAAGCACCCATATCAGCAATCGCAGGAAGGATACTAACAATGGTCACATTATTAGGTTCAAGCGATGATTCCCTTTGTAATTGTTGAAATAACTTCAATGCCTCGTTTGGTTGTTTATTTTGATAATACCCTTTAATCATTGCATTCCATGAAACTAAATTCTTATGAGGCATAGCATCAAAAAACGCCCTCGCCATAACTAAATTCCCACAACTACAATATCCATCAACCATACTAGTCCACGACACAACGTTCTTTTCCACCATCTCATTAAACAAAACATTAGCACTATTCATATCTCCTACCTTAACATAACCATCAATCATCGCATTAAACGCGGCAACATCCTTCTTAGGCATCTGATCAAAATACATCCGCGCATTATCTATCTCCCCACACTTCGCATAACCACCAACCAACGCCGTCCACGACACTAAACTTCTCTCACCCATCTCATCAAAAACCCTCTTCGCACACTCCACTAGCCCCATCTTCGCATACATATCCACCAACGACGTCGCCACATACAAATCACCCCCAAACCCTTCTTTCACAACATGGTCATGCACTTGCTCACCACCCCACACATCCAAACTCGCACCACACATTTTCGCCAACGTTAAAAAAGTATACCCATCTGACCTAAACCCATCTTTTGTCCTCAAATCCTTATACAAACACCAACACTCATCAAACTGACCAACACCCATGTAACCTTTCATCATGGTATTGCTAATATACGTGTCATTTCGTTCAGGCATTTTATCGAACAGTTTACGAGCATGCTGGATGAGACCGGATGTGGAATGCTGGATTGCCAGTGAGGAACATGTTGCTAAAATTTTTGCAATGAGGTTATTGTTGGTGGTTAATGAGTTACGTAGCATGAATGCATGGATTTGAAAGATGTGGTGTTTGGTTTTGGTTTTGTGTTCTAGGATGTGTAGACATGTTCTTTCAGTTGATGTCCATAGGTTGTTTTTGTTCATTTTTGGTTTTGTGTTTAAGGAACAGGTCATATATAATAAGGTATGTTTGCCTAAAATAGTTGTAGAAAAGTAGCAACAAGCAGCAGATGTAAATCTTATGGTAGGAAAAGGAGAGGCGTTTTATTTTGCATACCAAAAAACTGCCACATACCAATGGGCTAATCAGGACCGTTGGATCAGAAAACAGTTTTTAATAATAAAAAACACGGAGGGACCAAAATTGCTAATTCCCCAAACTTACCCCCATCAACCTACCCCTGACCCGTCACTTTCCACACAATTAAAATCACAAAAAGTTCCATTTTCTCTCTCTAACCGCAATTACTAATTACCACGAAAACTCAAAATTAACCTATTTTAACCGTTCAAATCATCAATAAAACACAAAAATGGAAGAATCATCGAGTGCACAAGCAGATACAGGAAAAAAAACCGGTTCAAAATGAACCTAATGAGTCTCGGGATGAAGGTACGATGCTTCCGACTAATTATTTACTAGTTTTATTAGTATCTCTAGTGATTTTGTACTTATTTATGAATATTATTGATACTTATGAATATTTTTGTGAATTTTATGTTGATTTTTGATGTGGTACTGTGATGCATGTGATGAATATGAACTTATTTGACTTTTATAAGATACTATTTAATTAGATTTTACAGCTTTTTCTGAATTTGTAGAGAGATTATTATAATAATGTAATGAATATAGTGATTTTCTTCAGTTTTTTGTTAAATATCACTTGTGATACAACATATGTGATGATGATGTAGTGGCTTACTTCAAAATATAGTAATATATCACCAGTGATAAAACAGTTGTAGTTGCTTTGTTCAATTTTTGGTAGTATATCAGAAGTGATAAAACAGTTGTAGTGGTTTTATTCATATTTTAGCAGTAGAACATATGTCATGATGATGAATAGATGTAGATGCTTACTTAAGTTTATGGTAGTATATCACCAGTGATAAAACAGTTGTAATGGCTTACATAAGTTTTTGGTAGAATAAAATCTGTGATGAAAAATATTTGAAGGTAAATTTGTAGTGTATCACCTGTGATAATCATCACTTGTACTGATAACTAGTATATATGATGAGAAACTAAACTTGTGCTTTTTGAAAAAAATGTAGAGAATGAAATCTTTGGAGATCTGGACGCGATACAAGCTTTAAACGGTTAGTTTATCTTAAAAAAGCTTTACAAAAAAAAAATGCATGAATTGTATTAAATATCTAAAAAAAAAATTAAATGCAGTTTTGAAAACAAGTGAGTTGTTGCAAGCATCACCAGAGATTGACAAAAGTAAAGGTATATTGTAAGATATAAAAAACTGAATGTATGTGTTGTACTTTATTTTGACATTTATCTCTGTATATCACCTGTGATACATACACATTTGGCAAAATGTGTGTGTATAATTGCAGTAGAATGTCATAAATAATATGACGCACACACATTCAGAGTTTATATATCACATTTATCGTATTCAAAAAACTTATTTGGAATTTGTTTTATGCAGGTATAACAAAGAAACAAACCCCTAAAAAGAAAATTCGAATCACTAAAAAAAAAAAAAAAAAAAAAAAAAAAAAAGAAAAAAAAAAACGGAAACAACATCACAACAACAACATCACAACTATTAGCAACAAAAACAACATCACCAACCACATCAACAACCACATCATCACCAACGACAAGGTCAACGGCAAGAAAATCAACAAGCACACCAACAAAAACAAAACCAAAGCCAGCAATACTCGTTACACCAATAAGTCAAAGGTCACCTGCAAAAACACTAACACCTGAAACAACACCAACACAAACACCACCAACCAATAAAGGTTCAACTCAGTTATCACCAATGATATCACCAGTGATATCACCAACACCTGAAGGAACACCTAACATATCACCAGTGATACAACAAATAACAACAGCAATTGTTGTTGCAAACATGGGAGATGAAGAAGAAGAGACAGAGACTTCAAAAAACAAGAAAAAAGGGTCGGTGCACAAGGTTGAAAAGACAACGAAAACAATTGCCAAGAAAAAACCAATAGCAAAAAGGAAAACAACAGAAACAGAATCCCCAATTGCAACAACAAGAAGCAAAACAAAGAAACAACGATTAGAAGAAGAAGAGGGAAAGAAAAAAGTGGCCAGAAAAAGAAAAGGGGCAGAAAAAGATAAAAGAAAAGGAAAAAAAACAGTGGAAGATGAGGATGATGATGAATTTGTTGCTGAGAAAAAGAAGGTTAAGGATAAAGGAAAGAAAGAATTGCAAGAGCAAGATACAGATGGTGAAGATTTTGAGGTCGAGGTGAAAAAGGATAAGAAAAAGGGTAAACGGAAAATGGAAGAGGAAGAAGATGATAAAGCAATATGGTTCAAGTCGTTAAGAGCAAAGACGACTGTAAAACCCTTTTATGAAGCTACACATAAATTGAGTCCAGAGAGAAAACAACGGGTGAGAGAAATGGGCTTTGGCTCATTACTTGGGTTCCCATATAACAAGTTTCCCGCAAAACTACCATACTTCCTATTAAAAAACTTGGATGAGGATAAAAAGCAGATAAACTTGCCAAAAGGTGGGGTTATCAAAATAAATCCAAGGAAGATTAGAGAAGTACTGGGAATACCAATGGGACCAATACCATTCTATGCTAAGACAAAAAGGTTGTCAAAGGACTCAGTCTACTGCCAATTCATGGCATAGCTGCCATGCAACCCAAGGCAAAGAAAAACAACACTTTTATCAAACATAATTCAAAAATCAGAAGGAACAGACTTCATTTTTGATTTGAAGTACTTGATGCTCTTTGCAAACTGCCTTGTGTCTTGCAAAAATTCAGCAATGTTGAAGTATGATGTGCTGGAAAACATAAAATCATCAGAAGACATACACAAGATAGATTGGTGCACATACATATGGAATTGCATGAAAAATAGCAAGGAAAAGTGGGATGATAAAACGTTTGAAAATTGGTACTACGGACCCCATGTGACATTCACAGTAAGTAAAAGTTAACTTTAAAAAATAAGCTTTATATGCAGTATCACCAGTGATAATTTCAAAGTTTTGTCTTTTTATAAAGTAGATTTAATTTAGAATTGATTTCAATAACTAATTGTATTTTAATGAAAGTTTTGTTTCATTGAAACACAGCTTATTTACTTGCATTACACGCAATTCGAAGAAATGGATGTTCCACGGAAATGGCCAGCCATTAAGAATTGGAGACAAGATTTTATAGAGGAAAGGCAGGAGAAGGAGATGGATGCACAACAGTTCGGCTTGGTGATGGTCATTGAAGAAGATGAAAACAATCAAGAAAATGAAAATCAAAAGCTGAGACAGGTAAAATATCACTAGTGATAAATTTGTTTATTAAAAGATATAACTAGTGATGAGTACTTATGTTTATTTATTTACAAACAGGACGTATACGACACAATAAAAGAAAACTTTGAAAGAGTTTTAAAAGAGAAAAAAGAATTAGAAACTTCCATCAAAGTAAGCATGGAGATGTACCAAGGGGATGAAATGATATGGAGGTTTTTAGAAAGGTTCAATGCAGAATTCAAAATAGGAATAAGAACTGATGAATTTGGAAGATTGATAGAAGATGAGGCAGGCCCTAGCAGAAGAGAAGATGAAGATACTGGAGAAGAAGATGGGAGTAGTGATAATGATGAAGATGGCAATGATAAAAATGGAGGAGGTGATGAAGATGGAGAAGATTATGACATAGAAGATAAGGAAAATGAAGGAGAAAATTTGGATGAAAATTTAAACGATGCTGCCATAGAAGATTTAGCGAAAGAAAAGGATGACGCAGAAAAGGTAAGACATATTCAGTAATTATGTAAATGCAGTATCACAAGTGATACTTATGTGTATATTGATAATATGCAACCTGTTTCATATGACTTTATTAACAAATAAAAGTAATGTATAGTATCACCTGTGATGTATTGAATAGTTTTGTTTATGCAGTATCACAAGTGATAAAATACCTAAATATACTTAATTTTTTGTTTCAAATTAACATACAGGCTGAAAAAGAAGCTGCAGAGAAAGAAGCTGCAGAAAAAGAACATTAGAAAAAACAGGAAGAAGAAAAGGTTAGATTAATTCAATACTTATGTGTATATTGATAATATGCAACCTGTTTCATATGACTTTATTAACAAATAAAAGTAATGGATAGTATCACCTGTGATATATTAAATAGTTTTGTTTATGCAGTATCACAGTGATAAAATACATATATATACTTAAATTTTTGTTTTAAATTGACATATAGGCCGTAAAAGAAGCTGCAGAGAAAGAACATGCCAAAAAACAGGAAGAAGAAAACGTTAGATTAATTCAATACTTATGTGAACATTGTAAATATGCAACCTAATATGGTCTTTATTAACAAATGAAAATAATGGATAGTATCACCTGTGATATATTAAATACTTTTGTTCATGCAGTATCACAAGTGATAAAATACCTATATATACTTAAATTTTTGTTTTAAATTGACATACAGGCCTTAAAAGAAGCTGCAGAGAAAGAACATGCCAAAAAACAAGAAGAACAAAAGGTTGGATTAATTGTATAGATTTGTTTATGAAGTATCGCAAATTATAACATACAAATATATACTTAATTTTTTGTTTTAATTTTAAAAACAGGCGAAAAAAGAAGCTGCAGCAAAAGAAGCAGAAGCTAAAAAAGAGAAAGAAGAAAAACTTAAAAGATCAAAAGAAAAAATGCTTCAAAAACAAAAGGAAGACACTGAGAAAAAAAGACAACAAGAAATACAAAAGGTAAATAAAATAAAAAAATAAAAAATAAAAAAAAAAGAAAATATCTCAAGTGATACAATATAATAGTCTTTTATTTTTTAATAAAACAGGCTGCAAAAGAAGAAGCAAAGAAAAAGCAAGAAGAAATAAAAGCTAAAAATGAAAAAGCTCAGATAGAGGCTGAAAAGGAAGCAGCTGAGAAAAGGAAAGAAGCCGCAAAGAAGCTTAACGAAAAAAGAGCAAAGGAAAAGGTTAGATACTTTTGAGTTTAAATAGTTATCTTTAAGCAACATAAAAAATCATATGGATATAATTCGTGAGTGGTATGTTTTTATTTCTCTTTACGTTGTAGACATTTAGTTTGGTTTAGCTTATTTTAAAAATGGAAACATTGAACAGGCTGAAAGAGAAGCTGCAATTCAAGAACATGAAAGCCCATCAATTCAAGTAAAACCATTCGGAACTGGAAAGAACATTGGTGAAGCAAGCATCAAAGAAAATGAAATAAAAGAAGGAAAAAGGAAAGTAAAACCATCAATGTACTTAAAGTCACCGTATAATAACAAAATGGCTAATGTGATGGAGCCATTGACAGAAGATGAAACACTGTTAGCATACAGCGTTTTTTCAATGGAAGGATACATCCTGTAAGATTCTTATATTTTGCTATTTATATTTTAATTTATGTTTTTTTATCACCAGTGATATTTATATATATAACAAAGAAACTGACATTTATCACATGTGATACAAAAAATACAGAGACGAGTTGTTTGATGATGGAAAGGGAACAGTAGTACCAAGAATAACATTACAGACACTTTCGCCAGGGATACAAATTGAAAGCCTTATAATTGAAGCATTCATTGCGGTGATGAATGAAGAAGAGAGAAGGAAACTAAAGAAATAAAAGAGAAGATACTACTTACCATTGGCTGCAACGGTAAATATATTTAAAATAACAAAAATAAATGTATATCTAAATTTTCTATGTTCTTAATAAAAAAAAATCATTTTAAATAAACTTTTCGTATATTGTGATGATAAAGCATCCGGAGATTGAAAAGGAGGATAAAGACCTGGACAAACAGATTGAGCAGTTTATGGATATACTAAACAAGGATGAAACAAGTAACAAATTGAGAGATGTAAACTTGGTATTCTTCCCCATCATCGCTCATGGACATTACTATGTCATAGTATTCAACCTTGAGAAAGGTCATGCAATAATACTGGACAACAATATATCTGATGGAGATTACGACGGAAAATACAAAGCAATTTTTGTTTTTGTGGTAAGTTACATCTGGACTGATCTATAATTGTTTTTTATTTTATTTGGATTAATATCACTAGAGATAGATTTTATTTTGTTTTTGTTCTATTTGGATAAATATCACTAGAGATACATTTTATTTTAATAGAAGAATTTTAATTTTATTTGCAGAAAGAGATGCTTGTTCATTACATGATGAGAACTAAACACCCAACATTGAAACAACTAATCAAATAAGCGAAACCGAAGATACCAAGTATGAAATGAAAAACAAAAGAAAACAAGATAGATTGTGGCCTGTATATGATGATGCATATGGAGATGTTTCATGGTGAACTTGGACTAAAATGGAAGACAAACATCTTGGACGAAAGAAACCGACAATATGCTGAACATATTAAAAAGATGAGGATGAGGTATGCTGCCAAGATTCTCTTGCACGATGTGAACAAGAATAGCAAGATGACGTCAGATTTCGCTATCAAGTTTGCTGAAGAACACAGTGATAAAGAAAAGATGAAGATGATGGTTGAAGTAGCTATGAAGAAAAAGGCAGTAGAAGAAAAGCATTAGTTGAATTTAATGCTTTTCCAAAGACAATTTATTTCCAAAGACAATTTATTATTCTGTTTTATGTATTTTAGATTTCTAAACTAGGATTAAGTATTCGATAAGCAAAAATCCATTGAAGCACTGCCGAGCCACGGAATGTGACGGACAACTGTCCAAGTTTGGGGTTACCTAAGAATGACAGGGGCACTCTATTAGGTCCTGAACTACATTCTCTGGTGGTGGAGATTGTGTTATATTCTGTTATGGATATTGCAAAATCTGAATGCATCTAGGATTAGATGATAGCTATGCAAAAAAACTATGGAATCTTTGTATTTTCTTTGTTCTGCATTTTGGGAAATGAAGACAGTTGAAGTATTATATTTGAGGTTTTAAATGCCTTTGAATTATATGACCAATGTATGATTTTAAATGTATCACTGGCAATGTTGCAAAAATCGGCCGAATCGGCCGATTAATCGCTAATCGGTGATGCACCTTGTCGATTTTTGAAAATCGGCAAAAAAATCGGCCTAGGCAAAAAAATCATAAAAAATGGGTCAAAAATCGGCCGAACCGGTCAAAAATCGGCCGAATCGGTCAATTTAAAAAAAAATAGAAATTTAGGCATTTTACTTAATTTGGGGATCGTTTATTTCACTTATAATGTACAATGGGCCTCATAATCAGAATTGAATCCTTTTATTGAGGTTTGTAAACATAGAAGGCTTGGAATCAGTTAAGATCTTTAGTTTGCTCTCTAGAAATTCCCAAAACATGTAGGAAATGCCAAACCGATTAATCACCGCCTTGACCGATTACAGGCTGTAGGGTGGTCGACCGCCCGACTACCGATTCACGATTTTTGCAACATTGATCACTGGTGATATCTCTTACTTTGTATATATGGATCACAGGTGATACCTCATATTTTGTATATAGAAAATCTAAAAATACTTTGGGCAAGTCTCTAAGCACAAACTATTTGGCCCAGTTAGTAAGCCCAAACTATATTTAATTATTGGACTATTAAAGAAATTCTTACTAATATTTTCAAAACAAAAACTAAAGCCCAAAAATTTTTAAAACATATATATAACTATTAAAAAATAATCATATCTCCAGTGATAAAAAAATATTATAAATAAATTAGAAAAAATAAAAATACAAGGACCAAAAGTGTAAAATTGCAAAAAAAAACCCCAAATACCCAAATAAAAAATTACTGAATCGACAGCTTTGACCTAGATCTGCAACATAAACCATCAGACAAAACACAAACAAACACACACACCATCCATACGTCTAAAAAATCAAATTGAGTAAAAGATGAATGAATTGGGAGCTGAAAAACAAGATAAGGGGAAAAACATTGAACAAAATGTAGATAACGGTATGACAATCATTTCAATCAAATTTAAATATGTTTTGTTGTTGTTTCATTTGCTTATTTTTTGTTTAAACTTGATTTTTTGGTCTTTAATATGTTAGTTAAACTTCTGTCAATCAAAATCCTAGCTTATTATGAACTATTTTAGCTTAAAAAACAAAATAGTCTACTTTAAGAGGTGTTTGGTACAAGTTAATTATAAATCTTATAGATAGTTTATTGGCTTATTGTTAAATTATCTATCTGTGTTATCAGTCTTAGGTTTTTAATTTAGATTTTGAGTAGCTTCTGATTAGCTTAAATTTGGTTCATAAGATTTGGTGTTAAAAATGCAGACCATGAAACAGAAGAAAAAAAAACAAAAAAGAAGAAAACAGTTGCCAAGATTAGACTGTAAAAAAAACGTTATGGAAGAGGATTAGAAGAACAACAAAAAAAATTAGAAGAAAAAAATAAGAAGAAAATGATGATGAAGGAAGAAAGGACACATGCGGCAAATTTTGAAAGAAATGATGAAAAGGAAGAAGCAGAAAAGAAAGAAGGAGAAGAACAATCTAATAAAAAGGTTAGTATCACTGGAGATACTTTGAATATCACTGGTGTTAAACAAAATACTAATTTAATATAACATACTTTACATTATGCCACAGGTTGAAAATGAAGAAGCTGAAGAAACAAAAGAAACTAATAAAGAAGATGCAGCAAAAAGAGAAGAAAAAGCAAATGGGAAAAGAAAAATAGATGAAACTGAGGTGGATGATGATGGAAATGCAAAAAAGAAACGAAAGTGGTATACATTGTTGAGGGCAAGGGCAACAATTAAGCCCCTGTTTGAAGCAACGCATGGACTAAGCGTTGAAAGAAAAAGATTAATTAGACATATGGGGTTTGGAGACTTGATTGATTTTCCAATTGATGAATTACCAACAAGGCTAGCATTTTTTATAGTAGACAGTCTCGATGTAGAAACAATGAATCTTAGGCTTCCAACGGGAAACTTACAAATTTCTCCACAAACAGTGAAGGTAGCTCTTGGGTTACCAAAGGGAACAAGGAGGTTGGAAAGAAATGAAGGACAAACAGAAAAGAATGATACATTTGAGGAAGAATGGAAGGAACAATACAAAGATGAAAACAAGTTGACAATAAATGCAATATCAAAGCAGATAAGAAAGACAAGAAACACAGATTTCATCTTCAGAATGAACTTTTTGATGCTAGTTGCAAATACATTGGGAGAATGTGATAACAACTCTGTCGTAAAAACAACAGTATTGGAAAACGTACTTGAAGAAGATGACGTGACAGATATAGACTGGTGCACATACGTGTATGAATGTGCAAGATTATCAAAAAAAGATTGGGTAACAAGAAAGAAGGATAGGACAGAAGTCGTCTATTACGGACCAGTAACATTCTTGACGGTAACTCCTAAATATTTTTTTGATTTTTCTTTTAAGATACTAATACATTAATTTTATTTGTTAAAAAATAATATGAGATATCACCTGTAATACCTCATAAAGAATGTTTTTTATTTATGTTTCATCTGTTAAATGGTTGATGAAACAGCTTGCATATTTACAATATACAAAGTTTGATGCAATGAATGTACCAAGAAGATTACCGGCTTTCAAAAGCTGGAATGCAAACCTGCTGAAAAGTAGGGAGACTCTAGAAATGGACGTAACAAAATACTTTGGGATGGTCGAGATAATAGGAGATCTAGGAGGTCTAAATAAAAAGAGGTAAGTGTATGATATCTCTTGTGATACTAGATTATAATATGCAGAATAATATTCTATGACTTTATACTAGATTATAATATCTCTTGTGATATTATTTTATGATATCTCTTGTGATACTAGATAATAATATGCAGAATATTATTTTATATTATCTCTTGTGATATTATTATTTTAAATTGATTTACAGGAAATTTATCAGATGTTAGAAGATAAAATAGAAAGCATTTTGAATGAGAAAGAATTGTTTGAAGAAACAATAATAGATACTATATTCAAGTTTGGGAATAACATAAGGCTTAATGAATATAGAGAGAGATTCAATCAAATTTTCAAAAACATAAATTGTAAATCATCATCAACAGAATCAAGTGGTATCAAATTTGAAACAAGTGATGATGAAGATGACAACAATGGAGATCAAAACGCAGAATGTGCAGATGATAATGGAGAATCTATGATAGTTGATAATAATGAAGGTGACCCAAATGTCGAAAAATCAGAATCAAACTTTGAAAAAGATGAAGGGATTGGAAATGATAAAGATGACGGGAGTAATAATATAAGGGATGAAGCTGCAGGAAACAAAGAAGAAAACAGAAGAAAAAAGGATGTAGCTTCAGAAAACAACGAAGCCAGCAGTATAAACAAAGATGAAGCTCCAGGAAACAATGAAGGAAAAAAAGATGAAATTCAAGATGAAATTTTTTTTTGGGATGATGCATCAATTTTTGACGAATTGCTGAATAAAAGTGATGAACAAATTAAAAATGAATTCAGAGAAATGAAAGAGAAAGAAGCCAAATTGGCTTCAAAGAAGCTTGAAGACTTAACTGATGAAGAATTCTTTGAAGCTTTCAAAGATAGTGAATGTCAGACATTTGGAAATGAGAAAAACATCGAAGAAAAAAAAACGGAACAAGCGGGTGAATCTTCACAAAAAGTAAAAGAAAAGGAACAAGCAGGCCCATCTAGTTGTCAAAGTAGGGAGCACATTTTTGAGTTCACACCAGTAGGATCTCAGCCATCATTTAATCTAGGATTTGATACCCCAGAAGAACAGTTGAAAACATTCAAGAAAACAAAATCAAATGATGAAGAAACTCAATATCGGTGCTTGCAATCACCCTATATAAACGAAAAGGTCAGCACGACAGAAGAGCTAACAGAGGATGAACTACTATTGGCAAGAAGCATCTTCTCTATGCAAGGAAATGAAGCGTAAGATTAACTTTAAATATTTATGAACTTGAACTTATCACAGGTGATACATAGTATCACATGTGATACATGAAAAATGAGTAACATATGTATTTCTTATATTTATCACCTGTGATATTGTCAAAACAGAGAACAAGTTTTCAAGGACCAAGGAGTAGAATTAATGAGAATGAATGTACAATCACTAGCACCAGGATTGAAAATTGAAACTCCTGTGATCGACACATTTGCTTCAATCCTAAATTACGAGGAATGGCTATCAGATAAGGAGATAAAAAGGCATTACTTTTATACATCAATGATGGTAAGATAAATATAATTTAAAAATAATTTATTATACTTGAATGTATCTTATCTATAAACTTAATTAAATTTGTTTTTAATTTTCAAGCAGCTCCCGGGAATAATACAGGATGAGCCAGAATGCTTGCTTACAAAGATAGATAAACAATACGATGAGTTTGCAAAGATGATTGCAATTCAGATGGAAGATGATATAAGAAAGCTACAATTTGAAGACGTTGACCTGGTATATAATATGAATTTGTAAACTAATCAATGTACTTAGTCTATTATTTTTAAAACTTACATCATTTTATATAAATTAAACAGGTTTTCTTTCCAATCATATCAAATGAGCATTACTACCTAATAGTTTTCAACATCATCAAAGGGACATCCGTGATAATAGATAACAGTGATTCAGATGGAACATATGAAGGAAAATACAAAGAAAACTATAAGTTTGTGGTAAGAAAACACTATAATGAATGCTTCATATATAATTTCTTTATGCCAAATAAATTAAGCATATCACTTGTGATACTACTATATAAATAACACTTTGTATCTTAATTTTCAGAGGGGTGTTTTTGCAAAACATTTGTCGACATATCAACATCCAAAAGGAGATGAATTAATGAATCAAAAAAGAAAACCAACAATCTTAAACATGAGTTGGAGGACAAAGAAAGAAAAGTTAGATTGCGGTTTGTACATGATGCTGCATATGGAACATTATCAGGGAAAGAGTGCAACAAAATGGGAAACATGCATGCTAAAAGAAAAAGACAAAAATCACAGAATGCAGATAAACAACTTGAGAGCAAAATATGCAGCAAAGATAATGTTTCATGAAGTAAATGATAACCAAAAAATGATGTCAGACTACGCTTTGAAGTTTGCAGCTGAAAACTCAGACGAAGAAGAAGCAAAAAAATTGGTCGAGGAGGCAATAAAGAGAAAGATTGCTCAAGAAAATGAACAGAGACAAAGAGAAAATGAAAAGAAGTAGTTAACAATTTGAGATTTAGTTTTGGAATAGAATCTTGTAATTGGCAATGAAAAGATGTAAAACATTAGTTTTGGGTAACTTGAAGTTGTAAGACAATAGTCCCTTTATTATGGTTTATCACAAGTGATTTATCACATGTTCATAATGTTTATATTATGCTTTTCATAATTCTATATCACAGGTGATAAAACTAAAATAACACTTGACATGATATAAACTAATAAATAGAAAAAAAAAGTATCACAAGGGATACACAGAAATTCAATCATTCTAAAAATAACAAAAATAAATGTCACAAAAAATTAAACACTTTAATCTGTTTATGTTATGCTTTTCATCATTTAAATTCTTTATCACAGGTGATAAAACTAAAATAACACTTGAGATCATATAAACAAAATAAATCCAAAAAAAAGTATCACAAGGGATAAACAGAAATTCAATTATTCTAAAAAATAACAAAAAAAAATGTCACAAATATTTAAACACTTTAATGTTTTATCACAAGTGATAAATGTCACAAATATTTCATAATGTCACAAAAATAAAAAAATAAACCAATCACTAAAAATCATACTTCAATTGCTCAATCACCTCCGCTTCCACCTGCTCCATCACCACCACTTCCGCCTGCTCCATCAACTCCATTTCCGCTTACTCCACTCCTCTGTGGACAAGTACGCCTATTGTGATCAGTCAACCCACAAATACCACATCCCTTCTTCTTCTTATTATTTTCCTCAAGTGCTATCTCACGCCCACTCTTAATACGATCCTTCATATATCCCTTATTACTAGCTCTTGAAGGATTTCTAACATTATTTTTAGTAGGCTTCTTAACACCCATAAACTGATGAACCATTTGAGCAACTGTGCGAGGAGGAACTTTTGGCAACTCAGACTCAAATTCTGACTTTAACTTTCTGAGCTTGCCTACAAAAGAAGTCAGCTTCGGTTGATTCTCAATCATCAAACTCACACACGAATCAACTAAACTAGACGCCTCAATAGCAAGCTTTTCTATCTCTTCATTCTGTTGACCATAACGTGCCTTTTGCCTTCTCAAATCAGGTGGAATCAAATCCCTTGTCCAACGTTTGAGTATATACTGATTTGGGATATTAAGCACATTACAATTCTTGAATACACAGAAAATATGACGACATAAAATCCCGTAGCGGATAAAAAGCTGACAACAGCAAGCAACTGAACCATCTAATTTGTTATAGACCACCTTCATAAAAAAAATGATACACATAATAAAACAGGTGATACCTAATATCACCAGTGATACCTCATATAACATGTGATACTTAAAACAAAAAATACATGTAAAAACACAAAAATAAAATGTACCTTGTACCGTCCAGCATCTTTCTGATACAAGATAAGCTCTTCTTCAACATTCTCTGAAGTACTTTCTTCTTCATCAACAACTTCTGGAATAGTACCAGGAACCAATTTTTGCTCAAAAATAACAGACACATCAGATACCTCATCACAAGTTTTCGACTCAATAGAACATAACCATGACCCAGCAATTATCTCCTTTTGCACAAGCACAAACAACTTGCGAGTGTAAATCCTTGCTGCATGCACTTCAATTTCCAATGGCGTCAACAAAGCAGGGAATGAGTCAAATGAGTTATGATCTAGTCTTTCTTGTACATATCTCTGTTTCTCCATTGCAGACTCATATAAAACCATAAACTTAACAAGTGTGGAAGTAGGATTCGTGAAATGCGAAAAGAAAGAATTCTCACTCTCCGACCTCGATGTAGTCCTCATCAATCCACAAAGCGGAGAATCAACAAAGAATGCGGGAATCCATGAAGATCTAATCATATACATCTTGTTCAACCACTTGTGATTTAGAAGATTAAACTCTACCATCAACTCATTCCATCTGAACTCAAACTTCTCAGGACCAATGTACATATTCCAAACAATCTTGCTAAATTTAGTCTTGAAATCAGTATCATCATATATTCTGGAAACAATCTGAAAAACAACAAAGTATCACAAGTGATACAAAAAAAGAATCACTATACAGAAAAATGCAAAAGACAATAAAGTATCATTAGTGATACAAAACAGAATCATTAAACAGAACTGTGCATAAAAAAATAATCAAAAGTGATAAAGCAAATAATTTTATAGACAAAAATGCAATATCAAAGGAGATAAACAACTTCTAAAAATTTATAAGAATAATTAAAAATGCAAATATCACAGGAGATACCTTAGCTGGAAGCTTTTGCATGATATGCCACATGCAAAGCCTGTGCTTGGAATCAGGAAGCACCTCAGCAATCGCATTCCGCATTGCACCATCTTGATCAGTGACAATGATATTTGGAGAACAAACAAATGCTTTCTTGAACGCTTGCAATAACCATATGTATGATTCAGTAGTCTCATTCTTACGAAGACCAGAACCAACAGTAACACACTTCAGTTGATTGTCAATAGCAGTAAAAGGCACAAAAACCATACGATATCTGAGAAAAAAAATAGTATCTCAGGTGATTGTCATCATTATTGTGGAAAACTAGAAGGGGGTTGAATAGTTTTACGTCTTTTTAATTTGTTATAAAAGATAGTTTTAGTGTTTTCTTTGTTTTTAAAATTTAGATTCGATAATATATGATCTCAAGTCTTGCACAATATAAACAACTATCAATAAGTAATATATATAGCAATGATAAGTAAGGAAATAAATGAGAGATGGAAAGATCGAACCGCGAGACAAGAGATTTATTGTGGTTCGGCTACAAGGACACCTTCCTTGCCCTACTCCACTCCTCAAGCACCTAACTCGAGAGTTTTTTTCACTATATCAACAAGCTCCCTTATGGCGGAGAAAACCTTACACACCAATTTACACACCACAACTTCTTCACACGTAAATCACAACTTCTACATAACTTCTTCACACCAATCTACTTCACAACTAACTACTTCACTCCTATCTTCTTCACACCAATTTTCTTCACAACTAACAACTTCACACCTAGCTTCTTCACTACAATCTAATTCCTAACTTTTCTTCTTCACACCAAACAACTAACTAATCACACAATCAATATACCTAGCACAACTATCTACAATCAAATATTCACAACAATCTTCACACAGAATTATGTAAATAATCTTGATGATGCACCAACAACTTGGATGTGGAGGTCACAACAAGTTGTAATACTTCTTGTCTTGGAGGATAGAAGTATTCTTCTCTTGCATTTGAGAGGATGATGTTTGAATCACTTTGAAACAAAGAATTATGTATTTATGATCAAAGGATTAAGAGAATATAAATGGGGATCTAGAACATAAAGTTTAGGAATGCAAAAGGTGAGAAAATTCTGTGGGATGAACCAGTATTTATAGGGAGAAAATTCACTGTTCTGGAGCGTGGTCGGTCCCCTTAATTATAGGCCGGTCCCCTTAATGATTAAGGGGGCCGCCCCTTAAGAACGTTGGATTTTCTTGTCTTTTAGTGGGGAATATTTTTCTGGATAAAATTTGCCATTTTTGGTTGGAAATTTGAAATCATATATTTATAATGAATTAAACATATTCTTTTAATTCCAAAAGTAATTTTGTAAAAGGTATAGAATGTTTAATACATTTTATAAAAATTCTAGTGATTAGAAAATTTTCCTTTGATCATGAAATGCAATAAACACTTTGTTTATTCATACCTTAAGTGATATGGATGCAAAGACAAATATTAAGCACTAAAAACTTGTTTACGTCATAAGTTTTAGATTAATGAGTTTATGCTTTGTAATTATCAAAACATAGAGATATTGTTATATGCTAACAATGTTTTTAGACATTATTTATGTCAACAATCTCCCCCTATTTTGATGATTACAAAACCTTAAACTCATTAGGTCTAAAAAATAATTTTTAGACAAGTATTATTAGAGTTTAACATTTTCTTCTCCCCCTTTTTGTAAAATCAAAAAGGTTAAGCCGAGTAAGCTTCGTGAAAGAAGATTAAACGGGTAGAATGCTCCCCCTCATTTGAGAGCACCAAGGGAATGAACTATGGAAATCTTGGCTACACAAAATATTAGAAGAGAACAAGACACATATACATGCAAAGCAATAATTATGCAAATAAAAATAGATTCATTCCAACATCATAGAAATGATTAGCATTACAACATTCAATATGCTTAAAGCATATTGATTACAATAAAACAAAAGAAAAGACATAGTCCTATATTGCCTAAGAGAGCACTTGGACTTGCTTGCAACCCATGGTTGATTGTTTTATTTGCTTGACGGAGAACATAAGCATAAGGCTTAGTTGTTAGATGGAGAGGGATATGGAGTGGGATATGGAACGGAAGAGGTGGATCTTACGATGTTATATCGTGTTAAGGGTGGTATGGGATGAGGATGAGTGAGGAGATATTCAATCCAAGAAATATCTTCACTCAAGTATAAGATTTGTTTTTGAAGGAAGATGCAACAAGGGCAATAGTGAGTGTGGTTTGTAACTTGATCCAAGTTGAGAGAGTGGGGTAGGCAATTGTTGTAGGGTGATGATGGAAGTTGCCCTTTGTTGCGTTGTGCAAGATGCATGGCATTGAGATCACTAAGATCATGGATTTGGGATATTTCATCACGGAACCTTTGCTTTTCCGTGGCAATACGGAGAGAGTCATTGTGTTGATATGGATGAATTGGGTTTGTGTAGTTGGAATTGTATTTGGATGGTTGATCAAACTTGTATGGATCATTATAAATGGTTGGTGGATGAGATGAGTGGTTTGGCATAAAGGAAGATGTTTGGCCAATGTTGTATGGTTTGTAAAGAGAATCAAATGAATGTCCTTGTGAATTTGGTGTAAAGTTTGGGAAGTAAGTGGTTGGAGGTGTTGAGTGATTTCCAACTTCATTGGTAATGATGGATTTGTTACGAGGGCTTTTTCTTCGCCAAACGGGTTTTTTTGTCATTCTTGCAAGCCTTGAGGCTTTTGGTTTTGGCTTGTTTGGAGAAGTCATGAAGGGATGAATGGAGAGGGTGGAAGATTCAGGATATTTATAGTGTAAGATTTGTGTGTTTATGGATGGATAAAGTTTGTTTGGGAGATTAGGACAAAATGTGTTGGTGAAAAATGGGAAATGTAGGTTGAAATGGGCTAAAAAGCAGAAAAGATTCTATAAACCCGACCATCAGATGGCCGGTCCCCTTAATTAGGGGGCGGTCCCCTTAATGATTAAGGGGGCCGCCCATCTGGTGATTTCCAGATTGCCAGAATTGGGTTTTTGGCAGAAAATTTGCAGAAAGGTTGTGTGTTTGGATTAGAATTCAAGCAAGTTCAACTCCTTGAGACAATATAGCATCTAATCTAACTATAATATAGCATGCATGCAAAAACACATAAGCAAAAGAGCAAATAAGCAACACATAATAAGCAAAAGGAGACAAGTAAAGGCAAGAGCACTTAAACTTCCTAAGGCACTTATCTTAGATCAAAGGCAAAGGCAACTAGTGAGTCAAGCATCTAGTGATGAAACAAGATGACAATGTTATGAGTGATTATGTCCTAGTGTGTACCTATATGCAACAAATGTGGAGTTGTGATTGTTTCGACTTCTAAATGAAAAGGAAATTCTTAAGAAACAATCCAAAATCTCCTTGATTCAATTTTTGCTCGATCATGAATGTCAAAGATATATATTAGATTATATACCTTGACAATTTATGTGAGAGTTTATGCATGATTTTGGAAGACAATGTTTTTAGTATTAGTCAACAATGCAAGGAAAAGGATGTTCATGTGATTCCTAGATGTGAGAATAATTTTTAAAGAAAATTTATTGGGTTTTACAAAAGAGTTTATGCAAAGAAAATAAACTTTCCCAATCTTTAATTTTGTGCGAAATAGATTCCTAGACTCAGAAATAGAGAAGTGGAAAAAAGAAAATCTTAAAAATAATTTGTCTAAATGCAATAAAATTTAGTCAACTTGTTCCATCATTCCTAATCCTAAGCGCAAGTGGTTGAATAATTCACGCTTAAGGGGTTTTGTGAATATATCCGCAATGTTATCTTCCGATTTAACTTTTTCAATATATATGTTTTTTTTTTGTACATTATCCCTAAGAAAGTGGTGGCGTATTTCTATATGTTTAGTCCTAGAGTGTTGCACCGGATTTTTACTTAAATCTATCGCACCTTTGTTATCGCACATAATGGGAACATTTTCTAACCTAATGCCATAGTCTACGAGAGCTTGTTTCATCCATAGTGCTTGTTGACATGTGATGAGAGCTTATTCACACATCATTTTTTAGTCTTAAATCAGACCAAATACACCAAATACTAACCAAATATGCCAAGAGAATGTATGTTTTTGTATTTGTGTATGTGCAGGTACGGATATGTGAAAAATGGACAAAAAGAAAGCAAAAACCGACAAAAACGAGCACGAAATTGGAAAAAGGTCAAAAGCCGAAGCCGAGGAAGAAATTTATCCAAGAAAAGCCCAAAATGACAAAAGTAATCCTTAGAGATTCAGAGAATAACAAAAGATACTCTTAGTTGAAATATGAAGACCTTTACAATAATGGCCCTCCAAGTTTCAGCAAGTTGTCAACTTTGGTCCTTTGAAGAACTTTGGAAGAAAAGTCAACTAAATTCCTCCAAGTTACAAGATCGTTACGTGTAGTATTTAGTTGCATTTGTAGCATTTTAATATGTTTTAAGTAGTTTTTCATGTTTTGTAAAGGTCTAGGGGCTAATTATGCAACAATGTAAAAGATTAGATAAGCCCCAGCCCCTAGCCTATAAATAGAGATGTAAGCCTCATTTGGAAGGTTGGTTAGTTTTGGGGTTAGTCTTAGGTTGTTGAGGGTTGGTCCTCATAGTAGTAGGAGTAGTATAGTTTTATTTTTATGAAGTATGTGTTTTACTTTCTCTCTCTAAAAAGCTTTATCTTTCTAAAAATCTTTAATTTTTAGATGTTAAATTCATGTTTTTATTGGTGGGAATTAAATTTATGATTAAACTAGGTTGTTTAGTAATAAATTTGGTGAAAAATATTAGTTGTTAGGCTTTATTTTGGATCAAAATATTTTTTTTTTAAATATTATCGAGTTAGTTTTCATTTTATTTTTTTTGTCGAGTTTGAAATTATAATTTTTTTCTTTCGAGTTAGGCTTTTTGAAAAAATGTTATCGAGTTAGGAATTTTTAAGTAAGGACTAATTTGTAAAAAAATGTTTTATCGAGTTTCGAATTTGCAAAAATAAAATACCGAGTTTGGTTGTTTTATGCTTACCGATTTTGGATTCCCCTAGGGACCAAATTGCAAAAAAACTTTACCGAGTTTGAATGTCATTTTTTTATTTCGAGTTTGCTTGTTTTTTTTTTAATTTTTTTATTTTTTATCAAGTATTGTTGTTATCGAGTTTCATTTCTTATGGCGAGTTAGCCAAGATTATCGAGTTAGATAACCATTACCTCATCGTTTATCGAGTGAGGTTCTCTTATGATTTATGCTTAGGCGAAACTCTGCCGAATTTTATTTTGGCTTATCTAGTTTGTTTCTTTTATCGAGTCTTTTTATTTTATCAAGTAACTTTATTTTATTAATATGAGTATCGAGTAGTTTTTTTTTAGTGTTTGCTTAGTGGCACGAGTTTGTGTGTTAAGTGTGGATTACTTAAAAGGGGTCGTGATTAATAATCGTTATGATTAATTAGATTTGTAGTTTTATTATTTGAAGGGCAAAAGCCGGAGAATAATCAAATTACACATCTAGTAATTATTTTCTTTTTAAAGGATTATTTTCAAAATAAACCAACGTTGTGAGAAAATAGTTTTGTTTAAGAAAAATAATTCGTCGTCAATCCTTGACCCACACTTGATGAACTTATTCACGTCGCTTTGCAAAAATATTGTTTTTAAATTCATTTCCAGTCTTAATTTCTTTTCGCATTTTAAATCTCGTTTTTCTTTAGTTATTTTATCCAATGCTTGTTTTATTTGTTTGTTTTCTTTGCGTCGTTTTATTGTTTCTTTTTACTTTAACTGCGTTTTAAATCCTTTTAGTAGTATAATCAAAAACCAACAAAAATATCTCTTTTAAAACCCCATTCACTTCACATTCACGCGACTCAAGCCGACTCAATCGCTGTCTTACCTTCGTTGGGACATAACGACCCGGGGAACATACTTTCACGAGTGTATCTTCGGAAAATAAACACATACTATAAAAAGACTAGAAACGACTAGAATCAAAATGGCGCCGCTGCCGGGGAAGGTTTGAAACGAGAGCGTCGTACTTGTATCGTTTGTTGGTGATTTGAAGATCCTTCTCCCGAGAAGTTATCGTTTTTTATAAATATTCTCAAAAAAAAAAAAAAAAAAAAGTTTATACAAAAAGATTTTCTTTTTCTATTTTAATTTTCTTTTTCGATAATTAAAAACAAAAAATAATCTTCTTCTCCTCTTATCATTTGATTCTTCTTCTTTAATCCTCTAAACCGATAATTCTTATGGATCCGACTTGTTTTAATTGTGGAAATCCCTCCGAAGAAGGAGTACTTTGTGAACGGTGTTTTTGCAAAGAATGTGGATTTACTCGTGGACTTTGTATGTGTTATGCTTCGAGAACTGAACCCACATTCACCTCCGATTATGATCCGAACTCTTTCGATTATCCTCAAAACAATTTCAATTACCCTCCTCAAAACTCTTATGAGCAGGAACCTTATTTCAATGACAATTCATCAAATTTTGAAAATTGTGAGGGATCGTTTGAAAATTATTATGAGCCGAATTCATGTTACGATTCTCATGATTTTAACCAACCCCCACAAACTCCCGATAAGTTTCAAGTTCCGGATAAATTTATCGATGAAATGAAATCCGTTATCGAAACGGTACGAGTGGGTGGCTAATCGTATTACATATACTCCTGATCCTCATGAGAAGTCAATGGAAGAATTACTTGCCAAAGAAAGAAATGCTAAACTACGAAAGGCTTTTATTTACGATGACGACGATGATGAGGATTCCATCCAAATTGGGGGTATTTACACTTCATCTGCTGAAACCACACCCGTCGAAGAAGAAAAGAGTATTGCAGAATTATTAGCAGAAGAGCAGATGAAGAATATCCGAGCTTTATATGCTAATAAAAAGGTCGACGTAGACGTTCTTGAAATTTCAGATTCATCTCCGAGTGGCAATCCCACTCCATCCTCTGATCCTCTCATTTCCGACTCTTTCCATCCTTCTCTAGAACCAGTTGAGGGGAGCGATGTCTTTTTAGATGAGATCGAGGCTTGTCTTGCTAATAATCATTCTGATTCCGATGATGATTGTACTTCTTTATCTTGTGGAGATATCGATTACATTGAGGAGTTACCTTCTGAGCTCGTCAGCTTAGTAGAAGAGAATGATGAAGAAGTTGACACTGAAATTCAAGATGAAGCTCTTCGTGAGAAATTATCCAAAGTTTATCTTCTTATTTCTAAGATCGAGGCGTTGAATGATCCTCCGATTTCTTCTCCTATCCCCAATATGGATAGTGATTTCTTACCCGAGCTTGAAATTTTTCGATTTGAAGAGACGAGTAGTGGCAATCCCACTATTCATGCTAATATATCTCTTCCGGATTATGAGCGTTTTATCTTTGAGATCGACTCTATATCTATTTTCGATAATCCGTTACGTAACCCTCTTTTAGAGGATGTCGATCCATTTCTTGCTGCGGATGACTCGATACCACCGGGTATTGAGAATGACGAGAATGATATTCTTTTCGATTCACTTTCTTCTCGTCCGCCCGCGAAACCACCCGATGTAGTTTTTGAATCAGATACGAATGAAGATATTTTTGAAGTGGTGGACGAGATTTCTGAACATGATGTTCCTGTGCTTGATATTTTACCCACCCAGCCCACCCATGATTCTGAACTTGAATTTGCTTTTATCATCTGGGTGTTTTATCCGTTCTTTGCTTATCCCCTCATTTCTTCACTTTTCCACTCCACCGGGAGTGAGGATACCGTTTTTGACCTCGGCATCTCCGTTTATGCCGGTTGTCCGTTTTATCTGCTCTCCCCAAGGACGAATTAATTCCGGGATCGAGTCAAGCTCATGTGACTCAGTAATAAAAAAACAAGCGTTTCGTGGGAGGCAACCCATGCTTATCCATTTCATCTTCTTAATTTTCTATTTTCTTTAATAACATGACGTGAGGGGGGCGACCCTTTCCAAACTCGTGTTTTCGTGGTTGTTTATGAATGTTCAGGAATTTCCCCGAAGTTTGAGGACTATCGTGCTCGTGGTTTGTCGTTCTCTCCACTCGAGTCTCATCCTTCGCTGCTCTTTCGGAAATTCACCATATCCAAAATCTTATCGACTAACGTTTATCTCTTGGCATACTTAATAAACGGCCTTAGATTTTTCGTAGGATTACCTTTACCCTTAAAACATTGAGGACAATGTTTCACTTTAGTCTGGGGGGTGAATCTTCGATTCGATTTGACCTGTACCATCGTCTGAGCTGTTAACTTACGCAACTCCGTTTTCCACCAAAAATTTTAATTTTTGTCACCGCTTTATTAGGCAAAAAAAAAAAAAAAAAAAAAAAAAAAAAAAAAAAAAAGTGAAAAAAATGAAAAATATATGATATGAATAATAAGTTTTGACACCTTGTTTTGACTTTCCTACCGGCGAGAGTAGAGATAAATGTTTCGACTTGACCGGGCGTGTTGAGCCCTAGCTCGTCTCCCTTAACCAATATAATCAAAAGATTATGGCTAAGCATCCGCGGATCTCATTACTTGGGATTTTAAATTTGCGGAGATCGAGGAATGACAGAGTTTATTTAGAAGTTTCGTGCTATACACGGATCTCATTACCTGAGATTTAAAAAGCCCACGAGAGGTACTTATGGCCTCCTTGTTCCCACAAGCTTGCACACCAATAATAATAGATCTCTAGGTTTAATTAAGGGTATACGGCTTGGGCAATACTTAGTTTTTTCTCATTCCCAACAAAATCTCTGCATATGGGGGTTTGGTACACATAGGGGTACTACCAGTGTTACGGTAAAATAGACTATTGCATCTTGCCGGTTCGCAGCCGATGTTGTGATCTTAGTAAAGGCCGTAGGACTCGGGGTCGTGATTATGAATATCAATAATAATAGTCCAAAGCCAAATAAAAAGGCAGAGGAATCCAAAGCTATAAAAAAGCAGCGGATAGAAATCCAAAGTCATAATAAAGCTCTTCCATCTTGGCGGCTCATAAATCGTTGATTGTAAAAGAAATAAAGGACTAAGGACCAAAGTATTATTAAAGTGCTTATGATTATGCAAAAATGCCAAGCTTCGACTCCGGAGGTTTCCCTAATAAAAAGCTTCCGTTTCGGGTATCAAACATGGTATGTCTCGGTCGTAAATAAAAAGGGGGACCTCCACAAATCGTGTTAAATCAGAGACCTTCATGTGGACCCGATTTCTGTATGCAGGGGTTTTCGTGGGAAAGTTTGGAAACTACTTAACGTTCAAATTTTGTGCTCTTATCGGACTAACAAATATCAAAACGAGAAAATATGAAGCAATTCATTTCTCACAAATTAAAATCTTGAGATACAAAACATAGGAACTGGGAACAAGAGGTAATACACAATTAACTTTTGTGGGTAGTGTTAGCATTAAACTTGCGGATAAACAATGATTTCGATTTTACGCTTAGTTTGGGGGCTTGTGAAAAATCAAGGATGACGATTTTTATCCGTATGGTCTCTTTTCTGTGAGAAGTGTTTCTACTCGTAGACCCTGAAAGTTATCAACAGATAAGAATTGATAATGAAAGTCAAGCAAACCGTCATATATATAAAAATGAAAAAAGTACAAAAGATAGTAGTAGTAGTTATTATTCATGAAAATCAGAAAACGGAGCGTTTTTGAGAATAAATAATTTTAATATCTCTTTTGAACATCATTGCTACTTTACAACGTCAGTAAAGAGAGGTTTTGAAATTATTTATCGCTTAAGCGTGAGGTGATGACATTGCGTGAGTACACGGCAATACCTTAGTCTGGGGGATTTTGATGAGTGCTTATTCACACATCACTTTTTAGTCTTAAATCAGACCAAATACACCAAATACTAACCAAATATGCCAAGAGAATGTATGTTTTTGTATTTGTGTATGTGCAGGTACGGATATGTGAAAAATGGACAAAAAGAAAGCAAAAACCGACAAAAACGAGCACGAAATTGGAAAAAGGTCAAAAGCCGAAGCCGAGGAAGATATTTATCAAAGAAAAACCCAAAATGACAAAAGTAATCCTTAGAGATTCAGAGAATAACAAAAGAGACTCTTAGTTGAAATATGAAGACCTTTACAATAATGGCCCTCCAAGTTTCAGCAAGTTGTCAACTTTGGTCCTTTGAAGAACTTTGGAAGAAAAGTCAACTAAATTCCTCTAAGTTACAAGATCGTTACGTGTAGTATTTAGTTGCATTTGTAGCATTTTAATATGTTTTAAGTAGTTTTTCATGTTTTGTAAACGTCTAGGGGCTAATTATGCAACAATGTAAAAGATTAGAGAAGCCCTAGCCCCTAGCCTATAAATAGATATGTAAGCCTCATTTGGAAGGTTGGTTAGTTTTGGGGTTAGTCTTAGGGTTGTTGAGGGTTGGTCCTCATAGTAGTAGGAGTAGTATAGTTTTATTTTTATGAAGTATGTGTTTTACTTTCTCTCTCTAAAAAGCTTTATCTTTCTAAAAATCTTTAATTTTTAGTTGTTAATTTCATGTTTTTATTGGTGGGAATTAAAGTTTATGGTTAAACTAGGTTGTTTAGTAATAAATTTGGTGAAAAATATTAGTTGTTAGGCTTTATTTTGGATCAAAATATTTTTTTTTTAAATATTATCGAGTTAGTGTTTTTTTTTTTTTTTTTTTTTTTTTTGTCGAGTTTGAAATTATAATTTTTTTCTTTCGAGTTAGGCTTTTTGAAAAAATGTTATCGAGTTAGGAATTTTTAAGTAAGGGCTAATTTGTAAAAAAATGTTTTATCGAGTTTCGAATTTGCAAAAATAAAATACCGAGTTTGGTTGTTTTATGCTTACCGAGTTTGGATTCCCCCAGGGACGAAATTGCAAAAAAACTTTACCGAGTTTGCATGTCATTTTTTTATTTCGAGTTTGCTTGTTTTTTTTTTAAAATTTTTTTTTATCAAGTATTGTTGTTATCGAGTTTCATTTCTTATGGCGAGTTAGCCAAGATTATCGAGTTAGATAATCATTACCTCATCGTTTATCGAGTGAGGTTCTCTTATGCTTTATGCTTAGGCGAAACTCTGCCGAATTTTATTTTGGCTTATCTAGCTTGTTTCTTTTATCGAGTCTTTTTATTTTATCAAGTAACTTTATTTTATTAATATGAGTATCGAGTAGTTTTTTTTTAGTGTTTGCTTAGTGGCACGAGTTTGTGTGTTAAGTGTGGATTACTTAAAAGGAGTCGTGATTAATAATCGTTATGATTAATTAGATTTGTAGTTTTATTATTTGAAGGGCAAAAGCCGGAGAATAATCAAATTACACATCTAGTAATTATTTTCTTTTTAAAGGATTATTTTCAAAATAAACCAACGTTGTGAGAAAATAGTTTTATTTAAGGAAAATAATTCGTCGTCAATCCTTGACTCACACTTGATGAACTTATTCACGTCGCTTTGCAAACATATTATTTTTAAATTCATTTCCAGTCTTAATTTCTTTTCGCGTTTTAAATCTCGTTTTTCTTTAGTTATTTTATCCAATGCTTGTTTTATTTGTTTGTTTTCTTTGCGTCGTTTTATTGTTTCTTTTTACTTTAACTGCGTTTTAAATCCTTTTAGTAGTGTAATCAAAAACCAACAAAAATATCTCTTTTAAAACCCCATTCACTTCACATTCACGCGACTCAAGCCGACTCAATCGCCGTCTTACCTTCGTTGGGACATAACGACCCGGGGAACATACTTTCACGAGTGTATCTTCGGAAAATAAACACATACTATAAAAAAGACTAGAAACGACTAGAATCAACATGCCTTTCCAGCGCTTACATATTCGGCTTCTGTGGTAGAAATAGCAAGAGCGGTTTGCTTCTTCGAAAACCAAGATGTTAGACAACATCCCATAAACGTGCAAATACCGCTAGTGCTTTTTCTATCTACATAGTCTCCCGCATGATCCGAATCCGCATAGACGATGGTTTCTATGCCGGATCCCTTAGGATACCATAATCCTAAGTGTATAGTGCCTTTAATGTATCGGAAGATACGCTTAACCGCTTCTAGGTGAGTGGTTTTGGGATCCTCTTGAAAACGGGCACATAGGCAGACACTAAACATGATATCGGGTCTACTTGTCGTCAAGTATAGTAAACTACCTTTCATTCCTCTATACTTGGTGTTATCTACGGACTCACCTTCATCATCCTTTGTGAGCTTTACTTCCATAGACATGGGAGTTTTCATGGGTTTTGAGTCTTCTAGGCCAAATTTCTTAAGCATTTCCTTAATGTACTTAGATTGGTTAAAAAATATTCCATCTTCTAATTGTTTTATTTGTAATCCTAGGAAGAAGTTAAGTTCACCCATCATACTCATCTCAAACTCATCATGCATGATTTTGGCAAATTCATCACACATGTCTTGACAAGTCAATCCAAATATAATGTCATCAACATATATTTGGACAATGATGAGATTTGGGTCTTTCCTTTTAGTGAAAAGAGTGTTATCTACCATTCCCATGGAATAATCATGTTTAATAAGAAAAGCTTTTAATCGATCATACCAAGCTTTGGGAGCTTGTTTGAGTCCATACAAAGCTTTCTTTAACTTATAAACATAATCAGGTTTTGCGAAGTCAATGAATCTTGGAGGTTGTGCCACATATACCTCCTCATTGATAAAACCGTTAAGGAATGCACTTTTCACGTCCATTTGGAATAACTTAAAATCTAGGGCGCATGCATAGGCAAATTGTATCCTAATTGATTCTAATCTAGCTACGGGGGCATAAGTTTCGTCATAATCAATTCCTTCTTGTTGATTATAACCTTGGGCAACTAACCTAGCTTTATTCCTAGTAACTACTCCATTTAGTTCCTATGATGGTCATATTCATTGGATTTGGGACTAATTCTCAAACATCATTTGCCTTAAATTGATTTAATTCTTCTTGCATAGCTATAACCCAACTTTCATCTTTTAAAGCCTCATTAATATTCTTAGGTTCTATTAAAAGAAATTGTTTTTATCTTGGGCTTGTGACCTAAGGGTTCTTTGGTTAAGATGTCCTATTATATTATTTAATGGATGTGATCTAGATTCTTTAACATTAACAATTTCGTTGTTTCCTAATTGAATGTCTTCATTATCATTTCCTATGGGTTTTGTTTTACTAACCTCAATAGCTTCATCTTCGACTAAGTCATCATCTTCTAAAGGTAATGTTTTAGGAGGTGGTGGTGTTTCATCAAATGTTACATTTAGTGATTCTTCTACTTTCATGGAGTGTTTGTTAAGTATTATATATGCTTTACTATTGTGTGAGTATCCTAAAAATATTCCTTCATATGATTTTGGATCAAACTTAGTGAGGTAATCCTTAGTGTTTAGAATATAACATTTACTTTCAAATACCCTAAAGTAGCTTAAGTTTGGTTTTCTACCTCTTAGTAACTCATAAGGAGTTTTTCCTAGAATTCTCCTAATTGATACCCTATTTAAAATATATGTCGAAGTATCTACGGCGTGACACCAAAATTTTTGTGGGATAGACTGTTCATTTAACATTGTTCTACTCATTTCTTGTAGTGACCTATTTTTTCTTTCTACTACGCCATTTGATTGAGGAGTACGATGAGCGGAGAAATTGTGAGAGATTCCATTTAAGTCACAATATTTTTTGAATTGTACTTCGTTATCAAATTCCCTACCATGGTCTGTCCTAATGGCAACTATTGTGCATCCTAATTTATTTTGAATCATTTTACTAAATATTTCGAATTTTTCAAAGGCTTGGGTTTTGTCACTTAAAAACCTAGTCTACGTGTATCGTGAGTAGTCATCTACTATTACTAAGGTATATTTGTTTCCTCCATAGCTCCGAACAGCGGATGGACCGAAAAGATCCGTATGTAATAATTCTAAGCACCTAGTAGTGGATACTATATTCTTAGCTTTGTGACTAGCATGAGCTTGTTTTCCAATTTTACATGCATCACAAAAATGCTTGTCATATTTTAGATTAGGCAAATTTCTAACTAATTCTTTAGAGGCCAAAGATTGTATTTGTTGCATGTTAGCATGTCCTAATCTCCTATGCCACAATGTAGAGTTTTCATCTAGGGTCGTTAGACATATCCTATCCTCAGGCTTGTTTCCTAGTTTCATAACATATATTTCACCTTTCCTAATTCCTCTACCTATAAGTTTTCCATTCTTAACTATTTCGCTATCCTCTTCGGTAAAATTGACTCTACATTTATTATCATATATTTGTCCTATACTAAGCAAGTTATATGTTAAATTATCTACATGCTCTACATTTTCAATAGTAAGTGAGTCTTGAGAAATCGTACCTTTGCCAATGATTTTTCCACGTAAGTCACTACCGAAAATAACGTTACCTCCATTGTATGCCTTGTATGTAGAGAATAGCTTGCGGTTTCCCGTCATGTGCCTCGAACATCCGCTATCTTTGATCCATTCGTCAGGCTCCAAGTCAATTTCTAAACATATTTCGTCGGTTTCTTTTGCCATAAAACACTTTTCGTCTCTTGGCTTTTCAACTTCTTCTTTGTCACTATCACTCCATGTTCCACTTACAAATGCGCCTTTATTTTCATAACCCGGTGGCTTTAGACATTTGCCAATGAGATGATTTGGACTTCCACATCTAAAGCACTTTCTTTTCCCGTAGTTGTCACTTCTATTTCTTTGGAATGGTTTTCTTTCGTCTCATGATGATCTAGTGAATCTTCCTCGTCTCTTGAAGAATTTCTTGAATTCTCTTACGGCCATTGCATATTCTTTGTCTTCACTTTCGTCACTTGAATCATCATCATCATCACTAGGTTCCTTTTTAGCTTTTAGAGCAATGGATTTGGTTTGTTCTTTCTTGACTTTGACCGTTTCCGAATCTCTTCTTATAATTTCTTCATGAACCTTCAAGTTGCCAATTAGTTCATCTAGTGATAACGTCATAAATTTCTTTGATTCTTCAATTGCCGTAACCTTAGCTCGCCATTTCGGATGCAATGCCCTAAGAAATTTCCTAACACAATTTTTACTAGAAAATGTCTCATCAAGTGCTTTTAAACTTGTGATAATAGTGTTAAATTTAGCAAAAGCATTATCAATTGATTCCTCTTCCGGAATCGTAAATTGTTCATATTGTTGTACAAGAAGATCTATTTCATTATCTTTGACTTGGTTATTGATGAGGCGAAAAATGATCCGTTTTAGGGGGTCATTTAAGCCCGAATCCGAATTTATTTGATCAAATATTGCCCTAAATCGTTCCTTTTGTAATTTTAGGTACTTTGGGAGTGAAATCTGGAAAAGGAAGCAATTCGGACTTTTTGGAGCATAAAAATGAAGAAAACGCCAAAGTCTTAATTTTCCATGCTGGGAACAGTAGGTGACGGCGTCAAGAGCAAATCCTTGACGGCGTCAAGAGTAAATTTCATAAATTTCCATGACGACCCAGAAGAGTTTTGACGGCGTCACGTAGGAAGGGCGTCAAGAGTAAAAGAGTCATGACGGCCTGGAAGTATATAAGTCTTGACGGCGTCAGAAGTAGATCTAGGCAGTCCGAGGAGAGTTTTGGCGGCGAGGTGACGGCGTCACAAGATTACTCTTGACGCCGTCAAACCTATTTTTCTATATATAGTTTTCTAATTTTTCACATTTAAAGAGAGAAGTTTTGAGAGAAACCCTAAGTACGATTTTGGTGTAACTTTACAGGTTTTTCAAGGGTTCCAACCCCTTGATACCTTGCATGATTAATCAAGATAAGTGTTCTTCTAATTCAATCAATATGTCTATGTGTTGGTTGTCTATATCATGTTCTTGTCTTAATTCTATCATGCTAGGCTAGATCTCTTTTGTGTTTGCTTAGATCTAATGAAACCTAGATATTGATTATGTGTTGATTACTTGTTTATTCTTGTCTTGGATGAATGATTTATATGTTAGGTTTAAGAAAACTGGCAGATCTCCAATTGGTAACATGTTTGAACGTCTTAAGAAACATGAACCAACGCGCACTAGGTCTTTATTGGTTGTATTTAATGCATGAGCCACTATTTACAATCCCTATAGTTGTGTTGGGCATGGTGTAGGAGGAGATAAGAGCTCATAGAATTGGGGAGTTATGTGTGCCACCCCATGAATGGTATTAAGGAATACGATCCGTCATCCATGCAATTATAACAAGTAATTAACGTGTAAAAGATATCTAGGGAGTAATGAAATCTAAGTAAACACATTTTCTCCAATTACTGCTCACAACTTTAGTATAAATTAGTTTATTTTCATTTCTAGTATTTTATTTTGATTTCATCTTAGTATTGGGTTAGTTGAATAGCAACTAATTCCGCCCACTCTTCCAAAACCCGAGATTTTAATTTGCTTTCTAAAAAATATAAAAACACAAAAGGAATCATCCCTCACCTTTAGAACTAGTATTTAGGCTTTCTAATCCTAGCGACACTATTTCTAAGCTGAACGATCAATCCCCCGGTACTTGTCACTATACTATACTACAACGATCAGGTACACTGCCTGGTGGGGGTTGTAAGCTTCTCGAGATCCCTCGAGAGGTAAAGGCTGTTGCGATTCTCACGCATCAGTTATTACCTTGGTGAGTAATTAGTAAAGAATCTCAAATTTCTTTGGCGGTTTTACACATAAAAATTCTTTCATATTCTTTGCGTGGTAACGCATTATAAATAACATTTTAGCCTCATTAGTTTTTGCTAGTTTTTTTTTCAAATCATCATTTTGTTTTTCAAAAGATACAATTTCATCCATTTTAGTTTCAACATTATATTGAATAGGGGGAAAATCACCAAAGGTAATAATATGCCAAAGATCAAGATCTTTTGATTTCACATACGTTTCGAATCTATTTTTCCAATATAAAAATCCATCACTTTCAAATAGTGGTGGTCTTTGCATAGATTGCCCTTCTAAATATTTTTCAGATTCCATTGATCGTTACAAGTTTTAAAATACAATATATTTTAAAAATCTTGCTCGACGTGGTTCTTGATATCAATTGTGGAAAACTAGAAGGGGGGTTAAATAGTTTTACGTCTTTTTAATTTGTTATAAAAGATAGTTTTAGTGTTTTCTTTGTTTTTAAAATTTAGATTCGATAATATATGATCTCAAGTCTTGCACAATATAAACAACTATCAATAAGTAATATATATAGCAATGATAAGTAAGGAAATAAATGAGAGATGGAAAGATCGAACCGCGAGACAAGAGATTTATAGTGGTTCGGCTACAAGGACACCTTCCTTGCCCTACTCCACTCCCCGAGCACCTAACTCGAGAGTTTTCTTCACTATATCAACAAGCTCCCTTATGGCGGAGAAAACCTTACACACCAATTTAAACACCACAACTTCTTCACACCTAAATCACAACTTCTACACAACTTCTTCACACCAATCTACTTCAAAACTAACTACTTCACTCCTATCTTCTTCACACCAATTTTCTTCACAACTAACAACTTCACACCTAGCTTCTTCACTACAATCTAATTCCTAACTTTTCTTCTTCACACCAAACAACTAACTAATCACACAATCAATATACCTAGCACAACTATCTACAATCAAATATTCACAACAATCTTCACACAGAATTATGTAAATAATCTTGATGATTCACCAACAACTTGGATGTGGAGGTCACAACAAGTTGTAATACTTCTTGTCTTGGAGGATAGAAGTATTCTTCTATTGCACTTGAGAGGATGATGTTTGAATCACTTTGAAACAAAGAATTATGTATTTATGATCAAAGGATTAAGAGAATAGAAATGGGGATCTAGAACGGAAAGTTTAGGAGTGCAAAAGGTGAGAAAATTCTGTGGGGTGAACCAGTATTTATAGAGAAAAAATTAACTGTTCTAGAGTGTGGTCGGTCCCCTTAATTATAGGCCGGTCCCCTTAATGATTAAGGGGGACGCCTAAGGAATTAAGGGGGCCGCACCTTCAGAACATTGGATTTTCTTGTCTTTTAGTGGGGAATATTTTTCTGGATAAAATTTGCCATTTTTTGCTGTAAATTTGAAATCATATATTTATAATGAATTAAACATATTCTTTTAATTCCAAAAGTAATTTTGTAAAAGATATAGAATATTTAATACATTTTATAAAAATTCTAGTAATTAGAAAAATTTTCTTTGATCATGAAATGCAATAAACACTTTGTTTATTCATACCTTAAGTGATATGGATGCAAAGACAAATATTAAGCAATAAAAACTTGTTTATGTCATAAGTTTTAGATTAATGAGTTTATGCTTTGTAATTATCAAAACATAGTGATATTGTTAATATGCTAACAATGTTTTTAGACATTATTTATGTCAACAATTATGCAATGAAAATATAACATGTTTAAAAAAACAAAACATACTTATTAGTCTTGTAAGTGGCATCAAATGAGACAATATCACCAAACTCTCTGTAGTTACACTTAGCCACCTCATCAGCCCAAAATAATCCACGAAGCTCAGCATCTTCAACAAAATAATCAAAAGAGAAGTTCGACGTAAACTTCATCCGATCTTCCATACGGTTAATAAGCATATGAGCATCACTATCCCCAATGAAACAATTTATACCACGAGTAAAATTACAAAACTTGGTATGCGTACCATGAACAAACGCTGTAGATCCTTTCAACCCAGAATACAAACTATGAGCTTTAGTCGCACCAAGATTATGATTAGCTGCTTTCATAATGAACAACTGCTCATGGTATGGTAGCTTCCTCTCACTTTTTGACAAATGTTTGTACTCTATACGATCTAGTGCGTGATTATGTTCAACAACAAAGCTAGTAAGCTGATATTGAGATGTTCCGGGAATCATATGGAAAACTGCACGCGCTTTGCAACCAGTTACCCTAAAATTTGAAGTCCTAACTAGATTATCACCTTTCTTACGAGCTAAAGTATTCAAATGAATTCTCTTTGGGCAACCTTCCCTATTGCAAACTCGATACTTCTCTTTTACAAAACCATCCCTTAACCTTTTCTGACTAGACTTTCTAATACCAAATCCAGCCTCAGAAGCATATTTCGCATACATACTAATGCATTCATCAACAGAATTATAAACACTCAACAGCTTTGGTAAAACACTGGCAGAAACTCTACGAACCCAAAAAACCAATCCACGAGGAGTATCGATAAAATCATGATGAGCAAAAGATTGAGGAGTTTTAAGAACACCAGAAGCTGAAAAAGAAGGAGGTAAAGCAAAAAATCAAAAGCATAACACAAAAACAGCTTATAAAAACATATCACTGTTGATACTAAACATATATCAACAACAGGCTAAAAAAAAGCAAACGTATCACTGGTGATATGTAACACCCCCAATTCATGGATGCAGCGGAATTCAAACTGGGTGTTACACGACGGCACAATAGTCACAATAATAGAAAACGAACTCCAATTGAGTCGTTTTAAAAGATTTATCATTCAAATTGTATAAATATCAGAGATTTACAAAATGAGGTCCCAAATGGTTCCATGTTTACAATGTATAATAAATGTGTTTTTGAATGATAATAAAATTTATAGCCCTCTTGAGTATCCGTGCCCTTCCGTGCCATCCTTGATCGTCATGAACCTGAAATACATGCTTGAGAGGTCAACACAAAGGTTGAGTGATATTCATAGAGTTTGTTAAATCATTTGAACACAATGTGTTGGTAGTTAAATCGTTGAACACAATAATCGTAGTGTTTGTAGTTAAATCGTTTGAACACAATAATCGTAGTGTTTGTAGTTAAATCGTTTGAACACAATAATCGTAGTGTTTGTAGTTAAATCGTTTGAACACAATAATCGTAGTGTGAGCTATAGACTCACACTAATAGTTAGAAAACAAAGATGGGCTACGTTGTTATATGCCCAGAAAGGTTATTAATTCACTAAGCTTATGACACCAAAACGTTAACGTGTACCAATATCGATCAGAAGATTTATCCCGGTAGATACTTTGCTGTCATACCTAATGTCTCAAATATTAATGCATTTGTTTGAACTTAGTCAAAACAAATGGGATTCGTCAATCCCAATAGGCCTATTCACAATATTCGCGCTCACTTGCAAGTAACCCTCGCAAGTGATTAAATGGTTCATAATAAGGGATCTTGGTTTGGCAAGGATGTTACTTAGTGATAATAAAACATAGTCGAATAGCATACAGTAGAAAGCATTGTGTTCGAGTAGAAAAATAATAGCATGTATTCCCCCAAGGGTTTGTAAAACAGTTAAACAATAGAAAGTGGGGCTATGAACTCACCTTAAGTTAAGATAGCAAGTAATGAATGTAACGGTTGAATCGTGAAGGTTTCTACGAGCAACCTATAATAGAATGTTGCGACTTAGGATCGGAGTAAAGAATATGAAGTAGTGCCTATATATATATATATCTTGCATCTTAGTCCATGATGTGGTATGATGTATAGTGTAAGTCTTTTGAAAGAAAAGATTCATGAAGTCATGTTAGCAAGCGTTCGAGGAGCCAGGACACTTTAATTCGTAAATCCACAACTCAACTCGACGGCTTACATAATGAACTCCTCACATGAGGCTCCCTACTATTGTAGTAGTTGATAAAGTATATATATATATATATATATATATATATATATATATATATATATATATATATATATATATATATATATATATATATATATATGTTTTGATCCGAAAAGTTACATGTCCGATATTTGAATAAACTTAGGAAAGTTTATTAGTACATGAAGATTGTTATTAGGGGTAGTTTCATAAGTTTTGTATGACCATTTTCTCTTTGTAATATCTCATGGTTCCTTTTTAAGTGAAGTAGATCCAAATTGCTTGTTCAAGTTATCGCCAATTCCTTGTTTCATGTTTTCGCCTAAGTAAGTTGGTATGGTCATTTCGTCATGGCCTAGCCATGACCTTTGGTCCTTGTTCCAAGGTCATGAGATACAACCTTAGCTCTAGCCATGGTTGTGGTCTTGATTATAGGTCATAAGACCTCTTGTTCCTTTTAAAGTATAACCATAATATAGTGACTTTGGCCTAAAAATGGGCTGTTTAGAATTTGAAGAATTTTATCACTCGAAAAGCGTTTTCAGGGCTCGAGCTTCTTTAATCCTGAACGAAAACGTCGTTCCGGACAACTTTCGTGTTTTAACTTTTTGATGAATCGGACCAGAAGTGGGACTTTCAAAATCAAAATTTGATCAGAATGCTATTTAGGCAGTTTTGCCGGAAATCTTTGGTAACTTCAAATGGGCGTAACTTTTGACTCGTATACTCGTTTTGGGTGGTTCAAATTGCTATGGTTTCCTTGTTAAGTCCTCTACTGTAATAGATAATGATCAAATATCATATTTTTACCATTTTGATCAGGTCTTACCAAGAAAGTCACTAGTTTGCTTGTTATAGTAACTTATCTTAACAATCAATTACAACAACATGTTTTAGTCATTTTTATACATCATGGACATGATCACAAGATAATATATAGCATGAATGATATGTAAATAACATGAATATGATATTTAACAAGAATTATGTTAGGGTTTGGCTTACAACTTTTGGCTTTCAACAAAGAAAGGAAAGTTAACATGTAAGGATAGGACTTTGATAGACTTGCTTCAACCCACTTCACTTCATGCAATCTTTCTACTCTTGTAGTCTTGAAAGATGGATGATGAAAGTTGAGGTGACTTGAGTGGATTCAAACTCAAGAGAAATCACCAAAGTTCTAAAGATTGGAAGTAGTTTTGATGAATCAAAACCTAACTAGTGTTTATGTGTTGTTATGCTCTTAATCTCTTGGATAAAACTTGAAGTAAACTAGTAAAATGAAGTGTGTTGTGTGTGTGGGTCGTTCAAATGGCCAAGGAGGGGGAGGAGGGGTATTTATATGCTAATAAGGAGGTTACAATGTTGACTTGTCAACACTTGGAGACCAAGTTGGACACATGCATGTAATCTAAGCTTCCTAGCATGAGATTAAGCCACCTATGGGCTGAAATCCCCCCCTAAGTCGGTTCATGAGCTTGGAGAGCAAGTATTGACTTTTGATGATATTATCCAAGCTTATGTAACTAGTTTCGACCCCGTAAAATGCAAACCGTAAGTTGTTAATTCACAAAACGTAAAACCGGGTATCGTAAAAATTCAAAACTTGGAAGAATGATTAAACTTGTCAAAATACTCCATAATAAAATATAAAATGAGTGGTAGGTTCCATTTGGGTGTAAAACCCTGCTAAAAACTGGAAATACGGGTCTAAAACGTGTAATACGTAAAATGTACGAATATTGCGTAAAATTGAGAAAAGTAAAATGTTACTTTTCTAATGTGATAGAAATAATTTAAAAAGACTTATAATATCTAGACTGGGCTCAGTCTAGTGTCGGTTGGTATTAAATGTCTTTTAGACATCAAACCGTAAGCCTAAAAATCAAGGAATGATTTTTGGTCAAAGGAGGAGGGAAAAATATGTTGACTTTTTCTAAAAAGTTGAAAACTCAAATCGTCTTAGAAATGCGGTGCAGGTATAGGCTAAGGTTACGGCTGAGTAAAAACGCTTAAAAACTGAAAATTCCAGTTTTTCACGGCCGAGGCTTATTTTGGTCATGTTTTTCTCAGTCACGATTAATTCTCAAATAAATCATGAGTGTGTCAAATATTTTTCTGATGTGGGGTCACTTAACGCGGTCGAGTTTCGTTGTGCGTAGAATTTTTGAATGACGTTTTACCCTAAAACGTGTAATTCCTTATTAACTTTCACGAAAATGAGCTTATGAATGTCAAACTTTTAATTTGCCATGGAAATGATTTATCACTCGAGGCCAAGAAACAAAAATCAAGTTTCGGGAAAATTTCGGGAAAAATGAATAGTAAAAGTGAATAGTGAAATTTTCCGGGAAAAGTATTTAACCAGAAAATGTGAATTGTTACAGTCTCTACCCCTTACGGGGAACTTCGTCCCGAAGTTCTATGTGTGTCATATGTTGGAGTGGTGTCGATGAAGAGGTGTGGTTACTTATGAGGACTAAAGTCTGGGATTACCGGTGATGTAGTTTGATTTGTCGTTTCAGTGTATGGTGTAGGATGAGGCTTACTTTTTATGTAGGAAAGGTATGGTAATAGTTGAATATCAAAGGAAATTGATATAGCAGTCGAATATTAATAGGAATTGAGATAGTAATTGCAATCATAGCCTAGTAGGTAATCGGTTGTTGTACCTAGTGTTTATTGACTTCATACTTATGTTATTTCAGATACAAATAAGCCAACTTGTTTATAATTCTTTATTTACATAGAGAGGCATCCCAAACAATGTAAATAGGGGAATATAAACTTATGGTTCGGTGATTTACAATTTCTTTATTTAAATGAAAAAGCATCCCAATCCATTCAAATAATTATAAATCATACTACTTAAGAATTCCCAACACAACATTCACAAGTAGCCGGTGAGTTACAAGGTAGTGTATTACGAGATGATACTGGTGTAGCAAAAGTACAAGATGAATATTCAATCTTGTAAAGCTGATGAGGGTACTTGTGGTGTAGCTAAGGATGATTTGAGCTTTAAAAGTGCATCAAGATTTGTTAATGAGCTTGTGTTTGCCACGGTTGTGAAGATAATGATGTGATATGTTGATGAACAAAAGTGTGTAGTGTATGCTTAACATTAATACTCTTAGGTATAGATGTTGAGTTTGCTTTAAAAATCTTAAGAGATTTTAAAAGTTTATGATGGAATGGTATCCTTAGGACCTAAACAGGATGGTACTTCTACGGGATGAAGAGAATAATTGATAACTATCCCAAGATAGTAGTTCGGATTATCTCATAAATGAAAAATTTCAAGAATGAATTTAGATCATACAAATAAGGTGTTAAAATCTTGCTGAGTGGTAAGGCACTATTGTGTCTCTAGATTGTTTTAATGTATTCTGGTGGTTTATCGTGTTCATGTAGGAAATCAATCTAAACATAACCCTAGTACAACTACTCTCAGTATTTGAAAATTTTAAGTCGAATATAGTTAGTCAGACTATATTCCACTGTCCCTAGGTTAAATATAGGCGACTAGTCTATATTTAGCCAAGGTTCGATAAAGTTTTCAAATACCTAAATTAGGTATACTTGTGATATGTCCGTTGCTTTCGGGAAACTGTCCACTAAACAAAGGCGATGTCAAACCCTTAAGTTGTAAGTCCCGCCCATACAAGACTTGTAACGTATGTTTTCATATTCCATTGCATAGAAGATAGTAAGGGTAGGTACGTATTGAAAGGAAGTTTTAAGTAGTTCTAAAATAGAACATACTTGGCCAGGATCACGAACATTTAACAATGAAGGTTTCAGAAGAAAACTTTGATATATGTAGAGCTGAACTTCAGCTTTTGTAGGTGATGGATTTGTTTGTCCTTTATAAATCTCATATTTCTATTTAGAAATCGATAGGTTGTGACGGGTTTTTGATATCATATGAAATGATATTGATGATGTGATGGAATAATTCTAGAGACCATTGCGCAAAACACAATGTCTCGGAAGTAGGTTAGACCATTGTGCAATTCACAATGTCTGGGAAGTAGGTTAAACCATTGTATGACTCAAAACATTTGAGAAATGATTAAGACCATTGTATAATACAATGTCTTGGAAAATAGGAAAGACCATTGCAATCAGTTACAATGTCTTGGACATAAAATGTTGGAGTAGGAACATGATTGGGAGAATCTGGTTGTGTCGTAATGCCCTAGAATATGCATACGCAGATATGTTTAGTCCATTGTTTAGATAAATGATTGAAAATAAACCGAGTTTATATATCAATATACTAATATGTTCATGTAGTATAAAATGCTTACGGGAAAATGCTCAATTATGTTTAGGGTACATATATTAATATGCAATTATGTTTGTGTAGCATAAAAATGTCTATGGAGAAGTGCTCAAAATGGGTATATATGAATATACTAATATGTTTGTGTAGCATAACATGCTTACTAAGTCCATAATCGTCTGGAGGATGGAAGACACGAAGATCGGAAGGCTATAAAATATTTTTGCTTGTAGTGTGGTTATAGTTTAGGTCTCAATTAGACCCGTTTCTCTATAACCATGGCTCTGGTACCAATCTGTAACACCCCCAATTCATGGATGCAGCGGAATTCAAACTGGGTGTTACTCGACGGCACAATAGTCACAATAATAGAAAACGAACTCCAATTGAGTCGTTTTAAAAGATTTATCATTCAAATTATATAAATATCAGAGATTTACAAAATGTGGTCCCAAATGGTTCCATGTTTACAATGTATAATAAATGTGTTTTTGAATGATAATAAAATTTATAGCCCTCTTGAGTATCCGTGCCCTTCCGTGCCATCCTTGATCGTCATGAACCTGAAATACATGCTTGAGAGGTCAACACAAAGGTTGAGTGATATTCATAGAGTTTGTTAAATCATTTGAACACAATGTGTTGGTAGTTAAATCGTTGAACACAATAATCGTAGTGTTTGTAGTTAAATCGTTTGAACACAATAATCGTAGTGTTTGTAGTTAAATCGTTTGAACACAATAATCGTAGTGTTTGTAGTTAAATCGTTTGAACACAATAATCGTAGTGTGAGCTATAGACTCACACTAATAGTTAGAAAACAAATATGGGCTACGTTGTTATATGCCCGGAAAGGTTATTAATTCACTAAGCTTATGACACCAAAACGTTAACGTGTACCAATATCAATCGGCAGATTTATCCCGGTAGATACTTTGCCGTCATACCTAATGTCTCAAATATTAATGCATTTGTTTGAACTTAGTCAAAACAAATGGGATTCGTCAATCCCAATAGGCCTATTCACAATATTCGCGCTCACTTGCAAGTAACCCTCGCAAGTGATTAAATGGTTCATAATAAGGGATCTTGGTTTGGCAAGGATGTTACTTAGTGATAATAAAACATAGTCGAATAGCACACAGTAGAAAGCATTGTGTTCGAGTAGAAAAATAATAGCATGTATTCCCCCAAGGGTTTGTAAAACAGTTAAACAATAGAAAGTGGGGCTATGAACTCACCTTAAGTTAAGATAGCAAGTAATGAATGTAATGGTTGAATCGTGAAGGTTTCTACGAGCAACCTATAATAGAATGTTGCGACTTAGGATCGGAGTAAAGAATATGAAGTAGTGCCTATATATATATCTTGCATTTTAGTCCATGATGTGGTATGATGTATAGTGTAAGTCTTTTGAAAGAAAAGATTCATGAGACATGTATGTTTTATATATCGTTTACTACCGTTCGGGCCGACATAATTCAGAAGTCATGTTAGCAAGCGTTCGAGGAGCTAGGACACTTTAATTCGTAAATCCACAACTCAACTCGACGGCTTACATAATGAACTCCTCACATGAGGCTCCCTACTATTGTAGTAGTTGATAAAGTATATATATATATATATATATATATATATATATATATATATATATATATATATATATATATATATATATATATATATATATATATATGTTTTGATCCGAAAAGTTACATGTCCGATATTTGAATAAACTTAGGAAAGTTTATTAGTACATGAAGATTGTTATTAGGGGTAGTTTCATAAGTTTTGTATGACCATTTTCTCTTTGTAATATCTCATGGTTCCTTTTTAAGTGAAGTAGATCCAAATTGCTTGTTCAAGTTATCGCCAATTCCTTGTTTCATGTTTTCGCCTAAGTAAGTTGGTATGGTCATTTCGTCATGGCCTAGCCATGACCTTTGGTCCTTGTTCCAAGGTCATGAGATACAACCTTAGCTCTAGCCATGGTTGTGGTCTTGATTATAGGTCATAAGACCTCTTGTTCCTTTTAAAGTATAACCATAATATAGTGACTTTGGCCTAAAAATGGGCTGTTTAGAATTTGAAGAATTTTATCACTCGAAAGGCGTTTTCAGGGCTCGAGCTTCTTTATACCTGAACAAAAACGTCGTTCCGGACAACTTTTGTGTTTTAACTTTTTGATGAATCGGAACAGAAGTGGGACTTTCAAAATCAAAATTTGATCAGAATGCTATTTAGGCAGTTTTGCCGGAAATCTTTGGTAACTTCAAATGGGCGTAACTTTTGACTCGTATACTCGTTTTGGGTGGTTCAAATTGCTATGGTTTCCTTGTTAAGTCCTATACTGTAATAGATAATGATCAAATATCATATTTTTACCATTTTGATCAGGTCTTACCAAGAAAGTCACTAGTTTGCTTGTTATAGTAACTTATCTTAACAATCAATTACAACAACATGTTTTAGTCATTTTTATACATCATGGACATGATCACAAGACAATATATAGCATGAATGATATGTAAATAACATGAATATGATATTTAACAAGAATTATGTTAGGGTTTGGCTTACAACTTTTGGCTTTCAACAAAGAAAGGAAAGTTAACATGTAAGGATAGGACTTTGATAGACTTGCTTCAACCCACTTCACTTCATGCAATCTTTCTACTCTTGTAATCTTGAAAGATGGATGATGAAAGTTGAGGTGACTTGAGTGGATTCAAACTCAAGAGAAATCACCAAAGTTCTAAAGATTGGAAGTAGTTTTGATGAATCAAAACCTAACTAGTGTTTATGTGTTGTTATGCTCTTAATCTCTTGCATAAAACTTGAAGTAAACTAGTAAAATGAAGTGTGTTGTGTGTGTGGGTCGTTCAAATGGCCAAGGAGGGGGAGGAGGGGTATTTATATGCTAATGAGGAGATTACAATGTTGACTTGTCAACACTTGGAGACCAAGTTGGACACATGCATGTAATCTAAGCTTCCTAGCATGAGATTAAGCCACCTATGGGCTGAAATCCCCCCCTAAGTCGGTTCATGAGCTTGGAGAGCAAGTATTGACTTTTGATGATATTATCCAAGCTTATGTAACTAGTTTCGACCCCGTAAAATGCAAACCGTAAGTTGTTAATTCACAAAACGTAAAACCGGGTATCGTAAAAATACAAAACTTGGAAGAATGATTAAACTTGTCAAAATACTCCATAATAAAATATAAAATGAGTGGTAGGTTCCATTTGGGTGTAAAACCCTGCTAAAAACTGGAAATACGGGTGTAAAACGCGTAATACGTAAAATGTACGAATATTGCGTAAAATTGAGAAAAGTAAAATGTTACTTTTCTAATGTGATAGAAATGATTTAAAAAGACTTATAATGTCTAGACTGCGCTCAGTCTAGTGTCGGTTGGTATTAAATGTCTTTTAGACATCAAACCGTAAGCCTAAAAATCAAGGAATGACTTATAAAATCAAGGAATGATTTTTGGTCAAAGGAGGAGGGAAAAATATGTTGACTTTTTCTAAAAAGTTGAAAACTCAAATCGTCTTAGAAATGCGGTGCAGGTATAGGCTAAGGTTACGGCTGAGTAAAAACGCTTAAAAACTGAAAATTCCAGTTTTTCACGGCCGAGACTTATTTTGGTCATGTTTTTCTCAGTCACGATTAATTCTCAAATAAATCATGAGTGTGTCAAACATTTTTCTGATGTGGGGTCACTTAACGCGGTCGAGTTTCGTTGTGCGTAGAATTTTTGAATGACGTTTTACCCTAAAACGTGTAATTCCTTATTAACTTTTACGAAAATGAGCTTATGAATGTCAAACTTTTAATTTGCCATGGAAATGATTTATCACTCGAGGCCAAGAAACAAAAATCAAGTTTCGGGAAAATTTCGGGAAAAATGAATAGTAAAAGTGAATAGTGAAATTTTCCGGGAAAAGTAATTAACCAGAAAATGTGAATTGTTACATGATATGTTTGATAAGCAGTTTAACAAATAATTAGAAATAGCTAAACAAACAACTATCATAAACAAACTAATATAAACAAGCAAACATATCACTGGTGATATGTTTCATAACATGTTTAACAAATAATTATGAACAGCTAAAACATATCACTGGTGATACTGCACAATTATCATCATGTCTAAGCTGTTAAAACTAACGGCTCAAAAGCATAAAGACAAAAAATAGCTAATAAAAACATATCACTAGTGATACTAAACATATATAATCAACAGGCTAACCTAAATAAGCAAACATATCACTGGTGATATGTTTCATAATTTGTTTAACAAAATAATTATGAAGAGCTAAACATATCACTGGTGATACTACACAATTATCATCATGTTTAAGCTGTTAAAACTAACGGATCAAAAGCATAAAACAAAAACAGCTAATAAAAACAAATCACTGGTGATACTACACATATATCAACAACAGGCTAACCTAAATAAGCAAACATATCACTGGTGATATGTTTCATAAGTTGTTTAACAAATAATAATGAAAAATCTAAACATATCACTGGTGATACTGAACAATTATCATCATGTTTAAGATAATAAGCATAATAACACTATAATCAACAGCTTATCATCAACAAAAAATAGAAAAATAAGCTTAAAAATCAAAATAAAACTCACATGATGCATTATCATCCTGAGAATGCTTAGAAGAAGAATCACTGTAACTGCTACCAGAATTATCACAAACAGCACCAGATACATTACCAGAATTATCGTAAACAGCAAGAGCTAAATGATCGGTTGAATTAATAGAAGATTCTGAAACCGAAACAGCAGGTTGATTAAGATAAAAAATCGCCATGCGCAAATCAATTGGGATAATGAGCAATCAATTCGAGCTGGAGAGCGGTGGTGTTGTGGTGGAACCGACGGAAGAGTTGCGGTGGTGTAGCGGTGGTAAATGATTATGGAGGGAAAATGTAACTGATTATCGAGGGAAGTCGGTTAAGAGAAAACAAACAGTTTGTGTGTGTGAAAAAAAAGCGAATGAGAAAAAAATAAATAAAATAAAACTTTATATAGGTGGGATAAAATTAGGTTTAATTGATTAAATCTTCAATTAATCTAAGCCATTAGATCAAAAAGGATGGAGGGTGGGGATTTGTCCATTGGTATGCACCAAAATAAGGGTATGCATTTGAATTTTCCTCGGAAAAGGAACCATACATTGTGTTATGTTGTGTAAAGACTAATATACCCTTTTTAAAAGATTTGACATTAACAACTAAAGGTTACATATGTAATTTGACCAAGTTATTTTCCTTTCCCTCCTCCTCAATAACATATTTAAGATTACTTTCCTTTCCTTTCCTCTATATCAAGTTAGGGAGGAAGTTTAATTAAACTAGTTGAGAACCCGCGTTGCGTCGCGGAATATTCTACGATGACATTTTATATCAATTTCGTACTTTAAATATATGATAAACCATGATTGATGAACATCTAGGGTGTGTTTGGTACCTTGAAATAGCAAATCAGGGAATACTTTCATTGTGAATAATATTGTTTATTTGATACCTACGACTATATTAATTTAACCGACTATGATAACAAGATATTAGTTATACTCCGTTCCTTATCATATAGGTTGGTTTGAAAGTATATCGTGGGTCTCACTCATTTTTTTATCTTTAAATAATTAAAGAACTTATGCAAATTGTTTATTTGTTTGGTCATTCACTTCATAATGTTGGGGCCCATTTTATGATACCCAAATCTAATTGGCAAAACCGAACAATGATATCGAAATTGATTCCATGATTAATACACATACCCATTCTACCTTCTTATTAAAGTTATACCGATTGTGATTAATAACAACAAACCAAAGTGAACCCTAGATATGTAAACTATGATTTGTGAACACTCTACACTACATATTTTCCTCCTTCAAAAAACTTCAATTTAAAAATTACATGTTATAAAGCTTCTGATACAAATATTTACCCTATTCCTAAACTTAATTTTAAGTAATATGAAGTACATGTTATAAAACATTATGTACAATTAACTTTTGCACAATTACATAAATAAATTAATTGATCAATAAATATAATTAATACAGTTATTAAAACACCTCTTATATAAAAAATACAAATTATCAAACATATTGTATAATCAACCTTAACACAATTCATGCGTTAAATGTTACTAATACAAATAATAAAACATATTATACAAACTATTTAAACACAGAAACAACAATTTAAGAATTACAAATAATAAAGCTAAAATTACAAAATATTTTTCTCTATATTTTATTCTACTACACATATTTCTAATCTAACCTCAATTTAGGTATTCGTTGATATTAAAAAATAAAACCGAAATCGAACCGCGATAAAAGAGTTTATCCGATTTATGCTTTTTTCGGAGTCGATTTCTTACTCATATATTTTTTTTTGCAATTTCGGATTGAGCGAGTCGGCTCGGTTTGTCGGTTTCAAAGATTTTTTTAAACACCCGTATCCATAAAACTTAGCTTTATATAAACCAAATAGATATTTTAAACAAAGAAAAAACATTGCTCACTAAAATATTTATTAACAAAATTGTATAATGAAAAACATTGTCATTCGTTAGAAATTCTTGATATCTGTAAATTTATTGTTAAAAAGAACATAATAAATTAGAATACATGATTCATCGAAATTTTTTATTATAAGATACCCGCTACCGCAACGTGCGGGGTAATCTGCTAGTGATTGATGAACATCAAATCAAAATATGATGAAGATTTATTCATGAACATCCGGACCTATTTGATCTGACCATCTACTGACATTTATTGATAAACATTCTGACTATAATTGATAAACATTCAAGACATGATTAATGAACATTTGGTATTTGATGAGCTTATGGGTAGACTATTGAGGAATATTTCTATTTGATGATCATAAATTGATAAAGATAAAAAAATAAAAAAATAAAAAATAAATAAAAAATTGATGAACATTCTAGCATAATATTGATGAACACATATTGATAAACATTATAAAAAGAATAAAAAAAATGATGAACATTTTATATTGATGAACGTAACACACACATTTTAGATAAACACACCCATCTAAAAAGAGGAGAATCAGAGATGATGGCATAGGCGGTCAAATGTAGATTCGGAAAAGCAAATGTGATGGTCGGAGGTGCCAAAAGTAGCGGTGCGGTGGAAGTGATATGAGAATTTTAGAGAGAGAAAAGATAAGAATAACCGATTTATGTGTAATTGGAGTGATAAAAAGAAAGTGGAGTGAGAGTTAGGGTAAAGGTGTGCGGGATCTTTTTGAATTTTAATAATATAATGAATTAAATAGAAGACTTGGATTACTTTTTATACTTTTTATTTTTTATCCTTTTGCATAGGATCGCAACACACGAATGATATGATGTTTAGTTTCTTGGCTAGCGAGCATCATTTTATTGCAAATTGTCGTCAATTTCTTTTTTTTTTTACTTAATCACATAAATAGATGAAAGAAAAGGTTTTTCGTGTTTATTTTACTCTAGATGTACGCAGTCATGCCAGAATATATATTCCATGATCGCTTCTAACTCTTTTCGTGATCTCCATCATGTATACATCAATGGATTTGATTTAAAAGCACATATTTAATTAAATATAGAGTTAACTGCAAAAACCCGTCCTTGTGGCTTATCCAAATTACACGGTGCGGGAGTGCAAGGAGTCCATATATGTAAGTAACATTGGTATGCAATTATAGCCTCTCTCGTGCGATGCACTTTCGAAGTTTTATCTTTCTTATACTATAGACGATAATTGCACATCAAAGTTTCTCACATAAGATGTACATGTAAATACTGCGTTACAATTTGACCAAACCACAAGTAAGTTTAATTTTTTTCAATTTACTCTTAAAATGTAACTAGGTTTTGTTACCCTTTATTTGCTTTATTATTATTATTTTTTTCTATCCTTGAGCTTAGTTATGACCCCACTCATGCACCAGGTGGGCATGTTCATTCTTATGCTTCACCACTAGTTTGCCACTAAGGCACACTCTTCACTTATAAATCCACACTTATACTCATGCATAGATGTGTTCCAAATGAGGCCATTCTCTTTTTCTTACCCATAAATATGGCTTCGAACTTTCTAAACTTTCATATTCAAAACCATAACTTTATACACCCCCCAAGAAAATGTATCATGTTAGCAAGACAATCGGACCTTGGTGTGCACAAGCTAGCCATGCAAACAAACATAACGATCATCATGATCATGGCTATGATTATGCACACATGGCTAGATTAGAGGGAGATGGAGATCACAATGGCGAGATGGAGATTATGAGTACGCTCCAGCAGCATAAATAGACTAATTAGTGAACGTATAACACTGACTCTAACGTATAACATGGATCCTGCAGGTTTCTTCTTGTGTGAGAGGTTAAATTAGTCAACACTTAAGAAGTAGTTAAATCTTTTAGGGTGTGTTCTGAAATATATCAATGCAGTTGATCTTTAATTGAAGTTATCCTTCTTCTTTTTTTCCCTTTTCCTTTTAATATGATGTCTAGTATAGCATATACTATAAAGGTGCTTAATTAATTATAAGCAACAGATAGCATAAAACTGTTAAGGATATATTTACTATGAAGCCTTAATGCACTCTGGCAATACTCAGGTAAACAAGAATTCTAGGATAAGATTAATTACACTAGTGACCTGAGAAAATTAAACAACAACGTGAAACAAAAACCAACTAAAAAAGTGAACTCAACTAGAATACTTCTAAGCCATATATGATCCTCCTATTGGTTTATTATTACAGTCAAATGAGATTAATAACTTTGGGCATGCTTGATGATGACCTCAAAAGAAAAATGCATCTCTATCAGTTATCGCACTTAATGAACCACTATTCTTAATTTTCAGTTTTAAAACTGATATGTGTTTGTGCACATAGTTATCTTCTGCATCCTTTAATCTTTCCAATGAAATCAATTACTACATCAAGATATTTACATGTAGTACTAATAGAGAAAATACAATGGTTGGAGCCATTGAGGTATGCAAAAGCAGCATTTGTCTTAGTGATATCCGATGTGGATAATTTGCCCCCGAACCAGGATTAAGTTCAAGTTTCAATTTACTTGGAATCTAAGGGATCTCAGGTCAAGCTCAACTATGGGTTAGGATGCGCAGTCCACACTTGTGTGAGCTAACATGATTTACCCACGACCAATAGCAGGGCGCAAGGGGCATGTGCCCTCTTGCAGGGGAGCTATGGGCCAACGGAAACTGTTTTCACATCACCGCCACTAACCAAATTCATGTTTATTGATATAACGAATTGAAGTGTTGCTATCTTAAACTATATAACAAATCTAACTGTTTTGCTCCGATTCATCGTGCCTAGAATCTGAGTGCATTTCTTGAATTATCTCACCATATATTTCATGTGACCTAGGCATAAGAAGGTTGGAATACTAAATTTTGAAAGCTAACTCAACACATTCAAAGGAATTATCCAAGCAAATCCTGTGTTATCATCAAACATTATTCAAATGCTTAACCGATATCGAACATGAGTTTGCCACTAGATAATAATATGTCTGCTTACAATGATACAAATTTTGCAATTGTTATGCAGTTTGACTTTGACATATTGTAAGGAAATTTTTTAATAGTCTCACATCCATATATACACACATTTATAGAACAACATATGATGTCACTAAATGAATCCAAATGCAGCATAATAAGATATGAAACATCAGGTAGTCATTTCAGAATAACATAAATATCCTTTTGGTCATGTAAAGATATTTGAAGATATTACTCCTGAATCAATCCAATTTTAATATTTGTGAATGCAAATGTGCCAATAAAGCATCCACATGGAAAGATATGACGTACGTGCAGCACACTTCGGGGGCAGCAGGACACACATTCTCACACGAATAACACAAACTGCCATGATCGCAACCTTCTTTCCTTTGTGACGTCATCTTAAATAAAAAGTCATTTGCATTGTGTTCGCAAATGCAAGTGATTACAATGGAAGAAAGATTCGCGATTTTTTTTTGTGAATAGAGGTAAGAGATACTCGAACATTGTGGAAAAGATCGTGTCGAATGTATTCAAATGTCACTTCCATTTAGTTCATGAGCCCTCTATATATTAGTTAATCTATCCACCCATATTCTCCAAACATAAACTCCTTTGAAAGAAAGGTTTACAGTGAAATACTTTCTATTACTTACCATTCATATCTCTCTTATATAAAGAAGAAATGCTTCATGGTCTAAAGAAGGTGTGTAACATGCATGATGATGAAAATGAATATCACGGTCATCATCATAATCCTATTTATGATCATGCTTACGTGTTTGATAATGCTCATCCTAACGATGATGTCATTGATGGTGATGATGGAGATGACGATGATGATGATGATGAGGACTATGACTATGCCCCTGCTGCATGAATGGAAGGCCATGGTAGCTATGATAGCAGTATCAATTAATCTCTCATCCTGCCGATTGAATTGGTCAATAGTCTTGATCAAATCAAATGAGAAACACTAGCTTTAGATACAGAAACGTAGCTGATATATAAGATTTAGGAATATTTAGATATAGAATCATAGATGCATAAGGTTTATGTAGAGTACAAGGATGTGAGTTGAAGCAGCCAACAATAGTACACAACCAAATAACACTGGCTGCTAACGGTGGCTTCATAAATGACAAATACTGGCACCGTTGTCAAATTGTCATATCATGTCTCCCCTAGCTGATATACAATCATAATTTGTCTCAATTTTGGTTTAATTGTTAATTTTTTCTCTCTGTGTGGATTTGAAGCCGACTAGCAACTACTTTCTCGTTTTTGTGAAGTCCCATGAAGTTAACATTCAAACATCATTGATCCCTTTAACATGCATATTACAAGTAATATCTAGTTATATTAGTTCAGTTAAGAAAGTTGAACGGGTAGAACAAAACTTAAATAATTATATATGTGCTAATGAAAGTGCCAAATGACGTGTACGGGTATTTACAGCCATGCTTGTCCCTTTTTTTATTTGCTGCAAGTAAACGTCTATATATCCTTTAAGTAAACTTTATTGATATCAAACAAGTGAAAATAAGAAACTAAGTACCATATAAACACACACAAAAATTGCCCGACGACTCCTAAGAGCATACAACATGAAATTTCATTCAAGTATATCAGATTTCATCTTTTACATTAATCATACTTTCTTATCATGCATATATGTTCAGCAAGATCAAAGAAATGTCCTTTGTTTGACTCTTGTTGCAAGGTCTAGATGGGAGTTTGAATTAATCTCTTATACAGACATTGTAGGAAAGACCATGATAGTATTTATTCCCATTGCCTGTTGCAATGTCCTATATAAAGTGATTAGGAAAATCCTCACTGGAAAAATCAAGATAGCACCGGCTAAGATGGTAAATGAGAATCAAAGTGCATTTATTCCAAGCAAATCCATGTTAACTTAATTATTAATTACTCAGGTTTTGTTAAGAGGCTATAATAGGAAGAATGAAGCTAAACAATGAGCCATGAAAATTCATATTCATAAAGCATATGATACTATTAACCGGGAGTTTTTAAAGCATATTCTAAATCAGTTTGGTTTTCATCCTAAAATAATGGTACTGTGGATTATGACATGTGTAACAACTTCCTCATTCATAATATGTATAAATGGTGGTAGATATGAGTATTTTAAGAGTGATAGGGGCCTAAGACAAGGGGATCCCATATCGCCTTACATCTTTACTCTTATAATGGAGGTGTTCACGTTGATTATGAGGAAGAATACAGTGACATACCATTATGGCGCGCAAAAGGATGGAGCTTACTCATTTATGCTTTGCAGATGTGTAATGGTGACATTAAATCTGTGGCAGTCATTAAAAAATCTTTGGAGTTATATATTCAACAAGTATTCTGGTTTGAATCAAAATTTGGGCAAGAATACTTTACTTTTTGAGAGTCTAAAGAAGGAGAAAAACAGTCTATACTACAGATTATGCCCTTTGCTATAATAAAACTTCCAATGAAATATTTGGGAGTACCTTTGCTTGCTAGAAGAATTAACGTGGAAGACAGCAAAGTTCTTGTTGACAAGTTGCAAAGTAAAGTGCAAGACCGGAAGAACAAGTCATTATCATATGCTGGAAGACTCCAACTCATCTCATGTGTGTTGACTTCTATGCAAGTGTGGTGCGTTCTGTTTATATCATCCTTAAGATTGTTATAAAGGAGATTGATTCTAATCTCAAATGCTTCATGTGGAATCAAGGTGAGTATAAAAAAGGTAAAGCTAGAATGGCCGATTGGTCCATTTCTTGATTCCTAAAATTCCAAATTTTCGGTTCTCGGGACGGTTTGGGTCGGGTCCGGTTCCGGTACTTTTTCGAAAGAACTGACCCTTTTGAAAATATGAAATTTTATAAGGTTTATTTGGGACATTGTGTACATACAGCCTTTTAAGAAAATAGAAAAAACTAGCTCATTAGTAAGCTGTAATAATAAAATCTAAAATATAAAAATTCTAACCTTTAATCTATTCCAAATAACACCAAGCTATCAATTTTAGTGTCTTACAATTACTAATATCATTCAAATATTCAAATATCATCATCACCATCGTTCATCTAACATGAAAGTAAGTTTTTTCTATATATTTTTTGAGTGTTGATATATAGAACTAAAACAAAGAGACCTACTAATATACCCGATTCATTCTTTTCATTACAAGTGTCATACATTTATTCTCTCTCATCATTTTTCATAAATTAATTTTTCAAATTAACCAATCACATCTTAAGGTCTAAATTTAAGTTTTAGTTTTAGGCATATAATTCATTTTCCATATATTTTCCTTTATATTATGATTATAATTGATTAGATAGTGATACTATGTTATGATTTGATAAGAACAAAAATTACACCTTCATATGTAGGGATGGCAACGGGGCGGGTTTTAGTGTACCCGTACCCGTTTATAATACCTATACCCGTATCCGACCCATTAACTGCCGGGTACCCGATTAATATTATCCATCGGTTTTTCGGGTTTCCCCGCGGGTTTCGGTTTTCCCCAGTTGAATAATATATGGACAGAATTACGATATTAAGATTAAGTCATATACTAAAATCCACCGAAAAAACAAAAGAAAACACCTTAATATATTCATTTTTTGTTAAAGTTAAAGAAAATGAATATCGTATCAAACGATTTAATACTTTTGAATAATTCATGTACAAAATAAAATATATTATGTAATAAAGATACGTATATAAAAAAATATAATGAAAGAAATTATATATATTGTATATATATTTTAGCTAAATATAATATCAATTACCAGAACCCTTACCCGACAAAAAATTATATCAATACCAAATCCGCATCCAAACCCAACAACCCGAACCCGACCCAACCGGTTCGGGTTTCGGTTTTCCCCGTCGGTTTCGGGTGCTTTTGCCATCCCTATTCATATGTGACAATTATAAACTTATAGTTTTACATTTTTTGTTATTGTTTATGTTAATTTGATAGGGATGGCAAAAGCAAAAAATCCCTATTGGAATAATTTGCATCGTTGGAGGCATTTTTTGTATGTGTTTATATTGATATTGCATGTCCTTTATAAATGATCAACAATGAAAAAATGAAATTTTAAACACTGTTGAGAAACCCTTACATCTTTTTCTGTTTTGTTCTGTTGTTAATTGATCAATCCAAGCTGTAGTTTCCTTTTGAAAATCCTAGATCAATCGCACAAGCAAGAAGAAGGAGAACCTGCTCGTTTAAGTTAATCAAGAAGTTTACGCATCTACAGGAAACAAGTAAGTCTTCTATAAACACCCTTTATACATGTTTAGGATTTGTTACTAATTAAGAAAGATCTTGCGCTAGCTATGATTTGTCTGGCTGCGTGGCCCCACATGTGTTTACTTCCATTGCTGAACGTTTTATTGACCATGCGAAAACTACCAGAACCCTACAAAATGATGCCTTCATATTCTTGCCTCCATTCTTCTTGTGTAAGGAGAAACTGCACAGGATTGAATATGATGTGTTTGGAATTGTGAAGAAAATGTAGCCTGGTGCTTGAGATGTCCTTAAAGCTTTGGTGAATATGGTGAATTTGTTAAGTTTATGGATATAATTAATATACGCATGACCGGATTCGAACACGAGCCTATGGGATTGCACATTTTACGTATAAGAATCGTTGTTTAATAATTAATATGTAAATGTTATAATTAATTATTAATTCACAATAAATACTTAATGGGCGTTAGTATTTAACGGTAATTGACTGACGATCGTTAAATGTTAAGGAATACGAAGAAAAGGAAACTAGCCAAGATAAGGTTCAAGAAACCCTCTCTTGGGCTATAGTTCAGCCGAACAAGGGATCCCCTAGGGGAATCCTTCTCAAACTTGGACATCAAGTTTACCACACTATAAATACAATGCCATGTATCATTAGTTGGTTAATCTTGGTTCCTTAGCAAGCCAAACTTCTCCTTCTTCTTCCTCCATTACTCTTGGCCGATCGTCCCCCCCCCCCCCCCCCCCCCGCAAAACCCTTACACTCTGTTCTCGAGTTTATTTTCTAAAGTGAAATGGAAAGGTTTGGAATGGTAATATAAAAAATTGTGTTTTTGAGATTATTTAGGACGGGAGAGGAAAGTAGAGGATAGTAAATTACATCAAAAATACTCTCCTAGTTTACTCCCAAATTAGGATGAAATGGAGTGAAGTTGATTTTAAGGCTCTTTTTTTGTTACTTCCTTCTCTTTTCTTTCCAACTCGGGAACACAAGATAAAAATAATAATTTCTTATTCATTTTCTCTTTACTTCACTCATTTTTCTCTCTCCATCTCTCTTCATTCCGTTTTATAGGAATCGATTTGCTTTGTTCAATCAAAATTGTTTAGTTTGTTATTGTGATTAAGAACCTAGCATTCACATCGAATCGTTAGTAATACGTGTGTACAAGAACATAGGACAAACACCACTTGTGTTTGTGATTCCCCTTGATCGACTTTTGTGAAAAGTCGAAGTACACAAACCCTAGCTTTTAGGGTTTAAGTTTTCTTGATCGTTTGATTGCTTGGAATTGCTAAAAGGTGCGTTTTTTTAGTTTTCGGTTAATTAATTACATGTATTGATTCTTAGTCTTCCATTGCGTGTTTTGTGATTATTTGGTTATAATATGCATGCTATGTCATGATTATTAAATTCCAACAAAATTGAGATGTAATGGGTAGTCTATATTACTTTGTTTTAGGCAAGTTTTGATAGTATGTTACTGTTTTATAGATTTCTGGAAAGTATAGTGTTTGGGTCATGTCCATTCACTTTATTTTTGGCAGGATGTATGTACATATATATGGTTTAGGAGTTATATATATACATCATTTAAAAAAAACGAGCCGGGGCACCCGCGAGTTGCTGCGGGAATATTGTGTTTAATCCAAACTCGAAATAGAACGGTCAATTACTTTTATTATTTTTATTTTTTTTAATTTTTTGGGGACTAAATTTGCAAAGATCGCTAACGGGGGACTAACGGTGCAATTTATAGCTAACGTGAGGGACTAAAAGCGTAAAATTCTTAGCTACAGTACACGCACTATTACAAACTGACTTTGTACTGTAGCATCCACTGTTTGGCACCGTAGCAACATTATTTTCAGTTTTAGTCCTTTAACGTGGCGTTCTTTGCAAAGTTAATCCTTAGGGACTAACAGTGAAAAAAAAGTTAACCTTAGGGGCTGTTTCTGTTTATTATTTGTACAGAAAAAGCCCCTGAAGTTACTATTCCGTTTCAAATTTAATCCACGTTTGTTAGATAACGGTCGTTAAAGACTAACTTCGCAATTGATCACTAACCTCAGGGGCTAAAATTGGCAAACGTGAAACTTACGTGAACATTGTTGCTACAGTGAACCTCACGCTTTTTAGAATATATATAATATGATAGTATTAGGTATTAGCCAATATATATCGACGCCATTCTAAAAAAAATTAAATTAAGTATTAGCTAAATATATTATTATTGGTGCAAAGATAGTATTAACTTTTAATATACAAAGAAGCATGTAAGGCAGATGACACTAGAACTATATATAGTTAGTTTCAACAAGACAAGAGTCCAATTGCTGACAATTTCTTTATCTTTGACTAAGAATTGAAAGTGAAAGATAATAACAACTATATATAGTCTGAACATCCAAGACAAAAGTCCAATTGCTGACCATTTCTTTATCTTTGATTAAGAATTGAAAGTCAAAGATAATAACAACTATATATAGTCTGAACATCCATACAATATTATACACTATATACATAGTGCTACTGTTTCTAAATTGAAATTTACCTTTCAAAGAAAAATAAAATAAAAAATACATAGTGCTACTTTTTAAAAACTAGTGCTATACAATCCAACACATATAAAACATGGCCAGTTGGCCACACATCCTATTTAATATAGAAACATTAAATTCCTACCACCTTTTAATGCACTATCATCATCTTTTACATGTGCCATTAACTAATATTAATTTTTTTTATAAGATAAGATAAATGTTTTTTTAAACTCATAATCATTAAGGCATATATGCCATTATATTAGAAGCACTTACAAGTCATTTAAACATTTTCTCACGTGACTTGCATTGAAAAGAAAACAAAAGAAACTATTGGTTATAGCTGTTCCAAGTTTACGTATGACACTAGCTATGTCACATTTTCTTTGTGGAAAAAAGATGTCCACTACACTTAACATGGATCTTTTTGTCTGTGCTGCTTTACTTTTCAGCAGCTTATGTGACCCACATATGATCCAACGTAGACATGCATATAATGCTTCACCACAAGTACTTACACCTATACTAATAGTACACTGCTGAGTTGTGCACTGCTATATATGTTAGACACACCCTATTCTCGTATCTCCACACTTTCACTTGAGGCTTTTCGTGTGCTTAATCAAGCCTACCATACTTCTAGTGCCCATAAATATGGCTTCAATCTCAACAGCTTATTTCATAACCAAAATCAAACCAAAACCATAACATTTCACATATCATCGATAAGAAAATGTCTTGTGTTATCAAGAAGATATCATTCAGGAGCCATGCAGACGGATACTACAACGATGTTAATGACGACTATTGTGATATTCTGTCATTGATTCAGTTAGAAGGTGACGGCGATGATGATGATGGAGACTATGACTATGCACCCGCGGCATTAGAGGGAGATGGTGATGATGATGATGGAGATTACGACTATGCTCCAGCAGCATGAATTAGTAAAAAGAATAGCATGAAGTCTTCTAACATTAACGCGCGATTACTAGTGGGAATATGCGGGAGAAGAAACTCTAATCACTATAACAATGACCACAATTCGCGGGGAGAAGAAACCCTAATCCTAGCCAAAAGTTGGTAGCCCGTTCTCTCTTTTGTTGTAGTGAATCATGGGGGATTTTTAACATTGAGTATGTATTGATGATTAGCTAGCTAGGTTTCTATATGTTATAGTTTAAGGGTTTACCATCTTAGTGATATATGTAGTACAATTTCTTGATTACAGTACTTTTTTTTAACGGCATATTTTCTTGAATGTACGCTAATTGGCTTTTAAACTACATTCTAATTGGGCAAACTACCCGTGAGGCTCCGAAATGACCATGATACCCCAAACATGTGTAGTCAAACTAGCCATATATATTAAGTCAAAATCTAACCACAGTCAATATAGAATTATGATAAACAAAGGCTCCTAACTAAATAACTAATTACTAATACACAATATAATATGTATACATACATCTACTTGAAAGAATTCAACTTACACGAAACAGAAGTCCCTTATGTAAGTTTTGGAATGGCTCTAAAGTTAAAATGCTTCAGTTTTTTCTCATTTACACCTTAGTCCTTAAAGTCCTATGTGGGTTGATGACTTGTCAACCTTAGTATGTAATGCACAGAGACTTCTACTCATGGATTTACTTGTGCTAAAAATGAGTTCAGCAGTATTTGTAACATATATACAGATGGGTTATCCATTTCTCCCTTCCATATTCAACAAAAACCCTTGATGGCTTTTGTATAACAGTCTCAAAGAACAAACAATGCACCAACCTGTTTTTGACTTTTGCGGTCAAACTACCTTTAGGATTGAGACTATATTTTGTAAAAGAGATGGGCATTGTGTTAGATTAGAACATACATAAGTGCTAAAAACTATTGAATTTTAAAACTATAAATGGCTGCAATAAAACTAAAATGCATCCTCAATGAATAGATATATCATAAAGCAAGCAATCATATTCATATAAACAAGTTTAGGCGAACATTCTTGTAAGTGTCCACATCAATTAAAATAATAGAGCATGACATAGGAGTCCTCTTTATTTAGAAAGAGACAAAATTCAAATTGTTAGTACTAGTACTTTTAGGAAGAGAGCTTTCATTTTTAGTGTTCCTAATAGCATTAACATTCTAAAGATATATTTATTAAAATGCAACTTGTTCCAGATAATATAGTTTAAATTTAACACCAACTCGACTTTTGAGACTATATATGCTTTGTGTGTAAAGCAAATTAACAAGATATGATTCTATTTGGGATTATGTGGGTGGGTAATGCCATGCATCCTGCTGACCTGTCACCCAAATGTCCTATGTGGCTAGATGACTTGTCAAGGCCTAATTATGTTTACATTGAAAACCCGTAGGTATAACTTTATTACCCTAATATCCAAAACCCACAAACCGGGCTTGGGCCTAATTATCCACTAATAATTAAGTCATGCATAACCTTTGCTATTACTTTCAGTTGTCGTTTATGAAAAGAGTCTAAAGAAATGTTTTCTGATTTTCGAGTTTACACATACACATGTGCATGAGTGCGGCAATCATTATTACGATGCAATGTTGACAATAACGATGAAAGATGATCATCATTGGCACTGAATATGTCCTTAATGAAACTATTGGTAACATATATAGCATCACTGAGCTAAGAATAGTTTACTAACCCAAAACATCAAACAATGGCTAGAAATCCCAAAATTCTACTCCGTTGCTAATACTGTACAGTGAATCTCTGGAGGCCATAACTTGTAAATGTCTTGCCAAATCTAAGTTACGGGGCTGGTTTTAGTGACAGAGACAAAGCTATCTGTGTTCACTATATAGCACAAGATGAACTAAGTAAAAACATAGGAACTACCTGATTATTCTATATCTAATATATCTTGTACTATGTCATCGGACTATGACAATTAATTAACTAGAACTAATTCTAACCCACATGGATCAATTAGTATATGGAACAACTGCATAAGATCAAGTTTGCATATGACAATAGGACACTTTTCTGTGTCCAATATACACTTGTGACAAAATAAATAAATAACGCTTTACTTTTTTTTTCCACTGCTGCTTTACTTTTTAAGTAGCTTATGTGACCCACAACTAGTATTTACTGTACATTGATGACATGTACACTAATATATGCAAGTCTCATCCTATAATTGTGTGTCCACACTTCTGCTCGCGGCTTATCGTGTGTTAAAACAAGCCCATCATGTTTCTGGTGCCTATAAATATGGTTCCTATCTCATCAGTTTCATTCATATTCAAAATCAACCTAAAAACATATATATTCGCATATCACTAAAAAAGATGTCTTGTGTTACCAAGAAGATATCATTCAAGAGCCATGCAGATGGTTACAACAATCATGATAATGATGTCTACTATTATTATCTGCCATTGGCTCAGTTAGAAGGTGATGGCGATGATGATGATGCCGATTATGACTATGCTCCAGCAGCATCAGAGGGAGACGGTGACGATGATGATGCAGATTATGATTATGCTCCGGCCGCATGAATTAGTTAGTTAACGGATAGCTTAAAAACTTTTAACATCAAAGTGATTACTAGTGAGAATATAAGACAGAAGAAACCCTAATCACAAGAAATTTTTAACTTTGGGAATGTATTTGATTAGATAGGTTACTATATATAATTATATATGGTCTTGATGTATGAGTGTATGACTATACTAGTGCATATGAGATTTGGAGTCTAATCAAAGGTATAACAGCCCAGTAATATAGTACGTTTTCTTGAACAAGAATTAGTGTTGCAAGTAGTTTTAAACTAAATGTGCAATTAGATATATGAAATTACCATAATTCCTATCTTAACAAAGAAATACGAAAGATTATTAGCAGCATATTAAATAACAGCATATCAGAAAGGCAATGATTTCATCAAGGCGTTTTATAATACCAGTCATATTTCATAAACTGCAGGTATATATATATATGTTCTCATATGTGACACTAAAAGTAGCTAGTCAGTCATGTAGTCTCCTGTTATGAATAAAGTCATTTAGTCTCCTGTTATGAATAATTAGGCTGTTCATAGATAAAATTATGTCAATATGGATGATGTTGTTAGGTCACAAATTGCAACCGCGATCAATATCGATCACGATGTCTCATACATCTACATCAAATAAAGAAACTTACAACACAAATCATCTTAATTTTGAATAGAGATCACATTCAAAGACTTGTGGTTGTTTTTCTTATTTCCACAAATATACACTCAAAAGTCAAAACATACACTTCTTGACCAGTGCATTAATGTCACACGTAGAATGTCACTCACACCCTTCTACTCGTGGATTGACTTGTGCTAAACATCAGTTCAATGGCTATAACTTAACTTTTTGAATATCCAGATATGGATTATCCGTTTCTCACTTCTCTACCAAATATAAACCAACCTCTAAAGGCTTACTGTACATGATCTCGATCAAAAAAACAAATAATGCACTAACCTTCTTTTTGAATTTCATGGTCAAACAATATTTAGGATCAAGACTATTTTGTAAAATAAACGCGCATTGTGTTAGATTAGGTAATACAGAAGCACTAGAAACTTTTGGATATAAATCTTGTCATTTTGGAACTAAAAAGTATGAATGGTTGACCAAAAAGGTCAAAATGCAGCCTAATGAAAAGATAAATCATAAAGCAAGCAATCATAATCATGTAAATGCAAACATTCTAGTATCAATTTTAGAAAAAGAACATGGCATAGAAGTCCTCTTTAAACAAAAAATCTTAAGAAAACTAACTCCTAAGACTAAATATGCATTCGATGTAAAGAGAACTAGATTCTACCTGGGAACATTAAGGTGGTTAATGCCAAGATAAGCTATATCACATGAATGCGTGAGTGAGTGTATGTGCGCGCGCAAAGACACAAAAAAGACAAAGGGATGTCCCATAAGCTTTCACCATAAAATGCAGAAAATTGATCCCCTTTTCTCCTCGTCACCATTTACAATCAGAACAAAGCATGCACCCTGCTCATCGACCTGTCACCAATAGTCCTGTGTGGATAGATGACCTGTCAACCAAATTATGTCATGCACATCCTTTGCTAATACCTCTACATATATGCTTTCACAAATAAACAAAGTTTAAGAATGTGTTTTCTCATCTTTTAACACATACATAGACATGTGTGTGTTTACGCACATGAGTGCATGTTCGTTCTATCATAATCATGATGTCATCAAGGTTGAGAATAACTATAAGCAATGATCATCATTGGCACTGCATATGCCCTCAATGAAACTATTGGAAACATAGCATTATTGAGCCATGTATAATTTACAAACAAAATTAAACATCAAACAAGGGCTAGGAAGTTAGAAGCCTCAAATTCTACTCCTTTGCAAATACCCTTTTGTTGAATCTGGAGGCTAAATGCTAAATGCCTTGCCTAATTTAAGTTACAAGACTTGAGTAACAAACTACATATATACATCAATCAATTTAGTATGGAAGTATGATATCAAGTTTACATATGACAATATGACACTTTTTCTTTATGAAACAAAGGTGTCCAATACACTTGTGACAAAATAAATTAATAACACATCACCTTTTTCAAGTGCTGCTCTACTTTTCAGCAGCTTATGTGACCCACCTATGGACCAGAGAGACATGCACAATGCTTCTCCACCAGTACTTACAGCTATACTGACTGTACACTAATGACATGTACCCTAATATATGCAAGACACATACTGTAATTGTATGTCCACACTTATGCTCGCGGCTAATCGTGTGTTAAAACAAGTCCATCATGATTCTGCTGCCTATAAATATGGTTTCTATCTCATCAGTCTCATTCATAATCAACATCAACCTAAAAATATATATATATATATTCACATACCATCACTAAGAAATGTCTTGTGTTACCAAGAAGATATCATTCAAGAGCCATGCAGATGGATACAACAATGATGATAATGACGTCTGCTCTTATTATCTGCCATTGGCTCAGTTAGAAGGTGACGGCGATGATGATGATGCAGATTATGACTATGCTCCAGCAGCATCCGAGGGAGATGGTGACGACGATGATGCAGATTATGATTATGCTCCGGCAGCATAATTTAATCAGTTAACATATAACATGAAGTCTTCTAAGATTGGCCTGATTACTAGTGAGATGCGGGAGATCGAAGAAACCCTAATCGTGGGGACTTTTAAACATTGAGAATGTATTTTTATTATCTATGTATGGTTTTACTATATAACTGTGTAACAGAGTTATAAGATATAGGAGTCTAATTAGAAGTTTAACAGCCAATAATGTAGTACCTTTCTTATACAAGAGTTGTTATTGAAGTAGTTTCTAATGGCACAAACTAGACATATGAAATGACCATAACACTCTATATTCACGACGGAATCTTGAGGATTACTAGACATTATTATTGATACATACATGAAGATATTGACCAATAAATTTTGTTTCATAATAACATATCAGGAGTCAGTGAGCTCAGCTGTGGCAGTAGTCAAAATGCAACTACATTCAATATAAATTCAAGATTTATAATTAAGGGATCTTAATTATATCACCTACATTGATATATTTAACTTACACAACACATAAGTCATCTTTGTTTTGTAAAGACAAGGTCAGAATACATGTGTTTTTTTATCACTGCCACAGACATACACATACACTGGAAGCCCACATTTATCAACTAGTGCAGTTAATGAACTGGTTTTAACGAGTGGACCTACCTAGCCCTGACCAGGCACATGAGTAAATGTGGCTGGATGACCCGTCGATCATAGTATGTCACGCACACTCATGGATTTACTTGTGCTAAAAACCCTTGGAAGTCTTTATTTACAACATGAGACTCAAAAAACAAATAATGCAGTTGCCTTCTTATTAACTTTTGCAGTCAATTAACATTTAGAACTTAGGACACTATATTGTAAACGAGATGAACATCGTGTTAGATTAGATTATACAGAAGTGCTAAAAATCTATGGATTTAAATCTTGTTAATTTGGAATTAGAGAAAGTATGAATGGTTGACCATAAAAGTCAAAGTGCAGCCTCAGTGATAAGATAAACCATAAAGCAAGCAATCATAATCATGTAAACAGGTAAAGAAAAACATGCTACCAATTGTCTACATCATTTTATTTAAAAAAATAATAATAAATAAAATAAATAAATAATAAAGAAACTAGAAACATGGCACTGGTGTCATCTTTATTTGGAAAGAGACAGAATCAAATTGTTATACTTTTAGATTAGCTTTTAGGAAAGAGGTATTACAAATACAATGAAACAATTTTAATAAGATGTACTTGTTCCAGATTATAAAGACTAATTTCAACAACAAATCTAAAGAACATGACATTTAATTAAGACTAGATATGCTATCGATGTAAAGCAATCAAGATTCTATCTAGGAACATTTGGATGGTTTATGTCATGAGAAGTATATCACATGAAGGAGTGTGCGAGTGCGCACACATGAAAGAGACAAAGGGATCACCCTCAAGCTTTAACTACAGAACACACACTTCACAACTAGGTGAGTTGGCTAAACTAGTAGTACAAAGCATGCACCCACTCTGTTGACCTGTCACACAAAATTCCTACGTGGATGGGTGACCTGTGAACCATATTATGTCCTGCACATCCTTTGCTAAAACCTACAGACTTTCATTAGTGGGATATAAACAGGGTTTAAGAAACGGAGTTCTTAATTTTTAGAGTTTACTAAGACGTGTGTGTGTATGCGTGTGAATGCATGTGAATGCTATCATAATTATGATGTCATTAATGTTGACAATAACCATGAGATATTTTCATCATCACACTAGAAATACCCTCGATGAAACTATTGGAATCAATGCCAGAGCATTACTGAGCTAAGAATAATTTACTAACCAGAAACCTCAAACAATGGATGAAATCCTAAAATGATACTTAGCTGCTAGTAACTGTGGTGAGTGTAAATTGCCTAATTTAAGTTAAATGACTGGTCAAACATCAGATTGAGCTACCCGTGAACACTATATAGTATGACAGAGGAGACTATGTCATCATGACTTGATGACTAATAACTCGATTAATTAGAACTAATTATAACCCACATAAATCATTTAGTATGGATCAACTGCATAAGATCAAGTTAACGTATGACAGTATGACACATTTTCTTTGTGGAAATGTGTGTCCACTACACACAAAAAAATAACACATCAACTTTTCCATGTGCTGCTTAATTAACTTTTCAGCAGCTCATGTGACCCACATATGGACCAAGATAGACATGCACCTGCTTCACCACTCGTTATACAGTCAGGACATGTGGAATAATATCGATGCATGGCATGCCATATGCTCTTAACGTACTCCACACTTATGCTCAAGGCTTATCGTGTGCTAAAACAAGCCCACCATGGTTCTGGTGCCCATAAATATGGCTTCTGTCTTATCAGTTTCTTTCATACCTAAAATCAATCAAAAACAATTAAATTTCACAGATTATTACAAAGTAAATGTCTTGTGCTACCATGAGCATCAGAGGGTGGTCATTCGGGAGCCATGCAGACAGATACTACAAAAATTATAATGACAGCTATGACTATCCACCATCCGCTTAGAGGTTAGAAGGTGATGATGATGATGGAGGTTATGACTATGCTCCAGCAGCATCAGATCAGGCTAATGGTGATGATGACGATGGAGATTATGATTATGCTCCGGCAGCATAAATTAGTTAGTTAACGAATAACATGAAGTCTTCTAACATCGACGGGATTACGAGTTAGAATATGAGGAAGAAGAAACCCTAAACATTGGGAACTTTTAGTTAACTTTGAGAATTTGATTGATTAGTTAGACTGCTATATGGCCTTGTTGTATAATAAGTGCTTATGAGATGTAATGTAGTAAATTTCTTGAACAATAAATGGTTCTAAAAGTTCTAACAGCCCATACATACATCTACATCAATTTTCAAAGTATTTGTTTTGGAAAGAGACAAATGTCTTATTTCAAACATAAATTGCATGAGGATATCAATAATAATTGTCTCACTTAAAGATAAGCTAGTACACACATGCTTCATATTAATAATAATCGCCTTTTAATTAAGATAAAGCGAACAAGGATATTAGATCAAGATACAACTTGCTCGGGGTAAAGTAGTCTAATTCTAATGATATAACTTATAATATTGACTTTTATAAGGGGAAATATGCTTCTTGAGATTGTAAAGTGATCATATATATACCACCTTACTTTTGCAATGGCCCGACAAGGGATCAAGATTCTTTCTATCAAAAGCTAATCACTTGCCATTCCTTTACACTTGATTCTTAAATAGCATCTCACATTTTAACCACAAAATGTGGAAAACCACTACAATTTTGTTGCCGTGGACATGCATGCGAAGCACACACTTCTTGAATAGTGTGTCCAGGTGGCTGGATGACTACAATGGTGTATACAGTGTACTTAGCACTGATCTGGCATGTGAGTCCTATGTGGCTGGATGACCTGTCAACCATAGTAGTACATCATGCACCAACCCTTTTAACATAACTCCACACTTCTACTTAAAAGTGATTTATTGACCATAAAGATCAAATGCAGCCTCACTAGAAAGATCAATTATAAAGCAAGCAATCATATATCATGCAATCAGGTAAAGGCAAACCTGCTAGTATGTATCCACATCAATAAACTAGTTTCAACTGCTGGCAACTTTTTCTCTTACACAAATTCGAAGTCAAAGATATATAGAAATATTGTTACGAACATCGATACAATACTTTACATTATATCTATGAGATAAATCTTTTGAATAAGCTTGCATTTTACAATCCATGAACCCAACACATACGAAAATTGTTGATTATAGAAGAATGATCTATGGAAAAATGGCCATATAATACATTATATATGGCATTAAAATATTACATTTTCGTTAGAGAGGAAAAATAAGATTTGAATTCACAATTTTATAGTAAAAGGTCAAATATATCCTCAGCGTTATGGCATTCCTCTATTGAAGATTATCCTGAGTGACTTGCAAAAAAACAGACATGTTTAATAAACTTGTGACAAAAAATAAATAAATAGAGCATATATACCTTTTTCCTGTCCTGCTTCACTTCTTCAGCATCTAATTTATGTGAACCACATATAGTACACTATCATGTACATAAGACACACCCTAACTTGACTCGTGAAGACACACTTCTACTCGTGGCTTAACGTATGCTAAAACTAACTCACCATGTTTCTCGTGCCCATAAATATGGCTTCCTCTCATCAGTTTCTTTCATAAATCATAAACGGAAGTAAAACAAAACCACAAAATTTCACAGCCCATCACTAAGAAAATGTCTTGTGTGACAAAGAACATCAGAGGGTGGTCATTCATGATCTATGCAGAAGAACACTATGATGGAAGTGATGGTTACGACTATCCACCATCAGCGTATAGGTTAGAAGGTGATGGTGATGATGATGACGGAGATTATGACTATGCTCCAGCAGCAGCAGAAGGAGATGGTGATGATGATGATGGAGATTATGATTATGCTCCGGCAGCATAAAGTAGTTACTTAACAAATAACATGAAGTCTTCAATTCTAACATCGACGGGATTAGTAGTAAGAATTTGAGGGAGAAGAAACCCTAATCATGGGGAATTTTTGGTTAGCTTTGAGAATGTATTTGATTAGTTAGACTGCTATATGGCCTTACTGGATAAAAGTGCTTATGAGATGTAGGTGTCTAATCGAAGGCTTAACAGCCCAATAATGCAGTACATTTTGTTGAACAATAAATAATGGTTCTAAGAGTAGTTTCTAACTGCCCATGCTTGCATACATCTACATCAATTTTCAAGTATCCATCTAGCACAAGTCCAATGTCTTCTTTGTTTTGGAAAGAGATCGACAAAAGTATTATTTAAAAGAAGTCTTCTTTAAACAAGTATATTAATAACAGTAATCTTACTTAATGATAAACTAATACACACCATGCTTGACAAATTATAATAATTGCCTTCTAATGAAGATAAAAGGAACAAGAATATTAGGTTAGGATATAACTTGTCCGGACCAAGTGGCAAGTAGTCTAAATGATATAACTTAAGTATTTTGACTTTTTTATAAGGCGAAATATGCTTCTAATTTAGATGGTAAAGTGATCATATATACTACTGGCCCCACAAAAGATCAAGATTCTGACTATCAAAAGCTAATCATTTGACATTCCTTTACACTTGATTCTTAAATAGCATCTAAGATGTTGTGATTTTGACCACAAAATATAGAAAAACACTACAATTTCATTGCCACCCACATGCACAAAACACACACCTCTCGAGTAGTATGTCCAGGTGAACTATTAAGGGGGCTGTATTTCACAATCTCTAGTAGTAACTAGTTGTACTATTAAGGGGGCTCTATTTCACAATCTCTAGTAGTAACTAGTTGTGCAAGGGTGTACAGTGTTCCTATCACTGATCTAGCTCCTGAACTATTGGATGACCTGTCAAGCATAGTATGACACTACGACATAAACCTTTTAAATAAACTTGTTATACGATTCATAAACCCAACACATACGAAAAATATTGAATATAGAAGCATTCCTACAACTCTATGGAACACAATGCTCATATGATACACTACCAATTTACATGGCATCAGGCGATATTATTTATTTATTTATTTATTATTTTTTTTTTTGTAAGAAAGGAAAAATAATATTTGAATGCATGATGTTTAAAATGTTATAGTAAAAGGTCAAATATAGTCAGTTAAGTCATTCCTTTATTGAACTTTCCTAAGTGACTTGCTAAAAGAACTGAGATTTCTAATAAACTTGTGACAAAAAAATAAATAAATAGAGCATATATACCTTTTCCATGTGCTGCTTCACTTTTTCAGCATCTTATTTATGTGACCCACATATAGTGCGCCATCATGTACATAAGACATGCCCTAGCTTGACTCGTGAAGACACACTTCTACTAGTGGCTTAACATATGCTAAAACTAACTCACCATGTTTCTCGTGCCCATAAATATGGTTGACTCTCATCACTTTCTTAACGGAAGTAAAACGAAACCACAAAAATTTCACAGCCATCACTAAGAAAATGTCTTGTGTGACAAAGAACATCAGAGGGTGGTCATTCATGATCTATGCAGAAGAATACTATGATGGAAGTGATGGTTACGACTATCCACCATCAGCGTATAGGTTAGAAGGTGATGGTGATGATGATGACGGAGATTATGACTATGCTCCAGCAGCAGCAGAAGGAGATGGTGATGATGATGATGATGGAGATGATGATTATGCTCCGGCAGCATAAAGTAGTTACTTAACAAATAACATGAAGTCTTCAATTCTAACATCGACGGGATTAGTAGCGAGAATTTGAGGGAGAAGAAACCCTGATCATGGGGAATTTTGGTTAGCTTTAAGAATGTATTTGATTAGTTAGACTGCTATATGGCCTTACTGTATAAAAGTGCTTATGAGATGTAGGTGTCTAATCGAAGGCTTAACAGCCCAATAATGCAGTACATTTTGTTGAACAATAAATAATGGTTCTAAGAGTAGTTTCTAACTGCCCATGCTTGCATACATCTACATCAATTTTCAAGTATCCATCTAGCACAAGTCCAATGTCTTCTTTGTTTTGGAAAGAGATCGACAAAAGTATTATTTAAAAGAAGTCTTCTTTAAACAAGTATATTAATAACAGTAATCTTACTTAATGATAAACTAATACACACCATGCTTGACAAATTATAATAATTGCCTTCTAATGAAGATAAAAGGAACAAGAATATTAGGTTAGGATATAACTTGTCCGGACCAAGTGGCAAGTAGTCTAAATGATATAACTTAAGTATTTTGACTTTTTTATAAGGCGAAATATGCTTCTAATTTAGATGGTAAAGTGATCATATATACTACTGGCCCCACAAAAGATCAAGATTCTGACTATCAACAGCTAATCATTTGACATTCCTTTACACTTGATTCTTAAATAGCATCTAAGATGTTGTGATTTTGACCACAAAATATAGAAAAACACTACAATTTCATTGCCACCCACATGCACAAAACACACACCTCTCGAGTAGTATGTCCAGGTGAACTATTAAGGGGGCTCTATTTCACAATCTCTAGCAGTGACTAGTTGTGCAAGGGTGTACAGTGTTCCTATCGCTGATATAGCACCTGAACTATTGGATGACCTGTCAATCATAGTATGACACTACGACATAAACCTATTAAATAAACTTGAGTTATACGATTCATAAACCCAACACATACGAAAAATGTTGAATATAGAAGCATTCCTACAACTCTATGGAACACAATGCTCATATGATACACTACCAATTTACATGGCATCAAGCGATATTATTTATTTATTTATTTATTTTGTATGATAGGAAAAATAATATTTGAATTCATGATGTTTAAAATGTTATAGTAAAAGGTCAAATATAGTAAGTTAAGTCATTCCTTTATTGAACTTTCCTATGTGACTTGCTAAAAGAACTGAGATTTCTAATAAACTTGTGACAAAAAAATAAATAAATAGAGCATATATACCTTTTCCATGTGCTGCTTCACTTTTTTCAGCATCTTATTTATGTGACCCACATATAGTGCGCCATCATGTACATAAGACATGCCCTAGCTTGACTCGTGAAGACACACTTCTACTCGTGGCTTAACGTATGCTAAAACTAACTCACCATTTTTCCTGTGCCCATAAATATGGCTTCCTCTCATCAGTTTCTTTCATAAATCATAAACGGAAGTAAAACGAAACCACAAAAATTTCACAGCCATCATTAAGAAAATGTCTTGTGTGACAAAGAACATCAGAGGGTGGTCATTCATGATCTATGCTGAAGAACACTATGATGGAAGTGATGGCTACGACTATCCACCATCAGCGCATAGGTTAGTAGGTGATGGTGATGATGATGACGGAGATTATGACTATGCTCCAGCAGCAGCAGAAGGAGATGGTGATGATGACGATGGAGATTATGATTATGCTCCGGCAGCATAAAGTAGTTACTTAACAAATAACATGAAGTTTTCAATTCTAACATCGACGGGATTAGTAGTGAGAATTCAAGAAACCCTGATCATGGGGAATTTTTGGTTAGCTTTGAAAATGTGTTTGGTTAGTTAGATTGCTATATGGCCTCACTGTATAACAAGTGCTTATGAGATGCAGTTGCCTAATCGAAGGTTTAACAGCCCAGTAATATAGTACATTTTGTTGAACAATAAATAATGGTTCTAACTTCTAAGAGTAGTTTCTAACTGCCCATGCTTGCATACATCTGCATCAATTTTCTAAGTATGCATCTAGCACAAGACCAATGTCTTCTTTGTTTTGGAAAGTAAGAGACAAAGTCTTATTTAAGAGAAGTCTTCTTTGAACAAGTATATTAATTAGTAACGATAAGCTAATACACTGCATTTTTTATAATTATAATAACCGCCTTTTAATTATTTATAAGATACAGCGTACAAGGATATAAGATTAAGATACAATTTTTTTTTTTTGAATGGCGAGTTAGTACAATACTAAATTAGTTATTCGATTCTACGGTACTTACCCAGAAGGTAGTCCCTTCCAACCTCGAATAATAATTAGTGATTCGATTCTACAGTACATACCCATCCTCGAATCGACGCATCTATGGGGCAGAACCCCACAGATTCCACCTTGAAGGAATAACCCCATGGAGAGACTCGAACCTAAGACCTCTCGCATGAGGTAACAACCTCCCCAAGGGTGACCTTGATGGCCAACTGAGCTAGCCAGTTGGTTACTTAAGATACAACTTGTATGGTACAAAATAGTCAAATTATAATGATATAACTTGAGAATATTGACTACATAATAAATAAGGTGAAATATGCTTCTTGAGATTGTAAAGTGATCAAATATATACCACCTTACTTTTGCAACGGCCCGACAAGTAATCAAGATTCTGTCTATCAAAAGCTAATCATTTGGCATTCCTTAATTTACACTTGATTCTTAAATAGCATCTCACATTTTAAGCACAAAAAAATGTATAAAATCACTACAATTTGTTTGCCACGGACATGCATTTGAAACACACACTTCTCAAGTAGTGTGTTCAGCGTTCCGTAGTATGTCATGCACCTAGCTATCCTTAGCTGATAACTCCACACTTCTACTTATGGATTGACTTATGCTAGAAGTGAGTACAACACCAAGATTTTTTATTTTTGTGGTCAAACACCTTTCAGTTTCCAGATTATTTTGACAAAAAGGAAGGATTTTGTATTAGATAATACAGAAGTGCTAAAAATAGTTGGATTTATATGATTTAGTCAAACTGGAATTAAAAGTGACTTGTTGACCATAAAGGTCAGATGCAGCCTCATTAGAAAGTTAAATCATAAAGCAAGCAACACATAATCATATAAACTGCTGACTACTTTTCTCTTACAGAAACTCGAAGTCAAAGATATATAGAAATATAGTTATGAAATCCAAACACTATTAGTCACTATACCTACAAGAGGAACCATTTAAAAAAGCTTGGATTTTACAATTCATGAACTAAACACGTTTACACTACCAACACATTTACATGGCATTAAGATTAATTTTTGAAAGAAAATAAAAATAAGATTTGAATTCATGATGTTTAAAATTGTTATAGTTATGTCAAATATCGTAAGTTAAAGTGTTCCATTATTGAAGATTTGTTGACTTGCCAAAAAAACAGAGCATATATAAATAGAGCATTTGTGACAAAAAATATATAAATAGAGCATATATACCTTTCCCGGTGCTGCTTCACTTTTCAGCATCTTATTTAGGTGACCCATATATAGTGTGCTATCATGTACATAAGACATACCCTAGCTTGACTCGTGAAGACACACTTCTACTCGTGGCTTAACGTATGCTAAAACTATCCCACCATGATTCTCGTGCCCATATATATGGCTTCCTCTCATCAGTTTCTTTCATAAATCATAAACGGGAGTAAAACAAGCTAGTCAGCCATCCCTAAGAAAATGTCTTGTGTTACAAAGAAAATCAGAGGGTGGTCATTCACGATCTATGAAGATGGACACTATGATGGAAGTGACGGCCACGACTATCCACCATCAGCGTATATGTTAGAAGGTGATGGTGATGATGATGACGGAGATTATGACTATGCTCCAGCAGCGTCAGAAGGAGATGGTGATGATGACAATGGAGATTATGATTACGCTCCGGCAGCATAAATTAGTGAGCGAATAGCATGAATTAGTTAAAGAATTGCATGAAGGTTTCTAACATTGACAAGGTTACTAGCGAGAATATGAGGGAGAAGAACCCCTAGTCAAGGGGAATTTTTACTTAAATTTGAGAATGTATTAACTAGGTAGGTTGCTATATACATGGTCGTATCAGATCTAGGTGTTTATTGTCTGATCAAAGGTTTAACAGCCCAATGATGTAGTAGATTTTCCTTAAACAAGATTTGGTTTTGATAGTAGTTTCTAAATGTGCACAAAAAAAACCTGTGAAATGACAATATACTTAATACCACTATCAGTGACACCAGATATTAATGACAGAAAACAGTAGCCATTACAAGCAGCTAAACACTACAAGATAGTCAGCAAGAATTTGTTACGATCCCACATCGGCCAAGTATGAGTTTGGTTGGTGGTTTATAAAGTCTAGGTGTCCCGTACTCCTTTGAACTAGCTTTTTGGAGTGAGTTCTACACTTGGACTTATGAACCGATACGAGCCTAGTATGGGATAGGTTCGTATCAATTGGTATTAGAGCTAGCCCTACCTTTCGACGTTCCGACACTCGGAGTGGTGGCTTAGACCGGAAAAAAAGAAGGGTTCCAACCGTACGTGACCAATGAGGACGTTGGTTCTTCAAAGCGTGTGGTATTGTTACGATCCCATATAGGCCAAATATGAGACTGGTTGGTGGTTTATAAAGTCCAGGTGTCCCCTTGAAAAATTGTGTGTCCACGTGAACTAGTTGTAAAAGTTGCCACAGACATGCACTAGAAAAGTAGGTGGTTCATAAAGTCCAGGTGTCCCCCTCCTCCTTTAAGCTAAGCTTTTTGGAGTGAGTTATACACTTAGACTTATGAACCGATACGAGCCTAGTATGGGATAGGTTCATATCATATTTTAACCACAAAATGTAGCTAAACACTGGAATTTTGTTGCCACAGACATGCACTCAAAGCGCACAATTCTTGAGCAGTGTCTCCACGTGAACTAGTTGTAAAAGTTGTGTGCAGTGAAACTAGTGCTGATCTGGCACCTGAAAGTCCTATGTTGTTGGATGACCTGTCAACCATAGTACGTCATGCACCTACCCTTTGCTGATAACTCCACACTTCTACTCAAGGGTTCACTTATGCCAAAATGAGTCCAACACTAGCTCTTTTTCACTTTTCCAGTCACACAACATTGAGGATCGAGATTTTCTTTGGAAAAGAGAAGAGTTGATGTAAGATTCTACGTAAGTGCTAGATATATAATCTACTCAAACTGAGAATAAAAGTGATTTGTTGACCATCAAGGTCAAACGCAACCTTACTGAAAAGATAAATCCTAAACCAAGCAATCATAATCATAAAAATCATATAAACAGGTAAAGGCAAACATGCTAGTATGTTTCCACATGAATAAACAAAATCCAATTGCTGACCACTTCAATATAGAAAATCGGAAGTCAAAGATATATAAAAGCATAGGTTTGGACATCCATACAATCCATGAACCCAACACAAACGAAACATGTTGAACATAGAAGCATTCCTACAACTCTAAGAAAAAAATGGTCATATAATGTTGAATCATATACACTACCAATACCGCAATACACATGGCATTTACCAGTATAGCAATGGTCAACTATCTCAGTTATGGCGTTTCTTTATTAGAGATTTTCCCAAGTGACTTGCAAAAAAATACAATAGATACGACGCATTTTCTTTGTGGAACACAGATGTCCAATACACTTGTGACGAAAAAATAAATAACTAAAAAATACATATATACCTTTTCCCTGTCCTGCTTTAATTTCCAGCATCTTAAGTATGTGACCCACATATGGACCAGATAGAAATGCACAATCTTGATTCTCTACCACTTGTAGTTACAGCTATAGTACTTACTGTACACTGCTGCTGATATGTCTCCTAGAATTTTGTCACATGTAGAGTGCACTATCATGTACATAAGACACAACCCTAGCTTGAAGCATGAAGGCACACTTCTACTCGTGGCCTTGTGTAAGCTAAAACTATCCTACCATGCTTCTCATGCCCATAAATATAGCTTCCTCTCATCAGTTTCTTTTATAAATCATAAACGGAAGTAAAACGAAACCACAAAATTTTCCAGCCATCATTAAGAAAATGTCTTGTGTGACAAAGAACATCAGAGGGTGGTCATTCATTATCTATGCAGAAGAACACTATGATGGAAGTGACGGCTATGACTATTCACCATCAGCGTATAAGTTAGAAGGTGATGGTGATGATGATGACGGAGATTATGACTATGCTCCAGCAGCACCAGAAGGAGATGGTGATGATGATGATGGAGATTATGATTATGCTCCGGCAGCGTAAATTAGTTAGCGAATAGCATGAAGTTTTTTAACAATTGACATGATTACAAGCGAGAATATGAGGGAGAAGTATCCCAAATCATGGGGTATTTTTATTTAACTGTGAGAATGTACTAATTAGCTAGGTCAGATATGTTGTTTTATGAGATCTAGTTTAGCAGCCCAATGATTTAGTAGATTTTCGTAAAACAAGAATTGGTTTTTATAGTACTTTCTAACTGTGCAAACAAAACCTGTGAAATGACTAATTCATTAATACATGTATTGACGATGCAAGCAATTAAAGACAGAAAACAGTAGCCGTACCAAGCAGCCAAACACAACTAGATATTGAGCAAGTATTCTTGATAAACACTCAAATACCATCAACCAATAAATTATGCAGAATTTCCAGCTGATACAGGCTTTCAATAATACAACTCATATTTCAAACTATAGGTATGTTATCACGTATGTAGTCAAAATAGTCGTTTAGGATGCATATTTAATTAAAATTTCTTATAATGTATATTAGTGCTAATTTTGGATTTAAATTCATGCTATCAATGTTGCTAAGTCAAATGCAACCTCAGTCATGGTAATATAATACATATGTAGCAATAGTTACATAAGTCGGACTAATACACACCATACTTGCATACATGTGTCAGCTTTGTTTAGGAAAGAGATGAAAGTCAACATAGTTGAAAGTTTCTGTGACTTCAAAGAAAACAAACTGGTATGATATCAGTAGTGTTCGTCTCATTTTGATGATAAATTGAACAAGGATATAAGATTACTATACAACTTGTTTTTGACAACGACATTTAGGATCGAGATTATTTTGACCAAGAGTAGGGTATGGTGTTAGATCATACATAAGTGTTAGAAATTGTTGGATTTATAATCTGTCAATTTGGAATAAAAAGTGATTGTTGACCATAAAGGTCAAATGCAGCTTCACTGAAAAGATAAAACATAGAGCAAACAATCTTAATCATATAAACAGGTAAAGGTAAACATGTAGTATCTATTTATATCAAGACATAAATAAATACAAAAATCCAGCATGGCAAACCAGTTATCTTTTTCTTCAACTCTTGGGGAAGATATGCCACATATACTAATAACATAAAGATATATTAATAGCAGTCACCTTTAATTAAGATAACTTTAATAAAATACAACTAGTTCAGATAATATATACTAGTATTAACACCAAATCTTAAGAAACCTGACTTTTAAAGACCAAATATGCTTTCTATGTAAAGCGATCAAGATTCTATTTGGTAAACTTTATTTCAACTACAACGAACTTATGCATGTCTAGTTGTCTAGATTTGATAATTCGAATCTCTTAACCTTGATGGACACTTAAGATCCGCATCTTCATGACAACATTCGCGTGGTTAATGTCAGCATAAGGTATATCACATGAAAGTGTGTGTGTGTGTGTGTGTGTGTGTGTGAGTGTGAATATATCCCCTTTCTCCTTGTCAAATAAGTCAGAACACACACTTTGCAACTAGTGCAGTTGGATAAACTAGTTGTACAGAGTATGCACCCTGCTGACATGTCACCTAAACGTTCTATGTGGACTGATGACCTGTCAACTATAGTATGTGATGCACATCCTTTGCTAATACTTACTCACTTTCACTTGTGGATGGACATGTGCCCAAATGAGTGTAAACCAACACCTCTCTTACCTTTTCCATTCCCATTTTCTAACCCTTTTCTTTCCTGTTCCCCACAAATATGACTTTTTTGTTTCTTAATAATACACTCAAAGTGGAAACAGTAATACGCTTCTCAAGACATCTTAATGCTAAATCAAAATGCAATATAAACCAATCCAAACACCCCCATAGTCAATTCACCTCTATCCAAACACTCAAAGATGAGAATAATACAAATAACAGATCAAAGCCACCATTTTTATCATAAGTCCTTAAAACTATGTGAAATTTACCTTGTGTAAAAGTTAGTTGCTCCCCATAACAATAGAAAGATAAAAGACCATATTGTTGAAGCTGACACCAAGTGATGAGCGTGAGAGACCCGGTCGTTTGAAATAATTTAGTTAGCGACATGTATGTTGAGCTAAGTAATGAGGCCGTTGAGAGGATACCAATGGTGTGAAGAGGATGGGAAGACCCAACCCTCAAATTAAAGTGTAATAATTAGTGGTCTATATGTCTTGTGGATCGGACAGAAACGTGTGGAATATTAGGAAACGCACCTAAGTTAAGAGTTGCAACATGATGTTTCTGTGAATTAGCAACTGAGCTCTGTGTGAATGTAAAAGTTGATCCTCGATGTTGAGACATTATGTTTCTGTTAGTTATTAGCATTACAGTATAGTTAATAGGTTTTGATTCTGAACGAGTGTTTATATACTCTTTGAGTGAGTTGTGAGTAGTATACTATATGTCCATCAATCACATAAAATCAGCCTTTAGTTTGTAACTAAAGTTCTTACAAACAGATATTAATTGAGAAATGGGCAAATAAGATGCCAAGGGGTAAAGGTTAAATGTAACTAACTGCATTTGATACAAGAAATTTATGAAAGCATCTTGGACAACTCTAAATTCTGCAGTTATCTTTTATAAGAGAAACTACTATTGCAATTTACCTTATAATTAGGCAAAGACTTGATAAGTTAGCATACAATGAAATTACACGTATGAAAACAATAACAATGATAGCCACATCATATATGCATATGCAACAAGATTACATATGCTGGAGGACCATAATTAAGCATGGGGAGCGCTATAAGTAAGCACAGTCAGTGAACATGTTGACCAGATGTCAAGTGCATGCTGAAAAGAAAAGCAAAAACATACAAATCCCAAATAAAGATGCTAATGACAGGATACTAACATAGCCTCGTGTCGGACTTGAGAAAGAAAGCACAGATTAGGTATGGTTCCATAGAGATTGCATCTTTGATCAATCCCAATATATCTGGCAGTAGTTGTTCCCAAAATTCAATTGCTGATTCGTAGTCATTATTCTCTTACTGAGCCCAATATATTTTAAACGAGTAAAAGGAACTGACCTAACATCTTCCCATGAAATATTGTGACACGAGTGTAAAGAGAGGCATGAAAGTTCCGGAAGATCAGCCAAAGCACGTAAGACTTCACTAGTTATAGTCTCACAACCCGTCAAATCAAGCGTTTTCAGTTTTAAACAATTGCTGGCAATTTCAAATATTGAAGTATCTGATATGTTGATTAACCAAGACAATATCAATATCTCAATGTTTTGGATTTTAGCTATGGCGAAAATCCCAGAGTCAGTTATGTTATCCCCACACTTTGACAAATCCAAACAAATTAGATTAACCATTTGTTTCAAGTATATAATTCCGGCATCACTAATCCTAACACATTCTGCCAAATAAAGATACTGCAGACTATTCTTCAAATCCCCATTTGCCAGGTACTCCAAACCTAAATCAGTAATCAAATAACAACCTTGCAAATGCAAAGATTTTAAACAAGTTGCTTCTCCGAGAGCTTTGAGTGATTCGTCTGTGATTTTCACACATCCATCTAAATTTAAATATGTTAATTTCCGTAATGATCTCACAAGAGAAACAGCTCCTAAATCCCCAACATGTAAACTTCTACTCAGATCCACATCATATAAATGTCTACAAGCATTCGCCACTGCACACAAACCATCATCATCAAAATCAAACTCATACTCCGCATGAGGATCAAGGTTTTCCTCTAAACTTGATCGCCCGAGCTTCAGCTTCTCAAGCTTGCGGCAAGATTGGGCTAAAAGCTTCATGTGCTCGTTTGAAAGTGGTTTAAAACAATACAAGTAACTCAAATTCGGGGATCCAGGTAGGATACCATTAAGCAAACTAGGACAAAAAATGTGAAGGCGTCGTATGCTAATGCACGTAGCTTTCAAGAAGTTCTTAGAAACTTGAGAGAATGATTTCCTATCACGTCGTTTGTGAAGTTTTTTGTAGATGGAGATAAGCACATCACTTCCAAGTCGTTCCATTGCTCTCCAGAGTTATCCGTACACAAAATCTAAAAAAAATAAATAAATAACTCTTTGATTCAGTAAGTTTATTTCAGTATTACTTCATATTTTAAAGTGTACATTTTCAAGTTGAAACTAAAATTACTTTCTACCAACATAATCAAATTAAAACACTTATAGATGGATTTAATTCAGTAAGTTTATTTCAGTATTACTTCATATTTTACAAAATAACCAAATTTTCTACACTTTTTAGTGAGTAATTTACGTTAAGTTTTTCACAATCTAGTGTGACAAAACTTAATCTATTTTGTAACACCATTTTCTACAACACTTGCTCTTATTTTTACACACTTTTATGTGTGGGTATGTGTCTAAAAAATGTTGGTTTTCATGATATTGTTTGTAGTGCTTATTTAAGGTCGTAAGCTCTTTTCTATAAGCTCATAATAAGTTCAAAAATAATCTTACGGATTTTTTCAATTTCAAATAAGCCCTTAAGTCCGATAAATAAGCTAATACAAACACCCCCTTATTTAAAAAAAAAAAAAATGGCGAACACCCTATGCATAAATACACCTTTATTCTATAAGAACTAAAATTGATATATGAATTAAACAAACGTGGAGTCATGAATTTCAATAAATATTTGAATCATAAAGTGTTAAATAGTTCAAGACGCTAAAACGAACCTGAAACAAAGGAAGTACAATCACTGAGACCAAAAAAGGGTTTGATGAGATGGGTGAATCGATTGTAAGTTTATGACCTAATTTACCACGGTTAAAAAATCAATGTGGATATTGGTAAATTGTTGCTTTTATGAGTTTATCCCTTGTATATTGAATCGGTTTACAATTCAGTACAACTTATGCATTCCCCCTTCTATATAGTGTGCATGGTGGATTTTAAAAAAAAGTTGCATTTGAAGTTTTGCATACAAAAGGTCGGAGGTCCTTTTCTACTTTAAGTAGAACCGGAAGCAACCTCTCTACCTTAGGTAGGGGTATGGTTGTCTACATCTCAACCTCCCCATACACCGTGGAAGACGGTATTGGGACCCATAACCCGTGAAAGGCGGTATTGGGAGTTACTTTACTTTACTTTTATCCTTTCAAAGATGTAAAATAACATCTATAATCTATAATACTATAAGATTCAGTCCCTAAATTTAATGTGGAGTTATGATGATAGAGTTTTAGAGTTAGAAACAAGTTGGAGTCGTTTAGTAGTTGCATAGAGTACAAGATAGCTAATGCTTGGAATTCAATGCAGCCTCATAATATCTATACAATCATGAAAGAAGGTGAAGTGCAAGGGTTGCCCGAGTTGATCACATAGCATTTAGTATAGAATTAAAAGTCGGTTAGATGAAGTGCAAGGGTTGCGAAAAGTTGCAAGAATAATTAATGATTTAACCTAATTCATGCCTATATAAACCGGCCAAAATCACATTTAGTATGTACATTTGAAGATGATTCACACATCTTTTAGATCTTTGATTGTTGGTAGCGGTATATAAATTCTCTTTTGCAACATTTTGGAGATGATTCACACATCTTTTAGATCTTTGTAATTAACTTGGTCTTCTTTTTTTCTTAATTTAGTTATCATACGCAGGTACTATGAAAATCACACAAGATCATGCATGCTCAGATAAATGAAACCAAAGATTGGGATACCAACTATTTTCTTTGTTTCTTACATATTTAGGTGATTGTTATAGATAAGCATATATATATATATATATATATATATATATATATATATATATATATATATATATATATATATATATATATATATATATATAGATAGATATATGTATTATTTTAATGCATTTTGATATACAAGTAATTTATGTGCGTTTTCTATTGATGTAGCTCACATGTGCGAATTGATTCAAGAAAATGTGCACGAGCATGTATGTAAAGCAACATTTAAATGGTTAAATGATACTTTTTAGCGTAATTAGTTTATGTAAGTAGTTGCTTTCTAATGCTCTTTGAGAAATATTAGAATGAATTTATCGCGTGCAATTGAATTATTATTGAAAAGAAGAAGGTCGCGCATCGCAAAGTGTTTTCTTTTTTCTATATGTAGAATCATTAGTGAGAAACCAATATTTACGCCAATTAAATGAGTTTGTCATAATAGCAAAATACGACATATTAAAAATATCACATTGAGTAATGAATAGAAAGGAAAAAATGCATAATTTTGACTTAAATCCGTTTGTAAATTATAATATCAAATAAAAAAGTTGAGTTTTAAACATAAGCAAAAGTTCAAACTTTTATCGAAAAACAAAACCGGTGCATTTAATGTGAAGTATATACAACATCGAGATGGAAGTGCAAGACTTGCCGGAATTTATCACATGATATTTAGTAATTAGTATACAATTAAAAGTCGGTTATGAATTGAGATGAAGTTGAAAAGGTTGCAAGAATAATTGATGATTTAACCTAATGCAATATATATAGATTTATATATATATATATATATATATATATATATTATGTTAATGCATTTTCATATACAAGTAATTTATGTGTGTTTTCTATTGATGTAGCTCACATGTGTGAATTGATTAAAGAAAATGTGCACGAGCATGCATGTAAAGCAACATTTAAATGGTTAAATGATACTTTTAAGCATGATTAGTTAGTTTTTTTCTGGTAACATGGGTTTCCGACTCGACATTGCGAGCCGACTAATCCCACGACGACTACCCTTAAGCATGATTAGTTTATGTAAGCATGCAACTTGAATAATGAATATAAAAGAGAAAGTATATAATTTTTGCTCAAACCCATTTGTAAATTAAAAAAAAATTAAGTTTAAGACATAATAGTGGAGTCCAAAGGTTTTAGGAATTATTAATTGTGTGTTAATTAATATTCATTTAGTTAGCTATTTAGAATTGAGTTTATTGATAAAATTTATTAATATTAGTTAGACTTCAATGTTAATTTTCAATGAAATTAGTTGTACAATAAAATTAGATGGAGCTAAAATGGTTTGTAACGATTTTTATACAGTTTATATGGCATTATTATACATACATTATTACACAAACTTTAACTTACAAACTTAATAACAAAAATATTTAACGCACATTAAACTATGACCAATTAGATAGACCCCGTGTGCTTTATATTACCATGCAAAAATCATCTAATACACAAGTATTGTAGGGCTAAGTAATAGACCAAAAGAAACAAAGCCATTTTTTATCATACAAATAAGTAATAGGCCAAAAGAAACAAAGCCATCACAACTTAATAGCCAAAAACCCATATATAGAATACAACACCACAAAACCAAAACAACATCAAACACTTTTAAATTTTTATACAAGAAAGTTAAAACATTTCATACAACATACTAAACAATAATTAAGTATACACTCGCCAATATACAGAAAAAATACACGATTAACAATTAGATTCTTAGCCCGTGCGTAGCACGGGTTCTGCCTGTCTCGTATATGCATAAAAACAATTGTGTCATGTGTATTAAAAACATATACCTGTAAACGAACCGAATGAACAAGAACGGAGCCTTGTCATGTTCGTTCATTTAATTTTAACTGGATAACTAAATGGACATGAACGCTTAAACGGACAAATTTTCTTGTTCATGTTCGTTTATTAAGAAATGAGTTGTTCATGTTCGTTCATTAAGACACTAAACGAACATAAAAGATCGAACATAAATGAAGATAGACAAACAAACATAAGCTTTATTAAATTATGCACAATATATTGTTTTACAAGTTTTGTATTTCATAAGCCCAAATTTTTCGGCTTCTTTTGCGACTTATGGGCTTATATAAGCTTATTATGATATAATAAACCTATATAATTAAGCCCACAAGTCTCATAATAAGCCTAACCAACTAGGATAGCTCAGTTGGCAACTAACGTTTCCTTAAGGTACCTTGGGGAGGGGATGTTTGGCTAGAAGAGGTCTCAAGTTCGAGTCTTACCCGGAACTTTTACCCCTTCAGGCGATAAAGGAGTAGCAAGTAGCAGGCGGGTCTCAAGGTCAGAATACTGCCCAATTGGATGTCAGTACTGGACCGAACCACTAATAACTAACAAGCCGTTAAAAAAAAGTCTCATAATGAGCCGGAAAAGTTGGGTGTATGAAATATAAGCCGAAATCACATAAGCTCACATATAAGCTTAAACAAATACCCCTTAACTTCGCGCATTGGTTTTCCATAAAGTAGAAGCATATCCAAACAACTTATGTGCTTAAAACTAAGTAGGTAAACAATAAAAAGAAGCAATCCCAAACACCCACATTTAAACAATAAAATGGATAAACCCAGGGAGGGCGATTCTTTTAACTCATATGTACGCGACATGATATCTTTATGACTGTTTTTGACCCTTCCCTTGCCACTCCAAATTACCACTAGGCTATGTGGGGTTTGTTGTAAGACGTACACTCTTCGTTCTAAGTGTCGGCATGGATCTGATTTTATGTCACCTCCTAATTGTGGCGATGGTGTTGTTAGGTTCGTGATGTATGATATCGCCAAGCCCCAGGTTCCTCCTTCTGTTCAGCTTGCTCGTGTTGAAGACCAGGTTTTGGAGAAGCATTATGGTTTTGATCTGCACCTACTTGACACCTTGCTTTCTAAGGGGTTGTACACTGTCAAATCTATCCCTCCTAAGTGTCGATTGGGATTCTCTCGCGTATTGAAAGGAGCTCTTGATAAGGTGATCTGCACACCTGTGGACATTTCTTGTTGGGTAAACCTGTTAGTCTTTCCTCTTTGTCTCCTTAAAACCTTTTGCCCGAGGATTCATATGGAGTGTAGGTCTGTCATTAAACGCCAACGCCAAGAAGAATATATTACTAACGCCATTCACTCTTGGGATACGTCTGGTGGGAGTTTGCAGCTTGTTAGAGAGGTTTTAGCTGAACCATTCCCTACATGGTCTGATATTGATGAGGAAAACTTGGACTTGAGTGAACGTAATGTCAAGCAATGTAGGAGGAAGATCTGTGATGGCCATTATACTGCGGCTTTCAGAGTTCTTTCCTTTTCGGGTGTTGCTCCTTGTAATGATACCACTCTTGAGGACTTAAAAGCTAAGCACCCTTTCAAGTCTGCGCCTTCTCTGCCGGATATACCTATTGATCATCATAACCTCATTGCATCTCCTGTTGTGGTCCTTGATATGATCAAGAGTTTCCCCCATGGTACATCCTGTTGTCGAGATGGTTTGCGCGCCCAACACCTTTTGGATTGTTTTAGTGGTGCTGTTGCGGCTATTTCCGATGAGTTAATCGATTCTATCACACAAGTGGTAAATCTTTTTCTTGGTGGTAAATGCCCTAGGGCATTGGGTGAGTATATTGCTAGTGCTCCGCTCACACCGCTAGTCAAGCCCGAAGGTGGTATCCATCTCATTGCTGTGGGGACTGTATGGAGGCGTTTAGTCTCCAAGGTTGGTGCTTGTATGATTGATCACAAGAAACAATTCGACACAAAGAAAAAGAAACTGAGCGTTTGCTTTACGAATTGACTTTGAGACAAGAAACAAACAACGAGGCAACAACAACAATACATTGGTCAATATCACAAATAAAAGCGACAAGTTGTTGGGATTTGGTGATTACTAATGTGGAGAAGAGCATGAAAACTCGAAGAACAAGACTTAAACAATTAGGGGGAAATGTTGCACTTTTAATTGCATAAGTCTTGGTAGTATAATAAACGAAAGCCAAAGGGCTGAAATTGTTAGTTTGTTAGTTAAAAACCTTTAGTTAGTTAAAGTTAGTTAGAAGCGGTTGAAGGTAGTTAAGTTAGTTATTAGTTGGTAGTTATTAGTTAGTTATATTCGGTTACAATACCGAATAGTCACAATGGTTCATGGGACCGGTTAGAAGTCTATATATATGTAGTACAATGTAACGTTTCAAAGTGTGTCAAATACAATGTAATCAGATTATGTTGTTAGTAAATAATGAATCAACTTTTGTCAATCTTGTGCTTGTTGATTGTGCCAAGACCTGTGTGTGCAACGATTCTACATTGGCATCAGAGCCAAAAGTTCAAAACCTGGGAAAAACCAATCAAGAGCGAAGGGTTACAAGATTACAAGTTTGATTCAACTTAAAAGATACCAATGGAAACACGTTGGGAACGGAAGAGACTCGGTGAAAAATGGAAGACCAATGACAAATGGAAGACCATTGCAAGTTTACAAGGCCTGACAGATGGTGAAGAGGAAGCAATAAGAGATTGCTATAGAAGGTTCATTGACATATATGACTCAAATGTATTATGAAACTGCAAGGGTGCCTTGACATGAGAAGCCCAAGAAAGAAAGAAATGGTTGAGAGCAGTAGGACTGCTATTGTAAAAGATCCAGAGGGTAAAGACCAAGAAGATGCAGGAAAAAAGGAGTCACAGAATGAAGACATGGACAGAAAGACACAGTTTGGAGTCGGGATTAGAAGGCAATGTGAAAGAAAGTAAAAAAAATTGTTTTTTTTTAAAGAACACCGAGAAGATTTCAAAGGATTTTGTGGAAAGGGACTTGGAATTCGAGACAAAAGAAACAACAAAAACATTTGATTGTTTTGGAAGAAAACCGTGAAGAACAAGGAGAAGAGTTCAAGAGAAGGTTTGTGGAATAGGAATTCAAGTCGACACAAAAGAAAGGATACCTACGTAAGTACAAGCGTAGTAATATCGAAAGAAGAAAAAGGAACTCGTTTGGTTTGTTGAGACAGAAACAATTCGACACAAAGAAAAAGAAACCGATGGTTTGCTTTACGAATTGACTTTGAGACAAGAAACAAACAACGAGGCAACAACAACAATACATTGGTCAATGTCACAAAGAAAAGCGACAAGTTGTTGGGATTTGGTGATTACTAACGCGGATAAGAGCATGAAGACTCGAAGAACAAGATTTAAACAATTAGGGGGAAATGTTGCACTTTTAATTGCATCATTCTTGGTAGTATAATAAACGAAAGCCAAAGGGCTGAAATTGTTAGTTTGTTAGTTAAAAACAGCTAGTTAGTTAAACTTAGTTAGAAGCGGTTGAAGGTAGTTAAGTTAGTTATTAGTTAGTTATATTCGTTTACAATACCGAATAGTCACAATGGTTCATGGAACCAGTTAGAAGTCTATATATATGTAGTACAATGTAACATTTCAAAGTGTGTCAAATACAATGTAATCAGATTATGTTGTTTGTAAATAATGAATCAACTTTGGTCAATCTTGTGCTTGTTGATTGTGCCAAGACCTCTGTGTGCAACGATTCTACAAGCTCCTTAGAAAGATCAAAGTAAATTTGCTAATATCTCATCAAATATGCTTACAATGGTTTAAGAATTTATTGAAACAATATTATCTACATCCACGTCATATATTTCAGAAATAAATGAGAGTTTCACCAATGTCTTCAAACTAAAATAAACATCTTTCAATTCAGAATGAGAAGCATCTCCAACAAGAAACTCGTGAATATCGCCATTAACCTCAATAATAGAGCTACATTCGGGCTCCTTTCTAACACCACTAACTCTCATTTAGTCATTTTACTTCTTACCTTTTCCACATCCTCCCATCGCCCCACACTCACATAGATGTTAGCCAAAAGCGTATGAATACTCGAATCACCAACTTCAATTTTCATTAATCGGTCAGCTAAATGCTCACCCATATCAACATCACCATACAATCTACAAGCACTAAGCAGAGCACATTAAACTGGAACCAGAATATCATCTTTCTCCTTTGGGATTCTGTTAACTATTCTTTCTGCTTCTATTTTAGGTTCAATTTGATACACTGACTTCATCGATTCAAAATGCTTCCACCCTTCCTCCACTCATTTAAAACACCTATGAAGGTAATATCATCAGGTCTAAATCCTGATTCCTTCATCTCAGTGAATAACTCGAGTGCTTTACTGGTTTTACCATTTACACAAAGTGCGCAAATAATTGAAGTCCAAGAGGCAGTATCTTTGTCATATAAACCGTAAAATACCTTTAAAGACTTATCTATGCACCCACATTTTGCATAAATATCAATAAGAGCAGTACCACATACATCATCGATTATTATTCTATGTTCATTCATATATTCATGAATCCATTTCCCTTGTTCTAACGCCCCAACTTGTGCACAGCCTGTCAAAAGAGCAACAACCATAAATTTATCAGGCTTGATTTTAAACTTTTGCACTTGTTGGAATAAACTCATCGCCTCATCCACGTGATTAAACTGAACGTATCCGTTTGTCATAGCTGTCCAGAGAATAATATCTTTAACCGGGCTTTTGTCAAATAACATTCTAGTACCACAACTTACATAACCAGACACCATACTGGTCCAACATATCACATTTTTCTTGGGTAACCCGTCAAAAATCTCACGCGCCACATCTAAACAACCACTCTTACAATACATATCCAACAACACATTAGCAATAATCATGGTAAACCCAATCTCATCCCTAACATAACCATGTATCCCCTTACCAAGTTCCAAATACTTCAACGCAACACATGCCGAAAAAGTACTAACAACCGTAGCCTCATCCTCCCTTATCCCATCCCTCCTCATCCTAACATAAACCCCAACCGCATCCTCAAACCTCTTACACATAACGTAAACCGATATCAAACATTCCACAACACTAAATCTCGCTCACCTATTTCATCAAACACTTTACGTGCATCCTCACTACGCCCCAACTCACCATACATATCCATAATTGAGTTACAAACATATCAATCAAATACATCACCACATTTCTATTAAAAAAAAAAAAAAAAAAAAAAAAAAAAAAAAAAAAAAAAAAACCCCAATTTTCACGTCCCTTAATCCCCCAATCGCCTTAAAAACAAACGGGTACGTATAATTATCCGGTTTTATCCCATCAAAAACGCGCATTTCCTCAAACAAAACAAAAAAACCCTTTTTTAAAAACCTGTTTCTTAACATATCCTTTAAGCATAAGTTACGCGTCTCTATAGTGTTAAATACTTTTTGTGCATAACTTAACTTTCCTAGTAATGGGTCAGCCGAAAACGCCATGATCTTTTTAATAGCATCTACACTTTGTCTCGTTCTAGTTCCGAGGCTGAGTATCATGGTGTTGCCATGTTCGCGGTTTGCACGCTATCAGTATGCCGATATTTTCACTAATGGTCTTCCATTTGCCTTGTTTGATGAATTTTGGACTAGTTTGAGCATTTTGCGTCCTCCCTTTCCAACTGTGGGGCTGTTAGTGGACTAGTATTTAGTGTTAGCATTATTTGTATTAGACCAAACCCATTTGCTCATTTATCATTATTTATATTGTGCTCAAATCATTATTCAGTTAATGAAAACTACATAAGCTTTCGATTTACTTCTCTATATATTTGGTGTGTTTGGTGTAAAAATAGGATTCGGATTGTCTTAAAGAAAGAGTTGAGATCTTATGAAGAAATATGCAATGTCTAAAAATAACATGAGACGGTGACAAGTGTGACTTTTTTTTTTTTTTTTTTTTTTTTTTTTTTTTTTTTTTTTTTAAGCTAACTACGAAATGTTATCCACCGTTGGTCCCCCATCATTCTTTTCACCTTTAACCCAAAAAATGCACCGTTGGTCCCTAACTATGAAATGTTATCCACCATTGGTCCCTCCTCTAATGGTGGTCACTAACATAAGGGTATATTAGTCTTTTCCTTTTTTTCTTTTAACTTCATCTTCTTTCTTTATGCATTTCATCCTCTTCTTCTATTCAACACCATTTTTTAAAAACATAATAACTTTAAAAATCATCATACTTGTCCAAAAATACTCTTCTAGGTATCGAACAAATTTTTTTGCTTATACGAGTACTAAATTTTTATATTCGGACCTTTTGAGGTACTAATCTTTCAAATTCGGTCTTTTTGAAGTACTTTTGTGATATTTTCCCCTGAATTTTTAACAATTTGAAAAGCAAAAATGTCACAAAGTACTTCAAAAAAGTTCCAAATTGAAAGTTTAGCAAAAAAATTTGTTCTATATCTAAAAAAGCATTTTTACACAAATATGATAGAAAGTTATTATACCTTCTTTAAATCCATAAACAACTTCAAATCAAACCCAAACATCAAAATTAACTTTATATATTCACAAAACACATGAAAAATCAAAACACCCACATTCAAAAACCATATACCATCACTGTAATCTAACACAACTTTTCCCCAAATTAATTTAAACAGAAAAGTCCCTAAAATTATTCCGGTGATAACACAACTATTCATAAAGCCATCAATCAGTAAGTTTTAATTTCATCCATATTTATGTATTTAATAGATTAACTTTGTGTTATGTGTTTTTATGCTATTTTTCTTATCTGAAATATATAATGAAATAGATTAAGGTTGTAATTTCCATTTTGATTTTGGGTTTGTTAGATGATAACGACTGATGATGAGGAAAAGTCGAAAATACCCTCACGTGGGTGTCACATGCAGTACTGATTTTATGGGCGTGAGTGACGGCCGTTAGAGGGAGGGACCACACCAACGGTAGATAACTTTTTGCAATTAGAGCACTAGGTATGATGATTTTCACCCCACGTTAAGCTTTAACTTGCTGAGTTAGTTAACCACACCGCCCTACCAAGTTAAAGCTGACGTGGAGTGGGTTAAGGTTTAACTTAGAGTTAACATACCTAGTGCTCTTAGGGACTCGGTCAAGGACGAATGGTGAAGTTTACTCTTTTTCTTATAACATTATCAAATTTTAATTTGGAAAAAAAAAAGGATAATTCCATATATGCTTTTTTGGATATCGAAACCCGAATGTAAACATCTAAATGGGTATATATATCTATTCCCCGGAAACCCAAAATTTAATTTGAAAAAAGGGAGTCAACCCGAAACCTAAGTAAGGGTAAAACATTCCCCCGAAACCCGAATAAAGTATATGTGAGTCTTAACTTTAATTTAGTGTTAACAAGGTTCAGTGTATTTGTCAATGTAGTGTTGTGGCTAGTACTACCAAGCAAGCCTTTTTATGTGGAACAGCCTCCATTATTATTTATCTTTCAAACATATATCCAATACCAACCCCATTTATATACCAATGACACTTAGTTTAGTTTTGTGTTCTCACTGAATCTCAACAGTTGATTGAGTAGTACTTCATTTCAAAAGTCAATGTGTTCTCACTGAATCTCAATATTGCCATCTGTTAAGACCAATCTCATACCATTGAGTTTTAGAAAACTAATCCTATGGCCTCTCAAAAGTATTATGATGTGTTCTTGAGTTACCATGGTCAAGGTAGTCGTTTTAACTTGGTAGATGATATCGTGTATGGACTTGGAACAAAGGGAATTTCCACAGGTATGGGAGACATGTGCATAGGACCTCGGGGGCCATTTAAGATTCCACGCTCGAAGCATAAGGATTGGATCTATGCATCAGTAGAACAAGCATCAATGACAGTGATTGTTTTCGACAAAATCTATATTACTGATCCCGACTGTTTGGATGAGCTAGTGAAGATTATGGAATTTAGTAAGGCGATTGAAGGATCGCATGCAAATGTTCTTCCTCTGTATTGTGGCGTCGACCCATTGGAAATTCGCAACTCTGATTGGCCTCATATGGATATACGTGGAAAATATTCAGATGAAAAGGTGGAATTGTGGAAGCGAGCTGTAATGGATTTGACTACTTTACCTGGATTGAAGATGAACAACATACCTAGGTAACTAAATTCCTACATCTTTGACTTTATAAATATGTAATTCAGATTATAAAAATGAAAAAAAAAAAAAAAAAAAAAAAAAAAAAAAAAAAAGCTCTAGATTTAGGATTTTGACCTCTTCATAACACAAAGCCATGAAACAGGAACTCACTGTAGGTGACAAAGTTATATACATCTTTATTATTCCAAATCTTTCCATAGATGCAATAAGTTACAATTATCGGATACAAGCTAGGCTTCTTGTTGACCTTAGATGGTCAGAGAATCATTAAAAATTTCACGTTAAATGCTTTATAATTGAGCCCACGTAGTTGGGTGAGGTTTATGATGAAATAACATGAAAACACTTCATGTTAATGTACCTTTGCATTGCAATCATATGTGGTTAACTATTTATAAATTCCGTTTCTTAAAAATAAAATAAACTTTGAAAAGTTTATGCGTAGTGAACATATCTGTGCAGTGAAAATGTTAAATCTTTAGCAAACATGAAATAGATTATTAGATTAGTAGAGGTAACATTTAGACTTGCTTTTAAGGAACTGCCTTTATAATAGTGTTAAACTTGTAATTCTTCGGTAATAATATCTTCGGGGCGAGGCCAATATTGAGCAAGCTACTGTTCATTTTCACTGCAGGGGTTACTGTGATTTTATTAAGGAGATTGCTGCAACCGTAATGAAAAATTTAGGTCGCATGCCTATATCTAATGTTGACAAAAATGTGGTAGATCTTGTAAGGCCTTACAACAGATATGCAAGATCAGTAAAGGTCAAATCAGGTGATCTTCCCGTAACTTTAACTAATCTAAAGCTCTTTCATTTTATTACAAAACATTATGAGAAACGTTACCAGCTCCTAGATATTTAGTAGCATATTATATATCCATATACTCCATTTTTTTTATAAAATTAACTTTTGATTATTTTGTCTAGAGGTATACTCTAGCAAGCCTCCATCGTCTTTTTCAAAGGGGCAGAGATTTGGGTGGACTTATGATGTATTCGTGAGTTTCAGAGGAGAAGACACCCGCAAGAACTTTGTTGACCATCTTTTTGCTGCTCTTAAAGGGCATGGAATCAATACTTTCAATGATAATGAAAAACTTGAGAGAGGAAAATCGATAGCCCCAAAACTTTTAGAGGCCATTCAAGAATCAGCTATTGCTATCGTCATTTTCTCGAAAAACTATTCTTCTTCCACTTGGTGCTTGGATGAACTTGTGAAGATAATGAGTTGTCATAAGACAAAGGGACGAAGCGTTTTTCCGGTGTTCTATGACGTGGATCCCTCAGATGTCCGAAAACAACAAGGGCATTTTGGGGAAGGTTTTGGCCAACACCACAAAACAGATAAAATACAAATGTGGAGGGAGGTTCTTGTAGAAGCAGCTAACTTGTCTGGCTGGGACCTAAAGACCATTGCAAATGGGTAATCTTTTGTTCAGATAATTTGTTTATAATTCCTTGTGTCTACATTTTAAGTGCCACTTGACATTTTATGCCACCATTTTGTATTTTTCGAACAAGAAAAAAGAATCTCATTAAAATAAAAATCGAACTTTTTTTCCCAGAATTTTTGTCTTTTTTCGAAAAAAATAAAATGGTCGCACAAAAAAATTTCTTGGTCGTTAGTCGTTCAAAAAGTACAACAATTGGTCTAGAAAAAGAAAGGTCAACAGAAGTCCCACTTTTCATAAAAAAACAAAACTTGGCAAAAAGGTATTGGACACTTCAACAAGGTAGTGGAGTTGCAAAAAAAACATACACCTACCAAATGAGACACTTGCAAAAAGGCTGTAAAGTCTTTTGGGATTTTTCACAATGATACTGTCAGATTGGAAATGGCCTGAAAATCAATTGTACTAATGCATTTAAAGGGTAAGAATTGAATTCAATATGCATTAATACTACCTATCATAAAATGAAACTTTTTTTGTTGGTGGACCATAAAAATGGGACGGAGGGAGTTGTACATTATTTGGAATGAATAATTCTTATAACACAAGAATAAGATAAGGGTAACTAAATTATATAGAGGGCATAAGTGTTGTAAGTGTTATTATGTTGAATCAATGGTATTATGGATTATTGATTTGGTGTCAAGTGAAAGAGCTTATTTGACCTTTCGAAACTCGATTATTCTATCTTTCTTATTTTTATCCCTGAATAAATCTCGTTCTTATCAACATACTACTGAAATAAAAATGCAATTTATAACCTTAGAATTTATATTATTTTGTGTCTTAATTACAGGCATGAAGCAACATGTATCAAATATATTGTTAAAGAGATTCAGAAAGAATTGAATAACATAACTTCCATCACCATTGATGAGAATTTAATTGGATTAGGATATCGCACACAAGAGGTTATATCGTTGTTAAATGAACCCGATGATGTTTCTATGATTGGGATATGGGGAATGGGTGGTGCTGGTAAGACAACTCTAGCAAGAGCCCTTTTTGATGAAATGTCTTGTGATTTTGAAGGTGTAAGCTTTCTTGAAAACACAAGACAAGTTTCACAACAGTATGGTATCGAACACGTGCAAAAGTTACTTCTTGAAGATGTTACAAAGGATGAAAACTTGAGAGTACGGAGTCTTGCTGATGGAAAATGCATGTTGATAAATAGGTTATCACATAAAAAGGTTCTTGTTGTTCTTGATGATGTGGATGCTCTTAGCCAACTAGATGCTTTAGCCGGATCATTAAATTGGTTTGGTAAAGGAAGTAAAATCCTAATTACTACAAGAGACGAGCATGTACTAATTGGGCATGGGGTAGACGATAAGAACATTTATAAAATCAGTTTGCTAAATGACAATGAGGCAAGTCAACTCTTCAAATGTTACGCTTTCAAAAAAAGTATTCCCTCAAAAGAGTATGAAGATGTCTCACAGCAGGTGGTACACTATGCAACTGGTCTTCCTTTGACTCTTAAAGTTTTGGGTTCATTCTTATGTGGAAGGAGTTTGGCTGAATGGAAAAGTGCGTTGAGTAAGCTGAAAAAGATTCCAGAAAAAGAAACTATGGAAATATTGAAAATAAGCTATGATAGTCTTGATAGCGAATACCAGGAGGCGTTCCTCCATATTGCATGTTTCTTTAGAGGGTGGGAAAAAGATACTGTATTCCGGATACTTGAAAGCTGTGAATTCTACCCACATATTGTTACTAAAGTGCTTGAGCAGAAGTCCCTTATAACCATCTCAAATGAGTGTTTGGGGATGCATGATCTTATACAGGAAATGGGTAAAGATATTGTTCGTAGGATGCAGACCAACGAGCTTGGCAGACGTAGCAGATTGTGGGAACCTCATGAAATTGTGGATGTTCTAAAGGGAAACACGGTAACATCAAGTTTTCTTTAAGCTTTTATTATTATATTTTTATCAGCAAAGTCACACACCCCTACCTACACCTTGTCCCAATCGGGACCTGAACTCTCAGCCAAGTGGTGCGGGACACCTTGGATACAGCAATGCCAAAATCCCATTGGTATCTATCACTTCATCTTTATGTCTACATGTGGTTTGCACAAGAATTTGCTTTCACATTTTATCCCTCAAATATATAAAGATTAATTTCACTCTTGGCCCTCAATTATGTGATTAGTTTCACTTCTATTCCTAAAGTTGAATGGTGAGAGACCAAATATAAAAACAAACAATGTTTCTAAGGACACAATCCCTAAGTTAGTATTGGCACGGGACCAATTCCTTAAGTTTGAGAAAACCACATGTATCATTTACGTAATTTACTGTTATGCTTATTATTTTCTTTGCAGGCGGGTAAGGAAGAGATAAAAGCAATTGTAGCAGCAAATTTGAATGAGGTGAACTCAATGAAAATTTCAGAAGCATTTAGAAACATGGAAAAACTTACACTCCTTTATTTCCATGCTGTGACCGAGGAAAAGACTCTTCGTGGACCTGCGTATCTTCCTAACGAGTTACGGTGGCTCACATGGAAATACTTCAGCCTAGATTATTTGCCAGATAGTTTTAATGCAGATAAACTCGTTGGACTTGAATTGCCTCGCAGTAAAATTATACAATTATGGGACAAGACAGAAGTAAAGGTACAAATATATGTTGTTACGAACTTACATTACACACTCTACTTTAACATACTCTACACCTTTTTGATTCACCTATTGTTCATATTATGAGTTATGACTTGATCCTGCAACCTATTGGTTGATGAGTGATGTGGAACCAAATGACCTGAATACCTGACTCGTTATGGATCAATGTAAATGTGGAAAGTGGGTCAAGTTATGGAATTAAATATATATTTAGTTTCACAATTTAATATTGATTTTATGTTGTGGGTTGGGATTGATTAGAACTGTTTATTTTTCTTAATCATATTAGGACTTCATGAATAATATTAGGAAAGTAGATAACCTACTGTTTAGAGCATCCACAATGGTAAAGCTTTATAAGTGTGCCAAGTCATAATATATCAGTAAAATATAAACCATCTGGTGTTATAAATCCACTATGCGTAAACCTTTAAAAGCTTTATAGAGTTCTGCATAATCCTTGGTACACTAGTCTACAAGCCCGTTGGTATTTCATTTGATTTATCAATAAACTAACTTATCTATTGTTGATACAGGTTCTTCACAACTTGAAATTTCTTGATTTAAGTTACTCGAAACTAACCGTGACCCCGGATTTCAACCAGATTCCAAACCTCGAGAGACTAAATCTTGGATTCTGTTTGAATTTGTTGGAGGTTCATAATTCTGTTGGGGTCTTACAGAGACTTGTTTACTTAAGTCTTTCTGGGTGTTCAAATCTCAAGAACTTACCAGAATCATTAGGATTATTGGTTTGTTTGGAAGAGCTTAACGTTTCTCACTGTACGATTGAAGAACTGCCTCCAACGATTGGTAATCTCTGCAATCTTGTGCTGTTAAACCTCACTTACTGCCAAAATTTGAAGAGTCTACCAAACACAATCAATGGATTAAATCGTCTTGAAACGCTTGATCTCCACCATTGTTTTAATCTTGAGGAATTACCTGAGAATTTGGACGGCTTAGAATGTCTCGAGAACCTTGCTGCATCTAGCACAAGTCTCAGACATCTTCCCGACACCCTCACTAGGTTAAAATCTCTTAAAACGCTTGATCTCCATCATTGCTTGAGTATAGAAATGCCTCTAAACCTGGGTGCAGTTGCAGGTGGACAAAATATTGTTTCATTAAACCTCTCTTCCTGCATACAGCTTGATGAGTTCCCAGAATCCCTAGGGAATTTAAAAAACTTGTTGAAGCTCGATTTGTCTCATAATATGATACAAGAACTACCCTCTTCAATTGGAAATTTAACAAAGCTTGTTCGTTTGAATCTCACTTACTGCCATAACCTTAAGAGACTTCCACCCACCACAAGTAGATTAAAGAGTCTCAAAGCTCTTCAACTCCACGGGTGTGATAGTCTTGAAGGTTTGCCTGAGAATATCGACCAATTAGTATCTTTGGAGAATCTTATCGTATCAAGCACTGGCATTAGATCTCTTCCAAACAATATTAGAAGGTGCAAACATGTGAAAACTTTGAATGTGAATGACTGCAAGAGTCTCACATACTTACCTCCAGCACTAGGCGACATGGAATCACTAGAGGTGTTTCGCGCCTCTAATTCCGCTATAATGGTCATCCCAGACAGCATTTGCATCTTAAAGTTCTTAAAAGTTCTTGATCTCCGTGGTTGTTCAAATCTTCAAGATCTTCCAACGTATCTGAGTAACATTGACAGCTTGGAGGAGATTTATGTCTCTGGTACAAATGTTGAACAGTTGCCTCCCGTTATTGATAGATTCAAAAAGCCTTAACATTCCTTTCAATCTTACATGTAATTTGATAGATGCATGATGTAAGATATAGAACTATATTGTAATGACTTAATCCACTTTCAAGTATAGTTTCAAATTTGATACCAAAGAGCTTCTAGCCTTGCGGTATCCGTGAGATACTCTCCAACCAACTGGTTAGTTTCATATGGGATAGCTGTGTGAGATAGTTATAATGTTTATGTTGTAAGATTGTTAGTTTGTCTCTCAAAAAATAAAATAAAAAACATGACGACAAATGACCAATGTCTCATAAAAAACATGACAACAAATGGCCAATGTCTCATAATCAGACTAACAAAAACATGTTTATGTATTTACTAAGATTTATGTTCTTAAATCAACAAGAAGGTGACATTTTATCAAACAGTTTGGCGGGTGTTATTCATACAAATTACAAAAGTAGTTTCTAGCTGTAGTATAGTGGAAAAAACTAACGTACTTTTTTACGACGGTAAGTGAGAGATATTAACTTTTTTTTCAAAACTCTTTTTGGTTTTGTATCAAAATATGTTATAGGGACTCCTATATTTTTAAATGCAAATAAAACTTTGAGGGATGGTTGTTGGGTGGTAAAAGTTGTTGTATGGTCCCCAAATGGTCATGGGTTCCTTTTTGTGTGTTAGAGTTTATTGTTAATTTATTTTTTTGACATTTTATCAAATATTTGGTGGGTGTTATTTATACAAAAGTGTGAAAAAATACTCAAGAGTTTCAGGTTGTTGAAAAATTAGGAAATATATAAAATATTCGAAATATATACACAAGTGTTAGTCTCAAATACAAATTCGAGTTACTTATAAACTTTTTTTTTAGGTCTATGGTGTTTTCAATGACTGATATGATTTGATTAAATTTTTCAAAAATACTGATAAGAATTTTCTCTAACAATTCTTTGGTCTTAAATTTCATCGTCATAACTTTTCATCTAATTAATCAAATCGTGAATGTATGTAAACAAGAGATTTCGAGTTCAAGTCTTGTCTAAAATGTTTACTCTCTCAGTCTCATAATAATTATCCACAATCTATTGCGGGATGTTCCAAACCAATGTTTTAAAACCCTGTTTTTTAAGTGACCCGGCCAAGCCACTGGGTCACAATTCAACCGTTTTAACCGGCGGTTCAACCGGGTTTTTCGCTCAAAACCGCCTTCTGACCTCCCAACCAGTTCACGGTTCAACTGGGGAGGTCAACCCGGGTTTTAAAACTATTTTCCAAACTATTCATTTTGTATTTCAACCAATAAGACAATATTTTAGTAGATAAAGATAATATTTGATTGGTAGAAAGTGTGGTTGGTGAAATTTTCTAAATAAAAATGATATATCTTCCTACTTAGAGCACAAGGTGCAGATGGCGAATGCATGCTCGCTGTCCAAGTTGGCAAAGACAACGGCGAGCCGTTGCTCGCCGCCACACCAAACGAGCCTCGCCGTTGCTCGCCGTTGGTCACCTCCCCGTGGCCACGGCGAAGGTGAAAAGCTGAGAAGTGGCAGCTTTTTTCATTTCTAAACGTTGTATAACGTTTAAAATTAAAACGTTCGTCCTTTTTTTTTTTTTTTTTTTTTTTTTTTTTTTTTTTTTTTTTTTTAACCCCCTAAAACCATTACATACTATCCCTATATATATTACATATTTCACACATTTCATTCCAAAAAACCTAACACATTTCATTCCAAAGCAAAAACAATGAGTGAATCATCTTATTCCGAAGTTAGTAACTTTGAAGAGATATATGAGCTAGAGCTGATTATCCAAGAGTTCGAAAACGAGTAAGAGTTGCAAAATCAAGCAGCCGGTCCTTTACATCGCCGTACATACATTCGGCGTGAACGTGATGTTGCTGAAGCACGTCTACGGGCCGACTATTTTGGTGATCAACCAAAGTATACTGAAGATAATTTTCGACGTCGTTACCGTGCATCATAATGCATAACATGATTTTGAAAGATCAACATTTTCATATATCCGACCCTGCCGAAATATATATTCCGCCGACACCAAATATGCAACAGACATTGATCGAACGTTGCGCAACGCAAAGAAGAAAAACCAAAGAACTACATGATAAACGCACACACTCAAGGCTTCAACTATGTCTCATCGAGCATGTTTGGCAACAACAACAATGGGAAGAATTTCAACGAAATAGTAATAATTAGGTTCGGTTTTTAGTGTCGTATGTGTTGTATTTTTTTTCCCGTGTCGTATTTTTTTCCGTATTGTAACCTTTTTATTTGATGAAATAAAATTAGTATGTTTTTTTTTTTTTTTTTTTAGTATTTGTGAAATTAATTTAATTTATTTAATGAAATGAATAAAAAAAAATAAGTGTGTAAGAGGTGGGGCCCTAATGAGGAAGTTGAGGTTTGTTGTTTGGTGAGGGGGGGTTTGTTGTGGTTAGTTGAAGTTGAGGTGTTTGTTGATGTCGCAGGGGTGGGGCCCGAATGAAGAGGCTAAGCCTCTTCACTGCACCTTGTGCTCTTAATATGTCTACATGTCTTCCTACTTGTGTGATCATGACAAGTGGATTCATCAATAACTTAAATTAAGAAAGAGAATTTGTACATTACACATGTTTAAGTTGGTGGGGATAAGAGGATAAGTAAAAAGATAATGTAGGAGAATAAAGCATTTGCTCTTTTCTAAAACTTTGTGTACTTTGAAAGTGAACACTTCTTATAAGACGGAGTGACTATAATATAGATTTATAAAGTGTGTGAGATATTAATTTTATAAAAAATAAAATATTGAATGAAGTGAAAAAATAATGTAAAATGAGAATCTATAGTTTGATCCATGACACTCGAACAGAATATCATTATTACTTTTTAACATTTTTATCTAAATTTGAATTTTGCTTACTATCTTATAGACTTATACTGTATTTTTACAGGCTCTTAGGCCTTAGGGGTTGACTGTGATCCAGTGTCCCTTTATGTAAACTCGCATATCAAGCACTTTCTTTTAAAAAATGCAGAATGGGTAACACCCGATGGTGGCAAAGTGGGTGGTTTGGGTAATGGGTCAATGTGGGTTTCAGGTCAAAACAAGTCATCTGAATCACGGGTTAGCCAAGTCTTGGGTTGGGTCATGTCTGGAATCATGGGATGACCCGTTCATTTTCACCCTTTTGTTTTGTAAACAAAAAGAAGTACCCATGCTTCTAAAATTACTAAATACATGTCCTAATGTTTACATGAAAGAACAAGAAAGACGATTAGAAACCAAAATTTGATTAATGCATAATTGAATACAAAAGATAACCAAACATGTAGAAAGCAAACATATGGTTGAAACTGACACCAAGTGATGAGCCTGATAGACCCGGTCGTTTAAAATAATTTAGTTAGTGACATGTATGTCGAGGTTAAGTAATGAGACCGTTGAGAGGACACCAATGGTGTGAAGAGGATGGGAAGACCCAACCCTCAAATTTAAGTGTAATTAGTAGTCTATGTGTCTTGTGGACTGGACAGAAACCTGTGGAATATTAGGAAACACACCTATGTTAAGCGTTGCAGCATGCTGTTTCTGTGAATTAGCAACTGACCTCTGTGTGACTGTAAAACTTGATCCTTGATGTTGAGATGTTCTGTGTCTGTTAGTTATTAGCATTACATTATAGTTAATAGGTTTTGATTCTGAACTTGTGTTTATATACTCTTTTGAGTGAGTTGTAAATTTATTAGTATACTATATATCCATCAATCACATAAAATCAGCATTTAGTTTGTAAATTAAGTTCTTCCCAACAGATAAATTAGATGCCAAGAGGTAAAGGTTAAATGAAACTAACTGCATTCGATACAAGAAACTTGAGAGAGTATCTTGGACAACGTAACTCTAAATTCTGTATACAATGAAATTATACTTATCAAAACAATAACAATGATAGCCACATCATATATGTTGATTAGATGTCAAGTGCATGCTGAAAAGGAAAGCAAAAACATACAAAATCCCAAATAAAATGCTAATGACAGGATACTAACGTAGCTTCATGTTTGCCTTGAGAATGAAAGCACATATAGGTATGGTTCCATAGAGATTGCATCTTTGATCATTCCCAACATATCTGGCAGTAGTTGTTCCCAAAATTTAAGTGCTAATGACTAGTCTTTGTTCTCTTACACTTATTCAGCTCAATACATTTTAAACGAGTAAAAGGAACTGACCTAACATCTTCCCAAGAAATATTGTGACACGAGTGTAAAAAGAGATATGAAAGTTTCGGAAGATCAGCCAAAGCACGTAAGCCTTCACCAGTTATAGTCTCACAACCCGTTAAATCAAGCGTTCTCAGTTTTAAACAATTTCTAGCAATTTCAAACAATGAGGTATCTGATATGTTGATCAACCAAGACAATCTCAAATTCTGAATGTTTTGGATTTTAGCAATGGCTAAAATCCCAGAGTCAGTTATGCTGTCCCCACACTTTGACAAATCCAAACAAATTAGATTAACCATTTGTTTCAAGTATATAATACCGGCATCACTAATCCTAACACATTCTGCCAAATAAAGATACTGCAGACTATTCTTCAAATCCCCATTTGCCAGGTACTCCAAACCTAAATCAGTAATCAAATAACAACCTTGCAAATACAAAAAAGTTAAACAAGTTGCTTCTCCGATAGCTTTGAGTGATTCGTCTGTGATTTTCACACATCCATCTAAAATTAAATATTTTAAATTCGTTAATGATCTCACAAGCGAAACAACTCCTAAATCCCCAACATGTAACCTTCTACTTAGATTCACATCATCTAAATTTCTACAAGCATTCGCCACTGCACACAAACCGTCATCATCAAAATCAAACTCATAATTCACATGAGGATCAAGGTTTCCCGCTAAACCTGGGCAACTGAGATTCATGTACTTGAGCTTGGGGCAAGATTGGGCTAAAAGCTTCATGTGCTCGTTTGAAAGTGGTTTAACACAAAATAAGTATCTCAAATTTGGGGATCCGGGTAGGATAACATTAAGCAAATTACTAGGACACAAAATGCGAAAGCGTCGTACGCTAATGCACGTAGCTTTCAAGAAGTTCTTAGAAACTTGAGAGAATGATTTCCTATCACGTCGTTTGTGAAGTTTTTTGTAGATGGAGATAAGCACATCACTTCCAAGTCGTTCCATTGCTCTCCAGAGTTATCTGTATACAAAAAAAATAAAAAATAAAAAATAAAAAAAATGATAAAATAAAAATAAAATAAAATCACAAACACCCTCTGAATTAAACATACGTGGTGTCATGAATTTCAAAAAATATTTGTATCATAAAGTGTTAAAACGAACCTGAAACAAAGGGAGTATACAATCGTTGAGATCAAAAAAGGGTTTGAAGAGATAGTTGAATTTATGTCCCAATTTACCACGGTTAAAAAGTCATTGTGGATATTGGTAAATTGTTACTTTTATCCCTTGTATATTGAATCAGTTTACAATTCAGTAATCAGTACAACTTATGTATTCCCCTTCTATATGGTGTGCATGGTGGGTTAAAAAAAAAGGCGCAATTGCAATTTTGCATATATATCCCTTCAAAGATGTAAAATTGCATGTTTGCATACAAACCATTGTATTATGCGCATTAAAAACTTGTACCGATGATATATAGTTTCGTATCATTTCTTTATTACCTTTCCTTTTGGGTTTCGTTTAAGCAAGTTTATAGTTAAGGGTCTTATTCAGATCGGATTTGTTGGATTTCAGGTTATTATGTTTGAATTATTCGGAATTTTTAATAAAAATAACTCAATCCGGCATCTATCCGAATGATTTATGTCTAATGATTAGCAACTATGTTTCTGAAAACCGGTAGTTGGTTTGACATAAGTATGAGCCTTGCTACAAACAATATTTACTTGGCTATGAGATTCATGGTTATATCTCATTAGACATAACAATGTACTTACTCGATGAGGAATGAAGTTGTTGTGGAGCATGACCTGGGGTGTTGGCTTGGTCATTTTGTTAGCGTTAATTACCTCTCGGAGATGCCAAATTTAGTTGTAAGCACACATATTTCTATCTTTACAGCATATAAATGTGACACCTAAAATAAATAATTCAACTTAATACGAATGAGATGAATTGTCTGAACATCTTTTAACTTTGATCCAAATCAATTAGAGAGTTGCTGATATGAGGTTTAAATTACCCAAAAACTTACAGCATTATGATTCTCGATCCCAAAAGTAAATTTCAGATATTTCAACCTAGAACTGTATCGGGTCATTTACTTTTACCTTTGCCCTTTATACCCTTCTTCCCCTTGTTGTTTCCTTTCCCTTTCTTGCTTTTTACTTCCTGAGTGTCACGGCAACAGCTTTCATGAGTCTTCTTATCACAGACTACCATTTTCCCATCATTCGATCCCTGACTCGTATTAGAACATGTTGCCTCAGAAGACGTCCCACAAACGTCATTGTTAGAATGATTTTGAGCACAAAGTGCAGTCTTTGCTGGGAACAATTCACTCATAATCTCCTCTTTAGATTTCATAAGGTCAACAAATAAAGCACAAGGAGCATTGATTTTAGGACTCACATCTCCAAAACTCAGAATCAGGAGAGGATCCTCTACGCTTAAAAACGCTTCTGCAACCAATTCTGGATTCAAGTTCAAGCAATCACCGTTCCTTCTTCTTAAAAGATGAGAAACAAACATATTTGGAAGCATACGAGCAACATTGTTTCCGCCACACAGCATTTCAAGCAGTACTTTTGAGCAATCTGATACTTGCAGACAAACTAGAGAAAGTATCATAATCAGCTTCAATGCCAATATTGGATGGTAATTATGGTAGCAAATACTTGCCTTTTTAATCCATGATAAAGTATCATCTTCATTGTAAAAAACTTCTTTAACTATTTTAACAATAAAGCTTACCGTATCATCTGGAATTTTCTGTTTGGACACGGGTAATTTTGTACTTAGAGTACCAGTAGATTCAAAAGATGTAAGCCATCCAACAAGAGAAGATGTTGTAGTGAAAATAATCTCTGACGAGAGAGATGCAAAGAAAAGAAGATGGTCCAAGAGATACATGAAACTGTGAGGAGGTATGTGGGCAAGACACTTTTTAAGAGCATGTCGAAGTTCGAAAACAGCGTAAGTATCTTTCTTGCCATTATTCCAATATTTTCTAAAAAATGACTTCCATATGGGATCATTCTGAAGCAACCTCATAAACTTCTTAAAAAGTACTAATGGCTGTCTGCAATTGAAACATATCATCATCACCCTCCCAATTTCCGAATAGGTGAGCTCGTCTTTGAGTTCACTATAGTGAAGAATGATCTCATTAAGCACGTTGACAGAAAGATCAGTATTCTTTAAAGAAACTAAATCCTCGGATACTAAATCACGCCAGTCTGACGGAAACACAAGATTAAAATAATTTGCAGAGAGATCTAGAAAATTTTGAAGCTTCTTTTTTGGAGACGTGAGGTTAAGATACTGGCAGTCTAGAAGAAACTTTGCAACTTCGAAAATGTGAAGAAGAGATGTGCTTTGGTGAAAGGCCGAACCGTTCGACCTCGACTTATAAAAAAGATGTTCAAGAGTTTCATCCCCACAGAAAGCAGTTCCGACTGCCAATAAGACCGAATAGCAAACACCAATTCCCTGTCATCAATAGTTAGAAACTTGCCATCCCTATGACCACCCCTTCGACAGTAGCTTTTTATCCAATCTGCATCCTTGTGGACTAGCGAGTAAACTATGTTTCCATTTACACACTGTTTCCTCACCCCAAAATAGGCTAAACTGAAATCAACATGACCCTCGTATTTATTTGGTTCTTCATTGTGGAAAATTCCAAGACTCTCGAGGATATCCACAATATTCTCCTTCCACAAATTCCAATAAAAAATCAAAGTTCTAACAGACGCCCCGTTCTGAAACATCTTGTCTTCACAGTGCTTATTTAAATCAATTGGTAACTCGTCCTCCCACTCATACTTTGAGGAACTAAGATGTAAATGAACATCCAAGATTTTCCTAATCGACAAAACTTCTCCCCTTAAACTCTTGTTTTCTTTGGAAACATCCAAATTATTCTTCAGTTCAGTCAAATTACTTCGCTGATTAGAGAGAACGCTTAGCTCATTACAAACAAAATCATGGAAATGGTCTGAATCCATTTTTGCTAGCAACTTCACTTTATTACAAAGTTTTTCCTTCTGATCAAAATTCTTCAACGGCCAACCTCTGTTTCCATATCCCCATAACGAGCTAAAAAACACATACCAAAGTAATAAAACCACTGCCTCCTTATTATGTCCAGCCTTCTCCAAAAGATCAGCCTCTTTTATAACATCGCCCCATGACCTCACTAGCTCAGCGGCTTCAAGAAAATGACCCGACTCTTCTTCCAATGATAAAAGGTGATCAAGGCAGCCTAACGACCTCAAAAATACACGCTTAGATTCTATAGAACAAAAAGCTCTGACAAATTTCACCATGGATTCAGGATCCTTGTTTTCATGGTATTCGAGAGCACCATTTTCCAAGAATTCTTGCTCAATTTGTATTACTTCTTTACTTCGAACATTAACATGTTCTCTCCAGTATTTTATATACTCCAACCCTTTATCAAAAAGTTTCCCTTTTTTGCAAACTGACAGACAGTTGGCACACTGATCTCCCTTGGCGTAAGCTTCCGCGGCTTCACTATAACATCCTGATAGAGTGAAACATTCAGCAGCTGCCTCAATCTTTCCACATTTGTACAAATACAATTTCCCTATACAAACACAAGACTTCAATTTAGTAGTGTGGGCAATTAGAGGTTGTATGCATTCAAAACCGTCAAACAGTTTGAACAATTTGACCTGTCCCGTTTTAGTTAATTCATTTTAGGGTAAATTGCCAATAAAGGTAACATAAAATAACAAATTAGCCAAAAGGTAACCAAAAATGAGTGAATGTTATTTTGACCAATAAAGGAGTAGATTTCCTTTTTGTTATAAACTGAACTTATTTCACCTTTTTAGGAGCGAGAATGTATTGGATTCCCCCACATACCCACATTTTCAAATGTTGTATTTTTGTTACCTTTCTTGGCAAATCGAATCATTCGTAAGTAAATGAGTGGAACCTGTGACTCTTCAAAGGGTATAAGTTTACAGTCCATATGTTAGTTTAGAAACGAAGATTCGTGTTTAAGAAAAAAAAGTTACCAGCTCTTTCAAACTCCCCCAAATCACAATAACATGATGCTGCAGACTCAAACTTTCTAATAGACTCAAACATTCCGGCTGCTTCTCTAACATAACCTACAAAAGATTCATGATTTGTTCCCCTTATTTGATCTGAAGATGCTCTAAGACCAGAAGCTTTGGCCAATTTTTCCCACGTTGTGTCGCCAGCTCTCTCAAAACAAAGTGTCGCCATCACAAAATTATTCTCGTAAAAAAACTGAAAAACATATGCTGATTATGTCAAATAAGGTTAACAAGATTACAAGAATACAAATCATAAGAAAAACAAAGTAGTAGTAGATCAAAAGCCAACCTTTTTACCACGCTCCCGCCACTCCTGAGGGGTGCTAGCAACCCGCATTGACTGAGCCACTGTTACATCCAGTTTTCTTATCTGAACGAGTCCCCTCACTTTCCAGTAGTCAAACATTGGTTTATAGAGCTCCTCACTGTTCTCGCATATCCATAGCCTTTGCCTCGTTCGAGTTATAGCCACATATAATTGTTTCAATTCAGAACATAAAACATTATGTCTTGCCTCAGTGAATGTCGGGAAAGACTGAGGAAGTTTCTCATCGAGCAAATCGTACTTCTTCATGTATTCATATATAACTCTCCACTGTTCTTTCAACGGGGATGTCCCAAAAAAGTTGCACAGCAATACGTCCTACATAATCATGGGAATAAAATATTTGGAAACAGAAGCAACTTAATGAATCATAAGTATTTAACACAAAGGAGACAAATCTGACCTGGAACTCGAGACCCTTACACTCCAATATAGTGAGAACAAGTGCATTTTTTCCAACAGATTCACATATTTCAGTTTTTGCACGATCATCGCGTACTAATATCACCTGGTCAGCACCAAATCCGACAATTTTTCCATTGGTTCCTGTATCACCAAAGATTGTCACTATTGCATTTTCATCACTATCGCACTCGAGCAAAACAGGAGCTTCTCCGGATATAAGACTAATTTCAGGCTCTAACTTGTCAATTGAATGAATAAAGTAATGGTAGATAATGTTGATGACACTCTGAGCTAAATTGAGCACAGCAGCATGCGTTCTGAAATTCTGTTTTAGTTGAAAAATCTCGGCTACAAGACCTTTTTCGCGTTTACCAGATGTTTTAGTACTTAAGAACTCCTTATAGAACAAAGATCGTATATCTTGAAACCTAAAGTCAATCCCTCTTGCTATTGTCTGTGCTGTATCACCCGCAAAAACAAAACCTTCATTGACGTTTTGGCAAATATATTTAAAAAGAGATATATGCCTCATACTAAGATCTTGGACCTCAATCAATATAAACCAGATCCATCTTGTCACCATCATAATTCCCATTTTTTAGCCGATGATGAATGTCATTTACCAAATCACCCAAATCAAATTCTCTCCTTTCAGTTTTCCTTTTTTCATAGGTTTTAAAGAGGTTGTAAACAATACCCCTTTTCTCTGTAGTTAAAGTGGAAGAACGACTTTCGGCCAATAAACAGTACTCCCCATAGCTTAATTTTCCATCACTGCCTTGAAGCCCTCCTTTTATATGAGATATAATTTCGGTGAATACCCTTGAGGGATCAAGCTTTTTGGTTAAACTTGATTTAAAATGTGGCCAGTAAAGTGAACAAAACCTATCAAAAGTAACCTCCCTTAATCTTATAAAAGTTTGCAATGCAATTGATCTTGAACTTATACGGTTACCAAGAGAACCTTCTCTTGCCTCACGAAATCTTTCAAAGAACGAATTCCCCAATGTATCATCCAACATCATCAAAAACTTTTGAAATGTTATCACAAGAGGGTACTTTTTCACGGGAATGTTGGTAAAAGTGTCTGGAATATCACTGAATTCTGATGTTATCACGTCCATGTCATCAAGATTGATCTCTGCTGATGGATTCCCAATACTTGAAACACTGTCAAATACATTGACTTTTATAGTCAGAACAAGACAATAGAAGATGGAAAAAATTAAGGAGAAAAACAGAGTATTTGCGAACCTTGTAAGGTGGGAAACATTTTGTTTCACAGCGTAACATAATTTTGGGCTGACAGTCACAAAAAGCTGGCGTAGAACACTCATTTTGTCATCTTGATGATCATTAGCAACTTCGGCACCCTTAAATTGGATGCTCTCCCCTTCATAAATCCCTTCAGAAGCAATGTGAAAATTTTGTTCGTATTGGAACAATTTTGTTGTCAATATGGTGGTTTTTCCCGTTCCTGATCGCCCAATTATAAATGAACTTTTGGGAGATAAAATTATGTCCATTTGTTCATCAGTAACTTGCATCGGTAGATTAAGTTCTTTACCAGAAAGCAAATGCCTCACGACCGTGTGTGATAATGAGTAGAACTTCATCAGCAACAAGCTTTCACTCACTTTTGTGTTTTCAACAAAATTTCTAGCATCACCAGGATTCACATCCCCTTTACTTTCAATTTCACTGTCATTTAAATATCGAAATCTAATGATCTCTTGGGATGCCGGCCAAGTCATAGGAACTTCCAAGTTCCTAAAACATAGAAAGAAAATGTAATTAGCATACATAATCGCTACTTTAGGAATTATAATTCACTAGACAATATGATCATACCCCTCTAAACATTTTTCTGCACATCGACTAATAAAAGCGTCTGTGTAGGCAGCAAATATGTTCTCAAGGCGTTTTGTGAGTTTTGGAATCTCGTCTAAGGCCATTATGTCCCAGACCTTCAAAACTTGTACGTATTTGACTTCCTTGATGATGTCAATAGTGCAAATCACATAGAACCCTTCAACCTTAAACAGCTTTAGAATTTGTGAAGAGTTTACACAGCACAAGTCTACACTAATGTTTTTGGGCCGCCATCCACCAGAAAGTTTCAGTAAAAGATTTAAAACCAGCTTCTGCAAGCGAGAACCCGTCAGCTTTCCAAATGATCTTCTGAAGTCGTCACTGAAGAGAACCTGATGGCACAAAGATTATGACATAATTTTGTAAGAGATTAATCAAATACCTTCCAATTTGCATAAAGATTATATTCCCATTAACCAGTCATCATGTTGTTTCTCTCAAATCAATTTTGTTTTTATTTGACCCATTATTGGTTTTGCTGTTTAAGTTCCCATTTCTCTCAAATAATCACACGCGGCAACATAACTAAGTTAAATCCAGTATAGTTTGTAATTCAGGTAATCTTTTTAGCACGAGTTAAAACTAAAATTTTAGGAGGTTGCAAGCAATAAAAACACACTTTAGACAGCTTTCAAAACATCCTTCCCACGTTCATTTTTATATATATTTTTCTTTGACCCATTACACCAGTTTTAGACAAAACATAACCCAAATGGACCCATCAGTAAGTAAATGGGCCTAAATTGTCACATCTACAAATGGGTCTTATAATTTTTCAGTTTTTGGTTTAAATCACATACCTTCCATTTTGCATTTTTTAAAAGTACACTGTTCTCGTTAACCAACTCATCAAGTTGTTCCAACTCCTTCTTTGCTTCTATGATTGTCATCTTCAAGCATTCATCAGCATCAGCATCAAAAAAACAATGACGATTCCTTGCATCAGAGACTAATTCTTTCCATATGGACCCGCTATTAGTTAGGGTTCTTTCATTTCCTAATATCCAAAGACAATGCCTGCAAAAAAACGGGAGGCAATATAATACTTCATGACAAAAAGAAAGCATCTACAAAGATCAACTATTGAGAAAGTGAGAGGATTGCATACCGTGCTCTTGTCAAGGCAACATTAGTCCTTTGAGGACTAGATATAAAGCCAACAGAACCATGACTATTCGCTCTTACAGTCGATAAGATAATAATGTCTTCTTCTCCACCCTGAAACCCGTCAATTGATTTCACATTTACTGAAAACCCATCAAGCTTCTCATACTTGTGAGCAAGTTTTTGCTGAATCGAAACAACTTGGGCAACATACGGAGATACAATACCAACGGTAAGCTTCTTCTTTGAGTCCTTCCATGCTATAAATGTATAGAAGCTCAACTTAGGAAAAACATTTAACTACTATAACCTAAAATGGTAAAGGAACTAACAGAAACAAGCGTACAAAATTTGAGATGACAACCACAATACTCACCTCTATAGAGATTTTTTACAATTTTAATCACAATAGCCACCTCAACCATATTTCTTCGGCTTCTTCCGTAGTCATCTTTTTCATCTCTTCCACCAACGATATTTATAAATGAATAGGAACCGAACATTGGTCCTACAAGATAACTATTTTCATAACCTCTAGATAAAACATTTTGAGCATCTTGGATTTGATTTTGATAAAACTTCAAATTTGGGAAGAAACTGATGGACGGGTGCATTCTGTATTGAACATTGAGAAGATGCTTAGAATGACCCAAACAACTTAATCGGTCAAATAAGCTTCTTCCAAAACCACATTCAATACAAACCTGTCAAACATTTAGTCTATCAAATTGGAGCTTAAAGCTAAAATTAGAACAATAGTCTGAAGATACACAGATAAGTAAACTTACGTTGCTGTTAACAACTGCAGGTAATTGGCGCTCATCTCCAACAAGAATAGCATGCTTCATTCCTGGAAGTTGAAGGGGAATGGTGGACTCTGCCTCTTTCAACTGAGCAGCTTCGTCTATGACCACTATATTTAAAGGCTCCATATTGACAGCATGCAACTTGTAGGAACTTGAAGTTGTGCAAAATATAACCGAAGCTCTTTCAAAACAGAACTGTTTTATAGCATATTTATTTGAAAAACATGGAAGAGCGAGTCCTTCAAGAGATACTTGCAGAGTTTTTAGCAAAGATAGACATGACTTAATAATATCATCTTGCAATGGTTTAGAATTGAAAACGTCTTCAAGTTCTTCCGAAACGAGATTCTTTTGAAACAACAAATATTCTAACGAATTCAAACTGTCTAGAAGAGACATCATATTCTGAAAATTATACTCCCCCATGAAACTTCTAGGGAAATGAGTACAAAATGTAACAATGCACCTTCTGAGTGGCGGTGCAAAATCATTGAATCGCTCTTGCACAAACTCAATGAATGATTTCAATTCCAACATTGTTGTTTTACCTTCATTCTCATTCCTAAGTTGTTTGTCTTTCAAATATTCATTTTCTATGAAGTTATAATATTCGGAAACACAATTTTCCAATAAATCAATCATAGATCTTATGCAATGCTTCCAACCAGTCACCGGCCCTAAGCACTCTACAAGCCTCTTAATCCGATGCTCGAGATATATCTTTTCAGTGTCAGTACTAACTTTCATAATCTCACTGTTGCCAAACAAGAGCAAATCTCCAACTGAACAGATATAATCACCACTTGCAGTTGTAGATTTGAACGATTGTCTTACAAAGCTTAACAGGCGTGAGGCTAACTCTACTATAGCCACATTCGTTGGAGCACACGTAAGAGTCCTTTTCTTCATTTGCAGAAGGATGAAAAGCAAAACACTCACTGTCATTGTTTTCCCCGTTCCAGGTGGTCCCCATATTTGTTCCACAGATGAAGTATGACAACATTGTATTTTACAAAGCACCGCCATAACTGCTTCCCTCTGGGATTCATTCAAATTATACAAAAGATGCGGATCAAGTTTTTCAGATACCATACTATCGCAACCAAAAGGACAGATGTTGCACTCCTTAACCTGTAAACACCAGCATATCCATAATTAATAACGATATCATCATCAATCACTAAACAAATGGAAAATTTATTTAACCAATTTCTCACCTTAGGGTCAGAGTAAAGAATCCTGTTGATGATATTAAGATTTCTATGCATGTGCAATGAACCCCATATTTTTTTCTGAGTTGTTAGATTCATCACAAAAACAACAAACATCCCGTCTTTGAATTCAATTGGTTTTGATGCTTTAACTTTCATGGATGTACTATCATCTTCATTATTTTTAACAAAAGAAAAAGCCCAAGTTCTTCCCACACGCTGCAAATCAGAAATGGTTTCGGGCTTCCCATCTACTATAATAAGCAGATTGCCAACTAACGTATGGTAATCATCTTTGCCACGCTCACTAGATTGATTTTTCCAAGGACCAACAGTAACATCATACAGCATGTTTTCACCACTTTTGGACTCGTTAATAGATAAAACATCAGCAAATGGAGCTCCATAAATGAGCTCCATGGAAGAAGCCAGCTCACAGCGTGTTTCCTCTAGCAAAGGATAAGCAAATGAGCCAAAATAGCGTTCGTCTGACTCAAAAGTAAGGGGTATGTTCTCCACCTATAAACAATGCATCAAGTCATGTAATGAAGATATGATTATCTAAACGGAACAGTGCGTTTATACGGCTATTACAAAACAAGAATCAAACTAGGCAATGAGATGGTAACGTTGACTTCAATGTCAAATGGGTCAAATTTTGACTTTAAAAAAACTTTACAATTTTAAGGGGTGTTTGGGAATTCGTACTTTTATGTTTTAACTCATTCATACTTCCTTATGGTTAAGTACTTATTTACATTCAAATATTAGCATTATGAAAAGTTTCATCCAAATATTAATATATGCTCATCTGCTTAAAGAATTTCAAGGTCAAATGGGTCAAACTTTGACTTCAAAAACATAATGATCTCTACATATTTTAAGGGGTGTTTGGCAATTCTTATTTTAAACTGGTTTACACTTCCGTAAGGCATAGTACTTACAGTAAAAGTTATCAAGTATGAGCATATAAAAAGTTTCATTCCAAAAGTAAATACTCAAAAACATCTGAAATAAATTTGTAGGCTTATGAGCTTATTTGATTTAGGCTTGTATTTCATAAGCCCAAATTTTCCTTAAGTATCAAAATAAGCCGGAAAATTGGTGCTTGTGAAATATAATCCGAAATCACATAAGCTCAGAAATAAGCTTAAACAAACACCCCCTAACTTGATAACAAAACGCGCCTTGGCTTTCCATAAAGTATAAGCATATCCAAACAGGTAAAGTGCTTAAAACTAAGCAATAAAAAGAAGCAATCCCAAACACACACATTTAAACAACAAAGAATAAAAAAACAACATTAAAAAATAAATAAATAAATAAATAAGAAAAAAAAAATTAAAAAAAAAAAAAAAAAATACCTTATTCTTGTAGAGGTCTTGATTAAGGATGTCATCAAGAGACCATGAAAGAATCAACTTTGTAAACTCATCTTCATGGAACAACCCTTTTTCCATTTTCACCTTACTAAAATTACATTAAAATGTGTGTTTTTAACAAATGTGTTTTAGTTTATGAACTGAAATGAAGCATTAAAACCCTGTTCCCTTTTTCTTTGTGGGTTTATGAGAGTGACACGAGGATCAGTGTACAGCTTTCATAGCATAATGTACTGTACTATTTGGTTTATATCATGCACTGCCACGTGTTGCATTTCTACTTGCTATGTATAGTTTTAGTCATTTTTAATACAAAAATTTCAGCGTACTATATATCTGCCCCCTAAAATAAATATTTTTCAAGTTGGCCCTTTCACTAATAGCGTTCAAGTTCCGTCTCTGGTAACATATGCATTAGGGGTGTAACATTATGATGTCCTCATCAATTTATTTGGTGTCCTATCAATTTATTTGTTGTGCGAATCACCTCGCATAATTAAACCTCGTGAATTACTATATGTGGAAAATGTTAATTTTTGTATAGTTAGATGATGAAGGATGGCTTTGAATCTTCGAATGACCCTAGACCGGTAAATGAACCATCAAATTATCTATTGGAACCCCACATAAGCTTTGAAGTTTGGATTATTTAATGAACCACCGTATGACCTGTGATCAGGTCAAATAATACCTTATAGACCCCAAATAATCTTTGAACCGGTAATTGAACCACTAAATAACCTTTGTTTCGCTTTTCATGCGGTGTTTTTTTGGTTACTTGCAATTGTAAAGGATTTAACAAAAGATGCCTACTCTGAGTAAATTCCGTCAGCTAGATAATACCCATGCTTAAATTTTCTTTCGTATACTTCAAACGGAACCACATGGCCGATGCCATCAAGCAGATCGTCGAATAACGGAGAATTATACAAAACCGTAAGATCATTATTCGCACCTGCCACACCAAAAAATGCATGCCAAATCCACAAATCATACGACGCAACAGCTTCAAACATTATAGTTGGATATTTTTTTATCACCTCTATGAAATGGCCCTTGCCATTCTTTCAGACAATTCTTCCATTCCCAATGCGTACAATCGATGCTTCCCAACATCCCCGGTATCTTATGAACCATGTTATGTGCGTGGTATAAGTTGTGAATGTCATTCTCGTCTGGTTTTCTTAAAAACTCTTTCCCAAACAAATGGATTATGCACATAGTAAAAAAAAAAAATCTAGACAATTGTGTGCACAGTGTTCACCTACTTGTAAATACTCATCCAATGCATCAGCCGATACCCCGTAAGCCAATTGGCGTAGGGCACATGTGCATTTCATAATCACACTAAAACTCATTACACCTGCAGCATTGGGTCGGACTCTAAAGAAATCAAAATGCGAGGGAAGATGATGATGAGTTTGAATATACGTTTCAATATCTTGGACTATTCTAAAAATAGTTTATGGGTCATTCGATAACGACGCCGAAAATTATCATCCGTATATTTTGGATTGTCACCAAAATAGTCCGCCATTAGACGTGCTTCAGCAGCTTCACGTTCATGAGGGATGTATCTACGGTGGCGTGAAGGACCGGCTTCTTGATTTTGCAACAATTGCTCATATTCAAATTTTTGGAGAATCATCTCTAGCTCCATTATCTCTTCAAAGTCACTAACACTTGAATAAGATTCTTCGCTCATGTTTCTTGCTTTTAATATGTGTAAGTGTTTGAAATACAAGTTGTGTAAATTTGATTGAAATGTGTAAAATATGTGTGATATTTATAGTGTTAATATGTTAGTTAAAAAAAATGGTTTACGTTTGAAATACAAACGTTATACAACGTTCACAACAAAAAAGCTGACAACAAGTACATCTCCAAGCCTCGTCGTGCAGACGAGTAGAAATCAACTGGCGAACGATGAGGAGGGGTGCAGCGGCGAGTGTGGCGAGGGGTGAGGAGGCTCTACGTAGGAGTGGCGAGTTTGTTTGAGCAACTGCACCTTGTGCTCTAAGCCTCTAAGCTATATGTTAATGATATATATAAATTACATGTGTAACACCCCAACCCGTCAAGGGTAAAGATATCACAATAAATAGTGTCCAACAGAGCAAAACACAAGCTTTATACTTTAATAATACAATGAGTACAAGGTTACAAATGAATTCCAAAATAAGGGAATTACAATAATAAAACCATGTCCATAATATAAGGGAACTCTAAGTTTGGTCCACACTCTCTCATCCCCAAAGCTAAACCCTGCATCCTAGCTTAAGTACCTGCCGCATGGAAAAGAAAACGCGGCTGAGCATAAAAAGCTCAGTGAACAGATATGATGATAACAAGCACATCAAGTAATAAGATAAGAGAGTATGAATAGAAATTACATATGGTGTCACAAGGTATATCAAAGAATTTTCAAGGTTAAATATGAAAAGTCATCAAGGTTAAGTATCCCGAATCGTCAAGTGTAATAGCAATGATTAACTAGTTTCAAGGATCGTCAAGTATAATGTCAAGGGTTTAAGTATAGTGTCAAAGGTTACCAAGTTTCAAGGTTTCCAAGAATTAAGCAAGATCAAGTATCAATAGTTTGCAAGGTCAAGTACCAAGAGTCAAGTATCAAGTGTCAAGTATCAAGTATTAGGTATCAAGTATCAAGTGTCAAGTATCAAGTGTCAAGGCTATCAGGTGTCAAGTGTCAAGGCTATCAGGTGTCAAGTGTCAAGGGTCAAGGCTATCAGGTGTCAAGTGTCAAGGCTATCAGGTGTCAAGTGTCAAGGCTATCAGTATTTAACCCCCAGGCACACAAATATCAAGTCAAGTATTTCAAGTCAAGTATCCCAAGATGGAGTGATCAACTCCCAAGATGTGAGGGGCTGTAATGCACACACGCCCAGTCACCAAGTAATATATATCATGTAGTCCATATCATAATCAAGATGGTCGTAGCCCAAGACAAGTCAAGACAAATCTAGGATGCATCCATACGCCCCTGCTGGCCAATAACAATAATCATAATAATCATAGCAGCAGTAGATCACAAGAATCAGGGACGGTGTAGTACATCTCTCCAACCACACTAGAGTACATAACATTGGTGCATCAATGCTATGGTTGTGGCTACTCCACAACAAGTAGCTCCTGGGTAAAATGCTGATGGGTCAAGGGTTCATGGTTCAATGTCATGTACAAGTGGTCAAGTCATAATCAAGGGTTCAAGTCAAGGTTCAATTATCAAGGTCAATATCAAGGGTCAATATCAAGGGTCAATATCAAGGCTCAATATCAAGGGTTCAATATCAAGCAATATAAGAGAGAGAGAGAGAGAGAGAGAGAAAAGGTCATGAGAGAGAAAGAAGTTGTACTCTTGCTGAAAGAGTACGGAATATCTGTACCTTAGTTTAAACGCAAAAGCAAGGTCAAAAAATCAAGGAGTAGTGGATCACTCCCGCTTCACCGAACCTAGAAGAGAATGGATACGAATCAAGATGAGTTCATTTCACATAAGTTACCTCTTTTAGTTATCTTCCAATTTTTAGAAACTTTCCATAATTAGCAGATTACCCAATTTAGCAAGTTTTCCAATGTTAGAATATTCTTATAGGTTAGTTTTAATACCATATCAAGTTTCATAGCCTCATGCATCACGGATTTCATTTTATAGTCATTTTCTGAGATTAGGGTTTCGTTAGATCACCGAACATGTTTTAGGGCAAAAGTGTCAATATAACAAGTTAGGAGTCACAAGTGATGATATTCACATTGTAATACATAAACATAAGTCAAGGATGCCAAATATGTCAATTTTACACTTTACACCCTTTAGTTTCCAAAGTTACAATTTAATCCCTTAATTATTCAACTTACCATAATTAAACCTTTAATTAATAAAATTATCACATAAGCATCACAACTATACAAAAATGACAATTTCAGTCCCTCAAGTTATTTTAGGTCGAGATATGCATAATTACCCATATTTACATTTTTAGTCCCTCTAGTTATCATATTTATAATTTAAACCTTTTAATTATCAAATTAATATATAAATCACATAATTAATCACATAACCACATAAATCCATCAAGTATCATAAAATGTCAATTTTAGTCCCTCTTATATTAATTCAAGTCGAAATTCATTTAATTACAATAATAGTGCCTCCATTTAAATCAAATACAAATTATATCTTTTTAATTATATAAATTATAATAAAATCCTTTTAATTACAAAACTTACACTTTCTACCATTTTTATAATTTATACGAATCACTCTTTATATTTATATAAGTTTCCAAAACAAACCCTTGCATTTATATAATTTCAATTCGCCCCTTTTCATATTTAATTTACAATTTACACCCTTTAATTATCAAAATCACACAACACACCCCCATACTGATTTTATACAGATTTCCCATGTACTTTTATAATTAACAAAAATAACCCTTAGGTTTAATAAATTACCAAACACCCCCTTATATATCAAAAAGTGCAATCGGTATATATTTAATTTACACACCCTTAACCCTAATTTTTCCAGAACCCTAAAACATTAATTTTCAATCAATAATATCATAAATGAAACAGTAAAAATAAGAAACCCTAGTTTAATAGGCAAATCGATCCCTTTTCAATTTTTCTTCAAATCGGTAAAAACAAAATAATTCCCACAACGATTTCCAAGCTTCAAATAATTTTTAATATATTTTATATGAGTAATATAAACATGTATAAGCATCGAAAAAATATGAACAAGGCCCAGAAAAATATATTTAGCCGATTATCAAGTTTCCTTGTTTTTAGGGTTTTTGATTGTGTTTTAATTCAAACGATTTTTCTGGAGTGCATGGATATTTTTCCCACGTCTCATATTAATCTTAGAACATATAAAAATTACCTTGTTGAATAATTAACAAGTGAAAAGGAGCAGAAAAATTCTTTCTTCTCGGTTTGGAATAATCGAACAACTAAAACTCCAACCTTCGAACCAAGCTATCCCAGCCACACCCACTATTTTTCTAACCTTCCTTGGGTATGAGAGAACCCATGAAAATTATTCAAGAACCCCCAAGAGGTATGAGCCGTCGTTTGGGATTTTTGTGGTGTTTTTAGGGTTTTGAAAAATGTATAAAGTGTGGAAATTAAATTAAATCCGTGTATAGGGAAGGGGGTTGAGTGATTTTCGGCCCATAAACTGATTTGCAAACCATTTCCAAGTATATCATGCTATTATCTTTAATTTATGCATTTAAATCATTAAAATGTGTACACAAAAATGTATTTCAGCCCAATTCCAACAAAATAAATGTGTCAAGTATTTTTATGGCATCTATAATATTATAATGTTCATATAAAAATTATCATATGTCATAGGTTGTCAATTATTAAGTGTTTGTGATTTATTTGGTGTTTGTAAGTGTTTTATTGAAATTTTTAAATATCAAGGGCATTTTAGTAATTTCACTTATTATGGAATTTGTGGGTTTTACAACTAGTCCCCCTCAAAAGAATTTTCGTCCACGAAAATGAATGAAGAAATAGGTAACGTAACAAACGAGAGTATACCAGATTACACAGGAAGATGGGGGTAGCTGGTTCGCATAGACTCCTCGGTCTCTCAGGTAGCCTCACGTGGTGGATGGTTCTTCCAAGGAACTTTAACAAAATGAAAAACTTATTTCTCATGACTCTCTCCTGTCTATCAAGAGTTTGCAAGTGACATATCTGGATGAATATGATCAAAAGGGTATGACACCATATGTAGAGGATGATAATTGTATCTTCTAGAAAGTTCATATGAGATACGAACAGAATTTCAAGTCAAGTTAACTGTATCGAGCAGTAGAGATCTCTTCAAAGAGTTTGAGATTGGTGACAGTTGTATCGAGGTCAACAGAACACAAAATCGAGAGTTAACTTTTAATCCAATTATCCAACGAACAGATGTAGAGTCAACGCATAGGTAGAATGAACCTAAAGTCTCACCAGTTGCAGAAATTTCAATGGAGTTCAAATTCTAAACTTCTTAGATACTCCCCAAGATATCCTATAACCACAATAAGTGCACGTTATATGATGTGAGTATTATCACGTTGGCCAGGCGTCATAATACTAGCATCATATAAATATGCTCTCATGATGGTCATACTTTATCACGAGTCGTAAACAAACAGGTCAATCTTAGTTCACCTATTACTTCTATCACCTAAGAGGTCAACCGAGATCAAACGTCATAACCAAGAGGAACATCCAATAACAAGACAGCGGAAGTCTCAATGAATAACTAGAGGAAAACAAGACTACTCGCAAGAGTAACGGAATTCTAACATATCAACAATCAAGGTACGTTGTCTCAAAAGCATCCATCTTCCCAAAATTTGCCAAATTTCCAAAACAAGACCATTATCAAATATACAAAATATACACAGATTGAACAAGGAACAGAGATGATATCGGAGAACCTAAATCATCCAAGGATCACATTACCATGTAACGAAACTCAAGAAATTGACGAGAGTGAGCATTAGTCATCATTAACTTCATCCTTCACAAAATCAACTCATCCAAAAACAAAATGGTTTGTTCCAAAACCACCCATTCAAAACATCAATTCTTTTCAACCCCAAGTAATCTGTCTTCTTTCGTCTATCAATCTGGAAATGAAACAAAACTGTGAACTTGAGTCTGATCATCAAGCCTTCTGTAGTTCTTCTTGGAATGCGATGGAGTAATGCGAATTCTGACACGATCTTTAAATTTCTTCATCATCCAGTCTGCTTCCGCTCTTAATTCATCTCAGTACAACCAAGATGAATAGGGAAGTGAGACTGCATGTCTTCATCAGCTCCAGGTTCGCCATCTTGACTAGCTTCTTATCCCCTGCATCGCCAACACTTCTTCCTCGTAAGGAGTGTCTTCACTCTTCATGGTAGCCACTGTTGTTGTCAATTCCAGGTCAGGCAGTGAAGTTAATCTTCTCATAAGTTTCTAGTTGACGTAAATTACTAATCATCTTCCAAGATTCTTCTATAAGATTTAAAAGACTAGCTTTTCAAATTTATTGTCAGTCTTGATCACTTGGTGATAGTTTCAAATCTTGCGGAATTTAAAGAGATATTCTAATCTAAGAACACCGTTGTCAAACAATTATCAATCTCCCAAAATGCACAAGTGGTCGCCAAATTTCTAACAAGGTACAAAATAGTTTCCATGTCCTTTCTCGTCTCCGAATGTACTATTACGTCATACCATGACGGTTTGTCCAAGTAATCACGAGAAAACGGTATTTATCATATTCATAAGATGGTCAGAGCTTTAGTTAATACTATTAACGTCACTAACCGTCATAGTAGTCTTCACGAGTACGGAAGGTGATTCCAAAAGTAACCCCCAACTCATAACTCCATTTCAAAACATACCACAATGTCATACTACACAATTCTTCTAAATATTCACGAAAACCAAATCTCACCATATACAAGGAAATAGTTGACGTGATAGCCGATACAATAGGAATTGGTAACTTATTTTTATCAATACAGAACGGCTTCAAAATCGTCTTAAGGAACCTTCACGTTAACCCCACGTCGTCTCTCCTCTTCATCACCAATAAAACTGATCTACTTCACGGGCTTACTCTCGGTTAGTAAACTCATTTCTTAGAAGTTCTTTTATTTATTTCTTCAGTCTTTCAAATGAAGCCATCGGGAATGGATCTTCCAAGGTAGGTCCAAAATCATGTCAAAGGTAAACGGAATTGTATAACAACTGCATTTGCCAAACCAGACGGGCAATTCACGAATTAAGGTCAAGTGCAAGGTTTGTCAAAAGTCTTTAGGCAGATAAGTTAACCATTCAAGGAGGTTGGGATTTTGTTCAGCTTCATAGCCCAAGTGTGCCTCATTGCGAATACAAACATTGTATTGTTGTCAAAATGATACGCGTGGAATACTAGTTGCTAACATCGTCAATGGAGTTAAATAGAAAAATGAGAATTACCCGAAAGTAACGGAATCTATTAGATCAGTCAATTTAGGGTGCCAAAACCATCGTACCATTACTTCCAAAATCGTCAAGATTCCCATATCAATTAACTGATGAACCCAAACAAGATTGCCATGACAAAACGCACAAGATGGAAACAAAAGTATGCCGAAGGAAGCCTAATATCTACCCAATCCTCACAGGTATAAACTTAAGTTCGCACAGGGAAGAATCCTAAATCAAGTTCTCAAGGTGTTCATCAATGTTCCTACAGTGGAAACCTAATGGTCCCAAAACTCACAGGTCCAGGTTATGTATTATAAGTCGTCAGCCTGGGCTCTGATACCATAAATTGTAACACCCCAACCCGTCAAGGGTAAAGATATCACAATAAATAGTGTCCAACAGAGCAAAACACAAGCTTTATACTTTAATAATACAATGAGTACAAGGTTACAAATGAATTCCAAAATAAGGGAATTACAATAATAAAACCATGTCCATAATATAAGGGAACTCTAAGTTTGGTCCACACTCTCTCATCCCCAAAGCTAAACCCCGCATCCTAGCTTAAGTACCTGCCGCATGGAAAAGAAAACGCGGCTGAGCATAAAAAGCTCAGTGAACAGATATGATGATAACAAGCACATCAAGTAATAAGATAAGAGAGTATGAATAGAAATTACATATGGTGTCACAAGGTATATCAAAGAATTTTCAAGGTTAAATATGAAAAGTCATCAAGGTTAAGTATCCCGAATCGTCAAGTGTAATAGCAATGATTAACTAGTTTCAAGGATCGTCAAGTATAATGTCAAGGGTTTAAGTATAGTGTCAAAGGTTACCAAGTTTCAAGGTTTCCAAGAATTAAGCAAGATCAAGTATCAATAGTTTGCAAGGTCAAGTACCAAGAGTCAAGTATCAAGTGTCAAGTATCAAGTATTAGGTATCAAGTATCAAGTGTCAAGTATCAAGTGTCAAGGCTATCAGGTGTCAAGTGTCAAGGCTATCAGGTGTCAAGTGTCAAGGGTCAAGGCTATCAGGTGTCAAGTGTCAAGGCTATCAGGTGTCAAGTGTCAAGGCTATCAGTATTTAACCCCCAGGCACACAAATATCAAGTCAAGTATTTCAAGTCAAGTATCCCAAGATGGAGTGATCAACTCCCAAGATGTGAGGGGCTGTAATGCACACACGCCCAGTCACCAAGTAATATATATCATGTAGTCCATATCATAATCAAGATGGTCGTAGCCCAAGACAAGTCAAGACAAATCTAGGATGCATCCATACGCCCCTGCTGGCCAATAACAATAATCATAATAATCATAGCAGCAGTAGATCACAAGAATCAGGGACGGTGTAGTACATCTCTCCAACCACACTAGAGTACATAACATTGGTGCATCAATGCTATGGTTGTGGCTACTCCACAACAAGTAGCTCCTGGGTAAAATGCTGATGGGTCAAGGGTTCATGGTTCAATGTCATGTACAAGTGGTCAAGTCATAATCAAGGGTTCAAGTCAAGGTTCAATTATCAAGGTCAATATCAAGGGTCAATATCAAGGGTCAATATCAAGGCTCAATATCAAGGGTTCAATATCAAGGGTTCAATATCAAGCAATATAAGAGAGAGAGAGAGAGAGAGAGAGAGAGAGAGAGAGAGAGAGAGAGAGAGAGAGAGAGAAAAGGTCATGAGAGAGAAAGAAGTTGTACTCTTGCTGAAAGAGTACGGAATATCTGTACCTTAGTTTAAACGCAAAAGCAAGGTCAAACAATCAAGGAGTAGTGGATCACTCTCGCTTCACCGAACCTAGAAGAGAATGGATACGAATCAAGATGAGTTCATTTCACATAAGTTACCTCTTTTAGTTATCTTCCAATTTTTAGAAACTTTCCATAATTAGCAGATTACCCAATTTAGCAAGTTTTCCAATGTTAGAATATTCTTATAGGTTAGTTTTAATACCATATCAAGTTTCATAGCCTCATGCATCACGGATTTCATTTTATAGTCATTTTCTGAGATTAGGGTTTCATTAGATCACCGAACATGTTTTAGGGCAAAAGTGTCAATATAACAAGTTAGGGGTCACAAGTGATGATATTCACATTGTAATACATAAACATAAGTCAAGGATGCCAAATATGTCAATTTTACACTTTACACCCTTTAGTTTCCAAAGTTACAATTTAATCCCTTAATTATTCAATTTACCATAATTAATCCTTTAATTAATAAAATTATCACATAAGCATCACAACTATACAAAAATGACAATTTCAGTCCCTCAAGTTATTTTAGGTCGAGATATGCATAATTACCCATATTTACATTTTTAGTCCCTCTAGTTATCATATTTATAATTTAAACCTTTTAATTATCAAATTAATATATAAATCACATAATTAATCACATAACCACATAAATCCATCAAGTATCATAAAATGTCAATTTTAGTCCCTCTTATATTAATTCAAGTCGAAATTCATTTAATTACAATAATAGTGCCTCCTTTTAAATCAAATACAAATTATACCTTTTTAATTATATAAATTATAATAAAATCCTTTTAATTACAAAAGTTACACTTTCTACCATTTTTATAATTTATACGAATCACTCTTTATATTTATATAAGTTTCCAAAACAAACCCTTGCATTTATATAATTTCAATTCGCCCCTTTTCATATTTAATTTACAATTTACACCCTTTAATTATCAAAATCACACAACACACCCCCATAATGATTTTATACAGATTTCCCATGTACTTTTATAATTAACAAAAATAACCCTTAGGTTTAATAAATTACCAAACACCCCCTTATATATCAAAAATTGCAATCGGTATATATTTAATTTACACACCCTTAACCCTAATTTTTCCAAAACCCTAAAACATTAATTTTCAATCAATAATATCATAAATGAAACATTAAAAATAAGAAACCCTAGTTTAATAGGCAAATCGATCCCTTTTCAATTTTTCTTCAAATCGGTAAAAACAAAATAATTCCCACAACGATTTCCAAGCTTCAAATAATTTTTAATCTATTTTATATGAGTAATATAAACATGTATAAGCGTCGAAAAAATATGAACAAGACCTAGAAAAATATATTTAGCCGATTATCAAGTTTCCTTGTTTTTAGGGTTTTTGATTGTGTTTTAATTCAAACGATTTTTCTGGAGTGCATGGATATTTTTCCCACGTCTCATATTAATCTTAGAACATATAAAAATTACCTTGTTGAATAATTAACAAGTGAAAAGGAGCAGAACAATTCTTTCTTCTCGGTTTGGAATAATCGAACAACTAAAACTCCAACCTTCGAACCAAGCTATCCCAACCACACCCACTATTTTTCTAACCTTCCTTAGGTATGAGAGAACCCACGAAAATTATTCAAGAACCCCCAAGAGGTATGAGCCGTTGTTTGGGATTTTTGTGGTGTTTTTAGGGTTTTGAAAAATGTATAAAGTGTGGAAATTAAATTAAATCCGTGTGTATAGGGAGGGGGTTGAGTGATTTTCGGCCCATAAACTGATTTGCAAACCATTTCCAAGTATATCATGCTATTATCTTTAATTTATGCATTTAAATCATTAAAATGTGTACACAAAAATGTATTTCAGCCCAATTCCAACAAAATAAATGTGTCAAGTATTTTTATGGCATCTATAATATTATAATGTTCATATAAAAATTATCATATGTCATAGGTTGTCAATTATTAAGTGTTTGTGATTTATTTGGTGTTTATAAGTGTTTTATTGAAATTTTTAAATATCAAGGGCATTTTAGTAATTTCACTTATTATGGAATTTGTGGGTTTTACAACATGATTACCTTTGTTTAACTTTTGCGTCATCGAAATCATAATTTTACATTTTATAAATTTTACCGTTAAAAAAGTTATTAAAACACGGTCAAAATAACCAAATATTGCAATAATTTTGACTTTCACATTGTTTTATAAAACACATATACGTATAAAAAATATGTTGGATAGTTTCGAAATAATTCCATATTCCAACAATTAACTAGCCCGGTAAATTTCGATAAATACATACAAATGGTATAGAAAAATATCAAAGTGACACATTCATACTTAAATGTCATTAATCCACTCAGTTAAATGTTATTAATTATATGTGAGTAATATATGTCCTGCAATACTTCGGTTTTTAGTAAACACCTGCAACTAGACGAATGAAAGATACACTCGTAGCAACGAGTGAGCTCACATTCAACTCGTTTTAACAACAAATGTAGAAAATCACTACAATTTTGTTGCCACGGACATGCATTTGAAACACACTTCTCGACTAGTGTCCCCAGGTGAACTAGTTGTACAATAGTGTGTACAGTGTACCTAGCACTTATCTGGCACCTAAGAGTCCTATTTGGTTGGATGACCTGTCAATTATAGTCCAAACTGGGATTAAAAGTGATTTGCTGACTATAAAGGTCAAATGCAGCCTCACTAAAGAGGTCAATCATATAAACAGGTAAAGGCAAACATGATGGTACGTGTCCACATCAATAAACAAATTTCAATTGCTGACCACTTATGCAGAAATTGGACAAGTAAACAGGTAAAGGCAAATGCAGCCTCACTAAAGAGGTCAATCATATAAAAATATAGTTTTGAACATCCAATACGTTTACATGGCATTTAGTAACATAGTAGATGATCAACTATCTCAGCTATGGCGTTCCTTTATTAGAGAATTTCCTAAGTGACTGGCAAAAAAAATACAATAGGACGCATTTTCTTTGTGGAAAAGTGATTCCTATACACTTTTGTCAAAAAAAAAAAAAAAAAAAAAAAAAAAAAAAAAAAAAAAAAAAAAAAAAAAAACATGTATACTCTTCCTTGTCCTGCTTCACTTCTCAGCATCTCAAGTATGTGACCCACACATATAGACCAGATAGAAATGCACAATCTTGATTCTTCACCACTTGTAGTTACAGCTATACTTATACTGCTGACATGTCTCCTAGCATTTTGTCACGTATATAGTGCACTACTGAACTATCATGTACATAAGATACAACCCTAGCTTGACTCATGAAGGCACACTTATACTCATGGCTTAGCGTAGGCTAAGACTATCCTACCATGCTTCTCATGCCCATAAATATGGCTTCAAGCTCATCAGTTTCTTTCATAAATCATAGTCGGAAGTAAAACGAAACCTCAGAATTTCATAGCCATCACAAACAAAATGTCTAGTGTTACAAAGAACATCGGAGGGTGGTCATTCATGATATATGCAGAAGAACACTATGATGGGAGTGATGGCTACGAATATCCACAATCAGCATATAGGTTAGAAGGTGACGGTGATGATGATGGAGATTATGACTATGCTCTAGCAGCATCAGAGGGTGATGATGACGATGGAGACTATGATTATGCTCTGGTAGCGCAAAACAGCTACTTGACCAATAACATGAAGTCATCTAACATCGACGGGATCACTAGTTATAATAAGAGGGAGATGAAACCCTAATCATAGGGGACTTTTAGTTAACTTTGAGAATGTAATTGATTAGTCAGATTGCTATAACGGTCTTACTGTATAAGAAGTGTGTAATATCCTCTAACATTTCCTCTCTTAATTTTTAATGGTTAACAAGAGTAATCTATCATCACGATTTAATTAACCATTTTTACGGGCAATTTTTTTTTTTTTTTTTTTTTTTTTTTTTTTTTTTTTTTTTTTTTTTTGCAATACAATTACAAACTATATCTATGTGACGCGATTCACATTTCATTTGGAACGAACTCATACACGTGCCACAATGATTTAGCAACCCAATTAAATAAATCATATATATATTTGGGTCTCGTTACTTAAACCGCCACACTCCTAATTAATTTGACCCTTGGCCACTCACTAACAAACCAAACAGACACTTTATTAATTTAGGCTTGGCCACCCAATAAGCCCATCAAACAAGACCATTATATTTATTTTTGAAATATAACCGAGTCACAATTATTATTGGTACATATACATATATATAAATATACAATTTTCCTTTCATTATTTTTCGTGATACACAATGACATACACGTAAAAGTTTCTCATGGCACATTCAATCAAATGACATGACCTCTCTTCATGCTTCCCAAAAATCAACCGAACTAGTAACATGCGATGACAACCAAATAATTTGTTGGCATGAATATTACGATATTTAATCTAAACATCCTCTTCATGTTTTGATGATGACAAAAATGTAAGTTACAACATATAACGTAAAGTGCTTAAGTTACTTGTGATCACAATTCATCTATGCATTCTTACGTCAACAAGCCTCGACATCTCAACGTCTCAAGTATGCTTCAACAATCACTTAAGGTATGGATAAACAAGTGTTTAATACATTTCATGATCAAAGGGGTATTTAATTAACTAATACAAAGTTTATTTAATTATATAAACTTATTATATATTTTTGAAAAACACTTTTGGTAATAAAGAAAAATGTTTTAATCATACTAAATATATGATTTCAAACTTTTAACCAAAATTAGTTAGTTTTTCACCAAATAAACTTTCCCCACTAAAAGACAGAAAATCTGGCCGTTTCAGTAGGGCGGCCCCCTTAATTATAAGGGGCGGCCCCCTTAATTTTAAGGGGACCGGCACACAATTAAGGGGACCGGCCACGCTCCCCTGTCAGATTTTGTCAGAAATTTTTCCCTATAAATACCACCTCAAACCTGGAATTTTTCCAACCTTTTGCACAAATATTTTCAGATCCAATTCTCTCTAAACATCCTTCTAAAACCCTTTGATCATAAGATTATTAATCTTTGTTTCAAGTGATCCAATCTTTCATCACTTAAAGTGCAAGAGAAGTATCCTCCCTATCATAAACCCAAAGATGTATTAGGATCTAGTTAGTGCTTATGTGAAGTTGTGAAGACATTAGTGGCTTGAAGGTGTCAAGACATTAATGCATTGAAGTTGTGAAGACATTAGTGGCTTGAAGGTGTCAAGACATTAATGCATTGAAGTTGTGAAGACATTAGTGCCTTGAAGGTGTCAAGACATTAGTGCATTGAAGTTGTGAAGACATTAGTGGCTTGAAGGTGTCAAGACATTAGTGCCTTGAAGGTGTGAATATACTCTTGGTGTGAAGAAAGAGTTAGGAAGTATTAAGTTGTGAAGAAGTTAGGAGTGAAGAAGATAGGTGTGAAGAGTATAGAAGATTGGTGTGTAGAAGATTGGTGTGTAGATGATTGGTGTGTAGAATATTGGTGTGTAGAAGATAGGTGTGAAGAAGTGGTGTGATTAAGTAGTGAATTGGTGTGTAGTTGTTGTGATTAAGGTGTGAAGTTATTGTGGTGTGTAAATTGGTGTGTAAGGTTTTCTCCGCCAAAAGGGAGCTTGTTGAGTAGTGAAGAAAACTCTCGAGTAGGTGATTCGGGGAGTGGAGTAGGAACAAGGAAGGTGTCCTTGTAGCCGAACCACTATAAATCATCGTGTTCGGTTTGCATGTTCTTTCTCTCATCTCTTTTCATTCATTCTTGCATTTATCGCTTTATATCTATGCTTGCCTATATGTCTTAATTGTTGCTTATATTGTTGTGATGATTGAATGTGTTGTACATAGAAGTTAATAGTGTGATAGGACATATAATTGTATGTTATGGTCAAATGGACTAATATATATATTTAACACTTCTCATGTTGAGCTTAACTTAATCGATAATTTGATACAAAACGTTTTAAGATTTTAACAGGAAAACTTATACACATGAAGTTTGATCTATGCTTCATTCATAAAACTAAGTTTTGAAAACTAATCTAAAAGTTCACATATATAATTGATCATATTGATTATATGTTGCTTTTATACTAAAATCTAATTGAAGGTTTTTCAAACAAACAATTGAATAAATTCTAATCAACATTTTGAAACAAAGTTTTTATAAAACGAAAAAGAAGGGAAAACTATTCAACCCCCCCTTCTAGTTTTCCACAATTGGTATCAGAGCCAGGTTGCTCAGATTTTCAAAACAAATGGTTTTAAAAATTGAGTACGATCCATGTATCAAATTACCCATTAAGGAGGATTTAATATGAAAAGTGTTTTGTTGATTAACTTGTATTAGTTTTGATATTATATACACTAATTATAGTAGCTCGAGATAAGATTATACATAAAACAAGTGTTATATGTTCGTTTTTAAAATCAGAAAGTTACACACCTTTCCACAAAGTCAGAAAACAATTTTTAACAAAAATTGCATTTTTGAGTATCAGATGGGCGGCCCCTTTAATTGTCTGGGCGGCCCCCTTAAATACTGGGCGGCCCCCTTAAATTTAAGGGGTCCGCCTGTCTGTTTGACAGTTTTTCAAAAACTTTGAAATATCATATAAAATTAACCGTAACTCCGTAGAAGTTGTGCCACCCGGCGTTTTAAAGGTAATTGAGTCTACTTTCATTTAAAAATACTTACAAGTAACCATTACAAACTTAAATAAGTCAGAAAGTTAAAATACTACACGAAGGTCAAAAATTTGAGTCTTGTTTTAACATAAAACTTGTATTTCAACTTTTCCTTCGAGTCGGGCATTCCTAGTCAATATATCTTTGAAAAATTAAGTATTTATGTTTTCAAAATATTGATCTTTATTAAATTTTAAAATGGATAGGAAACTTTTTTATTTTCAAATAAAATCGAGCTAAGTAAACATTGGTATATATAAAACACAAAACGACGACAAGTGTTTTATGTGCTATGTGAACTCATTTGTGATTTTACTTTGCTAATCATTGCTATTTGTAATTTAGCTATTTGAATATCTTAGCATATGTGCCTTGTACTCTATTAGTTTATAGTTAGTTATCTAGCTTATACTTAACTTGATCTTATGCTAGATTTCTTGCGTTAGGATTGCATTATTATGCTTGCATTGCATATAGGAATAGATGGCTTAATGTTACTCAAACATCTTGTAAATGAGTTAAATCTAATCACCTAAATATTTCAATCAATTTAATCTATTCTTAACAACACACTTAAACATTTTCAACAAATTACCTTGTTTTACCTTAAGTTGTTTAATATGACAAATTGAATCTTTGTAAAACATTAGTAGTAATATAAAAGAAAAAGTATTTTCAAAATCTAAGTGTGTTCATTATAAGTAACAATGAAGAGTCTTTCACATAAACAAAACTTATAACAATCATGAAGTAATAAGTCAAATTTCAATCATTCACCAACCTCACTCATAAATAATCTTAGGATTAATGGAACACACTATCAAAATGCCTATTTATTTTAAATGAGTGTTTGTGAGGGTCAAGAAAGATCTTGATATTATATCAATTCATTATTCAAATTATGGTTGATATATTCATCAAATCTAATTGACATGTTTTTTTTTTGAGTATGGACAAGAAATTGGATTGTTATTTGTTTAAGTTTCAAGATTACATCAAATGATATAGTCTTGAATCTACATACTCAATCACACTAGATTGATATGAAAATATTTACATCCTTTGTAGATGAAAAGAGTATGCATTGGATCATAACTCACACTTGTGTTGATAATGTCATATTGAATCTACTTGTCCAATAATTGTGTTCCAAATATTAGAATAACATTTTAAACACATTTATAAAATATACAATGAAGTAGGATTGACGACTTGGATGTTTCGTCCAAAATATTCAAGCAATTTACATTGCAATGCAATGGATAAATGTGTCATATCCGAAAAACCAAACATGAGCAAACTAACAACATATGTAAACTTTGCTCACACTACTTAAAATTATCACCACAAGATAAAATACATATTTAAGAACAATACACACTATATATTATATGTATTTCATTTTCTTTGTAGCATGAATGGTTGTGTTACAAGATAATGCACTACACTTTTCTTTTTGAAGTAATTTAAGTTATTAGAATTGAAAAACAACTTGTCACAATGCATAAACAAGTAAACTTCATTTTGTTTCAAATACTAGTTAAATTATGATATATAACATTGGCAAAAATCATAGAAAATAATATTTGCTTTAGAATATATAAATGTCTAGTTTTGATATCATTTGTGAATCACAATCTCGTTTAAGATAAATAATCTTAATGAGATTCATTTTTCAAGATATGCTAAGGAGCATTCATAAATCAAAGCACATTTATTAAATCAAGTAATATGTCATCAAAACCAAATAACCGGTTAATCATGAACAAAAGATTAAAACTTTGCATTTACTCTTATCTTAACATTTAACACATCTCTATTGGGATAGTGAGTAAAATATATCATGTAGACTTACCTTTATAAAAACATGGTGTTTGAGTCACATTATGCCAAGTATTAGTGAATCAAGCAAACTTCATATTTGGTACTCTTCGATAGGTGAATTTAGGAACTCAATTTCTTCTAAAAAGAGAATGACTACTGGAGAATCTATTGACTAGAAACTCAATTTAACCTAACGGTTGGATTGCTTCTATGTGAGAAGTTGGGTGTGTGTAACCCGTAAAAATGGTCGTGTTTAGCCTGAATTGAGCACCACTAGTAATAGTCTCATACTCATTCTCCAACTTGATTAAATCGCTCTTCCTAAATGTACCTAACGCTAAGCTTACTTTTATGAACTTTGCTTCTCATTAGATGATTTCATTCCTAGATTTATGGCATATCGCATATATGTTATTTCTAGATGTTTATTTGCTCCTATGTGATTTGATTGTATGCCTTTACATGATTTACTCTATATGTATCATTCATCTAGGTATATTTTTATTTCTTTTAGATCCTACACCCTTATTTCATATGAACCTTAGTGTCGTTTTCCGATAGGTCATATTAGTCTCATAATATATCCGGATGAGCATGAATTTAATGGGAAGGGAAATGACACTCACTCACATATATCCTTCTACCTCACACCACTTAGAGTACCACCACCACTTCCTACAACCTCACATGCCACTCCCATGTTGCATGTGCAAACCTTCACCCAAGACAATTATCATGCTCCACCACCATCACCTTCCTCCGAACACTTGAAGTTCGTTGAGGAGCTAAAAGAGACTCATGAGCTTAGTGCTCTTTTAGCATTACATCTTGCTCAACGCAATTTGGATCCACCTCAATCAAGCTCACCATCATCACCACATAACATTAACCAAATTGAGAAGCATGTTAACAATTGCCCTTGTTGCATCTTCCTTCAACAACATACCATTGCTTTGAATGAGCACTTTACCTGGATTGAGTATCTTCTTACTAGATCTCAACAAACCCCATCACTTGAACAACATCAAAACCCTCAACCAACAAACCCCACTTCAAATCCACCACTCCATCCATCAAAGAATATATCAACTCACAATTATCTCCACCACCAAAAGTTATCACCACCTCATCCAAGTGAATTTCATTACGAAATGCGTCATTTCCACTTACTAGCAAGTGAAGAACACAATGAAGAAATCCAAGCTTCAAGTGTTGTCGACTCATGATCAAGTGTTGTCGACTCATCACCACCTCATTTCACATATCCACCTTCGGTCGTCAACCAACAAAACACCTAAAAATCCCATGATTCCCTATCATCCACCCTTGTCGAACGATATATTAATCCAAACCATAATTGTCAACCCTTTGTCATCACCTTCCCTTTACATTCACGCTCATCCCTCCTCATTCCCCTTCTAGTTTTCCACAATTGGATCATAGGATATGTAGAAACGATAGCATGAGATAATAGTAGGCTTAACCAATCCTCTTGAGCATGAGATCTATAACAAACATCTTTTAAAATATATGATTAATGATATTTGTTGTCAAAAATCTAATATCTTTAAAAATATGCAAAAACCTCACATTTTGGAAAATAGTTTTTCAAATAACTATCCCACTTTTAAATAAGATGTTTTCACAATAAATATCCACAATTTTGTTTTGATCAAAACCAAAGATTGAGAAAATTTTATTTACCTTTCATTAACACATTTTGAAGTAAAACCGAATCTATTTTATTCAATTAACTCTCATATCTACATGAAAACCTACTTTCAAACATTGTTGAATAATGCTAAAAACGTCTCTTTAAATCATGCATGGTGATCTCATATTTGTCATCTATATTTATATAAATGACACTTATAAGTGAACTAAATCAAATCAAGAGGGCCATGGTTTATCTATTAAGACTTCGTTTGTAACAAGTCTAGAAACCCATGCTATCATAATACACATTAGGAATAATTCTCCTAGTTATGTAGTTATGAAATACTTGATGTTGCTTATTGTTTCCTAGCACTTATATTTTGCTTGCTAGATGAGTATGTTTGCATGCTAGATGAAATTGCTTGATTACTTAATCTCTTTGGTTAACATGCTTTAGCTACATAATTGCCTACATAATTAGTCTATGTTTAATTGCCTCAAAGAGTTGGACTTGTTTGAAACCAAAAACACAACCTTTCTGCAATGCACTACCAAAAACCCTTTTCTGGCAATCTGGGAATCACCAGATGGGCGGCCCCCTTAAATCATAAGGCGGCCCCCTTAATTATTAAGGGGACCGGCCTCCAATTAAGGGGACCGGCCATCTGATGGTCGAATGTGTTGTTTCCCTTTTCTATTTTTTAGCCCATTTCATCCTACACTTCCCAAAATTCACAAACCTATTCTATCCTAAACCTTCCATCAAAGTTTATCCATCCTTGATCCCACCAATCCTACATTTTCCTAGGTTCTAATATTTGCATTAGATTCTAAATTTTCTTTTGGATTTAGGTTTTGTTGTAAAAACAATAATTGCATGTGTCATACTTTTAGTGCATATACCTAATATGTCCATATATTGTTCCCCTATTAGTTTCATGCATATATCCATTATCATCATTATATACATGTGCACTTGTCTACTAACTTTGTTTTGAAGGATTACTTCACCACTCGATTCTTTGGTAGCCAAAACAAGTTTTGAGCATACACCAAGGGGGAGCATACACCAAGGGGGAGCATTGAGGTTGATAGGATCAAGGCTTCACTTACGATGATGCAAGCTCGCCTTTTATATTCTATCTCAAGAGTTCAAGCATTGTAGAAGTCTCATTTAGAGTCCACCTTTTTGCTTTGACAAAAGGGGGAGAAGAAGTGTAAACAAGTAACTTATACATTTTACTATAAGTTATAGTTTACATAGTTTGTCATCATCAAAAAGGGGGAGATTGTTGGCATGAATATTACGATATTTAATCTAAACATCCTCTTCATGTTTTGATGATGACAAAAATGTAAGTTACAACATATAACGTAAAGTGCTTAAGTTACTTGTGATCACAATTCATCTATGCATTCTTACGTCAACAAGCCTCGACATCTCAACGTCTCAAGTATGCTTCAACAATCACTTAAGGTATGGATAAACAAGTGTTTAATACATTTCATGATCAAAGGGGTATTTAATTAACTAATACAAAGTTTATTTAATTATATAAACTTATTATATATTTTTGAAAAACACTTTTGGTAATAAAGAAAAATGTTTTAATCATACTAAATATATGATTTCAAACTTTTAACCAAAATTAGTTAGTTTTTCACCAAATAAACTTTCCCCACTAAAAGACAGAAAATCTGGCCGTTTCAGTAGGGCGGCCCCCTTAATTATAAGGGGCGGCCCCCTTAATTTTAAGGGGACCGGCACACAATTAAGGGGACCGGCCACGCTCCCCTGTCAGATTTTGTCAGAAATTTTTCCCTATAAATACCACCTCAAACCTGGAATTTTTCCAACCTTTTGCACAAATATTTTCAGATCCAATTCTCTCTAAACATCCTTCTAAAACCCTTTGATCATAAGATTATTAATCTTTGTTTCAAGTGATCCAATCTTTCATCACTTAAAGTGCAAGAGAAGTATCCTCCCTATCATAAACCCAAAGATGTATTAGGATCTAGTTAGTGCTTATGTGAAGTTGTGAAGACATTAGTGGCTTGAAGGTGTCAAGACATTAATGCATTGAAGTTGTGAAGACATTAGTGGCTTGAAGGTGTCAAGACATTAATGCATTGAAGTTGTGAAGACATTAGTGCCTTGAAGGTGTCAAGACATTAGTGCATTGAAGTTGTGAAGACATTAGTGGCTTGAAGGTGTCAAGACATTAGTGCCTTGAAGGTGTGAATATACTCTTGGTGTGAAGAAAGAGTTAGGAAGTATTAAGTTGTGAAGAAGTTAGGAGTGAAGAAGATAGGTGTGAAGAGTATAGAAGATTGGTGTGTAGAAGATTGGTGTGTAGATGATTGGTGTGTAGAATATTGGTGTGTAGAAGATAGGTGTGAAGAAGTGGTGTGATTAAGTAGTGAATTGGTGTGTAGTTGTTGTGATTAAGGTGTGAAGTTATTGTGGTGTGTAAATTGGTGTGTAAGGTTTTCTCCGCCAAAAGGGAGCTTGTTGAGTAGTGAAGAAAACTCTCGAGTAGGTGACTCGGGGAGTGGAGTAGGAACAAGGAAGGTGTCCTTGTAGCCGAACCACTATAAATCATCGTGTTCGGTTTGCATGTTCTTTCTCTCATCTCTTTTCATTCATTCTTGCATTTATCGCTTTATATCTATGCTTACCTATATGTCTTAATTGTTGCTTATATTGTTGTGATGATTGAATGTGTTGTACATAGAAGTTAATAGTGTGATAAGACATATAATTGTATGTTATGGTCAAATGGACTAATATATATATTTAACACTTCTCATGTTGAGCTTAACTTAATCGATAATTTGATACAAAATGTTTTAAGATTTTAACAGGAAAACTTATACACATGAAGTTTGATCTATGCTTCATTCATAAAACTAAGTTTTGAAAACTAATCTAAAAGTTCACATATATAATTGATCATATTGATTATATGTTGCTTTTATACTAAAATCTAATTGAAGGTTTTTCAAACAAACAATTGAATAAATTCTAATCAACATTTTGAAACAAAGTTTTTATAAAACGAAAAAGAAGGGAAAACTATTCAACCCCCCCTTCTAGTTTTCCACATAATTGAAATTACTCTATTGCATATCACATTCAAAATAATGCATATCACATGCAAAATAATAGTAGGATATTATGTATGGTCATGCCACCTTTAAATTTTCACCCCAACATTCACTTGTCTTCACCTGTTCGTCTTTGACATGTGTTCGATATTTTACTGTCATGTACTCATGATGTTCATACATATCTGTGACATTGCAGTTGTGGCGGTGGGCCATTATGCGGGCCCGCGAGAAAAAGAGAAGGCAAATGTGGCAACATGAGGTTCCTTTTAAAGCAGCAAAAATGGTGAGCAATATCAACACTTTCGATCTAACATGTACAAAATTAAGTCGGTCTGTGTGGCGTAAGATCAATAACATTTCTGGTTTGATGATATGATTGATATCTATTCGAATGCAAGAAAATGGAAATTTGTTTAAAAATGTTGGTATCAGTTGTGTTTTATGAAAAATGGTTTAGAAAATATCAAATTCTAATGCATGTGGCTAATTGTGAGTTTTGTATGAAACTTATGATACATATGTGAGAATAATCATTAGTGATTTATTGTGTCACATTAATAACCGTCTACATGAATGAATGAATGCACTTTTAGGAGAGTTATCAGGTTCTCTTCATATGAAGTCCACATCGCAATAAGAGAATGTGATAAGCGTGCATGGTCATATTTGCTTCTGAACTAAAATTTTATGGAACTGGAAAAGGATATCTCTATACTTTTTTTATGGATTTAGTTGGGAAAGATGTTTTCTTGAAGTGATTGAGTTGTTATTTCACTATTATTTAACATCAGGTTTGGGTTAATTCTGACATTAATAAGTTGTTTTTGTTACATCGATGTATCTAGATTTCGATCTTTTTGGAACTAAAAGCGCCCGCAAGGTATGCACCTATTTCTTTTAAGTAAAATTGCTACATTTCCTACTTTATGTGACAAATTTACTGTACAATCATGTTGGTATGTAAGCATTTTATGAGTTAAATCAAAATGAATCAGCTCCAAGCATGGCTCCAACGAATCAGTTTTCTTCTAATTCGGAGACATTGTTACTTGAAAACAATTCATGTGCTACAACTGGTATTGACAAAATTAGCGCCTAATGAAACATCTCCCATAGATATAAAAAGCTACACTCATTTGGAGTGGGATATGGAAGAACTCACAACAAAGTGCATGGGATTGGAATTGAGACCGATACTAAAACATGTCAAAGTTAGTGTCTTTCTTTTGTCATGTAACGATTAATTTTTTACTTTATTATCCATGGTGAATAATGATTTGTTGGATCTTATTATCAGGGTGATAATATACTAAATATTAAGTATTTAAGCAGTTTGAGCGTTTGCCTAAAAATAATAGATTCAACAGTATCAAAGAGGAAAAAAGCAACAATATTCATGGGAAAGTCAGGCTGTATATTTTTATAAATTTTAGTGTCAACCACTTGCGCTACATTTTATTGGTTTTATTTATATTTAATTATGGAAAACAGCTCACAAGTAGATTGAAAATGTCCAAAGGATGAGTGACGACACTTCTTTGAATTCGATGGCAATCTCACAAGCTAACTTTCCAATTGTCTTGCATTGTTCGTTAAAAAAATATAGGGGTCGTTTGATAAATTAAATGATAAATTAAAGTGGTATAGCCCTGAATGAATCGAAGTCTGAATGAATCAAAGACTCTACAAAGTCTGAATGAATCAAAGACTCTGAAGAACTTGGTTTTGAATTACAACGAGTTATTTGACAAATGCTCTAACTTGACGATCTGAATAAAATAAATTACTAATTTAACCTTGCATTGTTTGTAATGAAGTATATGATCATTTCACAAATAGTCTCAATTAACAAATTTCATAAATTATAGAAACAAATAATAATTTCAATAACAAATAAAGATGGAATAGTTTCAAACGTTAATAAAAATGAATTCATAGGCATTTCGCTCTTTCGTTTTACAAATTGATTAACGTGGATGGCAACCAATGACAAACTTTGTATGAACAATATTACAAGACAAGATGTATCAAAACAATATAAATTCTAAAATAAACAAATTAAAAAGGGATAAAGTGTAGTGAATACCCGTGAAACAAAAATAGACCAATAAAGAATTGATATTGAAAATAAGGGTATATGGGTAAATTGAGGTGAAGTGTAAGATGCTGAATGATTTTGCATCCAATCCCATGTGAAATCGTACAGAGGAGTAAGAATGAGTCAGCGGACTATTTATTCTTATCAAACAGGCAAAGGTGCTGACCGACTCAAAGAGAACCTCTTAGTCACTTCATTAAGTGCTTATCAAACACAGTCTTGCATTGTTATGGCCCAATTACTCTTTTTAACTTCATAAAACAAATATTGAGTCGCAATCCACAATCTTTTGGCGTATCAAAATGGATTACTGTGCACAAATATCTAAAACATTGTGGATACGAGTTTTGGTGCAATTGGGTTGTGATGAAGATAGTAAATATAAAAATTGCACCAACGACGTTGTATACAAATAAGTTTTTCATAAGCTTTGAATGTATGAAGTTAACAAATGTGAAATTCATTTTTGCATATTTTTAATTAACTTTTTTTAATATATTTGGATTTCGAAAAGTATTTTTTTAACTAAATATTTTTGGGAAGGTTTTTTTTTTTTTTTTTTTTTTTTTTTTTTTTTTTTTTTTTTTAACTGAATAAGATATGCCTATTTATATTATAATGACACTTGGAATAAGTTGATGTCGAAGATAAAAAAAATGTCGATGCACTAATGAAACAAGTACGTAAAGCTAGGTGTGACATAACCGATGATTACGTGCCTGACGTCGACTTTTTAGTGACGATGAAAATTAAAATTTTGTTTTGTATTGTTGAAACCGACTACCTTATTGCACCCATTTCCTTTTAAGTTTATGAACGATAACAATCAAGAAATTTAAAATTTGGTATAATGAATGAATTATATATCATTTGTTATGTATTATATTATGTCTCACATTTTATTCTTCCAATATATGCCTTTTCATCTTTTATGGCCCGTTGTCACGACCATAGGCCATACTTTAACTACTTAAGTTCCTCCACCCCAGAAAGTGGTCCTATGGTCAATTTGCACGCAAGGTCCGTGGTTAGTTGTCATCCCAACCATATCCTCGCAACCCAACTACGCCGGGATCCTATGGTCAATTCCTCCAGCATACCAGGTATAACCGGGTGTTCTAAACTACGACAATTAAAGGGTCACAAGATAAACTAAGCATGCACGCACGTAAAAGCATTAAGAAAAGTACGAAAACATAATCAAAGCAATAAAGGAATCATAATTAGGCTAGCACCAGAGGTGCTTAGCCGATCATATTAAATGGAACACTCGAAAAGATGTTTGTATAAGCCATGAATTCGAAATGTAAAATTAAATATGAAATGCTTAAAACTTATGGTGATTGAGGCATGATTTCTCCCTTGGAAAGGCTCCATATACTGTTGTAGAAGGGCCTTCTGAAAGCTCCAACGATCTCTGACTTTGTGTGCGAGAAAGTTGTGTGTCAAATGATCGAAATTAGGGCTGTATTTATAGGCCCGATCAGAGCTACGGCGTAACTGAGAAATATGTTACGCCGTAGCTAGTGTAATCTTATCCAGATGTAATAGTTACGGCGTAGTTGATGAAATGTTACGCCGTAACTCCAATATTAGGGTTTCTTCTACGTCTTAGTCTTCAAGTGTGTTACGTCGTAGCTTAATTCGTGGATCTTGGATTACTCTCGTAAACGTTGTTACGCCGTAGTTCCAAAGTAGTGTTACGGCGTAGCCTTCCATTCCTCGTCTCTTTAGCTTGTATGCTCATTCGTAACTTGGATACAAAATATAAAGAAATCAAAGTATATATCCATAATATAAGTAGAATAAATAAGCATAATTATAGGGGGAAATTGACACTTAAATATCAGGCTTATTTGACGTTATCACTTATAAAAAAACTTCACACCGCTCTATGACAAACATAACCATAAAAAAAAAAGTCACATAAAAAAGAAACTCACATTTAAGTGTTGAAAAAAAGGATACAGATGTGGTAGGTAGACAATGCCATCAAATAATTGCACCTAAATATATGTAGGATTGTCTAACTAGTGCTTTTAGGGCACTGGTTAAGAAGAAGGATGACCCATAGAATAGTACTAAAATATATTTTAAATACTCAGGGACTCACACTTTTTAATAAAAAATATATTTTTTTGTTACTATTTTGTGAGTCCACCTCTTATTAATCAGTGCCCTAAGGGCACTAGTTATACAATCTCATATATCTAATATAGATATATAAAAAGGTAAATATTAAATATGGGCATTATTTTAAATTAAAATGACATGACAGTAACTAAAATATTATAAAAATTTTGTATGTGACATGAGAGCGTGTGAACAATCCAAGCAGACAAGCATGTGCGAGCCTGCGAGGTGAATTAATTAGACATTAAGGGTGCGTTTGATTTGTAAGTGAGATTGAAATTGGATTCGGGTTTGGGAAAGAGTTGGAATAGATTTGAGAAAAGATTAGGAGAGAGAATATATATTATTATATATAAAAAGTTTTATTTTTAAAGTTATAAAAGATTTAATAATATCATTTAAAAGAAAAAAAAATTAAAAAAAATATCACGTGAGACAAAATTTATAAAATAATAATATACTAATTATATCAAAAGTAATTTGTGGCTATAATTGTAAAGACAAAATTTATGTCTGGGGAATCACATGATACCAACCTTTATTTCCAGGATTTGAAAAAGGTAACTTTTTGGAATGAAATACTGTACGGTAAAAGAATTAATAGATACCAAATATTATATTTGAGTCAAAATCCTAATCTTTCATTCAACACCCTCTCCAAACGGGCCTTAAAAGAGCCAATCTTATAATATTACTCGTAGTAGGAAGTGAGAAGATAAAAGATAGATTAGTGGCACAACAGCTGATAGACGTGCACGTAGACAATTAAGAGCCCGTTTGATTTGTAGATGAGTTTAGATTAGGATTTAGATTTGGATTTGATATAGGAGAGAGAGAATATATTATAATATAAATAATTTATTGTTTTAAAATTAGAAAATTTTACTTTGAATTAAAAAAATAAGAAAGAAAAAAAATAGAATAAAGAAATATGTGGTAGTAAAAGATTTGTAATTAAAAAAGGCAATAGTACGTGGCTCAAATTTGATGCTCGATTTCCTGTAAATCAAATAATCATAAATATTTTAAAAACCCAGCTAGGGTGCCTGGGATTGCCAAAAATATCTAAATTAGGCATCAATGCCAAAGATGACCATGCCAACATCAGACCAAACATTACACTACTGTCAAATTATACTCAAATCCATCTCAAAGTAAATCCAAACGGACCCTTAGACCATCAAATAATTACACGTATTTGGTTAATTCACGTGTCAACTCGTGATAATAAAAAAGGATATAGATGTGGTAGGTAGACAATACCATCAAATAATTGCACCTAAATATATTAGAACGCTCCAACTATTTTAACAAAGGCTTTTTTTTAACCAAAAGTTCCTTTTAAAAAAAAAATAAGATAAAAAGCTAACATCTTCTAAGAAGCTTTGAAAAAGTTGTTGACGAATTGCCCAAAAGCTGCGATTACAAGCACACATAATTAATACATGTTATAGAGTTACTAATCTCATTAAGCACACATAAACGTTACTATTCATATATATTTCATCTATCATTGTTGCTTTTAAAAAGATTAGCATCGTACTTGTGCGTTACAGCGGCGGGTAGCCTGTTATTAAAGTTAAAGCGTCAGCAAAATAACAATAACAAACTGATTAACCGAAGAAAAAAATGATATTAGTCCGACCAGTTCACTCGTTTTTACCGTTTCCGATTGGTCCTTTCCGTTTCGTTTTTGAACGAATTTTTATTGGCTTGCCGAACCGATGACGATACCGGATTCAGGTTCAACCCGTCGGTCTGGTCCGGTTTTCAAAATCGACTTGTTAGCATATAAATTATATACTCTCTCCGTCCCATATTAATTGTCTGTTTTGACTTTTTTAAGTCTTTCTTGCTCAATTTTGACTACAAATATTTTTATTTTTGTTATATAATATTTGATAAAAATTGTATAAATGAAAATACATTTAAAGCTCAATCTATTCATATATTTATCATCAGGTATTGTATAACACAACCAAAAATAATTATGGTAAAAGTTAAATAAGAAAGACTAAAAAAAGACAAAGTTGACAATTATTATGGGACGGAGGTAGTAAAGCTTTGTGTATTTTATTTGTTTGTACAATATGTATAATAAGATGTATTTTTATTATAAAGGTTTTTTTAAAATAACATTTATTAGTGTTTAATGTTGTATTTTTAATTTTGAGATGTGTGTTTAATTTTTTTTTTTGAAAATTGACTTTCATTGGGGAAATCCAAGTCCAATTTGAAACCCGATGGGGGGAAAACCTTCATTATATGTTAAAACCTTCATTATTTGAGATGTGTGTTTAATTGATTTGCATCATAAGCTTTATATGTTATATGTCTTAATTTTAAGATTTTTGATTGTATTTAATGGAGAAATGGTGCTCGCTTCATTATATGTAGTACTAGATGAGTATCCGTGCATAGCAACAAGATTTTATTACGGCAGATAGTTTTAGTGATAAAAAAAAGTTTATAGGTTATAAACGAAAAATAATAAAACTTTGAGGATTTTAGGATTAAACATAATTTTTCGAAACCCGATTCGACCTGAGTGGATCAACCGGTTGAACTGTTCTGGTCAAAAAAACTTGTCAATTTAAACCAGGCTATCCCGACAGATTGGGTCAAAAAAATGGGGAAAATTAAACCATGTCAAACCGGTTTTCGAGGTATATTAACAGCAAACATTTCAACACCAATACTTTTCAAATACATAGCTTAATTTCAATACTTTTCGAATGTGCTAAAAGTTTGACTAATTTTCAACATTTTAATATTTACCATTTTCACTTTATATGTAATATAAATATATAAAAAGGTAAATATTAAATATGGGCATTATTTTAAATTAAAATGACATGACAGTAACTAAAATATTGTAAAAATTTTGTATGTGACATGAGAGCGTGTGAATAATCAAGCAGACAAGCATGTGCGAGCCTGCGAGGTGAATTAATTAGACATTTATTTATTATTATTTTTTTGAACTTAATTTTAATTAGACATTAAAAGAGCCAATCTTATAATATTACTCGTAGTAGGAAGTCTATAAATAGATTAGCCTAGTTGTAGTAGTAGTTCACAACATCATAAACAAACACTTATCAAACAATACAATTTCATAAAAGACTGATCATGAACAATATGTATGCAATGGTGTTGTTTCTCGTTGTGGTCACGAGTACGAGCTCAATTTTGAGTGTTTCCTCCTCGAATAATGATGGTGATCAAGAGATTTTCATGGTTGTGGACGATCCAATGAGCATGAATCATGAGGGAATGGGGATGAGCAAGGTACGTACGTTACATGCATTGTAATGTTAATATATACAGAAATTGCTTAAGCTAAAGAGAGATGCAGGCTAAATTTAGTATTTCATATATTATTAGCAAGCTTCCTTTGAAATTGAATAATATATGTCCTCTTGTACCGTCCCTTTGTGCAGGCTAACCGGGTTGAAATTGGAAAATTTCTTTTGGAAGATGGGAAGGTTTTTACACTCGCACGGAAATCATCCCCGAGTAGGAATTGCGTTGGTGAAGGCCAGCCGTGTGGGGTGCTTGATTGGTGTTGTGACCCATATTCGTGCGTAGGAATAGCTTGGCCAATTCAGGGATTTTGTGCGTAGTTAGAGTTTGGTAAGCATGTGTCTGCGTGCATGCATGTGAAACAAGTCGATACTACATTGTTGGCTTGGTATATGTTTACGTGTGTGGTAATAAAGCATTCATGCAGATATGGCGTGTAGCGTATCATCTAAAATAATGTAACATCAATGACGTGACAACTTCATTGATATGGGTTTGATTTCCCATGATGTGTTCGTTATTATCTTTAATGAAATGTGCATTAATTATTGCTCTACTGTTTCTATTTTGGTAATGTCGAAACTCGAAAGTAACAATAAACGGGTTAATTAGAGGCCTTGATATAGTAGCACCCCAACGGCGTTATGGTATCCGTGGCACGCATTGTGGCTGCGTTACCATACGAGCCAGCCAAGCGTTGCCCTTGCGTTATGGTATACGTTGCTAGCCTAACTCAAAACGAAACGTATATGCTGCCAAAAAAAATTAAACAAAAAAGCCCCTCAACGGCTACTTGCATTTGAATTAAAAAAAGAAAAAGAAAAAGAAAAAGAAAAAAAGCTTATATAATACAGTGTACCTAGCGCTGATGTGGCACCTGCAAGTCCTATGGGGCTAGATGACCTGTCAACCGTAGTACGTCATGCACCTAGCTATCCTTAGCTGATAACTCCACACTTCTACTCATGGATTGACTTATTCTAGAAGTGAGTGCAACACCAAGATTTTTTACTTTTGTGGTCAAACAGCTTTGAGTTTCCAGCTTATTTTGACAAAGAGAAGGGTTTTGTATGAGATGATACAGAAGTGCTAAAAATAGTTGGATTTATGGTTTAGTCAAACTGGAATTAAAAGTGACTTGTTGACCATAAAGGTGAGATGCAGCCTCACTAGAAAGTTAAATCATAAAGCAAGCAACAACTAATCATATAAAATGCTGACCACTTTTTCTCTTACAGCAATATAGTTATGAACATCCCATACACTATTAGACACTATACCTGTGAGAGGAACCTTTTAAAAAAGCTTGGGTTTTACAATTCATGAACCCAACACATACAAAAAATGTTGAATATTGAAGCATTCCTATAACTAAAGATTTTACACTACCAACACGTTTACATTGTATTAAGATTACTTTCTGTAAGACAATAAAAATAAGATTTGAATTCATGATGTTTAAAATGTTTAGTTAGGGTATAATAAACTTGTGACAAAAAATATATAAATAGAGCATATATACCTTTTCCGTGTGCTGCTTCACTTTTTAGCATCTTATTTATGTGACCTACATATAGTGCGCTATCATGTACATAAGACACACCCTAGCTTGACTCGTGAAGACACACTTCTACTCGTGGCTTAACGTATGCTAAAACTATACCATGCCTCTCATGCCCATAAATATGGCTTCAATCTCATCAGTTTTTTTCATAATCAATCATAAAACAAAATTTTAATTTTACAGCCATCACTAAGAAAATGTCTTGTGTTTCAAAGAACATCAGAGAGTGGTCATTCATGATCTATGCAGAAGAGCACTATGATGGAAGTGACGGCTACGACTATCCACAATCACTGTATATGTTAGAAGGTGATGGCGATGATGATGACGGAGATTATGACTATGCTCCAGCAGCATCAGAAGGAGATGGTGATGATGATGATGGAGATTATGATTATGCTCCAGCAGCATGAATTAGTTAACAGATAGCATGAAGTCTTTTAACAATTGACATGATTACTAGTGAACGGATAGCAGCATGAATTAGTTAACGGATAGCATGAATTAGTCAAGGGGAATTTTTACTTAACTTTGAGAATGTTTTGATTAGCTAGGTTGCTATATATATGGTCTTATCAGATCTAGGTGTCTATTGTCTGATCAAAGGTTTAACAGCCCAATGATGTAGTAGATTTTCCTTGAACAAGATTTGGTTTTGATAGCAGTTTCTAATTGTGCAAATAAAACCTGTGAAATGACAATAATTAATACCTGTATCAGTGACACCAGAAATTAATGACAGAAAACAGTAGCCAATGCAAGCAGCCAAACACTACTAGATAGCGAGCAAGTATTCTTAATAAACAACTAAATACCATCAACCAATTATACAGAAAAAAAAAAAAAAAAAAAAAAAAAAAAAAAAAAAAAAAAAAAAAAGTCAGAGTTCCATGAGATCCTTAATATATGTATATTAGTGCTAAAATGAAGTTTTTTTGGATTTAAATTCATGTCAACATAGATGTTGCTAGGTCAAAATGCAATCTCATTCAATCGGAATAATGATAAATAAGTGAATTTGGTTAAATGAGTCAACCGAGAAGGGCATTGTGTAATAATAGTAGATTGTTGACCATAAAGGTCAAATGCAGCCTCACTGAAAAGATAAAACATAGAGCAAACAATCTTAATATATAAACAGGTAAAGGTAAACATGTAGTAATGTCTATATCACGAAGGAAAAAAATAAATAAATAAATAAATAAATAAAAAAAAAAAAAAAAAAAAAAAAAATCCATCATGGCAAACCAGTCATCTTTTTCTTCAACTTTCTGGGAAGATATGCCACATATTGACATATATACTAATAACATAAAGATATATTAATAGCAGTCACCTTTAATCAAGACAACTTTAATAAAATACAACTAGTTCAGATAATATATACTAGTATTAACAGAAAATCTTAAGAAACGTGACTTTTTGAGAACAAATATGCTTTCTATGTAAAGCGATCAAGATTCTATCTGGGAAACTTTATTTCAACTATGGCAAACTTATGCACCTCTAGATTGACAGTTCGAATCTCTTACCCCTGAGGCCTTGATGGACACTTGATTTTTGAAAAGATTCTCATCTTCATGACAACACTCGTGTGGTTAATGTCAACATAAGGTATATCACAAGAAAGTGTGTGTGTGTGAATATATTCCCTTTCTCCTTGTCACTTAAGTCAGAACACACACTTTGCAACTAATAAAGTTGGCAAAACTAGTTGTACAGGAGAGCATGCACCCTGCTGAGATGTCACCTAAACGTCCTATGTGGACTGATGACCTGTCAACTATAGTATGTCATACACATCTGTGACAACCGGCAGTTTAGGGAGCTATTTTAAAATCCCGCATTTCAATTTAAGTTCGTTTATAATTTTTATTTGAAATTTTCATTTCACAACGAACTTGTAAGACCTATTTTATGGATATTTTTATATAACGACGTTATGGAATTCGTGAATTATGTTCATAATTCATTTTTGATTATATGATCGGTGATGTATATTTGAATTCTCACTTGGTACAACGTTGACTTTGGCACTAGGATTACCTAACGACAATTTTATGATTCGTCTTAACGAGTCCGATATATTTTTAATTATTTACAAGAGGTTCTCGAGTAATGTTGAAATTTTAATTATTAACTTTATAAAAAAAAATAAAAAATAAAAGTTAATATAGTGTGTGTTGGTCCGGTTTTAAACACACACAAACCCACCCATACATTTATTTTCTCTCTCTCTATCACATCTTCTTCCCCACTCCATTCTTAACCCTAGCCGCCGACCAAAATCCGGCCACCGCCGCCGCACCTCCGATCCCCCAACAAAACTAAAACCACCATTTTATTCCTCTCTTTCCCCTCTTTCTTTTGGTATAAGAAACTCATCCTAAAACCATCATTAACACCACCAAATCTATATTTATTCATCCGAATTTGTGGTAGTTTTCTAGATCCGTGCTTTTGAAGGATTTTGAAGGTGAGAAACAACATTTTCAAGAGTTTTGGGAGCCACGAATTGGTTCTATTCGTGGCTACACGAATGATTTATTGGAGAATCGAATTGATTTTTAAATGGAAATGAGTGTTTTGTGATTAAAAGATTGTTTGGTATCCGGGTTTCGTGGTTTGGGTCGTGGTCGACTTGGAACCGAGAGCAAAGCTCTCGGCTTATTTTATTTTTTTTGATTCGAGCCTTGTGTGGCTATGGTCTTTGTGGATGATTGATTGATTGGGTGTATTGTTGTCGAGGGTGGTGTGACCTCGACCCGATGCTAGCCGAGACCATGTGGTCTCGGGGTTCTTTTCTTGTGCTCTTTGACCATACCGAGACCCTCTTAGGGGTTCTCTTTGGGTGTGGTTCGAGCCTATGGGCTCGTATGGTCATGTGGTTCGACTCTTTGAGTCGCGGCTTTTAGCCGAGTACCATTTTTGTTGCCGAATTGACCATTTGGGTCAAATGGTTTATATGACTTCTTGGTTAAGCTCAAGTGAGCTATATGATACTTGTGCTTGATTCGAGTCCTCGTGACTCGTGGTTTTGAGCCGTGACTCAAGTGAGTCGAGGGCTCGGGTTTGGTTTGGTAAACCGACCCAAACATTAACATGGTTAATGTTATTTTTTTTGTGATAATTGTGATCAATTTGTTATATTATTATTTGTTATGAATTGTTTTTGGTATATATTGTTTTGTGGATATCTCGGCCGAATACATGTGGGTCGAATTGGAGATTGATTATTGGTATTGAGGAGTTGTTGACGAAAGAGTATTGGGGACCGATTGTGAGACGGTCGTTAGATTGACGGAGATAGGTTAGTCGGGTGCCGTAGTCGGACCCTATTGTTGTAGCCCGTGGTTTGAGATTGTGATTGGACGGAGATTTGTTATTTATAACTTTTGCTTATTATTGGACTTGGACAATGAGCCGAGAGTCATGACTCGGACATATGACCATTTCGTATAACTCAATAACTATTAAAATTGAAACGAGAATAATAAAACTCGTAATAATAATTATTGATAATATGAATGTTTATACGAAAGTATATACGTGAATAACGTATATATAACTATATAAACGCGTATATTAATAATAATAATAATCACGAGTCGTATTATAAATAATACGATTAGATATATATTAGGCTACGAAGGTGGCGTAATATTATTAAACGTATTATTATTATAAAAATTGTGTTATAAAACGGGAAACTCCCGACAATTATGAAACGTTTAATAAAATGTCATTTCGGATATATAACGAATAAACTTATTGAGTTAGGCGAAATTGTTGTCGCTCGGGTCCAAGTAAGTTATTATTTGCGACGTTCGTGTTGTTACGGATATATGACGACTAATATAGACGTTTTCTATAAGTAAATAACCGCTTAACCGTAAGGATGAGCCGGGTTATTTGGTTATATGAAACGAACATATTAGTGGGCATCGTATCCTACGACGCCCATAGGTTGTAGTATATGTAAAGTGTAATAGATTACGAATGTATATATCGGGAAATCTCGCCAATTTGACGATATATACGAGGAATTTATTAAACTATGATATATACTATATAGTAAATATGTGCTATGTGCTTTATATGTGCTTTAGACTGGGTGTAATCTTGGAACGGTATATTACGTAAATAAATATGAGGGTTATCAAATCGACGGATTTGGTAAACTTTGACGATTTATTTAAATGATATATTGGGCTAATATTAGATCTATAGTTTATTTTATCTTTCTATGTGTGATCTTGTTGGTTTGTTTGAGTCGACCCACCACCCGTATGGATACCAAACGCAAATACACTAAACTAATACGAAATAGATTTTCGGAAATAAAACGGATTCTCGTCCGGGTTTGGGAATAGTATATACATTTGGAAATGATTTCTGAAAGAGTTAATATTGTTAGGTCGTGCCAAGTCCGTAGTTGCTGTTTCGTGAGTTATCATACATCTTATTTCTACCTACCTCGTCTTGCTATTTTCTGGACTTGAGGTGAGTCATAGCCCCACTTTTTACTCTTGAACTATGTTTTCAACATTTGGGGTGAGAAACGTGCAAATCATTTTACGTGGACTATTATCGCTTTTATATTATTTCTAAACTTGCTATGCATATGGACTAGGATGTATAGTCAGCTTTAGTCACTTCTTATGTGTACTATTCAAGGTTGGCTTATTTATTATTGTCAGCTTTAGTCACGCGGTTCGTGTGTACTATTCAAGGTTGGCTTATTTAGATACTGTAGTGTGCACCTATAGGTTATTAATACTTCGGAGGTTATCCGAGTATTTATTGGTATTGCGGGGGTTACCCGAATATCTATGTTGTTACGGAAGGGTATCCGTGTGTTTTGGTTATTGCGGAAGGGTATCCGTGTGTTATGTTGAGAGCGGAGGGTATCCGCAGGCTTTTAGCGAATCCTTAGTCTAGCTAGCAAGCGTTTTGCGTATATGTCCACTATATTATTAGTTGAATTTAAACCTATGATCTCACCAGCGAAAGCTGACTTTTAGCACGTTTTCTCAGGTAATTAAGTGTTGAGGTGCATGCTTGGATTGGAAGGCTCGGCTAAGGCACCCGGTTTATGGATCTATATTTTCTAAACTCTGATAATTAAATTTGGACCTATTGCTATTTTATTTTGGGCCTGACTCTGAATGATGTTGGGATAAATGTAAACCTTAAAACCCCGTTTTGGTTGTGTTTTTATTATGTTTACTTTATCTCGTTCTATATTGTCTTGTGTTGGATACCAATCCCCGTAGTACCCCGAAAGCTTGTTGAGTCTTCCGCTGTATCAAATTTTGGGGGTGTTACAACATCCTTTGCTAATACTTACTCACTTTCACTTTTGGATGGACATGTGCCAAAATGAGTGCAAACCAGCACCTGTTTTACCTTTTCCATTCCCATTTTCTTATTCTTTTCTTTCCCGTTTCCCACAAATATAAATATATGGCTTTTCGAGATCTCAATAACAAACTCAAAGCAGAAACCATAATAAGCTTTGCTAGTTATTGCTAATAAATATGACTCGATTATAAACTGAATCGACTATCTAGTTTAGTACAACCACATAATACATATATGTGCCTGCTAGTGTTAACAAAAAGTAGAGCACGACCAGAATGGATATAAATAAATATAAGATGATGCACACAATTGAATACGCAGGTTTACACAAAAGTACCTCATCAAAATCGTTACACTTAAAAATCAACCCATCATCACGGCACTTCGCCGATTTCTTCTGTGCCACTTTTCAGTAGTTGCAGAAACTTGGTCATTTTCTATCCAGACCTTGGTCACCAGTCAAGAACTTTGTGGGCATCATAGGGATTATGTACCATATCTAGTCAAAACAGAACCACATATAAGACACATACATATACATACATACATTGGACTATGTGAGTTTATACTAAAGAGGCTCAAGTTACCTTGTTAACTGTTAGCTCCTTAGAAAGATTTCAAAGTAAATTTGCTAATATCTCATCAAATAGGCTTACAATGGATTAAGAATTTATTGAAACAATATTATCTACATCCACGTCATATCGCCATTAACCTCAATAGAACTACATCCTGGCTCCTTTCTAACTCCACTAACTCTCATTTTACTTCTTACCTTCTTCACATCCTCCCATCGCCCCACACTCGCATAGATATTAGCCAAAAGTGTACGAATACTCGAATCACCAACTTCAATTTTCATTAATCGGTCAGCTAAATGCTCACCCATATCAACATCACCATACAATCTACAAGCACTAAGCAGAGGACCATAAACCGGAACTAAAATATCATCTTTCTCCTTCGGGATTCTGTTGACTATTTTTTCTGCTTCTTTCAGTAGCCCAGCACGACCCAAAAGATCAATTAAACACCCTAATGTTCTATTTTAGGCTCAATCTTATACAATGATTTCATCGATTCAAAATGCTTCCAACCTTCTTCCACCAAACCCCCGTGACTACACGCATTTAAAACACCTATGAAGGTAATATCATCAGGTCTAAACCCTGATTCCTTCATCTCACTGAATAACTCGAGTGCTTTACTGGTTTTTCCATTTACAGAAAGTGCACAAATTATTGAAGTCCAAGAGGCGGTATCTTTGTCATGTAGCCCGTAAAAGACCTCCAAAGACTTATCTATGGACCCGCATTTTGCATACATATCAATAAGAGCAGTAGTACCACATACAGCATCGATTATTATTCTATGTTCATTCATATATTCATGAATCCATTTCCCTTGTTCTAACGCCCCAACTTGTGCACAGCCTGTCAAAAGAGCAACAACTGTGAATTTATCAGGCTTGATTTTAAATTTTTGCATTTGTTGGAACAAACGCATTGCCTCGTCCACGTGATTAAACTGAACGTATCTGTTTATCACAGCTGTCCACAGAACAATATCTTTAACCAGGCTTTTATCAAATAACATTCTAGCTTCATCTAACATACCACTACTTACATAACCAGACACCATACTAGTCCAACATATCACATTTTTCTTCGGTAACCCATCAAATATCTCACGCGCCACATCTAAACAACCACACTTACAATACATATCCAACAACGCGTTATCAATAATCATAGTAAACCCAATCTCATCCCTAACATAACCATGTATCTCCTTACCAAGTTCCAAATCTCTCAACGCAACACACGCAGAAAGAGTACTAACAAACGTAGCGTCATCCGCCCTTATCCTATCCCCCCTCATCCAAACCTCATACACTTGACATACACCGATATCAAAGCATTCCACGAAACCAAATCTCGCTCACCCATTTCATCAAACACTATATTCTACGTGCATCCTCACTACGTCCCAACTCACCATACATATCCATAACTGAGTTACAAACATAACAATCAAACACATCACCACATTTCAAAACAAACCCATGAACCCATTTTCACATCCCCTAACCCCCCAATCGCCTTAAAAACAAACGGGTACGTATAATTATCCCATCAAAAACGCGCATTTGCTCAAAAAAAAAAAATCCTTTTTGAAAAACCTGTTTCTTAAAATACCCTTGGCGGGTGTTATTCATACAAAAGTAGCTTGCAGCCGTAGGATAGTGGAAAAAACTGACGCACTTTTTTTACGACGTTAAGTGAGAGATATTAACTTTTGTTTGGTTTTGTATCAAAATATGTTTTAGGGTTATATATTTTCTAACTTGATTAGTCAATTCACTTTATTTTAGTACTATTTTGATTCAAGATCGTGGGACGGTGGTTATTCAATAACCTCGTACTACTTAAAGATTGTGGGTCGGTGATAGAAATGTCATCCTCTTGTTTTGAGCTTCACCGACCTCCCGATCACCTTGAATCTTGATATTTACAGACATACACACACTTGAAAAAAAAAAAAAGTAATGTTGGATAAAACCTTTAACAAGCCTAAAGATTAGCGCGGAATTGATCAAAGAGTTCACAAGAAAAGTCAATACTCTCAGGATCACAAGACAATCAACAAAAAATAAATAAAAAAAATAGCTTCTTCATTTACTTTTTTTTTTTTTTTTTTTTTTTTTTTTTTTGACTAAAAAAACAGTTTTTATCACAAATCTTGCACTTACAATTAGGGAAAAGATGTAATCCACAAAGGGAAACTAAAAGAGTTTGAATTGTGCCTAATGATCTATAGTATCATCTTCGGCCGTAACTAGCTTTCTCTTCTTCCATTTGTATGCTTGCTCCAAGATTTTTAAATTGGATGCTTGTGATTCTTCTGGGAAGATGTAATCCACGTACTCCTCAAATCTTCTCTTCTTTAGTTCCTTGGGGAGCTTAACACGAACATGTTCCATGTCACCCAGCTCACCAAAACTGCACTCTATCTTAAACCATTCTCCTAATAACATGGCCCTCTCTTCTTTCAGCTCAGGGGCCGATGTTTTGTAGTAGTCGATTGCATTTTCAAATACCCTTCTGACCCTTCGGATACAAAGTTGCCTCTGCTCCTGAAGGACGTCTCCTTGTTGTTGCACCTCTTCAAAGGCAGATGCTTCAAACAAAGCATAGCTCATCCACACCTTTAAATGCTTAGTTCGGTCCAAAAGCCTCTCGTATAGTTGTCTAGTCCTTTCAAATTCACCTTCTGCTATCTCAAAGTCAATACATTCCTTCCACAACAACTCTGGCATGTCGAGTGCAGGTTGTGCAATTGCAAGCTCAAAAATGGCTCTGGCTCGCTCGGTCTCATTCGGGTGACCACTCAAGATATTTTTCATATAACTTCCGACAACGATCTATGTTACCAAGCCGTAGCTCCATCTCAATGTATTTCCTGAAAATCTTATGTTTAGGAGCAAGACCAATTGCTGTCCCGAGAATCGCCCGTGCACCAGAAAGATTCGACTGTCTAATTTGAAAGTTAGCTGCAAGTAACCACATTTTCGAAAAAGAGAATTTTTTATGAGGAATTAGCTTCAAACATTTGTTATAAATGTCTCTTGTTCGAGAAATTTCTTGTGCGCAGAGCTCTTCATACAAACTATAATTGATCCATAAGTAAATGTATCGTTGCCAATATCTCTTTTCTTCAGCAGGAGGAACATTAGCAATTGCTCTTTCGTAAACCTCTCGAATCTTGTGTTTGTCCCCCACACTCTCTTCCAATCGGATATAATCAAACCACGAGTCATAGTCCAAAGAATTCTTTTTTAATTGTTCCTCATATTCGAACCTTTTCCTTCTAACTGTTGTATCTTCAGTCTCATCTCTATCAATGTATTGCTCCTTACAAATGGCTTTAGGTTGGCATGCTTGATGGTCAGGGTTCCAAATCATCCACCTTTCAAGTATTTGTTGGGCACCTGCAACATTGCCAATACTTTTCTCCATATGAATGTACTTAGACCACAGCTTATCAACTCTAGGCAACAAAGTAACCGCGCGATCAAACACATTCCTCGCATGATTAATAAACTTATTCCTCATCTCAAAATTAGCATACTTCCACCAAATTGTATGATCTTTATAATCAACTTCAAGTGCTCGTTCCCATACCGATCTTGCACGTTCAAAATCTTTCTGTGACTCCTCCCACCTCGCATACTTGACCCACACATTCTTGCTCCCTCTACGTACTTGGTTTTCGTATTCATTACGTTTACATAGACGATAGTCTTGGAGTTCTACCAAGTCAGTGATTTTGTGGCTTGCATGGTGGTTTTCGAGTTGTTGAAGTTTTCTTGCTTCTTGAATAATATGATCGGCAGTGATTTGAATTGGTGCATGGCTTTTGTTCTTAACCCTAGTTGATCTCGGAATATTAACATTTGTTTCGTTACGATTGAAAAAGCCTAACGATGTCATAGTGTGATTCTTAGGTTTACCGAAAAGTAAAATCTAAAGAATGATTCGAATATGATTTGCAGAAAAAAAAAGGGTTTGTTTTTCGTTTGAAGCGATTTGTTTTTGGGTTTTTTTGGATTGAATGGTATTATTTGGGTTCGATCGATTGGGAGTTAATAATTTGGGATAATGAGAGATTATTTATACATATTATTATGTCGGTAACATTTTATTTTTTCCTTTTACTAAAAGAGAAAAAGAAAGAAAATATCGATACATATATTATGTTGGATCTTTTTAATGTCTTGGACGCTAAAAAATAAAGCCTACAAGCTTCTTGTTTGGGCCAACAGGCCAACGTACAAACCCATTAGACAGAAAGATGAAGGCAGTTAGGTTTAGTAAACGGTTATTTAGTTTAGCTTTAGGAATGTGTCATATGAAACGTTTCATATATATATATATATATATATATATATATATATATATATATATATATATATATATATATATATATATATATATATATATTGGTAAAGTTAAAATAAAAAGATAAATATCCGTAAAAAGAATAAAAAGAATTTTTTTTTAAAAAGTTCTCGAAAAATTCCAAAAAAATTTCACAAGATTGGGTATGTTGGTGCATAAAACTTTTGTGAAAGAAGTTTTTCTAATTTTGAGTTTTTATACGTTTTTTTTAATGCACAAAAAATGAATTTTAATGCGCAAAAAAAATTTTAATGCGCAAAAAAAAAATTTAATGCACAAAATTTTTAACTTGTTTTAGTTAGATGCGCAATGTTATTTTGGTGAAAAAAGTCAAAAGAAGTTGGGTCCAGAAACGAATTTTTGATGCACAAAAAAACGATTTAATGCGCAAACGTATTTTTTTATAATTTTTTTCGGGATAAATCCACTTTTAGAAAAACTTCCTTCACAACTTTTTCATGTACCAACATACCCGACCTTGTGGAATTTTTTTGGAATTTTTCGAGAACTTTTTTTTTAAAAAATTTCTTTTTATTCTTTTTACGGAAATTTGTCTTTTTATTTGATCTTTATCCTATATATATATATATATATATATATATATATATATATATATATATATATATATATATATATATATATATATATATATATATAAAATAAAAAAAAAGATTTTTGGTAAAAAGAATAAGAAGAATTGTTGACAATTGATTTAAAATCAACGGTTGAGATTAACTACAATTCTAACTAACTATTAAGGGTAAGAAAGTAATTTCACAATCTAATTGTAATCAAAACTAACATATCTAACAAAACCCAGATTCTCACACAACGATTCACACAAATCTTCAAACCCAGCTTCTCACATAACTATTCACACAAAATCTTCAAACCCAGCTTATGCAATCCTTTAAATGATCATGCACATAAAATCTTTAGTGAATTTCCATTTGACAATGAAACCTTTCACTGAATTATAATTTTCAATCCGTTTCAATATCAATCAAATTAGGGGTTGTAACACTTTTATTGATATCTTCAATCGGTCATTAACATAATCATAATCATGGATGCTAATCTCAAATTCGAATTTTTCCCAAATGTTATCGATTCATAATAGTGATAATCAAGGTATGTATTTTTTTTTTTAATTTAGTGTATTTAATAATAAATTGTAAATTAGTGTTTTTAGTGTAAGTTGCTGCAATTATGGATTTTTGGTGGATTTTATGTCATAGATTAATACTATTAGTGTAATTTGGTATATCGATTAGTATTATTAGTGTTACTTTTTGAAAGTTTGTATTTGTAGTAGAATCTAATGCACAAATTAGTGATTAGTATGTATAATTCTCAATTGAAAAACTAACTTGAAATAAACATTGATTTTGTTTTGATACGGTACATTAGTCACAGCTTAATCTTTTGTAATTAGTGTATTTGATAAATAATTATGTGTTATTAGTGTAACCTGATGCATATTTGTATTTCTAATGGAATTTGATGCACAGATTAGTGATTTTGATATATGAGTTTGTGTCATTAGTGTACTGGATATACATCTATATTTTTAGTTAATTTTTATGCACAAATTAGTGTTTTCATTGTATTTGATATAAAAATGTGTGTTATTACTGTAACTTGATGAAAACTTGTATATGTAGTGGAATTTGATGCACAAATTAGTGGTATTGTTGCATTTTATGCAAATTTATATTTGTAGTAGAAATTAATGCACAAATTAGTGTTATTAGTTCTAGACAATATGGATTACTTAAAATGAAGAGGCATCGAGGGTCGTTTGAATAAAGATTACTTGAGGAGAATCAAACAATATGGATTCATTGATGTTGCAAATAGAAAAGGTAAGCTTTCCGGAAGTATCAGCAGATAAAGTTTTGTTGTTCTAATTTAGTGTATTTGATAATAAATTTATGTTATTATTGTAATTTGATATGTAAATTAGTGTTTTTAGTGTAATTTGCTGCAATTATGTAGTGTGTTGTAATTTGAGCAAGATTAGTGTTATTATTGTAAATTGATAGATAAATTTGTTCATAGTAGAATCCGATGTACAAATTAGTGTAATTTGAAAGTAAGTTTGTATGTGTAGTAGGATCTGATGTACAAATTAGCGTATTTGTAACACAAAATTTTGCAATTAGTGTTTTTAGGGAAATTTGATTTTTTTTCTTCGTAAAATTGATGCACAAATTAGTATTAAATAATATTCTGTACAATTTTTTTGCATTATTAGTGTGATTTGTTCAAATATTAATTTTTTTTGGAATTTGATGTACAAATAACAGGTATTGGTGTATCATAAATAAGCCACTCAAGACCTCGATATGTATAATAATAATCAAGGGAAGTATCAGCAGTATGACAGCGGCTACCACCCCCCCCTCCCCAATTTCAACAACAAATGGGCCGCCTTCCATATAGCTTTTTCTTTTTGTAATTAGTGTATTCGGTACATAATTTTCTATTATTGGTGTCACCTGATGCAGATTTACATTTTTAGTGGGATTTGATGGGCAAATTTATGAATTTGATACAAAACTTTGTGTTATTAGTGTACTTGATATACATTTGTATCTGTAGTAAAATTGTATGTATACAAAAATATTTTTTCTATCTTGCAGCTATGAATTTTAGTGTATGTCATTCTGAGAATTTTAGTGCACATTTCGCTTAATCTTCATGCAAAAAACATCTTTCTTTCAAACAACTATGGCCGATCAGAGAAACATAACACTTTTTCAAACATCATACGAAAACTGATGCCCATTGGCCAATTTTCATGCATTGTACATACTTACTTCAAAGACCTCATGCCGATCAAAGAAACATAACACTTTTATCAAGATCGTAAGAAAACTAATGCACATTGTGCCAATTTCATGCACAAAATAGCTTTATTTTAAACAACTCATGTCGATCAACTATACATGACACTTTTACAAACATCAAATGAGAACTGATGCACATTTCACCAATCTTCTAGCATAAAACAACTTTATTTCAAAAAACCTATGCCGATCAGAGAAACATAACACTTTTACCAAGGTCATACGAAAACTAATGCACATGTCGCTCAATTTCCATGCACAAAACAACTTTCTTTTAAACAACGCACATCGATCACAAAAACACTTACCAACATCATACAAGAACTGATGCACATTAGGCCAATTTTCATGCACAAAATAGCTTTATTTGGCAATTCGTGATATTCCTCAAATTCATTCATTACAAAAGTTCAAATGTTTATATCCATTTTTAATTACTTGAAATATATTTCTTCCTCATGTCACCATTCTGGTTTTGTTGCTCTTTCCCACGTTCTTCAATCCACATTTCCAATTCTTTGTCGCATATGCTAGATTAGTCTCCATATGACGCAACATAAAGATACTGCGACCTATAACATTTATAACCCATAACAGACTACTCACAATATCAGTAAAAAACTAACAACCACAACCCAATTCAGTGCAAACAGAACAAACTGCATAAAAAAAAAATAACCCACATTTACAATAGATACATATTAAACCGAATCAGCTTAAGCAAAATAAAGACTCTAAAGAAACCTAACATCACAAAATGAATAACTTCTTACAGAATACTCGCAAAATAAAGACTCTTAAGCAAAATAAAGACTCTTAAGAAATGATGGAATATCCATATTTAAGATATAACAATCGAAACCCATAACAGAATACTCACAAAATGAATAAAAAATAAACAACCGTAAACACAAATACTTCTATCTTAGGTCATCAATGTAGTTTGTTGTTCTCCCCCTGATTCTCCAATCTGCAGTTCCAATTCTTTTTTTCACACATTAGATATGTCTTCAAGTGACACAATATATAAACACCACCATGTATATGGTTGATCTCTGTTCTCAAGCTCATGTATAATCTTTTACAAAACCTTCTTCGACGAGCAAAATTTTGAATATTCTTTGTATGCCAAGTAATCGATGAAAAGTTATTTTCTGCACCAAAACATAATTCAACTTAAATATAAATTTATAGTAATTTCCCTAGCATATCACTTTTACTAACTCCATATGAAAAGTAATGAACACCAAGCCCATATTTAATGGAAAAAGTAGTGTTCTTTTAAACAACGACATGCCTAAGCATGTCAATTTTAATGCACGAAACAATGTTATTTTCATATAACGCACTATTGCACAAACATATCGCACTCTCATTAACTTTCTACTAAAATTAATGCACATTTAGCCCAGTTTTTAATGCGCAAAACAGGTTGTTTCACATAACACATATCGGACTTTTATTAACTACCTAAAAAATTATGCACATTTAGCTCATTTTTAATGCACAAAGCAGTGTTATTCCACATAATACATGATTATCAAAACATATTGCAATTTTACTAACTCCCTCAAAAATTAATGTGTATTTAGCCCTTTTTTAATGTGCAAAATGGTGTTATTTCACACAGCTCACAATTATACAAATTTATCACACGTTTACTAACTGCTTACAAAACCAATGCACATTTAGCCTTATTTTAATGCATAAACCAGTGTCATTTCACATAACACACGATTACCCAAACGTATCACACTTTGACTAACTTCCTACAAAAATTAATGCACATTTAGCCTAATATTTAATTTACAAAACATTGTTATTTCACATAACCCACAATTACCCAAAAATATCATATTTTTCACAAAAATCTGTGAAAATTGATGCACATATATCCATTATTATGCACAAAGCATGTGCAACTAAATTTGATGAACACTTTTATCAGAATATCTATAAACAGAACAAGTATAGGTTGATAAAATCATTACCTATGGAATTTGAATTTATTGATGAACAAATAATGTTTATCTTCATTCCCCATCATCGCATATACTTTTGTTGCCACTCAACACCATTTTTGTTCATAAAATCACCGATTGCAGATCCGATTCCGATTGGGATTAAATCACTGTTCACATCTTGAAGTTGCGAAATTTTAATGTATTTTTGGACGTATTTTCTTTAGATCATGTTGGCATTGATGATTTTGAAGATTAGAGTAGGAGGTAAAGTTTAGAAAGAGAGAATAGTTGGAGGAGAGAGAAAGTAAAAGATTTGTTATGAAAGTTATTCCAGATAATGTTTATGTATAATAATAAAGACCTTTTTACCCATCTAGACTTAATTAAGATTATAGGTTAATCTCATCCATTGATTTTAAATTAATGGTCAAAAATTCTTCTTATCCTTTTTATGATAAATCCTTTTTTTATTTTAACTCACCTATATATATATATATATATATATATATATATATATATATATATATATATATATATATATATATATATATATATATATATATATATATATAGGGTAGGGTTATAATAAAAAGTCTAGGAAGGCGAATTTTGGTGCATCACAGTTACAAAGTTACTGCATCACATTTTTAAGTCACCGCATCACAGTTATAAATTTTAGTGCATCACGGTTACTGCATCACAGCTATAAAAAGTTACGATATCACAGTTAGTGCATTGCAGTTATTAAGTTACTGCATTACATTTAGATTCACTGCATCATAGTTATAAATTTAGTGCATCAGAGACTTTTTATTCTTTTTATTTTAAGACCCTTTTTATTTTAACCCAAACCTATATATATATATATATATATATATATATATATATATATATATATATATATATATATATATATATATATATATATATATATATATATATATATATATATATATATATATCGTGTATCTTTATTTTCAGAATCCTGTTAAGCGCGGGAACTGTGAAAACCCTAATTTTGCATTAGAAAACATGCATGTTCATATAAAACATGTATGTTTTCTTACATACACCATAATACACATACATGCGTAACTTACATGTTCATATAAAACCTTGTTAAGTGAACATATCAATGCAAAATGGTTTTATATGAACATGTATGTTACGTAGGTATGTGTATTAAGGTGTATGTAAGAAAACATACATATTTTATATGAACATGCATGTTTTCTAATGCAAAATTAGAGTTCTCGCAGTTCCCACACTTAACAGGGTTCTGAAAATAAAGCCCCTATATATATATATATATATATATATATATCTTTTCCTAATAAAACAAAACCCCTATTAGAAATTTTTTATTTCAAAAAAATCAATTCATACTTTATTTGGTAATATTTTTTTAATTATTATTTTTTTAGAAGATTTTAATACTAAAAGAAAGTATAAATATTTCTTAATTTAGCTAATTAAAAAAAAAAACGTTTTTAACTCATATATTCAAAAAAAACTAAAAATATACATGGGCCTGAGTGCCATTTTTCATAATTGGGGGCGAAAAATGTACTTTAGAAAAAAAAAATGGAGTACTATTCCATGGATATCCATCTCCATCCCCCTCACCTGACAAATCTCACTGAAGAAAAACCCTATCTTTACCACTAAAAACCCTGACCCCTTTTTTTCTTATCGACACAACAAAAATACCCTACAACAATTTTAAGCTTTAGTTTTTGAGTTAGTGGATGATACAAGTCAAAAACAAGTTTAGAAAGAGACCACGTGACTGACACGTGTGGGTCAACAAACCAAAAGTCTGTTATGACTTTTGGCGGGAAAATCAGTTACTCAGCTTGTCTTTGTTTTCAGTTGTATATATAGGAGATTAGTATCTCATTTGTAATTCATTCACTAATAATTGATTGTAACCCTTCTCTCTCAATTCTGTTAATCAAAGTGAATCAAGAATCTCAAATACGAAATCATTTCTTCTTCTTCATGATTTCCTGTTTGTTATTCATAACGGCTACAATTCTTTCTTGAATTCTGGTTGTTAAAGTCTTACACATATCAATTGGTATCAAGAGCCCTTTCTTGGCACCATTTTCATTCAAGAAGTGTTAAACTGACATTTCTTGATATTCCGGTTATCTTCTCCGGCGAAATTCCGGCAAGAAACCAAGATTCCGGTTTAAGAAATCAGCCACCACTGATTTCACTGTTCTGTTTTCATTTGGTTAGTGTCAATCAACTGTACGGCCACAAGATAAGCCGAAATTCTCGTTAAATTTTCTTATCTTGAACAAGCTGGCAAGCAGCAGTTGGATTGAGTGACCCAGAACAGTTCTAGTAGTCATTATCCCAATTGGTCAGTGATAAATCATTATTGATGAGTGGTAATGATACTGTAGACATGGTGGAAACAAGAAACGCATCAAGAACCCAAGAAACTACAATGGAGTCACTTCAGCACACCATTGAAGAAATGTCAAGAAGAATGGAGCAAATGCAGAATGAGATGATGAGGATGAGGTCTGGAGAAGGAACAAGTAATGGTCCTCATGTTCATAATGCAAGAAATGGTGGTGTAGTGGCAAACCAATATGGTAGGATGTCCAAGATTGAGTTTCCAAGATTTAATGGAGACGATGTCAAGAGCTGGTTGTTTAGATGTAGGCATTTCTTCAGGATTGATGATGTGCCAGAGAACATGAAGGTGGAATTGGCTGCCATGCATTTGTCTGATAGGGCTTTGGTGTGGCATCAGCAGTTCTTGAAAAACTATGGGGATGGATGTGATTGGGATGTGTATGTGGAGCAGGCTTTGAAGAGATTTGGTAATGTGTTTGAAGATCCTATTGTGGAACTCAAAAATTTGAAGCAGACTAGCACAGTACAAGTCTATCAAGACAAGTTTGAAGATCTGTTGAATAGGATGAATTTGACTGAGTCTCTTGCCATGAGTCTGTTCATTGGGGGTCTAAAAGATGAAATTAGTATGCCTGTTAGAATGTTTAAACCCTTGAGTTTGGCTGATCTGTTCTCAATGGCTAAAATGCAAGAAGCTACTCTTTTGGCTACAAAATCAAGGTATAATTCTTATCCTTCTAATGTCAAAAGTGGTTATGCTAATAGGGATGATGGAATTTTACCTAGGCCAGTTAATAGACCCATGAATTTGCCTGCAACCACAAGAACCCCAATTGGTGGTGAAAATAGAACTGGTTTTAAGAGATTGACTCAAAAAGAATTAGAAGAAAAAAGGGCTAAGAATCTTTGTTTTTACTGTGATAAAAAATATGTGCCTGGACACAAATGTAGTGGTCAGTTGCATTCACTAAAGGTGATAGTGGATGAAGATTATGAAGATGTAGACCCAAATTTGATTAGTGATGATATGGGTCAAATGGAGGATTATGGTTTCGCTGCTGAGTTTGACCACAGTAGTGAAATGGTTCCACAAATTTCACTCAATGCACTCTGATGAGGCGAAAAATGATCCGTTTTTAGGGGGTCATTTAAGCCTGAATCCGAATTTATTTGATCAAATATTACCCTAAATCGTTCCTTTTGTGATTTTAGGTACTTTGGGAGTGAAATCTGGAAAAGGAAGCAATTCAGACGTTTTTGGAGCATAAAAGTGAAAAAAACGCCAAAGTCTTAATTTTCCATGCTGGGAACAGTGCATGACGGCGTCAAGAGAAGTTTCCTGACGGCGTCAAGAGTAAAATTCCATGACGACCCAGAAGAGTTTTGACGGTGTCATGAAGGTAGGGCGTCAAGAATTAAAGTCATGACGGCCTGGAAATGTATTGTTCTTGACGGCGTCAAATGTAGATCTAGGCAGTCCGAGGATTGTTTTGGCGGCGAGGTGACGGCGTCACCTATTTGGTCTTGACGCCGTCAGACCCCTTTTCCTATATATAGTTTTCTAATTTTTCACATTTAAACAGAGAAGTTTTGGGAGAAACCCTAAGTACGATTTTGGTGTAACTTTACAGGTTTTTCAAGGGTTCCAACCCCTTGATACCTTGCATGATTAATCAAGATAAGTGTTCTTCTAATTCAATCAATATGTCTATGTGTTGGTTGTCTATATCATGTTCTTGTCTTAATTCCATCATGCTAGGCTAGATCTATCTTGTGTTTGCTTAGATCTAATGAAACCTAGATATTGATTATGTGTTGATTACTTGTTTATTCTTGTCTTGGATGAATGATTTATATGTTAGGCTTAAGAAAACTGGCAGATCTCCAATTGGTAACATGCTTGAACGTCTTAAGAAACATGAACCAACGCGCACTAGGTCTTTATTGGTTGTATTTAATGCATGAGCCACTGTTTACAATCCCTATAGTTGTGATGGGCATGGTGTAGGAGGAGATAAGAGCTTATAGAATTTGGGAGTTATGTGTGCCACCCCATGAATGGTATTAAGGAATACGATCCGTCATCCATACAATTATAACAAGTAATTAATGTGTAAAAGATATCTAGGGAGTAGTGAAATCTAAGTAAACACATTTTCTCCAATTACTGCTCACAACTTTAGTATAAATTAGTTTACTTTCATTTTTAGTATTTTATTTTGATTGCATCTTAGTATTGGGTTAGTTGATTAGCAACTAATTCCGCCCAAATCCTTCTAACCCGAGATTTTAATTTGCTTTCCATAAAATATAAAAACACAAAAATAATCATCTCTCACCTTTAGAACTAGTATTTAGGCTTTCTAATCCTAGCGACACTATTCCTAAGCTGAACGATCAATCCCCCGGTACTTGTCACTATACTATACTACAATGATCAGGTACACTGCCTGATGGGGGTTGTAAGCTTCTCGAGATCCCTCGAGAGGTAAAGCCTGTTGCGATTCCCACGCATCAAGTTTTTGGCGCCGCAGCCCGGGGAATAGTTATTGTCTAGGTTAGAATTTCTTTTTATTATTTCTACTTGCTAGATTCCTTTCTAGTAAGATTTTATTTTTTATTTTTTAGGTTCTCTTTAGTCTATCTTAGTTCTTTGTGCCTTTGTTCGTAACCACCCAACATCATGGACAACGGGAACATCTTTGAACCCGTCATCCCACCACAACAAAACCCACCACTAGAACCCCTTAGGCCCCGAACCTTAGGAGAGTATTCCCGACCTAGCCACCAAGGCTACCGAAACACCATTGAGCTCACCGGAGCCAATGTGACCCCCTTGCGATCCGACACCATCCGGTTGGTGCAAAGCGGATGTGCATTCCATGGACTTCGTTCCGAAGATCCAAACCAACATCTTAAGGACTTTCTCAAAATCGTAGATTCCATAGACCTAGGTGTTGAAACTAGAGAGACCACCCGTTTACGCCTATTCCAATTCTCTCTACGGGATCAAGCTAGTCAATGGCTTGAGCGTTTAACCGCGGGATCCATCACCACATGGGATGATCTCACCACTCGTTTCCTTGCTCAATTTTTCCCACCGGGGAGAACTACTAAGCTTAGAAATGACATCTTGATGTTCCAACAACGTCAAAATGACTCTCTTTATGAAGCATGGACTCGTTTCAAGGACTTACTCCAAAAAGTCCCTCATCATGGCATAGATCTTTGGCTCCAAGCCCAAATTTTTTATGACCATATCGACATCTCCACGAGGCGAGCCATTGACCAATCGGCCGGTGGTAAGCTACGTGATCTTAGTGCGGAACAATCATGGGAACTCATAGAAGATCTTGCTCTCTATGACAACGAAAGTTGGAATGATCCCCGTGATTTGAACAAAACGGTCAAGGCAATATCTTTGCCTTCGAACAATTCTAGCACTCCCGACCGTAGGATCATGGAACTTGAGGACCAAGTCAAGTTTCTCATGAAATCTTACGAAGCTCCGAAGCCTTCAAGCCAAGTGAACAAAATCACTTCTTCATGCGAATTATGTAGTGGTCCCCATGACACTCGTGATTGTGTGGAACTCCCCGGAACAGCTTTTACGGACTACGCATCCACGCGTACCGACGAAGCGGGAGATAAGTGGTACACTTTCAAACCCGAGCCAAACACTTACGGTGATTCATACAACCCCTCTTGGAAAAATCACCCAAACCTTAGGTGGAAACAAAATCAACCCAATTCTTCCAATCCGCTTAATCGTTACCAACCAAACGGTCCACCATCCAACCGTACTTTCAACAACAATCCTTCTAACAACTATGGTAGTACCAACAATCTTGAAGGATTAATGTCAAAGTTCATGGCATCTCAAGAAGCTCGCATATCTAAGTTTGAAGCCGATTTCAAACAAAAGCAAAGCGAGATGACCACTAGAATTGATGTATTGTTGAAAGTTTTCAATGACCGAGAAATGGGAGCACTCCCAAGCGACACGGTCAAGAATCCGAAACTAACCGTTAATTCCATATCCTCAGTTTCGTCACCCACTTCGTGTCCACAATACTACTCGGTTAAATCAACGAGCACGTGTTTCAAACAAAACCAAGTTCTCCAAAAGGACCAATCAAATAAAACACCCACTATAGAGCCGGTCAAAAGCATAGTTGAAACACCTCTTACGCAAGACCTTGACGATGAATTCAAAGAACTTCACCTTGAACGCCCCGTCATTGATGTCTTAGCGCGTGCTCCTTACTATAGTGCCCTCCTAGAAAAATATGAGAAGTGTAAGCTAGGTAAAAATGGGACTGCCTTCGTTCAAAACAAGTTGCCTAAAAAGCTTGATGATCCGGGTATATTTGTTTTGCCTTGTAAGATAGGAAGATCCAAAGCCTTCGACACACTAGCCGATTTAGGGTCAAGCCTCAACTTGATTCCCTTATCCTTATTCACCGCTCTTAAGCTAGGAAAGTTAGAGGAAACGGAGGTATTGATAGGGCTAGCGGATGGGAGTATTGCCCACCCGGTTGGCATGATTAAGGATGTAGTTGTTCACGTAGGAAAGTTAACTATATTAGCGGATTTTCACGTCCTAGACATGGTTAGTGACACTACATGCCCATTATTGGTAGGAAGAGGATTTTTAGCAACCGCTAGTGCCATGATAGATTGCAAGGAATCCAAGATAACGGTAGGTGAAGGCGATACTTGGTCGGTGTATGATGTAAAGAAGCATAGTTATGATTGTGATGATGAACCGACACCGCATTGGGTAGAGATGAATAGGAGACCGTCTAGATATGGACCTTGGATAGAAAGGAACTTTATAGGACCTCAATGCCCATTCTATCTAGAAAAAGATTTTGTTGAAAAGACACATTTGGTAGAACAACTCATAGCTAGAGATGAAGAGCTAGACCCCTTTGAGGACCCCTTAGTCTTTAGGAAGATGATTGAGTTATTAAGCGTAATGCCCATCAACATAGAAAGGAATAAATGGAAAAGAGAGGGAGACAAGTGTAAATGGAGGTGGGACAAGCCACCTAAAGAAGGTGATGGGTCATGGCATATTAGAATGACTTTGTATGATCCGGATGGAGAAAAGTTTGAAAGGTCATACCATACTAAGGAAACCGATAGGAAGTTGAAACCTAAGTTTGATCCCAAAGATGTCCTCAATGAGGAACTCACCCGTATCACGTAGTAACCCATGACCTTGAGTCTAGCTACAAGATTCGTAATAAAGAAAAGCGCTTCTTGGGAGGCAACCCATGTTTTGTGTGATTTTATTTGTTTGTTTGTTATTTGCTTCCGTATGCATGTTTTATTATTATTGTTGGTAGATCATGTTTCTAAACTAAAATGTGGAAATACTTTACTTTGTTGTTTTGGCCTAGTCTTAACTCCACCTAAAGGTATTTTTTGCAAAAGATAAGTGTAAGGGGAAACCCCAAATATGTTTTTAAGAAACAAACCGATCATGATTCTCCACAATATTAAATGAACATGTATATTCGTATTTGTTAGAGTCAAATGCTTGTATTGAGTCATAATGAAGTTTTGCAGGATTTTCCAGGAAGTAGGACCAAGTTTTTCCGGAAACTTAACATAAGAATTTCTGCAGGTCAATTCTGACGGCGTCAGGGGTTTACTCTTGACGGCGTCAGGAGTTAAAATCTGGAATTTTTACCGGTTTTGTTTTTCTAACGGAGTCTTATGGTTTTTGTGAATTATTAAGTTTTATAATCTCCAGGAGATCTGCAAACTTCATTCCACAAGCATTATATCTTATCTTGTTTTCTAGGATTTAGTAACTTATATAGGATGCCGCCGATTTTACGCGAGGTTGTTTTGTCTATTTTGTCAGGATTTACAGGTTATGTATGACAAGAAGATGATTTATATTCTGGAAGGGAAGCTTTGATTATTCATTTTCTTAGAGGAAGATTTAACCTGGCCATCCTATTATCCATACCGAGCGAATCAGGGGAGTATTTGATTTCATTCTCTTTACCTTTTCACTTTTACATTCTTTACTTGAACATTGGGGACAATGTTCATCTTAAGTGTAAGGGGAGGGTAAAAAGATGATACCTTACATATGCACTTTCGCTTGAGTTTGTTTTGTTTAATAGTGGATGTGTAATAAAATTATGAGAAATACTTGTTAGTGCAATTTTAGCGCCAAATTTAAATTTTTTTACAACATTTAGGAATGAAACTTTAGCCATAGCAAGCGTCTCATGGATAGGAGATTGTATGACTAGCACATAACCGTATATTCAGAAAAATTTTCCACCCAAATATGTGAGGTTCGCCTTTAGATTTGATAGGAAAAGCATTTACTATTAGTGCTTATGAGTGTACCGGTAGCATTTAGATTCTAGAACTTGCGTTAGTGATGCATCCCGAGACCGCTAGTGAGACTACATTCGTGTAGTAGGATTTACTACATTATAAGAGGCATTAGGATTACCCTTGTGTTAAACCCGTATTGTAATTGCTTGACCATTTAAGTCATATTACTTGGCTAGTTAAGTCAACTAATTTTTCCCACACCCTTAGCGATGTACTCATTTTTAGTACACGAAACCCCTAGTACACCCCTCCGAGCCTATCTTTTCGTTTCTAACTTTAAGCATTTTACTTAAAGGAAGAATTTGTTACACCCCACTTAAATGTACAACCAAACCGCCTTAGCCTTCCGTGTATGCACTCATTTTTAGTGCATTATTGTTATTTGTTAAACCCTAAGTTAACTTTCTAATTGATTACATGGTTGCTAAGTCGAGTCATATCCTTGTACATATTGTTTTGGGACGATTGAGACTCATGGGTAAGTACTTATTTATGGAGTAATGGGGGAGAACATCATTTATTACCCCCATATGTACGTTAATCTTAAAAGTGCTCCAAGTGTTTTGATTTTCTTAATTCGAGTCACTAGGTTAGTTAATTGTAAAGTATGTAAAAATTCAAGTGTAAGGGGAATGCTCAATTCCCTATGATGTATTATTTTGGATGGTAGGGTAAGAGTGTATGCAAAAAAAAAAAAAAAAAAAAAAAAAAAATAATCGAAAAATCAAGAAAAAGAAAAAAAAAATAGAAAAAAGGAAAAAGAGAAAAAAAATATACGGACTACCATCCCGTTTTTATTTTATGTTCATTTTATGTTTTTGTTATTTTTCATTTATTAGCTTAAGTCGAGTCTAGTCTTGGCTTAGCAACGCCACATTGTACATGTAATTAACCAAGATTGTTAACTCGCCACCAGTAAAACTTCCTTTATCCAACAAAACCGTGTATTTCATATCCCTACACCTAACGTTACAACCCTTTAAAAGACCTCTTTGATAGTTTATCCTAGGTGCTTACGCCATGTGGTGGAGGTTTGATCCTTTCCCAAGCCTATGGTAATCTATTTTGCTATGACAGGTAGTGAGAGATGTTTTCCATTTCCATATTGTAATTTATACTTTATTACACCCGAGAGATGTGAGTATCTAAACAGTATTTGTGAGGTGCTTGTGTATGACCTCCGTGCTTGTCTATTGGTCTTTAGTGGAACGATTATTTGTTGTAATTACTTTTATATTAGTGTTAAATGACCCCTAACTTGTCTTTTGAGTAGAATAAAAGCGCATTTGCTTGAGGACAAGCAAATCTCAAGTGTAAGGGTATATGATGAGGCGAAAAATGATCCGTTTTTAGGGGGTCATTTAAGCCCGAATCCGAATTTATTTGATAAAATATTACCCTAAATCGTTCCTTTTGTGATTTTAGGTACTTTGGGAGTGAAATCTGGAAAAGGAAGCAATTAGAACGTTTTTGGAGCATAAAAGTGAAGAAAACGCCAAAGTCTTAATTTTCCATGCTGGGAACAGTGCATGACGGCGTCAAGAGAAGTTTCCTGACGGCGTCAAGAGTAAAATTCCATGACGACCCAGAAGAGTTTTGACGGCGTCATGAAGGTAGGGCGTCAAGAGTTAAAGTCATGACGGCCTGGAAATGTATTGTTCTTGACGGCGTCAAATGTAGATCTAGGCAGTCCGAGGATTGTTTTGGCGGCGAGGTGACGGCGTCACCTATTTGGTCTTGACGCCGTCAGACTCCTTTTCCTATATATGGTTTTCTAATTTTTCACATTTAAAGAGAGAAGTTTTGGGAGAAACCCTAAGTACGATTTTGGTGTAACTTTACAGGTTTTTCAAGGGTTCCAACCCCTTGATACCTTGCATGATTAATCAAGATAAGTGTTCTTCTAATTCAATCAATATGTCTATGTGTTGGTTGTCTATATCATGTTCTTGTCTTAATTCCATCATGCTAGGCTAGATCTATCTTGTGTTTGCTTAGATCTAATGAAACCTAGATATTGAATATGTGTTGATTACTTGTTTATTCTTGTCTTGGATGAATGATTTATATGTTAGGCTTAAGAAAACTGGCAGATCTCCAATTGGTAACATGCTTGAACGTCTTAAGAAACATGAACCAACGTGCACTAGGTCTTTATTGGTTGTATTTAATGCATGAGCCACTGTTTACAATCCCTATAGTTGTGATGGGCATGGTGTAGGAGGAGATAAGAGCTCATAGAATTGGGGAGTTATGTGTGCCACCCCATGAATGGTATTAAGGAATACGATCCGTCATCCATACAATTATAACAAGTAATTAACGTGTAAAAGATATCTAGGGAGTAGTGAAATCTAAGTAAACACATTTTCTCCAATTACTGCTCACAACTTTAGTATAAATTTGTTTACTTTCATTTTTAGCATTTTATTTTGATTGCATCTTAGTATTGGGTTAGTTGATTAGCAACTAATTCCGCCCAAATCCTTCAAACCCGAGATTTTAATTTGCTTTCCATAAAATATAAAAACACAAAAATAATCATCTCTCACCTTTAGAACTAGTATTTAGGCTTTCTAATCCTAGCGACACTATTCCTAAGCTGAACGATCAATCCCCCGGTACTTGTCACTATACTATACTACAACGATCAGGTACACTGCCTAGTGGGGGTTGTAAGCTTCTCGAGATCCCTCGAGAGGTAAAGCCTGTTGCGATTCCCATGCATCACACTCACTGGTGTGTACAATTACCAAACAATGAGAGTTAAAGGTTTGGTAAGAAGACAAGGAGTGCATGTGCTTGTAGATTGTGGAAGCACACACAACTTTATTGACCTGCAAACTGTAAAAAAGTTAGGTTGTAAGACTAAGACTATGTGCCCTTTGCAAGTATCAGTGGCAAATGGTCAAGCAATGACTAGTACATTGATATGTTGTGGGTTAGCTTTGACCATGGGTGAAGATACTTATATGATTGATGCCATGGTATTACCTTTAGAAGGCTGTGAAGTTGTGCTTGGCATACAATGGTTGTCCACTTTGGGTGAAATAATGTGTAATTTTGAGAAATTGACTATGAGGTTCACTTTGGGAAACAAGAAAGTGTTGTTAAGAGGGTCACAATAGGCTACACTACAGTGGATGCAGCCTAGGGGTCAAAACAATGCTATGTTGAATTCTATGTCCTTGTGTATTTGTCCTGCTGACTTGTGTAGTATGCAAGGAGAATTGATTGAATCACAACAGATTGATGCAGTGTTGAATGATTTTAAGGAAGTGTTTGAGGTACCTACAGCATTGCCACCAAACAGATCACATGACCATCAAATACCTCTTCTGCCAAACAATCCTCCAGTCAATATTAGACCCTATAGACATCCACCAAGCCAAAAGGATGCTATTGAACAAATGGTGAAAGAATTATTGGAAGTTGGAGTGATTAGATCCAGTCAAAGTTCTTTTTCCTCATCCATTGTTATGGTAAAAAAGAAGGATGGAAGTTGGAGAATGTGTGTGGATTATAGACAGTTGAATAAGTCCACAGTCAAAGATAAGTTTCTAATACCCATGATTGAAGAATTGATTGATGAATTGCATGGATCAGTGGTATTTTCAAAGCTTGATTTGAGATCTGGTTATCATCAAATCAGAATGAAGGAAGAAGACATTCACAAAACTGCTTTCAGAACACATGATGGTCATTATGAGTTTTTGGTTATGCCATTTGGTCTTACTAATGCTCCTTCCACTTTTCAGTCATTAATGAATGAGATTTTCAAGCCCTATTTGAGAAAGTTCACACTTGTGTTCTTTGATGATATACTGGTTTACAGTGAAACACTTGAAGAGCATTTGGAACACCTTAGGCTCATTTTGAAGACTATGCAGGCTCATACCTTGTTTGCAAAGAGGAGTAAATGTACTTTTGGAGTGTCACAAGTGGAGTACTTAGGCCATATAATTACTGATAAAGGAGTTGCTACAGATCCTTCTAAGATAGCAGCTATGAAAGAGTGGCCTACACCTCTGAATGTGAAGCAATTAAGAGGGTTTTTGGGTCTTACAGATTATTATAGGAGGTTTATAAAGGGGTATGGAATAATCAGTAAACCTCTCACTGCTCTATTGAAGAAGAATTCATTTGAATGGTCTCTATCAGCTCAAGAAGCATTTGAGAAGTTGAAGTCAGCAATGGTGCAGGCACCAGTGTTGGGATTGCCAAACTTTGACAAAGAATTTATTGTGGAGACTGATGCATGTGGTACTGGAATTGGTACTGTGTTGATGCAAGATGGCCACCCATTGGCATATTTGAGTAAGGCTCTATCTCTTAAACATCAGGCTTTATCTACTTATGAAAAAGAGTTTCTAGCTGTGATCATGGCATTAGAAAAATGGAAGGGTTATTTGATGGACAGGCACTTTAAGATCAAAACAGATCATTTCAGCTTGAAATACTTATTGAATCAGAGGCTTACAACCCCATTTCAAGCTAAATGGCTTCCTAAATTGCTTGGATATGACTATGAAATAGTGTACAAGAAAGGAAGTGAGAATATTGTAGCTGATGCTTTATCAAGGAAAGAAATGCAAGGTCAATTGTTTGCTTTGGTGGCTACTAATGTGACTTCGGGGTTGTTGCAACAAATTGAAGATAGTTGGTTGACAGATGAGAAGTTAGCCAAGTTGATCAAACAGTTTGAAGATCCAAACTTTCAGTCATCAAAGTATACTTGGTCTACTGGACAGTTGGGAAGAAAAGGCAAGTTGGTAGTGGGAAACAATGAATCACTCAGGAAACAAATCTTTTTGCAAATTCACAATGAACCAGTTGGTGGACATTCTGGTGTTCAAGTGACTATGCAAAAGGTGAGTTCTATTTGTTATTGGAAAGGAATGAGAAAAATGGTCAAGCAGTGGGTCAGGGAATGTGATGTGTGTCAAAGACAGAAACCTGATCTTAGTGCTTATCCAGGGCTTTTACAACCACTACCTATTCCAGTTAAAGTGTGGAGTGATATCTCCATGGATTTTGTGGAAGGACTGCCAAAATCTCATGGAAAGACTGCTATACTTGTGGTGGTGGATAGGCTAAGTAAGTATGCTCATTTTGTTCCTTTGCAACATCCTTTTACAGCTGCACAAGTGGCACAAGTGTTCCTAGATAATGTTTACAAGTTACATGGATTGCCAAACACTATTGTAAGTGACAGGGACAAGATCTTCTTAAGTGCTTTTTGGCAATCATTGTTCAAAGCTTTGAAAGTCAAGTTGCAAATGTCAACAACTTATCACCCACAATCAGATGGTCAAACTAAAGTGGTGAATAGATGTTTGGAGTGTTATTTGAGGTGCATGTCTGGTGAAAAGCCAAAAGAATGGGTCCAATGGCTATCTATGGCAGAGTTTTGGTACAACACCAATTTCCATACATCAATCCAAACTACACCATTTGAAGTTCTTTATGGACAAGCACCACCCATCCATATGCCTTACTTGCCTGGTGAAAGTTCTGTGGAGACTGTAGATAGATCAATGGTGGTTAGAGAACAAGTGATCAGTATGTTAAAGTTTCATCTGTTGAGAGCACAGAATAGAATGAAAAGTCTGGCAGACAAGCATAGGACTGGCAGATCTTTTGAAGTGGGTGTTTGGGTCTATTTGAAGCTGCAACCTTACAGGCAAACAACAGCCAGACAAAGCCCTTACAATAAGTTGTCAGCAAAGTATTATGGCCCTTTTCAAGTTGTGGAGAAAATTGGCACTGTGGCTTACAAGTTACAACTTCCCAGTGGTAGTCAAATTCACCCAGTCTTCCATGTTTCTCAGCTGAAATTGTGCAAAGGATCAGTTGATCAGCCTGGAACTCTTCCTATGTGTAACAATGAAGGTTTATTAACAGTGTTTCCAGTAAAGATCATTGATAGAAGATTGGGAAATGTGAACAATAAGCCTGCAGTCTATGTACTAGTGCAATGGTCAAATGGCAGTGAAGAGGAAGCAACCTGGGAATTGTACACTGATTTGCTCAAAAAGTATCCAGATTTTGATTCAGCAGAAGCCGATTCAAGTTCTATTTGACTGTGGAAAGTCAAATGTTAAGGGGAAGGAATTTGATACAAGTAAAAAACAAGTTTAGAAAGAGACCACGTGACTGGCACGTGTGGGTCAACAAACCAAAAGTCAGTTATGACTTTTGGCGGGAAAATCAGTTACTCAGCTTGTCTTTGTTTTTCAGTTGTATAAATAGGAGATTAGTATCTCATTTGTAATTCATTCACTAATAATTGATTGTAACCCTTCTCTCTCAATTCTGTTAATCAAAGTGAATCAAGAATCTCAAATACGAAATCATTTCTTCTTCTTCATGATTTCCTGTTTGTTATTCATAACGGCTACAATTCTTTCTTGAATTCTGGTTGTTAAAGTCTTACACATATCAGTGGATTAATTGAGGTTCCAAAGCTCATCAACATTTGATTATATTCCGATTTTCTTGAGGTCTTCACGTGTCAAAACAACAATGGATGCCAATGTCCTTATGCTCTCAAAACCAAATCGATCTCATACAGGTGAACACACTGAATTTTAAAATTTATAAAGTAGCTAATTTTGTAACCTTTTGAACTTTTGGCTAATTGTTGGCTATATACTAAATGTTTAATGTGATTATAATGGTAATTTTACTGTATGTTTTGTTTGTGCCTCCGAGATTGCGCCATCTCTAGCTAGCACTTTCAGTCAGTGTCTTGATTATAGTCTTTTTAATAAAGAATTTACGGTCTATTTATAACCTTTTTTAGATTTGTGATATATATATAAAATTTGTTGTCTTATCTATATGATGTTGCACTAATTTTTTGTAGTATATTAATGTGATGATTAGAACTAGGAGCAAAGTAAGAGTATAAATCTCGAAAAGGTCTCTAACATGAGCATTACCTCTACCGACAAGCGCTAAAACTAGTGACCCTTTTTTTTCAAGGTTCTCCATTCACTCTATTCCTTTAAAATCTTTTGATTATGTGTGTAATTGAACAATCGAGCGATGCAAGTCTAGAAACCACATATGGTTCTGTATCTGCTGCATCAAGCATCCCATGCTCGATTAAAGAGAGAAAAATGAGTAAAGTTGAATGTTCATTAATATTTCCTACACTTGGTTTGAATGGTTTAGGAGGTAATAGCGAGATGTTTGAGGCTGGACTTCTGAATTTTGTCTAAATACCGCAACTGACTCATGATCCTAACATTATGATTACTAATCCTGCAGAAACAACTAAAGATTCTCACGAGTCTAATACTAATCTGCATCTCAACCCATGGGCTGCTGATGGTGGTAGTAAGTTTGTAAAAGCTAAATTCCTTCTTTACTTGCTATCCTCTTCTCTAGAGGTGAGAAAATGGGTCGTTCAAATAACGGGTCAAGACATGGTAGTTTTTGAATGGTCGACCAGGGATGAGCTGATCCACAAACACCTTGAATTTGACAATAATTAGCTTTTTGAGTAAACTGAAGAAAATCATGACTTGATAAGTCAAAGGACATCTTTAATTTATTACGCTCCCAACCCAATTAATAGTGGAGCCTTTTTCTATAACTCAAATTCAAAAACAAGCTTTTACTAATCTGATTGTTCTTCATGCAGTTACTAATGGTTTGGGATTAGTTAGGAGAGTGTGGAGCATGTAGTTAACCATATGAGTTATCTGCAAAAAAACAAATTAAAAACTTTTTGTTTTGAAAGACTGGTTTATGATCCAGACAGTTATTAAAAAAGAGATTTAAAAATGAATAAAACAGTTTTGGGTCAACCCTTCATAACCTGCTCTACAGTGACCTGCTTATATCACTACCTCTAGAGATGATGGCCTTTGTAATTGCTAATTATAACTCAGAAAGCAACATCACATAGTGGTTGTTGTATCAGGTTTGCCTTGCTGTTGCATGTGTTGTATGTGGTCATAAATCCTTCAAAGCTCACACCATTGACCGCTTTATCAGCAAATGAGCACTCTCAAATGGGGTGACAGGATGGGCGACATGGCTAACGCGTCTAAATAGGTTGGTGGAAACTGTTTATATGCCCTTAATAATTGTTTAGGTGGCCTAACAAATTACCAAGTTGAAGAAAACTGTTTGTGTGTACTCTACCAAATGGTAAACTTTTATTAGTATTTGTTATCCACTTGCGAGGACGTGGTAACATTTTCGATGACAAATGAGTTTATCTCTGGATTATATAGCAAATAATTTTATTAAGGGTTCCAATCAGATCCTCAAGGAACACAATGAGTGTACTATGCTCTGAAAATGTTATCCCATGGTTGGAGCTCGAGTTCATTGTTTCTCGCATGCCACTATTAGTTATTCACCTTTATTAGGAAGTTGCAGTATCCCTAATACAATTTTCATGTAAATAAAAATAAATTATTTGTGTTCCTTAGCCTCCAAAAAACTATTAAAGTAGCATACCGTGTTCAAACTAAAAATATTTTGTTACTTTTTGGTATTAGGGTGTTGTTGATAACGCATTGGCTAATAAGGAGTGTTGTGGGCTTCCGTAAAATTTTTGTTCTGTGAGGTACAAAGATTTGTGCATGTTCGTCTTTAAACTTAGTTTGGATGAGTGGTGTTTGGTATTGCTTTAATATACATGAAGGTCATCGATTAACAAGTTAACTTATTTTGCAGTTTGGATAAATGGGTGTCCACCTACTAATTGTTCTGGTTGTATAAAGGTTAACTGTTAATAGCTAGATGTATAAATTTGAAGATGTGATTTTATGACAATGGCTGACGAAGAGCGTGTCATATTTGGTAAAACATGGTTTTTTGTTGCAAAATAATATTAAATTTGCATACCAATTTCTCTATATTACCCTTTTTTTTGTCTATATTATGTCGATCTTAATGATTTTATGCAAGCGCCAGTCATTATTAGATCATATCACCGTTCACTTGGCACCATGAAAAGATCATGAAAATTTGGCATGGTTCGGTTCAAGTGAGGATACTTTAATTTTGACTTCAGGCAAATTAAATGACTAAAATGTCATATTAACAATGCAAACCTCATATTTATGAGCTTAAACTCAGAAGTTAGTTGCAATATGGGCTAAAATAGCGTACGATGATATGTCAGTTGCATGACAATTTGTACTTGGTGGTCTTTTAGACATATATTAAGGTGTATCTAATTTTTTGGTTGCGGGATAGAATACATGTACTTACCTTTCTAAGATTGACATTTTATGTTTATGATTGATGATTTAAAGTTGTTACTTTGACCATTTCCTAGGGCCTCTGTATATTTGTAAAGTTTCATTGGAGGCTAACCTTTACAACGATGATACAAATGAACAATGATTCGAAAAGAAGATTTCATATGATGGCCTATTCAAAGCTTTATTCAAGTCTTTTGAAATACTCCTTATGCAATACATAAATATTCTCAAATTATTGACGAAAATGATGATTAAGATTAATGATTATCCAGATGATAATCTTTCACTTTCAACACTATTGCTTGAACTTTCTTAAATTTCTGCATGATATGTTTAAATTTTCTCATGTATCAAGTCAAAAACACTAATTAAATACATTTCTAACAAACTAAATTAAAAAAGAAATATGAAAAGCACAATATATTTTAAGACAATATATTCGATACTAATATATAATAAAAAAGTTTATGTCAAAACCTCGCGTGTGCGCGGGTCTTATAACTAGTATATATATATATATATATATATATATATATATATATATATATATATATATATATATATATATATATATATATATATATATATATATGAGTAAATTGCATAAATCGTCCCTAAACTTTGGCCAGATTGCATGTTTCATCCCAACCATTACGAAAGTGCAGAAATCGTCCCTGTGGAAAACATTTGAGCAAATTTTTGTCCCTAAACTTTGGCAAGATTGCATATTTCGTCCCAACCAAATTGCATGTTTCGTCCCAATCAGGGACGAAAATTTACTCAAAGGTTTTCCACAGGGACGATTTCTGCACTTTCGAAATGGTTGGGACGAAACTTGCAATCTGGCCAAAGTTTAGGGACGATTTATGCAATTTACTCTATATATATATATATATATATATATATATATATATATATATATATATATATATATATATATATATATATAGATATAGATTAGGTTTTCTGTAAACAAATCAACCCATTCATTTATCAATATCAGAATAAAGGGTTCGCACCCCAATCTTCTTTGTTTCTTATTTTTGATTCTTTATATGATGTTGGCATGTTGTTGTTTGATCAATTCGATTCTGGAAAACCCCCTCAGAACCTGTAAACATATTATTATGACGTGTAGCTCGTTTTTCATTACGGTACAAATTGGATATTATAATATATATTGCTGTCGCTACTAATAGAAAATATGATGACATGTACAATTGTTTCAGTCGTAGGACAAGTATACATTCAATCATGGCCATACAAAATACATATTTTACTTTTGCCGCCATTTGCAAGTCCTACTTCAGGGAATTGATAAGATAAACAAACTACTCCTACAAATCAGGAAAGCTATATTATCCCTTTCAACAAAAAAGAGATAAGATTGCATTGTTCTAACTTTTAAAAATTCATTTTTTTTTCGCCTGCATGTGTTACTCATGTGTCTCCAGGTTTAGGTCATCTTTGTACTATATATATGAGAGGTCACATTCACTTATTACCTATAAAACACAACCAAATATCAGTAGTTGTCACTTTCAAATCTAATGGCAAACTATGATCAGGTAATGTGTGTGAATATTAGGTAATTGTGAGTGAATATTAGGTAATTGTATGTCCATTCTAATCTTCTATCTTAATCAAGATCTTGCAGAAATCATCCATGCATGCTATGATAGGAAACAACTGATGACGTATAGTTTATATATGGGCCACGAGCCCAAATGATAAACATTACTCGGCCCAAACCCACCACGAGTGGGCTATCATAACGAATAACGGGCCATAATAATAACGGATTGGGCTCACGAAGCCCAAAGCCCAACTAAACTAACCGGGCATGTGATAAGGATCTTCTATTTACAGAATAGATATCCTTACCCCGATAAGCACCACGAGTGCGAAGAGTAAGGAGCAAGAAACCTACACGGTTTCAGCCCCTATATAAGGAATGACATCTCTCATTCAAAGATACGATATAAAAAACCCTAACTCTCTACGAGAACCCTAAATCGATTACTTACTCTCACGCCGGAGTCTAATCGGGGGAGACAATCCCTCGATAAGCCTAATGGTGTTATTTATTTTCTTAGTGCGCAGGTAACAAGTACTAAGAAGCGAATTGGTACGAGAGCAGGAGCCAATAACCAGGAACGCCCAACTTTTGTATCAACAAGTGGCGCCATCCGTGGGACCCAACTAAGAACTAAAGACTAGAATGACAAAGAATAAGAATTCAAGCCAGCGGACTCCGCAGTCGGAAAAACGTGACCATCAGAGGTAGAATCAACAAGAGTCGACCTCTAGACAAGTCGCTGGGACAACCAGCGCACCTGGTCACCAAGAGGCGGGAACAACCCAACCTCTTCCAGAGGTAGAACTACCAGTAAGGACTACCCAGATCATCCCAGTGGTCCCAAGCGCTGAAGAACTTCAGCGCACTCTCTTCACCACTCCTCACCAAACCGTGCCCGCAGTGAACAACACTGTGCCACCAGATGCGCCTAACCGAGATAGGGTGCCTAATACCGAGACAGGCATTCTTGCAACAACCGAGGTCGCGCCCAATCTCATTTTGGGAAATTTTGTATCCCAAAACTATGAAACCTTGACCGCCCTCATGCAGGAAGAAGCAAGGAGAAGGGCAAGTATGAGCCTACATGCTCGATTGAATTTCGGTCCTGAACGTGAGCCATCACCAATGCGCCACCCACGAGGAAGACGCGCAGAACGTACCACTAATGTTCACTCCAGACTTGGCAGTCGCGGGGTACAAGACCGATTGGGACCTCAACATTCGCCAAGCCAAGGATCCTCCAAACCTGGAAGTAAAAGGATCCAAGACAGATTGGGAAGAAGAAGATCCCCAAGTAGAGATCCCTCAAGCTCTTCTTCTGAAAGAAGTCGGCGTAAGCGCCGAAGAAGAGACTACCCTTCTTCCAGTGACTCCTCCGATAATGAGGATAGAGAGACAGGACATTGGAAGTCAAGAGGGAGGCGTCGCGACGAAGAGAACGAAGATATGTCTCTCCCATGGCGTCGCCAGAAAGTTGACGCGTTTACACGGCGCATCAGCGATTACTCAGATCAGAAACGTAGGCGCATGCCTGCTAACGTAAAAACATATGATGGAACAGGTGATCCGGATGATCACCTAAAATTTTTCGAATCAGCCGCCACCATCGAAAACTGGCCACAGCCAGTGTGGTGCCACATGTTCAATTCTACGTTAGTGGGGAACGCGCGCACGTGGTTTAGCAAACTCCCACGTAGGAGCATCGGGGGGTTTGAGGAATTACGGAAAGCATTCCGTCTCAACTTCACCCAGCGAAAGAAGTGTGCTAAAAATCCTGTTGAGCTAGCAAGAGTGAAACAGCGCCAAGGAGAATCAACCAGCGCTTTTATGGAACGCTTCAAGGATGAGTGTATACAAGTTAAAGCATGTCCTGAATTCCTAAAAATCTCAGGGTTCATGAATGGGATTAATACCAGAACTCATCCGAAAGCTAAACGACAAAGTTCCGCAAACTTTTGATGAGCTAACAAAGCGCACTAGATCCTTTATACAAGGAGAGGCAGCCGCTGTGGACAGCAAAAAGGGTTATTCAAACTATAGGCAGCAAGAGCAGCCTCGGAGACAATCCAATGATCAGAATAACAACCGCAGCAGGAATTACCGCAATGGAAGGGACAATGACAAATATACCCCTTTTACGAAAACCCCAAGGGAAATATTCGTAACAGAGGGCGCAAACTTCCCAAAACCGCCATCAATGCGCACTGCAGAGGAGAAGCGCATAGGAAATGGATATTGCGATACCATGGTCAAAAAGGCCATACAACTAATGAGTGCGTCCAGCTAAAACAACTAATTGAAAAATTAGTAAGAGAAGGCAGAATGGACCACCTAGTAAAAAACATCAAAGAAGGGAAAGACAAACAAAGGGGCGGAGGTAAGAAAGAACCCCCCAAAGAAAAAGCTGATACCATATACATGATACAATCATGGCAGCGCAAGATAAAACAAAAGGTCAGTCAGAAATTTTCCCCCGTAAAAAAGATATCTTTCCCTACTCTTGTTGCGGACAACGCAGTGGTGGAACCTCTGACTATTGAAATACATGCGGGAGGACATGATATCCATCGCATGTACATTGACGGAGGAGCATCTGCAGACATCTTGTATGACCATTGTTTCAAGAGATTGCGACCTGAAATCCAAAATCAATTGATACAAGCAACAACGTCATTGACTGGATTTACAGGAGAAAAGATCTGGCCGATGGGGCAGCTACGCTTGTTAGTGGTCGTAGGAGATGAACAACACTCAACCGCAACATGGATAAACTTCATGGTAATAAAGTCTCCCTCACCATACAATGGTATCATTGGGAGACCTGGAATATCATCCATGTGCGCTGTACCATCCACAGCGCACGGAATGCTTAAGTTTCCAGTGAAATGAGGAGTCGTCACCCTCTATAACACAACAATACCACCAAGAGAATGCAATGTGGTAACAACTGAAGTAGAAACTATTCCAGAACAGCGCGCAGAAAAAACACCGAATCTGAAAGTCGCCATTCATCCCGATTACCCGGAACAACAAGTTTCAATTGGTGGATCTTTATCTGATAAAGGCAAAGCAGCTGTATGCGCACTCTTGCAGAGGAACCTGGACATCTTCGCATGGGAACCAAAGCACATGACAGGGGTGCCACGCTCTATCACAGAGCACAAGCTACAAATCCGACAAGGATATCCCCCAATACGACAAAAGAAGCGCGGCCAGGCCCCAGATCGTGCAAAGGCTATTATGGAAGAAGTACACAAGCTTGTAGACGCAGGCATCATGCGCGAAGTATACTACCATGACTGGCTTTCTAACCCAGTTATGGTAAAGAAGAGCGATGGCAGTTGGAGAATGTGCGTGGACTTCACGGACCTCAACAAAGCATGTCCACAGGACTGCTATCCACTGTCAGAGATAGACTGGAAGGTAGAATCCCTGTGCGGATACCCTTTCAAATGCTTCCTAGATGCGTATAAAGGGTATCATCAAATCCAGATGGCAGTTGAAGATGAAGAAAAAACAGCTTTCCACACCAGTCAAGGCGTGTACTGCTACACAAAAATGCCTTTTGGCCTGAAGAACGCAGGCGCGACATACCAACGACTGGTGGACACAGCTTTCGAAAAAAAAGTAGGCCGCAACTTGGAGGTCTACGTTGACGACCTTGTCATCAAAAGCCACATAGAGGATGAATTGGTGCGCGACATCGAGGAGACATTCAGAACATTGGGGCGAATAAACATGAAGTTAAATCCCAAGAAGTGCACATTTGGCGCAACCGAGGGCATGTTCCTTGGATACTTGATAGAACCCGATGGAATCAAGCCTTGTCCAGAAAAAACAAAGGTTGTTATTGATCTCCCCTCACCGCGCACACTCAAAGAAGTCCAGTCATTGAATGGAAAGTTAGCAGGGCTAAACCGTTTCTTATCTAAGTCGGCAGACAAATCCCTTCCTCTCTTTAAAACACTCACGAAGTGTACCAAAAAGGGAGACTTTCGCTGGACTAAAGAAGCGGATGAAGCTTTCCAACAACTTAAACACCATCTGGCATCTCTTCCCAAACTTGTCGCCCCGCGACCAGGGGAAGAACTAATCATGTACTTATCGGCAACTCACAGAGCAGTTAGCGCAGTACTACTGACAGATAGGAACTCCGTCCAGACACCTGTATACTTTGTAAGCAAAGCCCTGAAGAAAACAGAGACTAACTACAGTGATATGGAAAAGCTGGTCTTAGCTCTAGTATTCGCAGCCAAAAGGCTGCGCAGATACTTTCAAGCGCACCCAATAACTGTAATCACTGATCAGCCAATCAAACAAGTTATCTCTAAGCCTGACGCACCAGGACGCTTACAGAAGTGGAGTGTACTGTTAAGTGAGTATAACATCTCATACAGACCGCGCACTGCAATCAAAGGACAAGTATTAGCCGATTTCATCGTGGAGAAGCCAGATAGCAACAGCCCGACATCCGCAACTAAAACAGATCTACAGGAACCCTGGATCCTGTTCACAGATGGGTCCTCATGTGTAGATGGATCAGGCGCGGGCCTCATTCTTACAAATCCAGAAGGTATGGAATTCACCTACGCACTGCGCTTCGAATTCACAACCACAAACAATGAGGCAGAATACGAAGCCTTACTAGCCGGACTACACATCGCAATCCAAATGGGTGTACGCAACCTGGAAGCAAACGTAGATTCGCGGCTAGTCGCTAACCATGTGCTAGGTGAATATGAAGCCAAGGACGAACACATGATCCAATACCTAGAAAAGACCAAGGCTTTAATTAAAAACTTTGACAGGTTCACGATAAAACAGGTGCCCAGAGGAGATAACAGGAAAGCGGATGCGCTCAGTAAAATCGCATCCACAAGCTTCGCGCTATCAAAACAGGTATTGGTAGAAACCCTAAAAAACAAGTCAATCTTGGAAATGGAGATATCCACAGTGATAGAAGAACAAGACCCTACATGGATGATGCTTATCATTGAATTCATCAGCAAGGGAACTCTACCACAAGATAATAAGGAAGCTCGAAGAGTGCGGCGCACAACGCAACGGTTTGAACTACGAGACAACATACTCTATCGACGCTCTTTTTTACAACCATGGCTCAAATGTGTTGGACCTCTTCAAGCAGACTACGTACTCAGAGAAATCCACGCTGGATCATGCAGTATGCACTCAGGGCCGCGATCGGTGGTGGCAAGCGCTCTAAGGGCAGGGTATTATTGGCCAACTATGCATCGCGACGCGCGCAATCTGATAAAGAAATGCAGCAATTGTCAAGTACATAGGCCAATCCCGTACCGACCACAACAAGAGCTAACACCCATCACCTCACCATGGCCATTTTATAAATGGGGCATTGACATCGCAGGACCCTTCCCCGTAGCAGCAGGAGGAGTAAAGTTCCTCATCGTAGCCATAGACTACTTTACGAAGTGGATTGAAGCAAAGGCGGTGGTGAGCATCACAGGAAACCAAGTTAAACGCTTTGTCTGGGACAATATTGTCTGTCGCTTCGGACTACCGGGAGAAATTATATCAGACAACGGAAAACAATTCTGTGATAACCCATTCAAAGATTGGTGCGCACAATTGAACATCACACAACACTTCGCTTCAGTAAAGCACCCACAAACCAATGGCCTAGTTGAACGCGCAAACCGCAGCCTAAGTGAAGGTATAAAGGCACGTCTCGACAGTCATAAAGGACGATGGGTGGACGAGCCTTCGCATGTCTTATGGGCGCATCACACAACAATCAAAACTAGTACTGGCGACACGCCATTCTCCCTAGTCTATGGAACAGAAGCCGTCATACCAGCTGAGATAGGAATGCCAACTATACGCACAGCAGAGGTCAACATCACAACAAACGACGAGGAGCGACGCATGGACTTAGACTTACTGGAAGAAAGGCGTGAACGCGCAGCTATACGCGAAGCAAAGGCTAAGGCAAAAATGAAGAAATATTATGATGCAAAGGTCAAACACACTTCATTCAGACCAGGAGACTTTGTTTACCGCGCTAATGATGCGAGCCACGCAGAAGACACAGGCAAGCTCGGACCAAAATGGGAAGGACCTTACGAGATCACAGATGCGCTTGGCAACGGCGCATACAGACTGCGCGACATGGAAGGTCACGACCTAGCGCGCACTTGGAACATCTGCAACCTCAAAAAATGTTACTTTTAGGCTACGGCCATTACACAGACACCTTTGCATCCTACGAGATGCCCAATAAGTGTTTGCTTTTCTTTACTTTCCTAGGAATTTTATTTTTCTTTTTTCAAAAACTTGCAAGTATCAATAAAATGTTATGGTTTCTAGCTAACTCCATAGCGTACTTCACTTTATTACATACATACTTATATATGTTAATATTGTTATTTTATATTTTGCCTACATGGTGTGCATGCACTAATTAAAGACCCACGAAGGCATAAAGGATGAGATAACCTACTAATTCACTCGTTGAGTAAGAGGGTTGCAAACCCATCAACATCGGATCACGCATCCTTGCTAAGCGCCTTACTTTTGAGACGTCGAGGTAAGCTTCACATGCACATCCCACGACAGGTGCGCATATACTAAGTACACCGTACAAGCTTAGCAAATAACGAGCCAAGACACTTGGTCAAATACTAAAACTTCGCAAACAATGCAAGTATAACTCTTAAAGTCACGCACTTAAAACACTTGGTTAAATAATTTGGCAAACAATGCAAGTTTATTTTAAGTCACGAACTTAAACAACGAAAAGGTATCTTATTCAACATTTATTCACAAAATTTACAAAGAAAAGATACATAAATATACAAACAGCCTACACACTATGGCGATGCTCAGGACTATCTTGCGGAGCAGAAGAACTCCCTGCTTCCTGAAGCTTTCTAAGAAGCAAAGCATCATTGGGAGATACAGTGGGAACACTCACAGGCACACCATCAGACCTGGGGATGTGCACAACACCAATACCATACATCACTGCCTTACCCTTGATGCCCTTCTTCTGAGCAGCCCTCTGCTCGTGACGCTCCAGAACCTCTTTCAAGGGAATCTCCCTTTCAAGAGCGAAGGGTTTGAGGATGTCGCGAGGCCGTGCGAACACAGGAATCTGCAACTGCGACACATCAGGCTTCAGATAGTAATCTGATTGCCCTTCCCCATTCTCTCCGAGGTGGCGCTGCAATGTCAACCCCGCCATAAGTACATCTATGGGGTCGTCTTGGTCGCGCTCCAACCTCCCAATGTGCGGCAGCTCGAGGACCTTCAATCCCGCCATAGCCTGTATCAGCTCATCATATGCAGTGGCACTATACCCAGGGACTTCCGCCAAGTCCTTCTTCAGCAGCTTGGCCTCATGGAGATCCTCCATAGCCTGCGATCTCCCACGAGCTACCGCGCAGTGAACAACCTTCCCAAAGGCCTCTAATACCTCTTGGGACTCAAGAGTACCCATTGCTGCCAGGCGCAGCCCGTGGCTAATCAACCACCTACATCAACAAAGATAACATGTGTTAGTAACAAGCATAGCAACATAAAATATTGAAGGAGAAAAGCATAAAAGAAATACCTGCGCTCAGCAATGGTCGACATCAAGTGAGGATACAACTCCTCATCATACTCGATGCTGAGGCCGCGCAGCTTGTCCTCCTGCGCTTGGATAATCTTCATCATATCCTCCTTAAACTTGGTGATATTGGCGAAGTGCTCCACCTTCTTCTCATCTAAGAAACGCACAGCCCAAGCCAAGTCAGACTTATAATGATGAAGCTCCCCACGCGCCTCCTTCACCTCAGCCAACGCAGATAGCTTCTTATGAGTAAGCTTCTCAGCATGTACCCGCAAGGCCTCCAACTCCACCTGCGCATCAGCCAACTGCGCACGAAGCCTCGCCAGCTCCTCATCCTTCGGGGCGAGAGTGCTGCTCTCCCCAGCATACTTCTCCCTCAACTGAGCCACCAGCTCAGCCTGGCGCGCAGCAGTCGCAGCCAACTCATCTATCAATGGCTGCGCCTCTCCACCCTCATCCACCTTGTCTTTCCCCTCCTTGTTTTCATTCTGCGGAGAGGAAACCACATCCACGAAGACTCCATCATTCTTCGCGGCATCATCCCTACAAGACATAAAAGAATGCAGTTAGTATCGCGACAAGTAATATACAATAAATTAGATATGGACGCAGACACTTACAGAAAGGGAGAAGCCTCAGCAACCTTCTTATCCACGCCAGAAGCGGATGCCTCCTCTGCAGACGACTCCGCATCCCCAATGAGGTAGCGACGTCTCTTCTTGGGGCCACTGGTTCCAGCTTTTCCCTTGCGCTTGATATTGCTTGCTACCTCCTCCTTCAGCACCTCCTCGGGCTTAAGGATCTCAATGCTGTCGGAGGACTCAGCACGCGCCTCCTCTTGCGCTACCTCCACAGCGGGCGGCACGCTCTGAACAGGCGCCACCTGGAGCGGCGGCGTGTTCTCAGGGACAACCTCGGGTAACACAGTCACGTGACCCTCAGTTGCCTCCAACAGGGGCTGCTCACCCTCCCTCAGAGGTCGCACCCCTATCGTCACTTGCTTCGGCTTATCCAGCTTGACGACGGCAAATAGATTCATCTCTGCGCACATAAACAAAAACAACAGACAAAAAGGTTAGATATTAAAAGTGCGCATATGAAAAAACTTACTAAACTTAAAGAAGAAGGGACGAACACCCACCCCGGCCATCCTCACTTATGAAAGTGGGCACCTCGTCAGCAACACCGAAATAATTGCGACTCAACCCCATATACACCAAAAACTCCTCCGGATAAGGGTTAATGGCTAGGCGGTTGGCATCAAGAGTCTGCGCATCAGCTAGCCTATAGGAACCGGGTGCGGGGCGCCTATCCCTTGGCAATGTATCCTGAGTATAAAACTCGTAGGGCGATGGGAAGACTACATCATCAACCCAGAAAAAATGATCCCTCCAATGTCTGAGGGAGTCTACTTTTTCAGTGTAACACTGAAGCGCCCCCGGGCGCTTCGCAAAAGATACCCACCCATTTGACCACGTCGTGTGGTAAAATGAGCGGAAGAGGGATATGGTGGGTTCTATCGCAAGTAAACGGCAGTTTACTTCAAAATTCGACACCTTAGCCGCACCTATACAGTGCAGCTGTGAGATGTGAAGGCAATAATGGTTGAGCAAATCACTCATAAAGATAGAAATTGGCACGCAATAATTTGCGTACTCAAAAAATTTCGTGTATAAACCTATTTTCCCTTCGGGGAAATCAGCTATACACGCGTCTACGTCTAGAGCCTCTGGACGCACGTCCAAAGGAATAAAATAATCGGACGAAAACTCGGTGACATCGTCAACCGTCATCGCAGAGCGAAAGTTCCCTAATTGAGCAACCATTTTCATCTACTTACTAGTATAACGCACCTACAGAAATGTTTATTTGCGAAAAGATAGCTTTTGAGAGAAAGAAAATGGTGAAGTGTGTGTTTTACTGTGTGTAATCGAAAAAGTGGGGCGGTAACTATTATATAGGGAGGAAAAAAACCCTAGATTACCCCCACGTGGATCCCACTCACAAAAACGAGTGGCTAGAAACGAACCGGCACACGCACTTTTTCCCGATTTACAAGAGCTACGTGGACACCACCCCCATTCTTCGAGGTATCCTTTTTGAGATATTATTGACTAGGTTCATTGTACTTTCAAAATGGGCGGTAATATTTCAATAAAACTCCCGCCACGCTTACCGCTGTTAATATTAGTCTAGCGTCCACGGCTACGAGCCACACACACTAGACTGGGGGGACATGATGACGTATAGTTTATATATGGGCCACGAGCCCAAATGATAAACATTACTTGGCCCAAACCCACCACGAGTGGGCTATCATAATGAATAACGGGCCATAATAATTACGGCTTGGGCTCACGAAGCCCAAAGCCCAACTAAACTAGCGGGCATGTGATAAGGATCTTCTATTTACGGAATAGATATCCTTACCCCGATAAGCACCACGAGTGCGAAGAGTAAGGAGCAAGAAACCTACGCGGTTTCAGCCCCTATATAAGGAATGACATCTCTCATTCAAAGGTACGATATAAAAAACCCTAACTCTCTATGAGAACCCCAAATCGATTACTTACTCTCACGCCGGAGTCTAATCGGGGGAGACAATCCCTCGATAAGCCTAACGGTGTTGTTTATTTTCTTAGTGCGCAGGTAACAAGTACTAAGAAGCGAATTGGTACGAGAGCAGGAGCCAATATAACCAGGAACGCCCAACTTTTGTATCAACAACAACCAAAAAAACAATAACCAGGTGGTAGGTTTTATACATCATGCATTTTAAACTTTTTTAAACGTCATAATTATTTTTTAATTTACTTTATTCTATATAAGGAGGCAACAATAAAAGAAAACATGAAGAAAACATGAGAAACTGGAACTCAAGTGATGTCATTGTTATTGGTGATTTTCTAGATGAAGTTGAAGCTGCTGATGACCCAAAACCAAGCGAAGCAACAATTGTTTTGTAGGTCATTGTGTCTGCAAATAACACTATTGCCACATATGTGAGAGTTCAAGAACATGTAAGTAAATTAAAAGACTTACTTCTCATACTCTTTTACTTCTGTTGTGACGAAAGTTTCACATATTGCATTAACTCATATTCTAACTTCTCATGTAGGAAATTAATGATGATGATATCCCAATGGTGCCAATTAAACGAAACAAGAAAAACCAAATCAAGATCACGGGAAGAAACAGGTTGTGTCAACTATTTGATGAATATGCAAATGAAGAAGATGAATGGGTTTAGGAACAACATAAATATTTTTTTGTTATAGATGACAATGTTTCAATTGTTATGTGACTATCTTAGTAGTCTTTTTTTTTTTTTTTTTTTTTTTTTCGTCACTTGGACATACTACTTTAGTAGTATGTGTTTCCTTTGTGTGATTTTAGGTGTTCTTCAATAAAGTATGAATAAGCACAGTGATGTATTTGAACAAATAGTTGCTTTCATTAGCTGATTTTGTTTGGGTAATTACCCATTTAACAATTATGAACATGTAATTAATGGTGTAGGCATAACAATAGTTTTGATTCTCCGAAAATAATAGTCTATTATATATGGTTATAGCTATATATATTATAACAATAGTTTCATATAAGCAAATTTCTTTTATGCAATAAAGGTTTCACATTAGGACTTTTTTTATGCAAAAAGGTTTGACAGTAGGGTTGCATTAATTTGGCAATACTTAATTAGTGCACTATGTACATACTGTATAGAAAGATGACCTCAAACATTCACTTTATAAATTCATCCACTATGCACACGAAAGAGACGTTAAAGATTGGTATAATGACCTTACAAATTAAAAAAAAATGGTTTCCAGTACTTTCAATAGGTCTTAAAATATGTGTTCTGAAAAAAAAAAATGGTCCATGTGGTTTGCTCAGATTGTATGTTTAGTCCTTGATCTTTCAAAATTGTAGGCGGCCTCCCTGTGGCCAGTTTTTTGTTCCCTTTTGGTCCCTGGCCATTGCAGAAATGGTCCCTGTGGTTTGCTCAGAATTGCACGTTTAGTCCCTGGCCATGGACCAAAACGAAACCAAAAACTCCCCACAAGGAGGCCACCTGCAATTTCAAAATACCAGGGACTAAACATGCAATCTGAGCAAACCACAGAAACCATTTCTGTAATTTACTCGAAAAAAATGCAACTATTAATGTGTCATTTGATTTACTTAGAGTAGCATTTTTTTTCCTATTTGTTATTCGATTAGAGTTTAATGGTTGGATTTTTTTTAATCATTTTTTTATTGGATGTTTTTCTCCGTTTGTATGGAGATTTATTTTTTTCTGGAGTTTAATGACAAAATTAATGTCCTCATGTGATGTTTCGTAGGTTTTTCATTTTTTTTTCTTTTTGTGTGAATAAATGGACAGGTAAAATACTTGATAAGCCAAACAAGTAAATAGGTCAAGACAAAAAAATGTTAAGTGATATAACAAAAGATCAAAATTTGTATGACGTTGATTACTTATATCTTTTAACTTTATATCTTCATACTCTTTGTAACTGATACAAATGTCATTACAAATTAGTATACATGTGCAACGCACGGGTATTGCACTTGTTGTGAGTGCTGGGAAGAACTATAAAATAAACTAAACCAAATACATTTGAGTTGAATTCAAATATCAAATTATCTTAATATCTTCTAATAAAGAAATCATGTCTATTCATTTTTTTAATCAAAAGTAAAAAAGGTACTTTCTATTTTTTTTTAAATTACAATGTAAATCGTTAATCGACAAAAAATAAACCATCGTGATGAGAATTTTTTTTCATTTAGTAGATGAGCACTTCTATATACTTTCAACATTTTTTTTTCGAGTTTTGTTTTAGTGTTAGAATTTACGTATAGAAAAATCACATTTGATTTATTAATTTAGATATCACGTATGATTTCACAAATCACATATGATTTCATAAATCACATGTGATATCTATATATATATATATATATATATATATATATATATATATATATATATATATATATATATAAAGAATGAGTTCCCCATATTGAATGTGAGCATTAATTTTATAAGCCAAGAAACTCAAATATGAAGTTTAAACTTATAAATTTCATGCAGGTTGAGCTTATTTTGAAGCTTTTGAGAGCTTTTGAGAATACATAATTCTAGCATTTATGACATCTATAATGATAAACCCATACAACTCAATCATACCCATCCCAAGCCACTGTTGGAGTCCATTGCTTTAATTACGCTTATCAGTTCATATTAACTTAAAAACAACTCAATCATAAAGTCATTTATTAAAACAGCCCACACCAACTGACGCAAACCCTTTAATGTTTCCATGCACCCCTTTCATCTCCTAACCAATAAATGTGTCTACTTATATACCATGTACAATTTGTACATTGGTTCATAAACCATGTACATTGATAGCTATAAATTACAGACCAGCCACAAACGAAACAATATTACTACTCAATAATATCTGGACACCAACTCATCGAAGAGTATCACTAGTACAACCAGGACGTTTGCCGACGAAAATTTTTTGCCTTCCTCGACGTCATGACGTCGGCAAACACCATATGCCGATGAATCTTAGTCGGCCAGTGTTAGTCGGCAATGCCTCATCGGGACTTACTATGCCGACGCTACTTGCCGACGCTCAAGTGGGGCCCACACGATTTACTAAGGGCCCGTTTGGTTTGTAAATGGGTTTAGGATTAAATTTGGGATTTGGATTAAAATTTAGATTATGATTTAGATTTGGATTTGATATAAGAGAGGGAAAATGTAAAAAAGTGTTTGTTATATGTGAAGTATTAGAATTGAATTGTAATTTAAGTAATATTTAAATAATAAAATAAAAGAAAAAAACAAAAAGGACCCACTACCAAAAAATTAAAACTTGAAAATGAATAATAGGTGAGTTGTGAACTTCAAGAAAAGAAAGGTTTTCTAAAAAACTCATCTAATGGGTCGTCATTTGTATAAACCCTTCATTGAAGGTTTTGAAGATGGGACCCACTTCAAGGTTTTAGTACCAAACAAAAGAATTAAGATATCTTTGAGTCTAAACCTCCTTAATCCCTTAAACCAAACGTCCCATAAGATTTATGTTCCTATATCAACATGTTACTTGCCGACGCTCAGGTGGGGCCCACATGACAACAAATGGCCAATGGGCAATGTCTCATAATCAGACTAACAAAAAACATGTTAGGATGTATTTACTAAGATTTATGTTCCTATATCAACAAGAAGGTCTTTGTGAGATTTTATCAAACACTTGGCGGGTGTTATTCATACAAATTACAAAAGTAGTTTGTAGTTGAACTTTTTTACGACGGTAAGTGAGAGATATTAACTTTTTTTTCAAAATTTTTTTTTGATTTTGTATCAAAATATGTTTTAGGGGTTTATATATTTTTAAGTGCAAATGAAACTTTGAGGGAGGGTTTGGTTGGGTGGTAAAAGTTGTTGTATGGTCCCTCAAATGGTCATGGGTTCCATTCTATGCTTGTCCCGTCTAGATAAACCACTCCCTTTACTCCCTTTTTGTGTGTTAGAGTTTATTATTAACTAGCTAAAAGACCCGTGAAATTCACGGGTATTTTAAAGAGACGTCAAAAAAATAGTTAATGACTTGTGTATTGCGAAGCATGACATAACAAAGAATCACATTGGCAAAAACAATTATAAAATAGAAATTTGGTACTAATAAAACATCTATATAAAAAAAATAGCCAAATAACCAAAAGAGTAATTTGCATAAATCATCCCTAAAATTTAGCCAAATTACATGTTTCGTCCCAAACGTTATGAAAGTGCAAGGATCGTCCCTGTGGAGAAACTTTTAGTGCAAGTATCTTTAATTGTTAATTAGATACATGAAGTTTGTGTTTGGGATCTGTGGCTTCCTCTTATTATATTTGCCTCAATGCAAGTTCTTATCAATCTAGGTCACACCAAGTCTTATTCCATTGCACCAACTTGTAAATTTATCAATATTCCATAAAAGCATTTCTTTCATGTAAGTTTGTGTTTGGGCCAAAAAAATTCATAGCGTTAATAAATTCATAAGGGAATACATCTTATACTTGGACCATTTTCCTGCTTACAAACATTGTCGCGACTTAAGTGCATGACCGAGAGAAAATGATCATTTGTAGTGTCTACAACCTCGTTTGTACGATACAATATGGATTTTTCTTAAAATGTCGTTAGTCATCAAAGTTATCCAACATAATCGGATAAGTAGGATTTCATCAGTTATGACAATCCTAACCTACAATTGATCACATATTTGTGGTCAACCTCCACACTTTACAATGATCTCATATGTAATACTGTTTTAAAAAGAGTCATTATCAATGTCTTGTCAGGACCTTTTTGGGAAAACAGGTAGCACATACATGGAATCACCAAAAAAAAAAAAAAAATCCGTGTTACCGATGGCGTGTCTAATGTTCTATGCCGTAACTTACACAGTATGTCTCTTAAGAATCTCTACAGTGCCTCAAAAAAATGCTTGTTAGTCATTAGCGCTTCATGCTAAATGATTAGTTTGAGTTTTCGAAGCAAAGCAATAGGATCATTGTGAGGACTAATCGAACATGTAGAGTCTTTATTTATGTTTTTTGGTAGCAGCTAACCCAATGGCAAGCAATCTTCCCGCAATCTCCGTATACATGACTTAGAAGCATTAAGTTGTAAATGTGATGTTCAAAAAATAAAATTCAAATATGTTTAGAAATAAAAGTAGCTACCATTTATATTCGTAAAATTACGAAGAGAAATAATTGGAAGGACTAAAAACATGCCTATTTTTATGCGTAAAAATATGTGGCATGATTTTATTATGCATAGCAACCCATTAATTCACAAACCAACAATGGATTTTATTTTTTAGAATATGTTTTATGCGTTTTGAAATGAATGGGAAAAAAAATAAGAGAAAATTAAGCAAAACAGAATTTGAGGGGAATGGAATTTCATTTTGTATATCGTGTTCTTGAGTTGGGAGAGAATGGAAGAATTTTCAGAGATAAATTGAACAAAATTTTCTCGCACTTTCTCTTCGCTTATCTCCTAAAAAAGCTCTAGATCATAATTTTATATTGTTTTCTTTTCACACTTTTATCCTTTATCCAAAAGTATATATATCATTAATCTTAGTTGGAAAACAATATATTCAAAATATGGGACTCATTTCCTGATAAACATGTTACAATATGTTATCAAGTATTTTGACTGATTCCAAACCGCAACTTTAACTTCGGTTTCATTTAATTTTCAATTTTGTTCAATAGCATACGGTATTCCACAAGCAACTTTTAGATGTGTTCATGCCTTTTCTCGAGGTCTTTGAAAGTTTCACAACTTTTGCTTCCAAATCTTGTGCATGCTACGATAACAATCACGCATACTGCTCTTTGTTTTTGAATGTGAATATCAACCTGAATGTGGATAGTCATGTTAACAACAAATAGTAAAGTATATACGTATCAAAACACATGACCAAAGAAAAAGTACAACCATTGATTTTAGCCAACGGGTAAAGTTGAATTAATTTGTAGACTTATAACATGAATAATAGATGTTAGAAAAACCTTTTAATGAAAATTGCCATCTTATGTCGAAGAATTTTGGTAATTTAATTTAAGAAAGTCTATGTACAAATCATACGTAGACAATTATTTGTCTTTATCTTTTCCAATAAGTAGTGGTGCAAATATCGGTATAGGTGGCAGATTAATCGGCGATTAACTGCTTTGATTTTCATTAATCGATCTTATTAATCGGTTTGGTAAAAAATTGGTTAACATACCGACTAATCGGATAAAAATTGGTCAAATCAGGCATAAATCGACCAAATCGGATAAATTGACCAACTCGGTCACAGATAGAAATCGGCCAACTCAAGCATAAATCGGCCAAATCGGAAAAAAATCGGCTAGATTGGTCAAATCGGACATATAGTTTTTATAATTGTATATATAAAAAACCCATTCCGATTAATCCCCTCTTAACAATTAATCGCTACCCAGCTACCGCCTTGTGATATTTGCAACCTTAAAATATTAATGTATATGTTTTTTTTGCTTATGCATAACGAAAATCTTGTGCATGTGTTTTTGAAATGTTTAGTATCTCTTCTGTAAACATTTTGAATTATACTATTGGTTCTTCGATTTTAATGATTATAAACATTTTTTCAAATGATTAGGTAAATATCTTCTATAAACATTTTGTTACTTATGCATTAGGAAAATCTTTTGTGAGTATTTAAAAACTCAATGTTTTATTCGATTTTAATGTTTTGTAACCTTAAAAACAAATGTTTTTTCCTTTGTTAAAAGTTAGATGCGGACTATGACTATTTCAAATGCTTAAGTATTTTACCAGAGTTTATCATCTTCTGAACCTTATTCATTTGGTGTTTAAATCCCGGAACAGGCCCATTGTATCAGTCGCTGGCATTTTGTCGCACTGTAAAAATGAAATATAGGCATACTCATAAGCGGCTGGACGATGTTGTCTTTTACAACACTCGGATTCGAAACGAATTCAGCCGGAGGTCTTTCTGGAAGCAGTCTCTTTACCTTTAGGTTTATCCTGGGGTGGGGGTATGATCTGTCTACATCTTATCTCCCCCATACCCCGCCCTGGCAGGATTGGGTATGTTGTTGTTGTTGTGGATTCGAAATGAATTCACTTTCCAATCTACTCGTCCTTGAGTTATGAAAGAAAAGTGGGGATTTATTCATTTTCTCATGTAAATGTATTTTTTTTTCTTTGATTGCATGATTTGTATACGAATTGTGACGGTGCATGAATGCATCGATGCTTTTATAGGCGTCAATGACAGAATAGCTTCATAAAATTGATTTTAAACACGTCTAAATTTAATACATTCTTAACATAATAACGTGGTAAAATGCTTGCCTAAAATAAGTAACGATTTTCTATGATTTTTATCTTTTAATGCGAAATTCTTGAAAAACTTTGTGACATGCCGCAAATATGTAGCTGACCAAAATAAAGTATGAACGTGTCATAAATAACATCATACTTAATGTGTTTCTATTTTTATATCGACTAAGCAGACGATCAAAACGGCTTGTTAATTGATGAAGAGACTGACACGTGTCAAAATAACACAAAGACCACTAACTATGCCGCGATCAAATTTAGCTAACATAGATTGAAGATTAAATTTAACACAAAATAGATATTAAGATTGTTGAGACAAAGATGATAAAAGAACTAAAAAGAAATTACCTCAAAGATAGTGGTAGTGGTATGAGTTCTATGCATATAATTTACAAAAATTTGTAATGTTTGGAATGTTTTAATTGCATAGTTTTCAAAAAGTTTTGAACTTGGCTTACTTCATAAGCTTCGAAATGGAATTTTTAAATCAAAAAATTGAAATTGTATTAGGGATTTTTTATTTTAGGGGATATTAAAGGGGGCATATCACTTTTAATTTTTATAGAAGAAATGAAACGGGGAAGAAAAACCATTGTTGATTTGTGATTTTTGGGAGTGCAGCTTCTTTTTTAGAAGATATGAAATGGAGAGACATTGAATGGGTGAGCGTTTTTTTCCCTTTGGCTAGTGTTTTGAGTTTATTTATTTATTATTCATTTAAGAGGGTTTAAATCAAATATTAAAGTAGTCAAACTTCAAAGATCTGTCATTTTTTTAGTCAAACGAAAAGGACTATTTCAAAGTATGTTTTTAAAAGGAATTGAGAGACAAAACAAAAGTACACATGTCAAGCTAAGAATAAGTGTTATTTTAGGAAAAAAAATTAATTAGCTAGCTTAAAAGGGTTGTACAGAAGATTGTTTAAAGGAGTTGTACAAAACTCTGTTTTATTAGATAAAATAGATTTTTTTTTTTTTTTTTTTTTTTTTTTTTAACATTTTATCAAATATTTGGTGGGTGTTATTTATACAAAAGTGTGAAAAAATACCAAAGAGTTTCAGGTTGTTGAAAAATAGGAAATATATAAAATGTTAGAAAAATATACACAAGTGTTAGTCTCAAGTACAAATTCGAGTGCCTTGTAAACTATTTTTTAGGTCTCTGGTGTTTTCAATGACTGATATGATCTCATTAAATTTTTCAAAAATACTGATAAGAATTTTCTCTAACAATTCTTTGGTCTTAAATTTCATCATCATAACTTTTCATCTAATTAATCAAATCGTGAATGTATGTAAACATGAGATTTCGAGTTCAAGTCTTGTCTAAAATGTTTACTCTCTCAGTCTCATAATAATTATCCACAATACTATTGCGGGATGTTCCAAACCAATGTTTTAAAAACCCGTTTTTTAAGTGACCCGGCCAAGCCATTGGGTCACAATTCAACCGTTTTAACCGGCGGTTCAACCGGGTTTTTGGCTCAAAACCGCCTTCCAGCCTCCCAACCGGTTCACGGTTCAACCGGCCGGGTCAACCTGGGTTTTAAACAATGTTCCAAACTATTCATTTTGTATTTCAACCAATGAGACAATATTTTAGTAGATAAAGATAATATTTGATTGGTAGAAAGTATAGTTAGTAGAATTTTCTAAAACTTTGTGTACTTTGAAAGTGAACACTTTTTATAAGACGGAGTGACTATAATATTAGATTGTATAAAGTGTGTGAGATATTAATTTTATAAAAAATAAAATATTGAATGAAGTGAAAAAATAATGTAAAATGAGAATCTATAGTTTGATCCATGACACTCGAACTGAATATTATTATTATTTTTTAACATTTTTATCTAAATTTGAATTTTGCTTACTATCTTATACTGTATTTTTACAGGCTCTTAGGCCTTAGGGGTTTACTGTGATCCAGTGTCCCTTTATGTAAACTCGCATATCAAGCACTTTCTTTTAAAAAAAAATACAGAATGGGCAACACCTGATGGTGGCAAAGCGGGTGGGTTGGGTAATGGGTCAATGTGGGTTTCAGGTCAAAACAAGTCATCTGAATCACGGGTTAGCCAAGTCTTGGGTTGGGTCATGTCTGGAATCATGGGATGACCCGTTCATTTTCACCCTTTTGTTTTGTGAAAAAAAAAAGTACACATGCTTCTAAAATTACTAAATACATGTCCTAATGTTTACATGAAAGAACAAGAAAGACGATTAGAAACCAAAATTTGGTTAATGCATAATTGAATACAAAAGATAACCAAACATGTAGAAAGCAAACATGTGGTTGAAACTGACACCAAGTGATGAGCCTGATATACCCGGTCATTTAAAATAATTTAGTTAGTGACATGTATGTTGAGGTTAAATAATGAGACCGTTGAGAGGGCACCAATGGTGTGAAGAGGATGGGAAGACCCAACCCTCAAATTAAAGTGTAATTAGTATTTAGTGGTCTATGTGTCTTGTGGACCAGACAGAAATCTGTGGAATATTAGGAAATGCACCTATGTTAAGCGTTGCAGCATGCTGTTTCTGTGAATTAGCAACTGACCTCTGGGTGAATGCATAACTTGATCCTCGATGTTGAGACGTTATGTTTCTGTTAGTTATTAGCATTACAGTATAGTTAATAGGTTTTGATTCTGAACTTGTGTTTATATACTCTTTTGAGTGAGTTGTAAATTTATTAGTATACTATATATCCATCAATCACATAAAATCAACCTTTAGTATGTAAATTAAGTTCTTCCCAACAGATAAATTAGATGCCAAGGGGTAAAGGTTAAATGAAAGTAACTGCATTCGATACAAGAAACTTGAGAGAGCATCTTGGACAACGTAACTCTAAATTCTGTATACAATAAAATTACACTTATCAAAACAATAACAATGATAGCCACATCATATATGTTGATTAGATGTCAAGTGCATGCTGAAAAGGAAAGCAAAAACATACAAAATCCCAAATAAAATGCTAATGACAGGATACCAACGTAGCTTCATGTTTGCCTTGAGAATGAAAGCACATATAGGTATGGTTCCATAGAGATTGCATCTTTGATCATTCCCAACATATTTGGCAGTAGTTGTTCCCAAAATTTAAGTGCTAATGACTAGTCTTTGTTCTCTTACACTTATTCAGCTCAATACATTTTAAACGAGTAAAAGGAACTGACCTAACATCTTCCCAAGAAATATTGTGACACGAGTGTAAAAAGAGATATGAAAGTTTCGGAAGATCAGCCAAAGCACATAAGACTTCACTAGTTATAGTCTCACAACCTGTCAAATCAAGCGTTTTCAGTTTTAAACAATTGCTAGCAATTTCAAATATTGAGGTATCTGATATGTTGACCAACCAAGACAAACTCAAATTCTGAATGTTTTGGATTTTAGCTATGGCGAAAATCCCAGAGTCAGTTATGCTATCCCCACACTTTGACAAATCCAAACAAATTAGATTAACCATTTGTTTCAAGTATATAATACCGGCATCACTAATCCTAACACATTCTGCCAAAGAAAGATACTGCAGACAATTCTTCAAATCTCCATTTGCCAGGTACTTCAAACCTAAATCAGTAATCAAATAACAACCAGGCAATTGCAAAGATTCTAAACAAGTTGCTTCTCCGATAGCTTTGAGTGATTCGTCTGTGATTTTCACACATCCATCTAAATTTAAATATGTTAAATTCTTTACTGATCTCACAAGCGAAACAACTCCTAAATCCCCAACATGTAACCTTCTACTTAGATACACAACATCTAAATGTCTACAAGCATTCGCCACTGCACACAAACCGTCATCATCAAAATCAAACTCATAATCCACATGAGGATCAAGGTTTCCCGCTAAACTTGGGCAAGCGAGATTCAGGTACTTGAGCTTGGGGCAAGATTGGGCTAAAAGCTTCATGTGCTTGTTTGAAAGTGGTTTAACACAAGATAAGTATCTCAAATTTGGGGATCCGGGTAGGATAACATTAAGCAAATTACTAGGACACAAAATGCGAAAGCGTCGTACGCTAATGCGTGTCGCTTTCAAGAAGTTCTTAGAAACTTGAGAGAATGATTTCCTATCACGTCGTTTGTGAAGTTTTTTGTAGATTGAGATAAGCACATCACTTCCAAGTTGTTCCATTGCTCTCCAGAGTTATCCGTACACAAAATCTAAAAAAAAAAAAAAAAAAAAAAAACTCTTTGATAAACAGGTTAATATTAACAACGGTAACTCATAGAACTTCCATTTAGGGGATTGTTTGCCAATGCTTATGTTTAAGCTGTTTATTTTAAAGTGTACTTTTTCAAGTTGAAACTAAAATTATTTTCTACCAACATAATCAAGTTAAAACCCTTATAGATGGATTTAATTCAGTAAGTTTATTTCAGTATTTCTTCATATTTTACAAAATAAGTAAATCCAAACACTAGGGGGTGTTTGTGCTTCCTTATTTATCGCATATGAGCTAATGTAAATCCAGAAAAGCTCATTAGCTCACTTTTTTTCAGCTTATGACCTTGTCAACCTTACAGCTTCACTACAAAAAAATTTTGTTGATTCTCCACACATTTAGTAAGAGTGGAAAAATAATAAAACTTATTTCTACGCGTGTAAAAATATATTAAGAAAAAACTTCACACTCATAAATGTGTATAACTAATTGTGTTATAGATGGATAATTCAGTAACTTTACATTAAGTTTTTCACAATTTAGTGTGACAAAACTCAATCTATTTTGTAACACCATTTCTTCAACACTTGCTCTTATTTTTACACACTTTTATGTATGGGTATGTGTATAAAATGTGTCTAAAAAAATGTTGGTTTTCATGATATTGCTTGTAGTGCTTATTTAAGGCCATAAGTCTTTTTGATAAGCTCATAAGCCAAAAAATAAGCTTACGGATTTTTTTTCAATTTCTAATAAGCCCTTAAAGTCCGATAAATAAGCATATAGATAAAAAAAAAAAAAAAATCCCAAACACCCTCTGAATAAAATACTCCTTTATTCTATAAGAACTAAATTGATATATGAATTAAACATACGTGGAGTCATGAATTTCAAAAAATATTTGTATCATAAATAAATATAGTGTTAAATAGTTCGAGAGGCTAAAACGAACCTGAAACAAAGGGTATACAATCGTTGAGATCAGAAAAGGGTTTGAAGAGAATCGATGTAAGTTTATGACCCAATTTACCATGGTTAAAAAGTCATTGTGGATATTGGTAAATTGTTACTTTTATCCCTTGTATATTGAATCAGTTTACAATTCACTACAATGTATTCTCCTTTTATATACTATGTTTGGCGCAAAGCTTTTTGGGCCAATGAGCGGTGAGCAATAAGATTCTTGATTTTTAGTATTCGTTTGGCATGAGAGCTGTGAGCTTTGCTATTTTTTTATGAAAACTCATTTTTCCAGGTGAGCAGTGAGCTGTGGCTACTGCTCACAACTACTTTTGCCAAACATAGGCATAGTGTGCATGAAAAAAAATAAAAAATACATAATAAATAAAATAGGCAGTTGCGATTTTGCATATATATCCTTTCAAAGATGTAAAATTGCATATATGCATAAAAATTATTGTGTCATGTGCATTAACAACTTGTACCAATGATATTTATGCAAATATTTATTTTTGAAAGTATATATATATATATATATATATATATATATATATATATATATATATATATATATATATATATATATATATATATATATATATGCAATTCTTCAAAGTTGTGAGTCATAATAGTTTTGTATCCATTTTTTTATTACCTTCTCCTTTTGGGTTTCATTTATGCGAAGTTCATAGTCAAGGGTGTTATTCGGATCAGATTTGTTGGATTTCGGGTTATTCTGTTTGAATTATTCGAACTTTTAAAAAAAATAACTCAATCCGACTTCTATCCGAATAAGATGACACATATTCATATTCGGCTTGTTCGGACGATATCCAGTATATTATGTAGGCTCAGATATCCAAATAAGCATCACCAAAATTGAAATCTTAACGATTAAGAGCACTCACAAATCACAATGTAGTCAAATTGCAAACTAAAGATTAAAAACAAAAAGATATTAATGTTGTTATATTGTGATGCTAGTAATTCGATAATGCAAACAATAGCAGACTAACTGCATTCGATATTAATTGAGAAAGGGAAATGATTGGCACACTCTCAAAATTTATTGGGAAACTCCACTATGTACAATAGACAATTGTACTTTAAGTATAACATGCTTTAACTACTTGTACAGTGGAGTGTCTTAATAAGATTTTGGAGTGTGCCAATCACTTCCTATTGAGAAATGAGCCAATTAGATGCCAAGGGGTAAAGGTTAACTATAACTAATCGATACAAGAAAGTTAGGAGAACATCTTGGGCCCTTTTGATTTGTAGATAGGTTTAGGAGTTGGATTTGGATTTAGTATAAGTTTTAAATTAAATGAAAGAGAAAATAAATCATTCGGTCCGGTCCTCAGTCTCGGCTTTTGGGCTAATTCGGTCTCGATCTTGGTCGGTCCGGTCCAGGACCGATGCTCAGCCCTAGTTGCACTCATAAACTCAGTAGTTGCAGTATCGTATCATTACAGTAAGGTATTATTGCTCCAAGTCTCATGAACTCAAATGTTAACGTATTATGCAAATCAGTTGAACACAGTTTCAAGTTTAATAGAAAGTGAGTCACATTGTTGCACCCATAAATTCAGTAGTTGCAGTACCATCACAATATCATATTATTGCTCTAAGTAAAGAGTATTTTAGTCTAATAATATTACTCATTTTTTTAAGTTTTTAAGTTTTAAACAAACGTGTTTTCTCTTCATATGTAGTATAGATAACTTTCACAAAGTGAATATAAGCAATTGAAATTAAACCAACTATCATGGTCTATTTTGCCCCATGTGATAAATGAAGTCATTTCATTGTCTAATAAAAAATCAAAACTGAAACAATTTAATCAACTCAACTAGATTTAATATAGCAAAAAACTATTTGTATACAAACATATGTTTCAGTTTTATAAGAAAAATATTAAAAAAAAAAAGGTAATTGATAAATTTTAGTTATTAAATTTTAAATTATATAGACATAATGAGTTTTCATGTTTTTTTAATAACTTTATAATTTAATAAATACCTTTTACACCTTATAAAACCCAAATTAACACCGGTAAAATAAGGCGAAATATTATATAATGTATAAATGTCATTGATAAATAAATTGCTTTTAATGTCAAATTTTTATGTTTTCATAAATTCTATAACTCTAACTATATAGTGATTAAAAAAAAGTCAATAGCCGTTGTGAAACGCAGTATTAACTTACTCGCTATAATACAATCATGGACTTCAAAATACTAATCTTGCTAACAAATTTGAAGGTGGGTTAGGAAGAAAAAACAGGATTTTTGGGATAAGAAATTTTATTAAGGTTGCGTTTGGTTGGGATGATTTGGGTGGGGTTTGGATTTGTATAAAAATTGATTGTTTGGTTGGCGGTTTAGATTTGAAATAGTGACAATAGGCCCAGAAAAGTCATAGGAGGCAAAAGGGGTGCGGTTTGTGAATTACACTCTCTCACACACATTAACACTTTAATCTCTCTATCTCTCTATCTCTCTCACACACATACACACTTTAATTTTTAAATAATAACATTGTTTTGATTTTAATTAAATATATACATTTTTTTATCTTACCTCAAAACCAAATTCAAATCCAAATCCTAAACAAAATTCAAATCAAATTCTAATCCCGTCTAAAAACCAAACACACCCTAAACACCGCTAAACTAGGGGTGGCCTACTAATGATCTCTGAAAAGTTAGAAACGTATTTACCCTTAAGCTAGTTAATGATATAGAAATTACATTGTTTTATAAAACACATATACGTATAAAAAATAGAAAATATTAAAATTCACATTGTTTTATAAAACACATATACGTATAAAAAATAGAAAATGTTGGATAGTTGCGAAATAATTTCATATTCCAACAATTAACTAGCCCGGTAAATTTCGATAAATACATACAAATGGTATAAAAAAAATATCAAAGTGACACATCCATACTTAAATGTCATTAATCCACTCAGTTAAATGTCGTTAATTATATGTGAGTAATATATGTCCTGCAATACTTCGGTTTTTAGTAAACACCTGCAACTAGACGAATGAAAGATACACACTCGCAGCAACGAGTGAGCTCACATTCAACTCGTTTTAACAACAAATGTAGAAAATCGCTACAATTTTGTTGCCACGGGCATGCAATCGAAACACACACTTCTCGACTAGTGTGCTCAGGTGAACTAGTTGTACAATAGTGTGTACAGAGTACCTAGCGCTTATCTGGCACCTAAAAGTCCTATTTGGCTGGATGACTTGTCAATTTTTGTCCAAACTGGGATTAAAAGTGATTTGTTGACTATAAAGGTCAAATGCAGCCTCACTAAAGAGGTCAATCAAATAAACAGGTAAAGGCAAACATGCTGGTATGTGTCCACATCAATAAACAAATTTCAATTGCTGACCACTTATGCAGAAATTGGAAGTCAAAGATATATAAAAATATAGTTTTGAACATCCAATACGTTTACATGGCATTTAGTAACATAGTAGATGATCAACTATCTCAGCTATGGCGTTCCTTTATTAGAGAATTTCTCATGTGACTGGCAAAAAAATACAATAGGACGCATTTTCTTTGTGGAAAAGTGCACTTTTGTCAAAAAAAAAAAAAAAAAAAAAAAAAAAAAAAAAAAAAAAAAAAATGTATACTCTTCCTTGTCCTGCTTCACTTCTCAGCATCTCAAGTATGTGACCCACACATATGGACCAGATAGAAATGCACAATCTTGATTCTTCACCACTTGTAGTTACAGCTATACTTATACTGCTGACATGTCATAGTAATAGCATGTCTCATCGAAAGTCCAAAAGGCATATTAAGCGTCCTTCGAAGCTTAATGATCATGTTGTTGGGAACTTAAGCCAAAGAAGAAATGATGATGATTCTGTGAATATACTAATGAATGATAAGGTTGATGTGAATGGTGAAAATGGGTTGAATGATAGAATTAGTCAGGAATTGGAAGGTGAGAAGGAGATGGAAATTGGAGTGGATAAGGTTGCAGGTGAAATGAGTAGTGAAGGTGTTTGTGATAATAAGGATACTTGTAATGAGACTGTTAGTAGTGTTGAAGGTACAAATTCTGATACATTTGGTACTCCTATTGATGTTGTCAATAAGGTAACTGGTAGTAAGTCTACTTCTACTTGTATGCTTAACAGTGTTGATAAGAATCATGAACATACTAATGGTGATAAGGCTTCTAGTGAGGTTAATACTAATGATGTTAATGATGGTAATAGTAGTCCTAAGGAGAAGAGTCCATTAAGCACTGAAAGTGAACCTGTTAAAAATGCTGTAACTAATAATGATGTAGGATCAGAAGACAGGAAAACTTATGCTAAAATGGTCAGTAATGAGGTTGAGGGCTTAAACAATAAATTGTGTCATGTGCCTACTAGAATAACTGAGAATGGATCTGAGTTTGTTATATTTGATGAGGAAATTGTTGCTGAAGGAAGTAAAAAGTGGGAGCTCACAGCTTGTGGTTATTTTGTTGGGTATAAAATGTACATGATGGAACTGAAGTACCACTTGTTTAGAATGTGGGGCAAATTTGGTCTTAAAAGCATTTTAGATATTGGAAATGGGACATTTGTGTTTAAATTTTCAAATGAATATGGGATGCAAAATGTGATTGAGAATGGGGTTTGGATAGTTAATAACAAGGCTATGGTGGTACAAAAATGGGATGCCAGTGTGGATATAAACAAAATTGAGCCTAATGTTCTTCCATTATGGGTCAAGTTTGTCAATCTTCCACTTGAGGCATGGACTTCTAAAGGATTAAGTGCCATTGCTAGTAGACTAGGTAAGCCAGTGATGATGGATACTATGACAGCTAAAATGTGTGATCAAGGTGTTGGGAGACTGGGGTATGCTAGAGTTTTAATTGAGGTGGATGCTAGGAAAGGGCTGCCTGATAATGTGGAAATCATGTATTGTGATAAAAGTGGTAGACAGGTTGCTATTAAGAAAGTGAAAGTAGAATATGATTGGAAGCCACCATTATGTGATCAATGTAAGGTATTTGGGCATGCTAATGAGAAGTGTAAGCTGAATAATAGGGATGAGGAAATTAATCAGATTGAGAAGAAGGGTGAGAACACTGAAACAGTGAAAGAGAAACCAGTGAATAAAGGGAAACAAGTAGCTCAGAAAGAAGGTTTTAAAGTTGGGGTGAATAATAGGAACATGCAGATTAGACAGTCTAAGTATATGTACCAACCTAAAGCTGCAGCTCAAAAGGAGAAAAATGAGGTTAACAACAACAACAATAATACACCTAAAAAAGCCTGGAATGTTCAAAAAGAAGTGATTAATGAGCTGAGGAAATCTGCTAATAAGTATAGTGTATTACAAGATAATGGTGAAGAAAATGAAGTAAGTAATAAAGAAAACTGGAAAAGTATTGTGGATAAGTATGTATTACTAAAACAAAAACCAGCATCTAGTGTAACTAATAAATGGACAGAGCAAATGCATAAGTACTATAGAGATAGTTGGAATGCACAGTTTGGAAAAGACAAGTTAAAAGAGGTGGAAACGGAAAGTATTGAACTAGATGAGAATGATGTTTTTGTGGACAAGAATGATACAGCTAGATTCATGACAGAGAATGAGGTGAATGGCAGTGGGAGCAATATACTATATAACTGATTTATGGATTGCAAAATTGCTGCTTGGAATATTAGAGGATTGGGGAAATTGATTAAGCAGAATGAAGTTAAAAAGCTGATTAGAAATGAGAAGTTGAGTGTATGTGCAATTCTGGAAACTCATATGAAGATTGATAGAATTGGGACAGTTGGTGATAGAGTGTTTGGTTGCTGGAATTGGCAGCATAACTTGAAGGTCAGTAAAAAAGGTTGCAGAATAATGGTGGGTTGGGATAGTAATAAAGTGGAGTGCACTCTTGTTCATAACACTGGCCAGACTATGCTATACCTTATTGAGGTTTTACAAACTCATACTAAATTTTTTTGTACTTTCATTTATGCTGCTAACTCTGGTAGAGATAGAAAAGATTTGTGGAAGGATTTGCATAGGTACAAACAGCTAATCAACAATGAAGCTTGGTTGATCATGGGAGATGTGAATGTAAGCCTTAATGTTGAAGATCATTCTGAAGGAGGATCCTATATGACTCAAGATATGCTGGAATTCCAAGAGTGCATTAATGATATTGAGGTTGAGGACATTAGTAGCACTGGTTTTCATTACACATGGACTAAGAGCCTTCTGAACCCTGATGCAACAGTACTAAAGAAGATTGATAGGGTCATGTGTAACACTACATTCCTATCTCATTTCAATAGTGCTAATGCTGTTTTCCTTCCCTATGGTATTTCAGATCATAGCCCTGCTATACTGAACTGCCCTGATATTTTGAGGAAGAAAAGAAGATCATTTAGATTTGCTAACTATGTAGCAGATAAAGATGATTTTTTATCCATTGTTAAAGAGAATTGGAGGACAGAAACTCAAGGATATTCAATGTACCAACTTGTGCAGAAATTGAAGTATTTGAAGCCTCACATGAATACTCTCAACTGGAAAAATGGGAACTTGTTTGAAAAAGTAGAAGAGGCCAGAAGACAACTTAATGAGGTTCAAAAGAAAATTGATGATGATCCAACTAACAAGGATTTAAGAAAAGAGGGTACTATACTTCTGAAAGAGTTCAATAGTATTCTTCAAGATGAGGAAAAGTTGTTGTGTCAAAAAGCAAAAGTGGATTGGTTGAGAGATGGTGATAGAAATTCTGCCTATTTCCATAAAATCCTCAAAGGTAAATTGAATAAGAGCAGAGTTCATGGCATTTGTTGTGAAGATGGTAAACATGTGACTGGAGATCAAGTTGGGAAGCAGTTTGAGAAATACTTTGAGAATTTTCTTGGAACTAAATCAAGTGTAGAATGTATGAATAATGAGATTGCAAATCTGTTCACTAAGAAAGTTGATGAAGTGGATGCTCTGGAAATGACTAGAAGTGTGACTCAGGAGGAAATTAAGAAGGCCTTGTTTGATATTGATGATAATAAAGCACCTGGGCCAGATGGCTTTACATCTAAGTTCTTCAAAAAAGCTTGGAATGTGGTGAAAGATGATTTTTGTAAAGCAGTTGTAGAATTCTTTGATTCAGGGAAGCTTCTTGGACAACTAAATGCCACTCTTATAACCTTAGTTCCTAAGATCCAAACACCCATTAAAGTCACAGATTTCAGACCCATTGCTTGTTGCAATGTAATCTATAAATGCATTAGCAAAATTCTCACCTGCAGAATTATGAAAGCTTTGTGTAAGTTGGTTGATCAAAATCAAAGTGCCTTTATTCCTGGAAGAGCAATTACCGACAACATTCTACTTACTCAAGAGTTACTCAATGGATATAACTGTGTGAATGGGCCAAAAAGGTGTTCTTTTAAAATTGACATTCAAAAAGCTTATGATACAGTATCCTGGGAGTTTCTCACTGATGTTCTGCACAACTTTGGTTTCCCTGATAAAATGGTTCATTGGATTACTACATGCATTACAACACCTCATTTCACTATATGTGTTAATGGAGATAGACATGGATACTTCAATGGTGGAAGAGGCTTGAGGCAGGGTGATCCAATATCACCATATTTGTTCACACTTGTCATGGAGGTTCTCAATATTTTTATCAAGGATGAAATTGCTAAAGAAAGGAACTTCAAATATCATTTTGGATGCAAAAAACTCAAACTAACACACCTGTGCTTTGCTGATGATTTGTTGGTATTATGCCATGGGGATGTAACATCTGTTAGCACCATTAAAGAAGCTCTTGGCAAATTCAGTAAGGTATCTGGTTTACATCTAAATTTAGATAAAAGTACCATGTTCTGTGGCAGTCTAAGTGAGGAAGAAATTGAAAGTATTCAAGCAATTTTACCATTTAAGATTGGGAAAATGCCTGTAAGATACCTTGGTGTTCCTCTAGTGAATAAGAAGATTGGTATTAAAGATTGTAAGAGCCTGATTGATAAAGTAAGACAAAAGCTATATGATTGGAAGAACAAAAGTTTATCTTATGCTGGAAGGGGTTAATTAATTGCATCAGTACTTTCATCCATGCAAGTATACTGGGGGTCTGTCTTTAAGCTTCCTAAAGCTGTCATCAATGATATAGAAAAGCTATTCAAAGGATTCCTATGGTGTAATGGAGAATTGACTAGAGGCAAAGCTAGAGTTGCTTGGAAAGAGGTTTGTAAACCTAAAGATCAAGGTGGGTTGGGTATAAAACCATTAGAGCAGTGGAATAAAACTTTGCTGATTAAACATCTTTGGAATATTGCTACTATGAAAGAAACTCTCTGGGTGAAGTGGATTAATACAGTAAAGCTGAAGGGAAGGAGTATTTGGGAGGTACAAAGTTATAGCACAGATAGTTGGTGCTGGAAAACTATTTTGGAACTCAGGCAAGATGTAGAAGATCATGTTAAATACAAAGTGGGAAATGGTGAAAACATCTCTGCTTGGTATGATAGATGGACTAATCAACAGGCACTTGCCAAGTCTATTAGAAGAAGAGATATTCACCTTGCTGGATTTAATGAACAAAGCAAATTGTGTGAAGTTGTGGATGTTAATGGATGGAAGTGGCCTGATGATTGGAGGAACAAATATGAGATTATTCAAAATATGGAGGTCCCAACGCTGTCTGAGGAACCTGATGTACCTGTTTGGATTACTAATAATGGTAGAGAAGTCAAATTCTCTACAAAGAATGTTTGGATGGATATGAGGCATAATGAAACTGAAGTAGTATGGAGCAAAGTTGTTTGGCACTCTCATTGTATCCCTAAGCATAGTTTTGTTCTATGGCTTGCTATGAAACACAAGCTTCTCACTCAAGATAAACTGTTGAAATGGTATCCAAACAAGAGCTTACAATGTCCAATGTGCAAGACAGTAGAAGACTCTCATGATCACTTGTTCTTTCAATGTAAGTACTCTGAAGTAGTGTGGAATGAAATTAAGAATATGGCCAGAATCAACTATAGAGCAGGTAATTGGGACAGTTGGGTGAATGAATTGAGATGTCTACAGAACAATACAAGCATTTGGAATGTGATTAAGAAATTATGTTTTGCTGCATCAGTGTATCATATATGGCAGGAGAGGAATTGCAGGATTTTTAGACAAGAAGAAAGAGATAATGATGCATTGATAAAGATTATAAGAGAAACAGTAAGGTTTAAGCTAATGTCAATCAGAGCCAAAAGTACCAATGCTGTGAAGGAAGCTTGTAAACTGTGGGAGGTAATTTTAGTACAAAGCTGATGGTTATTGAGTCTTCAGGGTGATTGGATATGTGGTTTATGATAGAAGCAGATGGCTAGTACCTTAAATCACTTTGTTTATATGAACTGAATATGGGTTTGAACTCATCTATGTGGTGTTGGTGTAGCATATATGGGTTGAATTCTATATAAGGCTTCATAAAGATAGAGTGGTTATAATGTAGTTTCCTGCTGATTGAGGTGGTCTCCAGTTGATGGTTTGATCACTGAATATAAGAAAGAATAGATAACTCATTATCTTCTGAGTTATTTCACACAAATGCAGAGGGTTTATGAATGTCTGCAATTATTATGGTATTGATACCTATATCTGCAAATCTGTGATTTGGAATTGTAGATATTGATAACTCACTTTCAAAAGATGGCCTTGTAACTTGGTTAAGTTGGACTGATATCACTTCATAAGGATCTAATAAGTACTCAATAGGCCTTTGTTAGGTAATTGTGTACAAGTTGGGGAATTATGAGTGGTTGCAGTCTAATTTTTACCATAAAGTAGGTTTCCTTTTGAGAAGGGTAAAGTGAGTAGGAGGGCAGTGTATGAAGATAGGAATAGTGAGGAGTGAAAGATGAACCTACTTGGTCCTATCTATACACTGCCAAGGAGGTAATGGTTGGTACTCACCACAAGGTGTGTGTTCCCAGATATGTGATGCCATTGTAGTAGATGGAAATGTAGCATAGCTGGTATAGCCCTTGTTGTGGAGAGGTTATGGGTGCCTAGTGATGCCTATCTCTTGTTCTTCCTTGATCATTGTGGTGGCAGGTTGAATGGTCTTGGTGGAAAAGAGTATGGGAAATGTAGCTAGATGGTTAAGGTGCACTTAAAGGTGAATGAAAGATCTGGAATTAATGCTTGATCAGTCAATGATTGAGACTGAGTGCAGATGTGTGCTGCAATAAATAGATAGCTTGAATAGCTATATCAGACATATTGTTAGTTTGTTGTCTGATATCGGATAGTATATGTTGTATCTCTGTTTTTGGGTTCTGTCCAAAACAGATTGTTTATGTTCTAAAAAGCATTGTACAAAATTTGAGAAGTTAATATAATTCACCTTTGCACCAAAAAAAAATACTGCTGACATGTCTATTAGAATTTTGTCACATGTATAGTGCACTACTGAACTATCATGTACATATAAGATACAACCCTAGCTTGACTCATGAAGGCACACTTCTACTCATGGCTTAGCGTAGGCTAAGACTATCCTACCATGCTTCTCATGCCCATAAATATAACTTCAAGCTCATCAGTTTCTTTCATAAATCATAGTCGGAAGTAAAACGAAACCTCAGAATTTCACAGCTATCACAAACAAAATGTCTAGTGTTACAAAGAACATCAGAGGGTGGTCATTCTTGATATATGCAGAACACTATGATGGGAGTGACAGCTACGAGTATCCACCATCAGCGTATAGGTTAGAAGGTGACGGTGATGATGATGGAGATTATGACTATGCTCCAGCAACATCAGAGGGTGATGATGACGATGGAGACTATGATTATGCTCCGGCAGCGTAAAACAGCTACTTAACCAATAACATGAAGTCTTCTAACGTCGACGGGATCACTAGTTTGAATAAGAGGGAGATGAAACCCTAATCATGGGGAACTTTTAGTTAACTTTGAGAATGTAATTGATTAGTTAGGTTGCTATACGGTCTTACTGTATAAGAAGTGCTTATGAGATGTAGGTGCTAATTGAAGCTTTAACAGCCCAGTAGTGTAGTACATTTTCTCGAACAATAAATGGTTCTAAAAGGAGTTTCTAACAGCCCATGCTTGCATACATCTACATCAATTTTCAAAGTATCCATCTAGCACAACACAGAAGTCTGATTTGTTTTTGAAAGAGACAAAAGTCTAAATTTATAAACACATGGAACAAGCATATTACTAAGAATTGTCTTATTTAAGGATAAACCAAAACTAATACACACCACACTTAATATTATTAGTCATTGTCTTTTTTAAGACAAAGCAAACAAGGATATTTGATTAAGATGCAAATTGTTCAGGACAAAATAGTCTGATCCTAATGATATAGCTTAAGAATATTGACTTTTTAATAAGGCGAAATATACTTATTGTGATTCTAAGTGATCATATATACCATCTTACTTTTGCAATGGCCCAACAACGGATCAAGATTCGGTCTAGCAAAAGCTAATCATTTGCCATTCCTTTACCCTTGATTTTTAAATAGCATCTTACATTTTAGCCACAAACATGCATTCGAAACACACACTTCTCGAGTAGCGTGTCCAGATCAACTAGTTGTACAATAGTGTGTACTTAGCGCTGATGTGGCACCTGAAAGTCCTATGTGGCTAGATGACCTGTCAACCGTAGTACGTCATGCACCTAGCTATCCTTAGCTGATAACTCCACACGGGTTGTGTTATACAAAACCTCCCTACTAGGGAGGGTTGTACTTTTTGTCCCCTTGTCCCTCTTTTTATTTCAGTACATCACAGTTTTTTGTCAGTTTCTGTTCCGTATTTATGACAGTTTTAAGCGTTTGACATATTAAAATTTATATTTTATATTCCGCACTTTCAGGTTTATAGTTTTTTGATATAAACAAAATTATAAAAGTAAAAACAAATCAAAAAAAAAAAAAAAAAGGAGGGGGGGGGGGGGGGGTTTCAATATATCATGGGCCCTCCACACTTCTACTCATGGGTTGACTTATTCTAGAAGTGAGTGCAACACCAAGAATTTTTACTTTTGTGGTCAAACAGCTTTGAGGTTCCAGCTTATTTTGACAAAGAGAAGGGTTTTGTATTAGATGATAAGAAGTGCTAAAAATAGTTGGATTTATGATTTAGTGACTTGTTGACCATAAAGGTGAGATGCAGCCTCACTAGAAAGTTAAATCATAAAGCAAGCAACAAATAATCATATAAAATGCTGACCTCTTTTTCTCTTACAGAAATATAGTTATGAACATCCATGCACTATTAGACACTATCTCTGTGAGAGGAACCTTTTAAAAAAGCTTAGGTTTTACAATTCATGAACCCAGCATACAAAAAATGTTGAATATAGAAGCATTCATATAACTCTAAAGATTTTAAACTACCAACACGTTTACATGGCATTAAGATTAATTTTTGTAAGACAACAAAAATAAGATTTGAATTTATGATGTTTAAAATGTTTAGTTTTAAGGTCAAATATCGTAAGTTAAAGTGTTCCACTATTGAAGATTTAGTGACTTGCCAAAAAAACAGAGATGTATAATAAACTTGTCACAAAAAATATATAAATAGAGCATATATACCTTTTCTGTGTGCTGCTTCACTTTTCAGCATCTTATTTATGTGACCCACATATAGTGCGCTATCATGTGTACATAAGACACACCCTAGCTTGACTCGTGAAGACACACTTCTACTCGTGGCTTAACGTATGCTAAAACTATACCATGCTTCTCATGCCCATAAATATGGCTTCAATCTGATCATTTTTTTCATAATCAATCGTAAAACAAAAACTTAATTTTACAGCCATCACTAAGAAAATGTCTTGTGTTTCAAAGAACATCAGAGGGTGGTCATTCATGATCTATGCAGAAGAACACTACGATGGAAGTGATGGCTATGACTATCCACCATCACTGTATATGTTAGAAGGTGATGCCGATGATGATGACGGAGATTATGACTATGCTCCAGCAGCATCAGAAGGAGATGGTGATGATGATGATGGAGATTATGATTATGCTCCAGCAGCATGAATTAGTTAACGGTTAGCATGAAGTCTTCTAACAATTAACATGATTACTAGTGAGAATATGTGGGAGAAGAATCCCTAGTCAAGGGGAATTTTTACTTAACTTTGAGAATGTTTTGATTAGCTAGGTAGGTTGCTATATATATGGTCTTATCAGATCTAGGTGTCTATTGTCTGATCAAAGGTTTAACAGCCCAATGATGTAGTAGATTTTCCTTGAACAAGATTTGGTTTTGATAGTAGTTTCTAATTGTGCAAACAAAACCTGTGAAATGACAATAATTAATACCCGTATCAGTGACACCAGAAATTAATGACAGAAAACAGTAGCCAATGCAAGCAGCCAAACACTACTAGATAGCGAGCAAGTATTCTTAATAAACAACTAAATAACATCAACCAATTAACTATACTGCAAATAAAACAAGAAAAAAATATCAGAGTTCCATGAGTCCATATTTTATTAAGGTATGTTCTCACGCATGTCGTAAAACTAGTCCTTTTAGACAGTGGCGAAGCTTGGAAATTTCGAGTGGGGGGTCGGGATCTAAATTTTTTTTTTCCTAACACTATGGGGGGTCGAAACCGAATTAAATTGGGGGGGCGAAACCGAAAATACCGAAATTTTTCTATACGAAAACTATATACCCCTACATCGCAAAAAAAATTTCGGGGGGTCGGCCGCCCCCCCCGGCCCCTTAGAAGCTGCGCCACTGCTTTTAGATCCTTAGTATATTGACTTTCTTATATGTATATTAGCGCTAAAATGAAGTTTTTTTGGATTTAAATTCATGTCAACATCGATGTTGCGAGGTCAAAATGCAACCTCATTCAATCGGAATAACGATAAATAAGTGACTTTAGTTAAATGAGTCAACCGAATACACACCATACTATCATACATCTACATCAGGAATCTAACTTACAACACAATACACATAGTTGAAAGTATTCTTTGACTTTTAAGAAAACAATGGTTATGATATCAATAATATCCACCTCATTTCAATGATAAACCGAACAAGTATATAAGATTTCTATTGTCTATACAACTTAATTGATTCTGACAAAACAGTCTAGTAGATTGATGTGACAAAAACAAGTCCAACACCAACAGATTAATTTTTTACTTTTGTGGTTAAACGGAATTTAGGAACGAGTTCATTTTGACAAAGAGAAGGGCATTGTGTCTTAATAGTAGATTCTTGACCATAAAAGTCAAATGCAGCCTCACTGAAAAGATAAAACATAGAGCAAACAATCGTAATCATATAAACAGGTAAAGGTAAACACGTAGTATGTGTCTATATCATGAGAAAAGAAAGAAAAAAAAAAAAAAAAAAAAAAATCCAGCATGGCAAACCAGTCATCTTTATTCAGAAAGAGACAAAAGTCAATTTTGCTTATACTACAGCTTTAACAAAATACAACTAGTTCAGATAAAATATACTAGTATTAACAGCAAATCTTAAAAAACCTGACTTTTTGAGACCAAATATGCTTTCAATGTAAATTGTAAAGGAATCAAGATTCTGTCTGAGAAACTTTATTTCAACTACGACGAACTTATGCACATCTAGTCGTCTAGATTTGATAATTAGAATTTCTTACCCTTGAAGGACACTTAAGATTCTCATCTTCATAACAACATTTGTGTGATTAACGTCAACATAAGGTATATCACATGAAAGTGTGTGTGTGTGTGTGTCTGTGTGTGTGAATATATTCCCTTTCTCCTTGTCACTTTAGTCAGAACACACACTTTGCAACTAATAGAGTTGGCTAAGTTAGTTGTACAGAGCATGCACCCTGCTGACATGTCACCTAAATGTCCTATGTGGACTGATGACCTGTCAACTATAGTATGTCATGCACATCCTTTGCTAATACTTACTAACTTTCACTTGTGGATGGCCGGACGTGCCAAAATGAGTGTAAACCAACACCTCTCTTACCTTTTCCATTCCCATTTTCTAACCCTTTTCTTAACCGTTTCCTACAAATATATGACTTTTCTGTTTCTTAATAACACATACAAAGCAGAAACCATAATAAGCTTTGCTAGTTATTGCTAATAAATATGACTCGATTATAAACTGAATCAACTATCTAGTTTAGTACAACCCCATAATACATATATGTGCCTGCTAGTGTTAACAAAAAGTAGAGCACGACTAGAATGGATATAAATAAATATAAGATGATGCATAAAATTGTATACGCAAGTTTATACAAAAGTACCTCATCAAAATGGTTACACTTGAATCAACCCATCATCACGGCACCTTAATTAGCAGAACCGCCGATTACTTTTGGTCACACTTTTCAGTAGTCGCAGAAACTTTGTCAGTTTCCATCCAGACCTTGGTCACCCAGTCAAGAACTGTGTGGGTATCATAGAGATTATATCTAGTCAAAACAGAACCACATATAAGACGCATATACATACATACATTGGACTATGTGAGTTTATACTAAAGAGGCTCGAGTTACCTTGTTAATTGTTAGCTCCTTAGAAAGATCAAAAGTAAATTTGCTAATATCTCATCAAATAGGCATACAAAGGATTAAGAATTTATTGAAACAATATTATCTACATCCACGTCATATATTTCAGAAATAGATGACAGTTTCGCCAATGTGTTCAAACTATAATAAGCATCTTTCATTGCAGGATGAGAAGCATCTCCGACAAGAAACTCGTGAATATCGCCATTAACCTCAATAGAACTACATCCTGGCTCCTTTCTAACTCCACTAACTCTCATTTTACTTCTTACCTTCTTCACATCCTCCCATCGCCCCACACTCGCATAGATATTAGCCAAAAGTGTATGAATACTCGAATCACCAACTTCAATTTTCATTAATCGGTCAGCTAAATGCTCACCCATATCAACATCACCATACAATCTACAAGCACTAAGAAGAGCACCATAAATGGGAACCAAAATATCATCTTTCTCCTTCGGGATTCTGTTAACTATTTTTTCTGCTTCTTTCAGTAGCCCAGCACGACCCAAAAGATCAATTAAACACCCGTAATGTTCTATTTTAGGCTCAATCTTATACAACGATTTCATCGATTCAAAATGCTTCCAACCTTCTTCCACTAAACCCCTGTGACTACACGCATTTAAAACACCTATGAAGGTAATATCATCAGGTCTAAACCCTGATTCCTTCATCTCACTGAATAACTCGAGTGCTTTACTGGTTTTTCCATTTACAGAAAGTGCACAAATTATTGAAGTCCAAGAGGCGGTATCTTTGTCATGTAGCCCGTAAAAGACCTCCAAAGACTTATCTATGCACCTGCATTTTGCATACATATCAATAAGAGCAGTACCACATACAGCATCGATCATTATTCTATGTTCATTCATATATTCATGAATCCATTTCCCTTGTTCTAACGCCCCAACTTGTGCACAGCCTGTCAAAAGAGCAACAACTGTGAATTTATCAGGCTTGATTTTAAATTTTTGCATTTGTTGGAACAAACGCATTGCCTCGTCCACGTGATTAAACTGAACATATCCGTTTATCATAGCTGTCCATAGAACAATATCTTTAACCGGGCTTTCATCAAACAAGAGTCTAGCCTCATCTAATTTACCACAACTTACATAACCAGACACCATACTAGTCCAACATATCACATTTTTCTTCGGTAACCCATCAAATATCTCACGCGCCACATCTAAACAACCACACTTACAATACATATCCAACAACGCGTTACCAATAATCATAGTAAACCCAATCTCATCCCTGACATAACCATGTATCTCCTTACCAAGTTCCAAATCTCTCAACGCAACACACGCAAAAAGAGTACTAACAAACGTAGCCTCATCCGCCCTTATCCTATCCCCCCTCATCCAAACCTCATACACTTGACATACACCGATATCAAAGCATTCCACGAAACCAAATCTCGCTCACCCATTTCATCAAACATTCTACGTGCATCCTCACTACGTCCCAACTCACCATAGATATCCATAACTGAGTTACAAACATAACAATCAAACACATCACCACATTTCAAAACAAACCCATGAACCCATTTTCACATCCCCTAACCCTATCCCCCCCCCCCCCCCCCCCCCCCCCCCAAATCACCTTAAAAACAAACGGGTACATATAATTCATCAAAAACGCGCATTTGCTCAAACAAAAAAAAAAACAAAAAAACCCCTTTTTGAAAAACCTGTTTCTTAACATACCCTTGGCGGTTGTTATTCATACAAAAGTAGCTTGCTGCCGTAGGATAGTGGAAAAAACTAACGCACTTTTTTTACGACGTTAAGTGAGAGATATTTTCTAAGTTGATTAGTCAATTCACTTTATTCTAGTACTATTTTGATTCAAGATCGTGGGACGGTGGTTATTCAATAACCTCGTACTACTTAAAGATCGTGGGTCGGTGGTAGAAATGTCATCCTCTTGTTTTGAGCTTCACCGACCTCCCGATCACCTTGAATCTTGATATTTACAGACATACACACACTTGAAAAAAAAAATGTTGGATAAAACCTTTAACAAACCTAAAGCTTAGAGTGGAATTGATCAAAGAGTTCACAAGAAAAGTCAATACAAGACAATCAACAAAAAAAAAAAAAAAAAATAGCTTCTTCATTTACTTTTTATTTTTATTTTTTTATTTATTTTTTTTACTAAAAAAATAGTTTTTATCACAAATCTTGCACTAACAATTAGGGAAAAGATGTAATCCACAAAGGGAAACTAAAAGAGTTTGAATTGTGCCTAATGATCTATAGTATCATCTTCGGCCGTAACTAGCTTTCTCTTCTTCCATTTGTATGCTTGCTCCAAGATTTTTAAATTGGATGCTTGTGATTCTTCTGGGAAGATGTAATCCACGTACTCCTCAAATCTTCTCTTCTTTAGTTCCTTGGGGAGCTTAACACGAACATGTTCCATGTCACCCAGCTCACCAAAACTGCACTCTATCTTAAACCATTCTCCTAATAACATGGCCCTCTCTTCTTTCAGCTCAGGGGCCGATGTTTTGTAGTAGTCGATTGCATTTTCAAATACCCTTCTGACCCTTCGGATACAAAGTTGCCTCTGCTCCTGAAGGACGTCTCCTTGTTGTTGCATCTCTTCAAAGGCAGAGGCTTCAAACAAAGCGTAGCTCATCCACACCTTTAAATGCTTAGTTCGGTCCAAAAGCCTCTCGTATAGTTGTCTAGTCCTTTCAAATTCACCTTCTGCTATCTCAAAGTCAATACATTCCTTCCACAACAACTCTGGCATGTCGAGTGCAGGTTGTGCAATTGCAAGCTCAAAAATGGCTCTGGCTCGCTCAGCCTCATTCAGATATCTTTCTAGTTCCGCATATTTGCACCATGCATAGCAATTTTCGGGTGACCACTCAAGATATTTTTCATATAACTTCCGACAACGATCTATGTTACCAAGCCGTAGCTCCATCTCAATGTACTTCTTGAAAATCTTATGTTTAGGAGCAAGACCAATTGCTGTCCCGAGAATCGCCCGTGCACCAGAAAGATTCGACTGTCTAATTTGAAAGTTAGCTGCAAGTAACCACATTTTCGAAAAAGAGAATTTTTTATGAGGAATTAGCTTCAAACATTTGTTATAAATGTCTCTTGTTCGAGAAATTTCTTGTGCGCAGAGCTCTTCATACAAACTATAATTGATCCATAAGTAAATGTATCGTTGCCAATATCTCTTTTCTTCAGCAGGAGGAACATTAGCAATTGCTCTTTCGTAAACCTCTCGAATCTTGTGTTTGTCCCCCACACTCTCTTCCAATCGGATATAATCAAACCACGAGTCATAGTCCAAAGAATTCTTTTTTACTTGTTCCTCATATTCGAACCTTTTCCTTCTAACTATTGTATCTTCAGTCTCATCTCTATCAATGTATTGCTCCTTACAAATGGCTTTAGGTTGGCATGCTTGATGGTCAGGGTTCCAAATCATCCACCTTTCAATTATTTGTTGGGCACCTGCAACATTGCCAATACTTTTCTCCATATGAATGTACTTAGACCACAGCTTATCAACTCTAGGCAACAAAGTAACCGCGCGATCAAACACATTCCTCGCATGATTAATAAACTTATTCCTCATCTCAAAATTAGCATACTTCCACCAAATTGTATGATCTTTATAATCAACTTCAAGTGCTCGTTCCCATACCGATCTTGCACGTTCAAAATCTTTCTGTGACTCCTCCCACCTCGCATACTTGACCCACACATTCTTGCTCCCTCTACGTACTTGGTTTTCGTATTCATTACGTTTACATAGACGATAGTCTTAGAGTTCTACCAAGTCAGTGATTTTGTGGCTTGCATGGTAGTTTTCGAGTTGTTGAAGTTTTCTTGCTTCTTGAATAATATGATCGGCAGTGATTTGAATTGGTGCATGGCTTTTGTTCTTAACCCTAGTTGATCTCGGAATATTAACATTTGTTTCTTTACGATTGAAAAAGCCTAACGATGTCATAGTGTGATTCTTAGGTTTACCGAAAAGTAAAATCTAAAGAATGATTCGAATATGATTTGCAGAAAAAAAAGGGTTTGTTTTTCGTTTGAAGCGATTTGTTTTTGGGTTTTTTTTTTTGGATTGAATGGTATTATTTGGGTTCGATCGATTGGGAGAGTTAATAATTTGGGATAATGAGAGATTATTTATACATATTATTATGTCGGTAACATTTTTTTTTTCCTTTTACTAAAAGAAAAAAAGAGAGAAAATATCGATACATATATTATGTTGGATCTTTTTAATGTCTTGGACGCCAAAAAAATAAAGCCTACAAGCTTCTTGTTTGGGCCAATAAACCAACGTACAAACCCATTAGACAGAAAGATGAAGGCAGTTAGGTTTAGTAAACGGTTATTTAGTTTAGCTTTAGGATTGTGTCGTTTATATGAAACGTTACAACGTTTCATCTTTTATATATATATATATATATATATATATATATATATATATATATATATATATATATATATATATATATATATATATATATATATATATATATATATATAGAGTTAGGATCAAATAAGAAGAAAACTTAAAATAAGAATGATAAGAAGAAATCACAACCACTCATTTCAGATGTATCTACAAAAATAGATGCATCTCCTCTTAAAATTCTCCCTCCTATTTGAAATGTGTGGTCAGAAATCCTTCTTATTCTTCTTATTTTAGTTTTTCTTCTTACCGGATCCCTACCCTATATATATATATATATATATATATATATATATATATATATATATATATATATATATATATATATATATATATATATATATATATATAGATAGATTAGGTTTTGTGTAAACAAATCAACCCATTCATTTATCAATATTAGAATAAAGGGTTCGCACCCCAATCTTCTTTGTTTCTTATTTTTGATTCTTTATATGATGCTGGCATGTTGTTGTTTGATCAATTCGATTCTGGAAAACCCCCTCAGAACCTGTAAACATATTATTATGACGTGTAGCTCGTTTTTCATTACGATACAAATTGGATATTATAATATATATTGCTGCCGCTACTAAGAGAAAATATGATGACATGTACTATTGTTTCAGTCGCAGGACCAGTATACATTCAATCATGGCCATACAAAATACATATTTTACTTTTGCCGCCATTTACAAGTCCTACTTCAGGGAATTGATAAGATAAACAAACTACTCCTACAAATCAGGAAAGCTATATTATCCGTTTCAACAAAAAAGAGATAAGATTGCATTGTTCTAACTTTTAAAAATTCTTTTTTTTTTCGCCTGCATGTGTTACTCATGTGTCGCCTAGGTTTAGGTCATCTTTGTACTATATATATGAGAGGTCACAGTCACTTATTACCTACAAAACACAACCAAATATCAGTAGTTGTCACTTTCAAATCTAATGGCAAACTATGATCAGGTAATGTGTGTGAATATTAGGTAATTGTGAGTGAATATTAGGTAATTGTATGTCCATTCTAATCTTCTATCTTAATCAAGATTTTGCAGTAATCATCCATGCATGCTATGATAGGAAACAACCAAAACAACAATAACCAGGTGGTAGGTTTTATACATCATGCATTTTAAACTTTTTTAAACGTCATAATTATTTTTTAATTTACTTTATTCTATATAAGGAGGCAACAATAAAAGAAAACATGAAGAAAACATGAGAAACTGGAACTCGAGTGATGTCATTGTTATTGGTGATTTTCTAGATGAAGTTGAAGCTGCTGATGAACCAAAAACAAGCGAAGCAACAATTGTTTTGTAGGTCATTGTGTCCGCAAATAACACTATTGCGACATATTTGAGAGTTCAAGAACATGTAAGTAAATTAAAAGACTTACTTCTCATACACTTTTACTTCTGTTGTGACGAAAGTTTCACATATTGCATTAACTCATACTCTAACTTCTCATGTAGGAAATTAATGATGATGATATCCCAGTGGCGCCAATTAAACGAAACAAGAAAAACCAAATCAAGATCACGGGAAGAAACAGGTTGTGTCAACTATTTGATGAAGATGCAAATGAAGAAGATGAATGGGTTTAGGAACAATATAAATATTTTTTTTGTTATAGATGACAATGTTTCAATTGTTATGTGACAATCTTAGTAGTTTTTTTTTTTTTTTTTTTTTTCGTCACTTGGACATACTACTTTAGTAGTACTAGAATGGCACCGGTAGGCCGCGTTGCGGCCTAGCCGGTTTTTTGCTTGCTTTTATCTACGTCAAATATTTTGCTTCCCTATTAATGCACATAGGGAAGAACCAAGTTTAAGTATTGTCATAAGTTGACATGATATTACTACAGATGACAAATGGATGAACTTCTACAATTTCAAATTCTTGAACAAACCTAATCATAAAGATATAGAACCCATAATGATTCAAACATTTAAATAAACTTCGTTTGAAGTAATATCACAAAAATACAGATGGAAAGAAATAGAAAAGCACCCCTTTGGGTAACACCTCCAGGTTTAGTAAGTTACACATACTATGGCTATAGCATTAACTGAAGATGTCTCAAAAGATTAGTCATGACATCCGAATCCAAGTGATGCACCACAATCCTCCCAGTTTAAAAGTTCGACAAATACAGTCGATACTCTACGTGTTTATAGCTGCTATGCGCTGCAAGATAAAAGCTAACTTAATAAAAAGTACAAACAGAAACACTGGAAAAAATGTGATTATTTTTCCATATAAATTGATGATGGTTTGACGTTTTACCCAAAAGACTACATGCCAATGAAAAGGGAATAAGGCGTAGACAACATTTAAGTTTAAGTGGCAGTTAAATGTTCCTCCCTAGAATTAATAATAGTGCGTGATTATCAAATAAACAATCATCCAACCACTAACCACAAATACGTCCACCCATAAAACTAATGTTAACGAAGAATCAGTATTAATAATAAGAAATGTATATTATAGTGTATAGTGGCTATGGTATTACGACTCACCATTTTATCATGTCTAGAAATGACAAATTGAACCGTAATGAGTAAAAAAGACGAAGCAAGTTAATGCTTATTGGAGAGTCATAAAACGTCTGTATACGCATAGAACCGGTCTTATGGATGTGAACTATTTAAGTACGGAATGTCAACGCCTGTAACAAATCTCACACCCCCAAACACCTTCAGATCCCAATAAATTTAAAACAAGGGTATATCCATAATCGTTTATGCATATATGAGGGACACAAACACTCTCAAACAAATACGGAAGATAAACAAACAACAATACTACAAAATTACCTTTGACTAATACGTTTCGCAGGCACCAAAAGTCACACCACAGACCATGCGCCAGTTGAGAGAAAGCCCTTTCAAAATCCAGATCAGTTGGAACACTTGCCGTTTCATTAACCTGCAATACCATTCAAAATTTTACACACAATAATATATATATATATATATATATATATATATATATATATATATATATATATATATATATATATATATATATATATATATATATATATATAAAGTTATGATCAAATAAGAAGAATAATAAAAATAGGAAGGATGGGAAGTAACCACAACCACACATTCTAGATGCACATACAAAAATGGATGCATCTTCATTCAAATTTTCCCTCCCACATTAAAATGTGTGGCTAGAATTACTTCTTACTCTTCTTATTTTATTTATTCTTCTTATTGGATCCCTTCCCTATATATATATATATATATATATATATATATATATATATATATATATATATATATTCATTAAAAATCACCTACAATAGATAAACAACAAAATAGATATGGGAATCTTTGGAGATTTTGGTTTAGTGACTTGGAAAAAACATACTACGTACTAATATTTGTATGTAGGCAGAATTTAAATAAAAATTAGGTGAAAAATTAATTGGTCATCTTTCTTATATTAACCGGTTTCAAACAAGTTTCGTTAGTAGTAATGTTAGTAGTAATAGTATTTTTAAGAGCAAGTTACTTAGATGAGAAAATTTGTATAAGTACGTTACTAATTTATGAATTTAACCCTCTCATGATGAGTAGAAGTTTTCACATTTCTTTCTAATTATCTAGCTAAAATCAAACCAAAACTAGATTTAGATCTGTAATATATAAAAATAGATAAAAAGGAAAGGAAGCACATGACGTGGGGTTGACCTTTGAGGTTTCAGTTGTATGGATTTGGATCCTTGTGGTAGTGGAGCGCATGTAGTGGTGATAGAAATAATTGGACCCATTCGAATAGAATATTGTCAGCTTTTGCACCTCTCTTTCACGGGTTTGTTTTCGGCAATGTTTTGAAAAACGGGTTCGAAATTAACCCGGTCGAGTCATCAGGCATTAGGTTAACTGGTTCGATCGGTTTGACCGTCAGGTTACCCGGTTTTCAATTTATTATTTTTTTATTTTTTCAATCGAGTTAACCGGTTCGACCTCCGGTTCAACCGCAGGTCAACCCGGGTTTTTATTAAAAAAATTGAAAAAACAAAACCCGGCCGGATTTTGATAACCGGGTTGACTCATGTCACTCAAAACCCGGTGGGTCTAACCGGTTAACCCAGTTTTAGAAACCCGGGTTTTTTAGACTCGTTTTTTTTGCTGGAACCGGTCGAACTGATTAACCCAGCCGGGTTAACCCGGGTTTCAAAACACTGGTTTTCGGTACAAGTTCCTACACATTGTACCAAAACGCGTTCCATAGGTCAATGCCAAGTCCATAGTTTAAGGGTGCGTTTGGTTTGGTGTTATGAATCACAATGGGTATGGGTGTTGGTATATGGTGGAATGGTAATGTAGGGTATGATGAAACCACCCACACACATAAGATATGTGGAAACCTTCACATTTGGGTATCCTTTGGGGGTGAGCAAATGGACAGGATGCACCGGACCGACCGACAAAACCGACCGGACCAGACCAGACCGACCACATTCGGTCCAGTCTCATTCTAGGGTTTTTTCATAATTTCGGTCTCGGTCCGGCTTAAAAACCGGACATTTAGCCTATTTGGACCGAGACTGGACCGGATTGAGACCACATTCGGTCAGGTCTCGGTCTAGGTTTTTTGCTGGATTCGGTCTCGGTCCGGTCCGGTTTTCACCTGATAAGCAGCCTTAGTATCCTCAATCTATTGTGGTGGGCCTCATAACCAACCAAACAACATTAATGACTTTCAAAGTAATAGATTTATATACCCATACAACCCAACCAAACGGGCCCTAAATATCCAGGTTCTCATCTCATCTTGAGGGACAAAGAATAGTGAACATATATATCATTTGGATTGTTGCTTTGACTTGTAGAAAAACTAAATGACAAATTTGTTTAATACATAAGGATAAATATGGGGAAAAAACCCTTATTTAGTTATCAGAATCAACCCGAAATCTAAGTAAGGGTAAAGCTTTCCCCCGAAACCCGAATAAAGTATGCGCGAGTCTTAATTTTTAGTGTTAACAAAGTTCAGTGTATTTGTCAATGTAGTATTGTGGGCTTCTGGCTAGTATTAGAGCTTGGGGTATAATGGCTGGTAAGCTCGCACCATTCATCCAGCCCAAAGAATAGATTGGCGCACTGTACCATACTTAGTGTCATTCGAGCTCGCGCCAACCCAACCACGCAGTGCCATTCTTCTTCTTCTTGTTTTTTTTTTTTTTTTTTTTTTTTTTTTTTTTTTTTTTTTTACCGTTACATTTTAATTAATTGGAATCAAAGGGACGCTGGGCAACCGTCATGTATCTGTTTCGAGTGGATTTTGACAAAAAAAAAAAATAAATAACCTCCAAAATTACCTATAAATACACTAATAAATCATATACACTTCCAACACATATTAACTATCTACTTTTATCAATCTTTTTTCAACCAAAATGAATCCCAGCTCACCATGGGTTAACAACATGCTCACTGACCTGTTGAACCAAATGACAGGCGCGTCTTCCTAAACGGCCTATGTGGACTGATGACCGGTCAACTATAGCATGTTATGCACATCCTTTGCTGATACTTACTCAGTTTCACTTGTGGATGGACATGTGCCAAAATGAGTGTAAACCAACACCTCTCTTACCTTTTCCATTCCCATTTTCTAACCCTTTTCTTAACCGTTTCCTACAAATATATGACTTTTCTGTTTCTTAATAACACATTCACAGCAGAAACCATAATAAGCTTTGCTAGTTATTGCTAATAAATATGACACGATTCTAAACTGAATCAACTATCTAGTTTAGTACAACCGCATAATACATATATGTGCCTGCTGCCTGCTAGTGTTAACAAAAAGTAGAGCACGACTAGAATGGATATAAATAAATATAAGATGATGCATAAAATTGTATACGCAAGTTTACACAAAAGTACCTCATCAAAATGGTTACACTTGAATCAACCCATCATCACGGCTCTTTAATTAGCAGACCGCCGATTACTTTTGTGCACACTTTTCAATAGTTGCAGAAACTTGGTCAGTTTCCAATTTCCATCCAGACCTTGGTCACCAGTCAAGAACTTTGTGGGTATCATAGGGATTATGTATCATATCTAGTCAAAACAGAACCACATATAAGACGTATACAGATACATACATACATTGGACTATGTGAGTTTATACTAAAGAGGCTCGAGTTACCTTGTTAACTGTTAGCTCCTTAGAAAGATCAAAAGTAAATTTGCTAATATCTCATCAAATAGGCTTACAATGGATTAAGAATTTATTGAAACAATATTATCTACATCCATGTCATATATTTCAGAAATAGATGACAGTTTCGCCAATGTGTTCAAACTATAATAAACATCTTTCATTGCAGGATGAGAAGCATCTCCAACAAGAAACTCGTAAATATCGCCATTAACCTCAATAGAACTACATCCTGGCTCCTTTCTAACGCCACTAACTCTCATTTTACTTCTTACCTTCTTCACATCCTCCCATCGCCCCACACTCGCATAGATATTAGCCAAAAGTGTATGAATACTCGAATCACCAACTTCAATTTTCATTAATCGGTCAGCTAAATGCTCACCCATATCAACATCACCATACAATCTACAAGCACTAAGCAGAGCACCATAAACCGGAACTAAAATATCATCTTTCTCCTTCGGGATTCTGTTAACTATTTTTTCTGCTTCTTTCAGTAGCCCAGCACGACCCAAAAGATCAATTAAACACCCGTAATGTTCTATTTTAGGCTCAATCTTATACAATGATTTCATCGATTCAAAATGCTTCCAACCTTCTTCCACTAAACCCCCGTGACTACACGCATTTAAAACACCTATGAAGGTAATATCATCAGGTCTAAACCCTGATTCCTTCATCTCACTGAATAACTCGAGTGCTTTACTGGTTTTTCCATTTACAGAAAGTGCACAAATTATTGAAGTCCAAGAGGCGGTATCTTTGTCATGTAGCCCGTAAAAGACCTCCAAAGACTTATCTATGCACCCGCATTTTGCATACATATCAATAAGAGCAGTACCACATACAGCATCGATTATTATTCTATGTTCATTCATATATTCATGAATCCATTTCCCTTGTTCTAACGCCCCAACTTGTGCACAGCCTGTCAAAAGAGCAACAACTGTGAATTTATCAGGCTTGATTTTAAATTTTTGCATTTGTTGGAACAAACGCATCGCCTCGTCCACGTGATTAAACTGAACATACCCGTTTATCATAGCTGTCCATAGAACAATATCTTTAACTGGGCTTTCATCAAACAAGACTCTTGCCTCATCTAATTTACCACAACTTACATAGCCAGACACCATACTAGTCCAACATATCACATTTTTCTTCGGTAACCCATCAAATATCTCACGCGCCACATCTAAACAACCACACTTACAATACATATCCACAAACGCGTTACCAATAATCATAGTAAACCCAATCTCATCCCTAACATAACCATGTATCTCCTTACCAAGTTCCAAATCCCTCAACGCAACACACGCAGAAAGAGTACTAACAACCGTAGCCTCATCCGCCCTTATCCCATCCCCCCTCATCCTAACATAAACCCCAACCGCATCCTCAAACCTCTTACACTTAACATAAACCGATATCAAAACATTCCACGACACCAAATCTCGCTCACCCATTTCATCAAACACTCTACGCGCATCCTCACAACGTCCCAACTCACCATACATATCAATAACCGAATTACAAACATAACAATCAAACACATCACCACATTTCAAAACAAACCCATGAACCTTCCCACCCATTTTTCCATCCCCTAACCCCCCAATCGCCTTAAAAACAAACGGGTACGTATAATTATCCGGTTTTATCCCATCAAAAACGCGCATTTGCTCAAACAAAGAAAACCCTTTTTTAAAAACCTGTTTTTTGACATACCCTTTAATCATTACATTGTACACGAATAAGTTACGCGTCTCGATAGAGTTAAATACTTTTTGTGCATAACTTAAGTTTCCTAGTAACGGGTCGGCCGAAAACGCCATGATCTTTTTAATAGCATCTACATTTTGAGCTAGGCCAAGAGCATATACTTGTGTTTGGATTTGCTTTAGTTGGTTCATTGATTTGCATGTTTTTAAAAGATGTATACATGTTTTCTTTGTAGGAATCAAAAACTGATGCGATTTACGAGTCGAAAAATGGCGGGAGAAAAACATGACAACAAATGGCCAATGGGCAATGTCTCATAATCAGACTAACAAAAACATGTTAGGATGTAACTATTTACTAAGATTTATGTTCCTAAATCAACAAGAAGGTCTTTGTGACATTTTATCAAACACTTGGCGGGTGTTATTCATACATAGTGGAAAAGATATTAACTTTTTTTTAACATTTTTTTTGGGTTTGTATCAAAATATGTTTTGGGGTATATCTTTTTAAGTGCGAATAAAAACATTGAGGGAAGGTTTGGTTGGGTGGTAAAAGTTGTTGCATGGTCACCCAAATGGTCATGGGTTCCATTCCATGCTATGCTTGTCCCATCTAACTCCAGCATTCCTTTTTTATTTATTTATTATTTTTTTTTTTTTTTGGTTTTTTGTTTTGTAAATTTTTCTCTAAAAATAAGATTTTAATTTTGATTTTAAAGAAATTGTTGAGATACTATGAAATTATTATTATTTTTTGGTTTTTTGTTTTGTAAATTTTTCACTAAAAATAAGATTTTAATTTTGATTTTAAAGAAACTGTTGAGATACTATGAAAAAAATAAGAAAAGGACACACATGGCCGTCCCGTTCATGAAACTTTAAAGTTTTTGAGGACATGATGAAGTTATATAACGGGGTATTTCGAAAAGTCATGTTGTATATCTAAAATGTCACATTTATATGATATAATGCAATTAGTTTTCTAAGGTTTTATATATTGTAAAAAATATATGTACACAAGCATAGAATTGTTAACGAGACTAATTTTAAAGCCTCTAAAATTTATGGTACCCTAAGTGGTCGCTCATCTTTACGGCCCTGAAGATACAATGTCTAAAAAAGTCTAAAAAGCTATGATATGGTGACAAGTGTGACTCTCTAAAAAACGCGCATTTCCTAAAAACAAATATATAATTAGACATTTTAGTTACTATTTTCTCATTTCCGTTTGCGTGTTCTTTTTTATGTGGACTGGTGTGACATTTCGGCATTTCCGTAAATGCTAGTTGAAAGACGTTGTCTTTGCACATAATCCTTTCAGGCACAACCACGCGTGGTCCTTCATCACCTCCCCCATTGACCGCACGAGGTCCCTTCACAATGGCTCAGGTTTGGTGGTCTTCACCACCGAACGAAACACACACAAAACTCATGCTAACGGCTATTTTGGTTTAATATAAGAAAAAAGTTTTTTATAATTAACATTAAATCATTTATATTTAACTATAAATACATTCACATCTCGTTATTTTTATTCACAGCTTTAAACCTCATATTTCTCACTATCTACACAGCTCAAACAAAACATTTCTCATTCTTCATTATGGACTCCGAATCATTCATGTTCACAGACTCATCAGAAGAAGAATAAGTTAATATATGAACTTGGCGTTTTTAAAAGTGTGGCGTTGTTTATTAAGAAGGCGCGAAAAGTTGAAAGTTTGCGAAGTACAAAATCATCTTAATTGGAGATCGTTATAGTGATCATGATCATTTAATAATAGCTTACTTTTGTGAGCAGCTAATGTACGACACATATACATTTCGAAAGAGGTTCCGAATGAGTAAATAACACAAACATAGTAGAAGATGTAACTAATAATTGTGAATACTTTCATAAAATATTGATTATACCACAAAAGAAGGCATTTCGACATTGATGAAGTGCTTCTACGCAATTCGTCAATTGACATACGACATCATCCGTGTATGCTATATTTATATAACAAGTCAAGGCGCACAAAATTTTATGAAAGGAATGAAAGGTTTTAACAATCTGGAAATATTGTTCCAGTCGTTTTAAAAGTGGACAACTAATACCTCTTAGATGTTATCGTCTATAACCATCAACAACAATTTTGGTTACTATCTCTTTGTTGTCTCATAGCGCGAACATTCAACAAATTGTTCTTATGTGGCTTAAACTCAAAGAAAAACTAACTGAAGTTTCCACATGTGCCAATTATGGCTATGGAGTTTATAGGAGTGTTACACTAAGGTGGAGCATAATGGATCAATGAAGCCAATGTGAGGCAAAGTGAAGCCATTACGGCTTTAGCACCTTAGCGTGTGAAAGGTGAAAAACATTGAGTGTTCGGTGAAACACTTCACCTAACTAAAACAATGGAAAAAGTGGGATGGTCTTCACTTATTATTATTATTATTATTATTATTATTATTATTATTATTATTATTATCATTATCATTATTATTATTATTATAAAACATCACTTCATTAGAAAATCATAGGATTTACAAGAAATTAGAGGGGAGCCGAGAGACAAGCTGGGCCTCCACTCCTTTAGCAATAGCAAAACCAATCATACTAAAAATATGATCAGCGGCCCGTGCACCAATGCCCTGAGTCAACGAGAATCTACGGACACGTTTTAGTAATGCCACCGCATCCTTCTCAAGTTCTCCCAAGGAAGAGAATGAGAAGGGGAGGAACCCATAACCAATGTCCGAGCATTTAGTCTCATACTTGGCCCGTTTGCATTGTGCAGCTTCAACAACCGTGCGCCCCTGTACAAAATCAGCCATGCTGGTCTGTGTCAAGGGAGAAGCCCCTGTCAAATCAACACATGTGTCCCGCCCATCATCCCAAGAATAGAGTAACACATCAGCTGGGCGTAAGGTTTTGTCCCTGTTTCCACATAACCCGATGTCAACCTCTTTACGAGCCGGGATCCCCGACCGAGAACATATGTTAATAAGGGTATCACGTACTATATTATGTCGATGTTTAATCCCGGTGATACCAACACATGAAACCGCGTAATCTCCATAAGTGTCCCCCACAAATACCCTGGAGCAAGCTGAGCATGGCATTTGAGTAGAGAATAGTGGAATACCCAGCCGATAGCACAACACACATCGGTAAGTTCTGGCATTCATGGTCTGTCCCAACCCAGAGATCGAGATCACCCTAAGCCAGTCTGAGGTGTGGTCCTCATTTTGCGATCTCCATAAAGCCATTTGTCTAGCAGATAAGCAAAATGTGGATTCGGCCATTTTGGCAACACGTGTGAAATATACGTCTGCCAGTTTCTTCATGAGTTTGGGGGCAGCGATCTCACTTGAGCTGCCTAAAAGGTCAGTTTCCATTTTCGCATTAAAAGCGTGCAAGACCTCATCGAAGGAGGAACCAGGGGTTACGATGCCAGAATGCCCGAGGAGCCTAGTCTGCAAGCTAGTAGATTGGAGTCTAGATGCAAGGAAAGCATAGTTTAAAACGTCACCTGCAGCATATACACCAAGCCCCCCAAGGTCGAAAGGTAAAGTGGGTAGTCTCCATTGCCACTCGCCGAAACCAGGTCCAGAGGCAGTGACAATACGCTCCAGAGAAGAACGAAGTGCCGCATCAAAGGCAATCTAAGCCCTCTCGAAGACCTTAGGGGGACACGTGCGCATAGAAAAATATAACTTGGAAATTCCAGCACATGCCCGAAGGAGTAGCAACTCACATTGAGGGTCATTAAGCTTAGCAACAGCATCCATAAGCTCAATGGTTTTAGCAACCCTCTTCATAACAAGCTCACTGCTAAACACAAGGTCTATACTGGCAGGTCCCCCTAACAATTTGACACCGTGTAAAGGTCGGGCAATATTAAGCGGGAAAACGCCTGCAACCCGGCTTCTAGGATCCTCCTTTGGCCAAAAAACCTCGGTTTTATCAACATTAAGATGCAACCCATAATGAGGTCCATCCATCATAATCAGCTCCAAAACCTTTCCAAATGTCAGAGTATCGCCAATGATCGTGCCATCGTCTAAATACCACGCTTGAAGGGGAAGACTAAAAGAGTATCTGATCTTGCAAACCAATGGGTGCAGCACAAGCGCAAAGAGAAGAGGTCCAAGTGGATCACCTTGTTATACTCCTTGGTGCGACCATAAAGTGTGTTCATCATAATATAATCTAGCTGGGCTAGAGTAGCAAAACTCAACCCAACGGGAAATGACAGGACAATGCAGGCGAACCTCTTGTAACATGACCTCCCGGTCAACCAAGTTGAAAGCGTTTTTGAAATCCACCAGTAGCATCGAGAGGCCTTCCTGATCACCATCTTCAATAAACCTGTTCACAGCATGGAGAATAGCTTCCCCTCCTCCAGGTACTCCGACACCAAATTGGAGATCATTCAAATAGCCGTCTATGGAGTGGCCAATCATAGAAGCACCTACCTTGGAGACTAAACGTCGCCAAACAGTCCCCACAGCAATGGGGCGGATACCCCCTCCGGGTTTGATCAACGGTGTGAGGGGGGCACTAGCAATGAACTAACCTAACGCCCTAGGACATTTACCACCAAGAAAAAGATTAACCACCTGGGTGATAGAATCGATTAACTCATCTGAAATGGCCACAGTCGCACCACTAAAGCAATCCAAAAGGTGTTGGGCACGTAATCCGTCACGACCACAAGAGGTACCACGGGGAAAACTCTTGATCATATCAAGAACCACAGCAGTAGGTGCAACGAGGCAATGATGATCAATCGGTATATTCGGCAGAGAAGGAGCAGACTTGAAGGGGTGCTTAGCCTTAAGGTCCTCAAGGGTGGTACCATTATAAGGAGCAACACCTGAAGAAGAAAGAACTCTGACAGCCGCAGTATAATGGCCATCACAAGCCTTCCTCTTACATTGTTTGACATTACGCTCCCCAAAGTCCAAATTGTCGTCATCAATAGTAGACCATGTAGGGGAGGGCTCCGCTAAAACCTCTTTAACAAGCTGTAACCCACCACCAGGCATACCCCCAGGAACTAATGGCATTAGCGATATATTCTTCCTGGCGTTGGCGTTTAAAGGCCGATCTACACTCCATGTTACTCCTTGGGCGAAAGGTTTTCAGGAGACAAAGTGTAAAACCCGAAAATCTTAAACGCGTTAAATACCTAGAATGCCCCTCAAATTTTGAACTTTTGAAAACACAAATAATAATGCAAGTCATTCAACTTATCTTTAAAGTATATACATTTTCCAATTAATAAGACTTAGACTAACTAAGATGTAAACTTTTAAAAAACCAAGATTTGGTCACGTTTGGAAAAGGGTGTTGTGGGCCGATACTTATGGCCTTCACACAGCCGAATTATGCTCAATGATAATGTTTAGATTCATAAAAAAAAAAAAAAAAAAAAAAAAAAAAAAAAAAAAATCAGCATTTAGATGGTTCTCAATCTCTCCCGACAATCACGCTCGTTTCCATTTTTGAACCCCCACAATATATGTTAAGTATCTCATACGCCTACTTTATATCTTTTGATGTAACTGAAATCCTCACAAGAATAATACAAAGGAAAAACTAAATAAAACCCTAAAAGATAAAAAGTGCCTGCTGGTATCCTTGATCCTCTCCTATTTCGAATCAAAAAGCAACCAAGGAAGGCTCGCGTGTGTGTGGTTCTGGTTGACGTGAGCGTGGGTGTTTTCCTGTTCGACAAGAGGTGTGAACGTGGGATAATTTGTTCCTGATTCGAGGGTGTTTTGATGGCTATCTCGGTATTACTTGTTCAGTATTTGATCATGGCTGTTTTGTTTCTTTTCTTCGTGTTCGTATGGCACGCTACAAGGGTAAGCATATCACACCTTGTTCGATTCCCTTTTCTTGTGTTGCTCAATTTTGTGATCGTTTTCTTAATCGGCTATTACCTCATACTTCAAATCAAGTATAAAACAATCACATGAAAAACTAAGAATCGGATCATATTAACCATGCATGTTTTACGAGTTATGTTAACATGAAATCATAAAGAAACTCACGCTGAATAACGATCTCGGGACCTATCTATTTCGATCTATACGTTTTGTATGAGACTCATGTGTACATCTGTTTTTGATCTACTTTTCTTTCAATATGAGATGCATGCTTATAATGTTACATGGAATGATAAAGTGAACTTTGCATGAAACCATGTTTTGACACATAAAATAACGAATAGAAATCATCAGGTGCTCGACTTTCATGTTTGTCATTCGACTCATAAATATTACGTTTGATACTTTTCTTACACGACATGATCATAATGGACCTAATCTTTAAAAACTAATAAAATAGGTTGCATACGGGTATTATGGGTTTCGAATCATAATAATATATAAACTGTTGCATCTTGGTTTGGTGTCACAAAAGGTATAACAAGATATGATGAATTGTAAAACCCGAAAATCTTAAACGCGTTAAATACCCAGAATGCCCCTCAAATTTTGAACTTTTGAAAACACAAATAATAATGCAAGTCATTCAACTTATCTTTAAAGTATATACATTTTCCAATTAATAAGACTTAGACTAACTAAGATGTAAACTTTTAAAAAACCAAGATTTGGTCACGTTTGGAAAAGGGTGTTGTGGGCCGATACTTATGGCCTTCACACAGCCGAATTATGCTCAATGATAATGTTTAGATTCATAAAAAAAAAAAAAAAAAAAAAAAAAAAAAAAAAAAAAAAAAAAATCAGCATTTAGATGGTTCTCAATCTCTCCCGACAATCACGCTCGTTTCCATTTTTGAACCCCCACAATATATGTTAAGTATCTCATACGCCTACTTTATATCTTTTGATGTAACTGAAATCCTCACAAGAATAATACAAAGGAAAAACTAAATAAAACCCTAAAAGATAAAAAGTGCCTGCTGGTATCCTTGATCCTCTCCTATTTCGAATCAAAAAGCAACCAAGGAAGGCTCGCGTGTGTGTGGTTCTGGTTGACGTGAGCGTGGGTGTTTTCCTGTTCGACAAGAGGTGTGAACGTGGGATAATTTGTTCCTGATTCGAGGGTGTTTTGATGGCTATCTCGGTATTACTTGTTCAGTATTTGATCATGGCTGTTTTGTTTCTTTTCTTCGTGTTCGTATGGCACGCTACAAGGGTAAGCATATCACACCTTGTTCGATTCCCTTTTCTTGTGTTGCTCAATTTTGTGATCGTTTTCTTAATCGGCTATTACCTCATACTTCAAATCAAGTATAAAACAATCACATGAAAAACTAAGAATCGGATCATATTAACCATGCATGTTTTACGAGTTATGTTAACATGAAATCATAAAGAAACTCACGCTGAATAACGATCTCGGGACCTATCTATTTCGATCTATACGTTTTGTATGAGACTCATGTGTACATCTGTTTTTGATCTACTTTTCTTTCAATATGAGATGCATGCTTATAATGTTACATGGAATGATAAAGTGAACTTTGCATGAAACCATGTTTTGACACATAAAATAACGAATAGAAATCATCAGGTGCTCGACTTTCATGTTTGTCATTCGACTCATAAATATTACGTTTGATACTTTTCTTACACGACATGATCATAATGGACCTAATCTTTAAAAACTAATAAAATAGGTTGCATACGGGTATTATGGGTTTCGAATCATAATAATATATAAACTGTTGCATCTTGGTTTGGTGTCACAAAAGGTATAACAAGATATGATGAATTGTAAAACCCGAAAATCTTAAACGCGTTAAATACCCAGAATGCCCCTCAAATTTTGAACTTTTGAAAACACAAATAATAATGCAAGTCATTCAACTTATCTTTAAAGTATATACATTTTCCAATTAATAAGACTTAGACTAACTAAGATGTAAACTTTTAAAAAACCAAGATTTGGTCACGTTTGGAAAAGGGTGTTGTGGGCCGATACTTATGGCCTTCACACAGCCGAATTATGCTCAATGATAATGTTTAGATTCATAAAAAAAAAAAAAAAAAAAAAAAAAAAAAAAAAAAAAAAAAAAAAAAAATCAGCATTTAGATGGTTCTCAATCTCTCCCGACAATCACGCTCGTTTCCATTTTTGAACCCCCACAATATATGTTAAGTATCTCATACGCCTACTTTATATCTTTTGATGTAACTGAAATCCTCACAAGAATAATACAAAGGAAAAACTAAATAAAACCCTAAAAGATAAAAAGTGCCTGCTGGTATCCTTGATCCTCTCCTATTTCGAATCAAAAAGCAACCAAGGAAGGCTCGCGTGTGTGTGGTTCTGGTTGACGTGAGCGTGGGTGTTTTCCTGTTCGACAAGAGGTGTGAACGTGGGATAATTTGTTCCTGATTCGAGGGTGTTTTGATGGCTATCTCGGTATTACTTGTTCAGTATTTGATCATGGCTGTTTTGTTTCTTTTCTTCGTGTTCGTATGGCACGCTACAAGGGTAAGCATATCACACCTTGTTCGATTCCCTTTTCTTGTGTTGCTCAATTTTGTGATCGTTTTCTTAATCGGCTATTACCTCATACTTCAAATCAAGTATAAAACAATCACATGAAAAACTAAGAATCGGATCATATTAACCATGCATGTTTTACGAGTTATGTTAACATGAAATCATAAAGAAACTCACGCTGAATAACGATCTCGGGACCTATCTATTTCGATCTATACGTTTTGTATGAGACTCATGTGTACATCTGTTTTTGATCTACTTTTCTTTCAATATGAGATGCATGCTTATAATGTTACATGGAATGATAAAGTGAACTTTGCATGAAACCATGTTTTGACACATAAAATAACGAATAGAAATCATCAGGTGCTCGACTTTCATGTTTGTCATTCGACTCATAAATATTACGTTTGATACTTTTCTTACACGACATGATCATAATGGACCTAATCTTTAAAAACTAATAAAATAGGTTGCATACGGGTATTATGGGTTTCGAATCATAATAATATATAAACTGTTGCATCTTGGTTTGGTGTCACAAAAGGTATAACAAGATATGATGAAAACTGAATAAAGCATATATTGTTTCTATCTTTTTTTTTTTTCGTAGTCATGCACTCATATATTTGGTCATTTAACTGACTTTTCTAATCTCTAATATCTGCACCAAGAATTGGTTTAAAATATAAATAAATGTTATATGTTTCTAAACGTGATAATAATATTTTAGGTCGTCGCGGTCTAAATTAATGATGAGAATACTGTTATATATATTATAAAACGACGGGGTCTAAAATTAGCATTTGATATAAAATTATAGTATAAACATTAGAATAATTTTATTTGACATTTTAATATTAAATTTTTGATAATTTATATTTTGACCCTAAACTTTACTAAATTGTCGTTCTTAACCCTAACTTACTATATTGGTCATTTTAAACCTTATATATTATTTAATCGTCAATAATAACCTTAAAGTATTAAAGTATTAATTCGAGAAAGTTATTATATTTGGCAGGTTACAAAAAAATAGAAAGTTATTTAAAATGAAAAGCATACTAAAATGAGTAACCTGATTTAAAAGAACATAAAATAATACTTGATTATCATATTCGTGTAGATCCGGTGAAGCGGGAGTAGTTGTCATTCCTTTGTGATCATCTTGGGTATTTGCTTGCATTCGTTAAGGTACAGATATTCTTACCCTTTCTCAGTAAGGGTTCTGCTCTCATGACGTTCGATCCTTTGACTTTGATTCGTTTTCTATGATATGATTCATTTGATATGAGCCTTTGCTATGATACCTCTGATTTGCTATCCACTTTGATTATGATTATGTGATTCTGTTATATGATGCTCTGGGAGCATTCTGTTCTGTCATGCTCTGGGAGCATTTTGGTAAGGATAGCTTTGCTTTGTTTGTTCTAATATGTTCTGTTCTGATGCCCGAGTTTTTAGTCTACTCATGGAGGTACCATGGGCATGTCATTGATGGCACCAATGGCATGACACTATCTGGGGCGGTGTGATTAGTCCCCGGCGTCCCCGTCTGTTTATGATATGATATATGATCACTTGGCCGTATGTTTGTTTGTGGGGGGCGTATGGATGCATCCTAGGATATGTTTGATATGATATGATATGATTTGATTTTGTGACTGGTTGTACGTGCCTTGTACCCCTTTCACGTCTGGTACATTGGAGCTAGCTACTCTATGTACACCCTATGAATTGACGGATATGTGATTATGTGATTTGAGATCTATTCGAGTGTCTCGGGTAGGTCGGCTCGTGGCTTTCCTATGTTCATTGTGTCTATTCGAGTGTCTCGGGTAGACAAGCCTTTGTTGATACGTGCTCATTACCTTTTCCTTATGATTATGCTTATGTTATATATCTTTGACACTTCGTTTCCCTTTGACTTATGATATTCATTCAGTAGTATGTTAATCTCTTATGCATTTGACAGATGACATTCCTTTCAGCAGAAGCTTATGATGTCCTATTTCTCATACTTATATATGTTTCGTTTATCCGTTTGTTTTGTTATATATCTGTTCACTGGACTTTTTAAGCTCAGCCGCATTTCCTTTCCTGCGGCAGGTTATAGGTTGGAAGCTGGGGTTGGGTGAAGAGAGAGCATAGAAGCTTTAGTGGACTACCCCATGGACTAGAAGCCCATTACATCTGGACTAGTTTGGACTTGGATTAGATTATACTTTGTTTAGTTTGTATTTTCATTTCTTTTATAGTTTTAGTATTTCTTTTGTACTTTTAGACTTTTCCCTTATAACCTTTTGTTTAAGTCTTCCGCTTGCGTTGTATGCTTTGTATGCTTTGATATGTCACCATACTGTAGCGTTCCGGACCCATGTCGGGTTGGGGTGTTACAATTATGGTATCAGAGCTAAGGCTGCGACTTATAGTACCTAAGTTATGGCCTGTGAGTTTTGGACCCTTAGGTTTGCACCTTAGAAGCTTTAGGAATAAGTTTGGAAGGTTTTGCCTTAAGTTTCTCCCCTTAAGAGTTTTATTATGACCGGTGAGGATTGGGTAGATATATGATCAGACGTTGGTTTTCTTACTTCCGCCTTTACTCTGATTTATGCCTTTGCTTTCCGTTAAGCTCTTAGAAGATCATTTATTTCGGAGACTTAGAAGACTTATCAGGATTCGCGACATGTGTTTAGGATGCCTTTAGACTTCATAGTGTGCCTTATAGGTTTCTTTCTCTGGAGTTATCCTTTTGAACTTCGATTCTTGATTCGTTTGACATTCGTTTAGATGCCTTTTGTTCGTTCGGAGATTCGCGTACGTATGAATCCTACGTGTTCGACACATTCTATGACTTCTCCCTGCTTTTCATTCTTTCTTCATTGTTGATTTTTGACCTTACCTATTCCACCCCTGTAAACGTTTTGCGATTTTTCATCGTGTATATTCGATTGTCCTATGCATTCTGGAGATATTTGGAGACGATTTTGTGGTGCTAATTTGTTTACATTGGAGATGTTCGATTCGATGTTATTCTGGATTTAGATTTGTTGCCTGAGTATTATGATGATGATGACTGTCATTTTATGTTTGTCACCTTTGACGTTCTGTGAAGTTCATATTCTACACCATGATTCTTAACCTGATAATTGTTTATGACCACCTTGTTCTAAAACTCGTGCGTTGATTTCCCCACCGTTGTGAAGATACTTCTCTGATGAAACTCTCCTCGAGAGTTATTCGATTTGTTGGGAACGTTCGTTGTGTATCTTTGTGTGTTTTTGTTTTATTCGTGGAGGAGAATGATGAGGGTATTTATTGTTGGAAGCTGAATCGTGTCTTATTTTCTGAAAAGAACGGGATATTCTTAGAAATTTCTTTTCGTATTCGTTGTGATCTCTATGAACGTCGTAATGCTAATTGTATTGGCTACCACTACGACTATTCCTATGAAATTGATAAATCATGCCTTTCATGAATACTCGGACAAATTGTCATAGTATGACATATTAGGGTGTTTAGAGACGAAAGAGAAACACGAGACTCATCTCCGTTTTCGATTGTTGAATTTCTACGATGGAAGGGAGCAGTTTGAAGTGAACGGTCTTATCAACTCTATTCATCTTAGTTGTACTAATATGTATAGGATCTTGAAGCAGGAGCTAGACGGGATGGTATGAAGATGGTGGTGACTACATCGGAGATTTCCACGCACAGGAGGAAGGACAACACGAGAGAAATTACAGTGGAGCATTGACTAGGACGGCTTGCTTGGAAGATCGGCACAGATTCCTTTCGACAAAAGATTATTCAAGTCACATGGCGCACCTGCAGTGGTCATGATAATCGCTTTTTGCAGTATGCTTCCAGAAGAAGTATAGAAGAGTAGACGTTTTGGCATTTGAAGAGGTTTTGATTCACGACATGTTAGTTCTTGGATTCATTCTTACCCATATGATTATTCTACCTATTCTGTTATGCCTTTTGCTACGTTTTGAGACTCTGGGCTGTGGTTTTGATCGCCAGTACGAATATGTTACCCATCTCTTTATGAGACTCTTGATACGCTTGATGATTCGATTTGTACTTCGCTAATTATTAGCAAATTCCTTTGTTCGTTCAGAATTCGGTAGGAGTTGATGAAGATCTATCGTTTAGTACTATCTCTGTGCTTGCCTCGTAGGAATATGTGTTTCATGTATCTCCTGTGATATTTCAACTATCATCTGTCATCTGTCATCTGTCATCTGTCATCTGCTACGCATTTGTTTCGCATTCGTTGGATCAGATTTGTTACGATTTGTGTTCTGTGGAGAACCTGGGGCTATCCTAGTTGTTGGGATCGAGTCATGAGAAATTTTCTGTTAGTAAAGATTCTGTTCGAAGGACCTCCCCGAGTGTGAGGTAAATTGTGAAGTCCTTTTGTGAATTACTACGACTCCGTCGAACCTTAGCGACTTCAATTTCGCGGACGAAATTTTCTTTTTAGAGGGGAAGAATTGTAAAACCCGAAAATCTTAAACGCGTTAAATACCCAGAATGCCCCTCAAATTTTGAACTTTTGAAAACACAAATAATAATGCAAGTCATTCAACTTATCTTTAAAGTATATACATTTTCCAATTAATAAGACTTAGACTAACTAAGATGTAAACTTTTAAAAAACCAAGATTTGGTCACGTTTGGAAAAGGGTTTTGTGGGCCGATACTTATGGCCTTCACACAGCCGAATTATGCTCAATGATAATGTTTAGATTCATAAAAAAAAAAAAAAAAAAAAAAAAAAAAAAAAAAAAAAAATCAGCATTTAGATGGTTCTCAATCTCTCCCGACAATCACGCTCGTTTCCATTTTTGAACCCCCACAATATATGTTAAGTATCTCATACGCCTACTTTATATCTTTTGATGTAACTGAAATCCTCACAAGAATAATACAAAGGAAAAACTAAATAAAACCCTAAAAGATAAAAAGTGCCTGCTGGTATCCTTGATCCTCTCCTATTTCGAATCAAAAAGCAACCAAGGAAGGCTCGCGTGTGTGTGGTTCTGGTTGACGTGAGCGTGGGTGTTTTCCTGTTCGACAAGAGGTGTGAACGTGGGATAATTTGTTCCTGATTCGAGGGTGTTTTGATGGCTATCTCGGTATTACTTGTTCAGTATTTGATCATGGCTGTTTTGTTTCTTTTCTTCGTGTTCGTATGGCACGCTACAAGGGTAAGCATATCACACCTTGTTCGATTCCCTTTTCTTGTGTTGCTCAATTTTGTGATCGTTTTCTTAATCGGCTATTACCTCATACTTCAAATCAAGTATAAAACAATCACATGAAAAACTAAGAATCGGATCATATTAACCATGCATGTTTTACGAGTTATGTTAACATGAAATCATAAAGAAACTCACGCTGAATAACGATCTCGGGACCTATCTATTTCGATCTATACGTTTTGTATGAGACTCATGTGTACATCTGTTTTTGATCTACTTTTCTTTCAATATGAGATGCATGCTTATAATGTTACATGGAATGATAAAGTGAACTTTGCATGAAACCATGTTTTGACACATAAAATAACGAATAGAAATCATCAGGTGCTCGACTTTCATGTTTGTCATTCGACTCATAAATATTACGTTTGATACTTTTCTTACACGACATGATCATAATGGACCTAATCTTTAAAAACTAATAAAATAGGTTGCATACGGGTATTATGGGTTTCGAATCATAATAATATATAAACTGTTGCATCTTGGTTTGGTGTCACAAAAGGTATAACAAGATATGATGAAAACTGAATAAAGCATATATTGTTTCTATCTTTTTTTTTTTCGTAGTCATGCACTCATATATTTGGTCATTTAACTGACTTTTCTAATCTCTAATATCTGCACCAAGAATTGGTTTAAAATATAAATAAATGTTATATGTTTCTAAACGTGATAATAATATTTTAGGTCGTCGCGGTCTAAATTAATGATGAGAATACTGTTATATATATTATAAAACGACGGGGTCTAAAATTAGCATTTGATATAAAATTATAGTATAAACATTAGAATAATTTTATTTGACATTTTAATATTAAATTTTTGATAATTTATATTTTGACCCTAAACTTTACTAAATTGTCGTTCTTAACCCTAACTTACTATATTGGTCATTTTAAACCTTATATATTATTTAATCGTCAATAATAACCTTAAAGTATTAAAGTATTAATTCGAGAAAGTTATTATATTTGGCAGGTTACAAAAAAATAGAAAGTTATTTAAAATGAAAAGCATACTAAAATGAGTAACCTGATTTAAAAGAACATAAAATAATACTTGATTATCATATTCGTGTAGATCCGGTGAAGCGGGAGTAGTTGTCATTCCTTTGTGATCATCTTGGGTATTTGCTTGCATTCGTTAAGGTACAGATATTCTTACCCTTTCTCAGTAAGGGTTCTGATCTCATGACGTTCGATCCTTTGACTTTGATTCGTTTTCTATGATATGATTCATTTGATATGAGCCTTTGCTATGATACCTCTGATTTGCTATCCACTTTGATTATGATTATGTGATTCTGTTATATGATGCTCTGGGAGCATTCTGTTCTGTCATGCTCTGGGAGCATTTTGGTAAGGATAGCTTTGCTTTGTTTGTTCTAATATGTTCTGTTCTGATGCCCGAGTTTTTAGTCTACTCATGGAGGTACCATGGGCATGTCATTGATGGCACCAATGGCATGACACTATCTGGGGCGGTGTGATTAGTCCCCGGCGTCCCCGTCTGTTTATGATATGATATATGATCACTTGGCCGTATGTTTGTTTGTGGGGGGCGTATGGATGCATCCTAGGATATGTTTGATATGATATGATATGATTTGATTTTGTGACTGGTTGTACGTGCCTTGTACCCCTTTCACGTCTGGTACATTGGAGCTAGCTACTCTATGTACACCCTATGAATTGACGGATATGTGATTATGTGATTTGAGATCTATTCGAGTGTCTCGGGTAGGTCGGCTCGTGGCTTTCCTATGTTCATTGTGTCTATTCGAGTGTCTCGGGTAGACAAGCCTTTGTTGATACGTGCTCATTACCTTTTCCTTATGATTATGCTTATGTTATATATCTTTGACACTTCGTTTCCCTTTGACTTATGATATTCATTCAGTAGTATGTTAATCTCTTATGCATTTGACAGATGACATTCCTTTCAGCAGAAGCTTATGATGTCCTATTTCTCATACTTATATATGTTTCGTTTATCCGTTTGTTTTGTTATATATCTGTTCACTGGGCTTTTTAAGCTCAGCCGCATTTCCTTTCCTGCGGCAGGTTATAGGTTGGAAGCTGGGGTTGGGTGAAGAGAGAGCATAGAAGCTTTAGTGGACTACCCCATGGACTAGAAGCCCATTACATCTGGACTAGTTTGGACTTGGATTAGATTATACTTTGTTTAGTTTGTATTTTCATTTCTTTTATAGTTTTAGTATTTCTTTTGTACTTTTAGACTTTTCCCTTATAACCTTTTGTTTAAGTCTTCCGCTTGCGTTGTATGCTTTGTATGCTTTGATATGTCACCATACTGTAGCGTTCCGGACCCATGTCGGGTTGGGGTGTTACACAAAGAGGCATGACTAATAGACTGACCCAACAAGAAATATCCTCAGGTGTGCAGATCACCTTATCAAAGGGCTCCTTTCAGTACGCGGGCGAATCCCAAACGGCATTTTGGGGGGATAGATTTGACAGTATGCACCCCTTTGGAAAGCAAGGTGTCAAGCAATTGTAAACCAAAACCATACTGCTTCTCCGAAGTCGAACCCTTGTCAAGAGCAAGCTGAATAGAAGAAGGAACTGGTGGCTTGGCGAGATCAAACAACACAAACCTAACCACACCATTACCACAGTCACGGGGCGACACACAATCAGATCCATGTCGGCATTTAGAGCGAAGGGTATGTGTCTTAAAACACACTCTGCACAACCAAATACCCATACGCTTGAAAGTGACCTCAGCCGATTCAAAAATGGTAAGATTTGTAGCCAGGGAATTTTTAGTGGTAGGTAAAGCATCCTTAGTGAAGTGACGGTCACGTAGGTGAACGAGCAGCGAGGTTTTGGTGAGCCCATTTCCACTACCATCTTGACAACCGCTTAAACCCGCAAAAGGGCAATGAAATCGCATGATTGCCATAACGCAAGCCAATCCACAAAAACACTTGAACCAAGAGACGAGTCAACCCACGGGACAAAACGCAAGGTATAAGTCCAACACCCAAAGTTTGTCTATGCCAAAAGGGCCAAAAAATGAGCCTAGCAAGCCCAAAACTAAAAACAAATCACAAAGTCCTTAATAATAAACAAACCACACCCAAAGGTGGGGTCCACAATCACCAAGTGCAGGATCAACTCGCTGGTCAATAAAAAGAAATGGACAAAATGCTATCCAGGGTGGGACCCACAGAAACTTTGCACCTAGCTAATCACCAACTCGGAACAATCCAATGAAACAGCAATCAGGAAATGCAAACCGCAATCAGTGGTCCTCACACAGGAAATGCAAACCGCAATCAGTGGTCCCCACACATAGCAAACCGCAAACCCCTTCTTCTTCTCCAAGGCGACAATCACTATGCAAAAATGTATGCCAAGGTGACAAACGCAAGCTGCTTCTACCAACCAGGTCTCTACCAACCAGGTCACTACCACAAACTCGCCAAGAACCACCCCACCACGTAAGTGAAGCCAACCCAACACCGACATAGCAACCCCTAACAAGAAGTAACCAAGGAGGTGATATGATCCAACACAAGGTTGAATCAAGGGTGGAGAGGGGGACGAAGATGATGAACAGCAGGATCAAGGGGATCCTTCCCCGTCGTCAAAATCGCCCACAGTGGGAAAGTGTTTTATTATTATTATTATTATTATTATTATTATTATTATTATTATTATTATTATTATTATTATTATTATTATTATTATTATTATTATGAACATAGCTATGTGAGATTACTGTCGCTAATTTTGATCTACTCGAATTCTAATGATTTGCAGTTGATGTTCAAGGGATTCCAGTGCAGCAACATCAAAGTTAACAATGCATCCTTTTTTGTATAGTTACGCCTAACGCATATGTTCCATCACACGTTTGGTTGGCTAATTTATTATTATTATTATTATTATTATTATTATTATTATTATTATTATTATTATTATTATTATTATTATTATTATTATTATTATTATTATTATTTTATTTTTTTTATTTTTTTTTTAATAATAATCATCACTTTATTGAAAAATAAATAGGATTTGACAAGAAATTAGTGGGGAGCCGAGATACTAACTGAGCCCCACACCTCTAGCTACAGCAAAACCAACCCTACTAAAAATATGTAGAGCAACACGTGCTCCAATGTCTTGGGTCATAGAGAATCGTCTAATGCGCTTTAATAAGGTCACTGCATCCTTTTCAAGTTCTTCGAAAGAAGAGAAAGAAAATGGGAGGAACCCATATCCGATATCAGCACATTTAGCTGCGTACTTGACACGTTTACGTTGTGCGGCTTCAATAACCGCCCGACCGGGCATAAAATCAACCATACACGAACGCGTCAAAGGTGATGATCCTGTAAGATCAACACAAACATCAAGGTCACCATCCCAAGAATAAAGTAACATATCGGCCGGACGTAAGGTTTTGTCCCTCTCTCCACGAAGCCCAATATCCACCTCCTTACGAACTGAAACCCCAGACCGAGAACATATATCAACAAGAACATCACGCACAACATTGTGCCGATGTTTAATACCAACTAAGCCTGCGCACGATACAGCATGATCTCCAAAAATATCTCCAGGAAAAACCTTAGAACAAGCTGAACATGGCATTTGGACAGTAAAAAGAGGAACACCCAACCGATAACACAAAACACATCGGTAAGTCCTGGCATTCATAGTCTGTCCCAATCCAGTTATCGGTGCCACCCTAAGCCAATCTGACGTATAATCCTCTTTTAATGAGTTCCATAAAGCCATCTGTTTAGAGGATAAATGGAAAGTGGATTCAACCGTTTGGGCAACACGTGCGAAATGTATATCTGCCAATTTCTTCATAAGTTTGGGGGCAGCGATCTCACTAGGGTTACTCATAAGGTTAATATCCATATTCACATTAAAAGTACACAATGCATCATCAAAAGAGGGACCAGTAGACACAATACCAGAACTACGGAGAAGCTTAGACCGTAAGCTGACAGATTGAAGTCTAGAAGCAAGGAAGACATAGTTCAAGACATCACCTGCAGAATACACATCAAGTCCCCCGAGAGCAAAAGGTAGGGTGGCGAGTCTCCATTGCGAATCACCAAACCCAGGTCCAGAAGCAGTGACAATACGTTCCAAAGAAGAGCGAAATGCTGCATCAAAAGAAACCTGAGCACTCTCAAAGACCCGAGGAGGACATGTGCGCATAGAAAAATACAACTTGGAAATACCGGCACATGCACGCAATAGCAACAACTCACACTGGGGGTCATTAAGCTTAGCAACAACATCCATAAGCTCAATAGTTTTAACAACCCTTTTTATAACAAGCTTACTACTAAACTCAAAATCCACACTGGCGGGGCCCCTAATAATTTAACACCATGCGAAGGTCGAGAAATATTAGGGGAAAAAACACCCACATACCTGCTCCTTGGGTCTTCCTTCGGCCAAAAGACCTCAGTTTTATCAACATTGAGGTGTAAACCACAACTAGGTCCATCCATCATAATCAACTCCAAAACCTTCCCCACAACCAAAGTATCCCCAATAATAGTACCATCATCAATATACCAAGCCTGAAAAGAAAGAGTGCAGGAGTCTCGAATCTTACATGCCAAGGGATGTAACACTAAAGCAAAAAGAAGAGGCCCAAGCGGATCACCCTGTTGCACCCCTTGGTGCGACCATAAAGTATGCTCACCATAATATAATCTAGCAGGACTGGAGTAACAGAATTCCACCCAACGTAAAATTATTATTATTATTATTATTATTATTATTATTATTATTATTATTATTATTATTATTATTATTATTATTATTATTATTATTATTATTATTATTATTATTATTATTATTATTATTATTATTATTATTATAACATCCATTTCATTAGAAACAAACTCAAAGGATTACAAGAAATTAGTGGGGAGCCTCGACACTATCTGGGCTCCCACACCTTTAGCAATGGCAAAACTAATCCTACTGAAGATATGGGGTGCAGCACGCGCCCCAATATCTTGAGTCATGGAGAACTTCCGGATCCGCTTAAGGAGGGTCACAACATCTGTCTCAAGTTCCCCCAAAGAGAAAAATGAGAAGGGGATAAACCCATACCCCATGTTCACACATTTATCTCCGTACTTAATTCGCTTGCGTTTAGCAGCATCAACCACCACACGACCTGGCACAAAGTCCAGTAAACCGGTCTGTGTGAGGGGGGACGACCCGGTTAAATCAACACACACATCCTTCCCCCCATCCCAGGAGTAAAGCAAAATGTCTGCTGGTCTTATTATTATTATTATTATTATTATTATTATTGTTATTGTTGTTGTTGTTGTTGTTGTTGTTGTTGTTGTTGTTGGTTATGTGTGAAGTCTATTACTCCTTCCGTTCTAAAATTATTATCTCCCGACAAAAACACACATTTTAAAAAAAGAACATTTATTACAGTTTTTTCTTTCTTACTTTTTTACAAAATGACAATTTTTCCTTTAGGTAATTAATTAAAGTTTTTTTTAAGGCATGTAATACTCCGTAATAACTTTAAACAGGGGTAATATAGTAAATTTGGTTAAACTTCTCTATCTATTTTTAATAGTGTACAATTAAATTGGGACATGAAAAAAAGAAACGTGGACAATAAAATTAAGATGGAGGGAGTATGTGATATGTTTGTTAAAGTAAATTATTTTTATGTGGTTGATTCATGATTGGGTGATTATGGCTAAAAAATAAAGTTAAGGTGATATTTTAAAAATTAATATAATAGTTGTGGTGGAAATGAAGGAAAAAGTGACTATTACAGAAGTCAAAACCTCTCACATTTATTTCAACCAAAATACAGTAATAATACAATAATAACTATAGTAGATGTAGATTCATCACATTTTAATATGATTCCACAAGACAAGGATAAATAAACATTGATTTTTAATCGAATCAATCCCATACAACACGGCATTCATTTACAACACGGCATTCATTTCCATAACTCTCAACTCGCTAGTCACTCTTCAACCACCACCATCACTAGATCTTCACCTTCATCTCAACTCACATCCATACAATTCATCAAAAACCCATTCAGATCCACTTTTCAATTCCTCATTTCATCCAGTAACCACTAAACCCCTAATTCACCCACATTCATCAAATCATCAAAATTAAACACATTTCTCCCTTAAACACACACATCTGAATCCATATTCATACAATTCATCAAAAACCCATTTAGACCCACTTTTCAGTTTCTCATTTCATCCAGTAACAAAAAAACCCCTAAATTCTCTCAAATCAGGGTTTTAACTAGCCCTATTCGTCAGATCAATAGATTTGACCTTTTTTTTACATCAATCTTCAATTGAGATCAAGCTGCATCAAACCCACAAATTAATTGCGTTAATTGATTGCCAATTGTGAATTAGGGTTTCTAGGGTTTAAGGTGTAATTTTAGCAATGGCTGTGGTTAAGCAGCATTATGCAACTAGTAGTTTAGTGATTGGGTATGCTTTATGTTCAAGTTTATTAGCTGTAATTAACAAGTTTGCGATAACTAAGTTTAATTACCCCGGTTTATTAACTGCCTTACAGTACTTAGTTTCGGCGTTAGGCGTTTGGGTTTTAGGGAAGTTAGGATTTTTAAGCCATGACCCGTTTGTGTGGGAAACGGCTAAGAAATTTTTACCCGCTGCGTTTGTTTTTTACTTGGCGATTTTTACTAATACGAATCTGTTAAGACACGCGAATGTGGACACGTTTATTGTGTTTAGGTCGTTGACGCCTTTGTTAGTTGCAGTTGCGGATATTGTGTTTAGGAAACAGGTGGTCCCGTCTAAGATTACGTTTTTGTCGCTTGTGGTTATATTGGGTGGTGCTGTTGGTTATGTTGCGACTGATTCAGGGTTTAGTTTGACTGCATATTCGTGGGCGTTTGCGTATTTGATTACCATTACGACCGAAATGGTTTATATTAAACATATGGTTACGAATCTTGGGTTGAATACGTGGGGGTTTGTTTATTATAATAATTTGTTGTCGCTTATGATGGCTCCCTTGTTTTGGGTTATAACGGGTGAGTATACGGATGTGTTTGCGAAAGTGGGGGAAAATGGGGGGAATTTGTTTGAGATTGTTGCGTTTACTGCTGTTTCGTTGTCATGCGTGTTTGGATTGTTGATTAGTTTCTTTGGGTTTGCGTGTCGGAAGGCTATTTCTGCTACTGCGTTTACTGTTACGGGTGTTGTGAATAAGTTTCTTACGGTGGCGATTAATGTTTTGATTTGGGATAAACATGCTAGTCCGTTTGGATTGTTTTGTTTGCTTGTAACGATTGCTGGAGGAATTATGTATCAGCAATCTGTAACTGGTGTTAGTAGTCCATCTGCACAACGGGATCCTGCGGCAGCTAAGCTAATGGATAACAAAGATGATGTTAATGACTACTCGGAAGAAGATGAAGAGAAGGGCATATCGGGAAAAATCTCTGGTGTATAAGCGTTTTGATTACTCGACTGAAGAGGTTTGGTCAACCAAAGTTTTTGGCCTTACTAGTTTGAGGTACTAAATTATCGATTTTGGAATTCTATCATTCATGTTATATCATATAGGTCTTTTTTACCATGGCCCACGCCATCCATTCGGGCATTATTGTTTTATAATAGCAGTGAAGTCACTTATATTGTTAAAGAGGGACAAATGTTAAGAATACAATTCATTATCAGTGCAATTTATCTTGTATCTTCATTTTTATTTTTATTTTTATTTTTATTATTATTATTATTATTTTTAATCAAACTTCTTATATTCTAGTAACCCGGTGTTATATAGAATTGCTCAACATTGGAAAATTTTGGTTAGATTGAAGTTTAGCTATCTCTTATATTCTAATAACAAGTAGGGGGAGCGCGCTGCAGCGGGTATTTTTTGGCTTGTTTTGCGATAATTGACTTCTTGTTGATGGTTTTTGTTCAAGTTGGCGCATGTATTTTTGCAAAGTGTATTTACGTTTGTTATTTATTCGTGCTATGAAATTGCTTTTGTTTGTAGGTATATTTGTGTGAATATTTTTTATATTTTCAGTTTGTTATGTACGGTTTTTCTAAGCTAGTATATTGTTGTTTTCGGTAATTTTTTTGGCCAATTTTTTTGGTCCGTATACCTTTTTTGAGGCTTTTTTTTAGTGTTATTTTATACGAGGTCGGCAGTAGGCAGCCGCGTTGCAGCAGGGCGCCGATTATGCGTTTAAATGGGTGACACTGACAGTCTTTCATTGCGCATTCAGGGTTTGCGTTTTAGAAAAAGGCGTTAACGTACATATGTTTTTTCTTCGCTAAGTGCGTAAAACTTGCATGTATTAAACTATCAACTAAATTCTCATATAGCAACATCTAATACTTTTCTTAATAGTTCACTTTTATCCCTACGTTGTAACTTGTGAAGTTTAAAACATGAAAAGGAAAACGTGAAAAGCCATGACATATATAACAAACACAACCACCAATTGAATCTGCAAGTTTGTTTGGCTACTAGAAGAAAGTACAATTTAGGGCCCGTTTGGTTTATAGATGGGTTTAGATTAGGATTTGGGGTTGATGGAAAAATTGTTGATTAGAATTTGGATTTGGGTTTAAATTGTGGTAAAAGTTGTTTGTTTTGTATGTTAGGATATGAAATGAGGTTGAGATTTATATTTATTTTAATAATAAATATGGCATGACTGGTACATATTGTGTGGTTGCTATCTAGCGAAAGAAAAAACAAATGAGAAAAAGAAAGTCGAACAGTGTGCATGTCAGAAAACCAGGGCATTGGGTCGACATTTGAGTATCCCCTCACATGTGGGGTTCACTCCCACATTCAAACCCCATCCTCCTCAACCAAACAAATAATTAGTTTTTTTAAATCCTAAACCTGGGCCACGCCCCCCAACCAAACTGCACCTTATTGTATAAAGTTACAACTTTGGTTTGGGCCAAGTACGGGCTGTTTGATGGGCTCCCAAAAGTGTCGTTAAATTTATGCATGCAAAACGGCAACGCATTTGACAGAAGCTCAAAAAAAAACATGGTGCCCCATACTATATCCGTACCATCTATCTATACTATCTATAAAGCAAAAATGGTCAAAGGTAAAAGTGGAAAAGTCAAGAAGTGAAATTTGAAATGTTGAAAAATGTATATAAGGAAATTATGAAATGTAATTAATACTCTTATTAAAACACCCCATTACTTAAAAGTACAATGATTTATACATATTGTACAACCAATTAAAACAATTAATACAAATCACAAACCGGGTTGACCCGGGACGCTTCAAACCCAACGGGTTGAACCGGTTTAATTTGACCCGTTTTCGACCCAACCTAGCAAGTTGACCCGGTTTAAATCGACCAAATTTTTGACCGGAACGGTTTAACCGGTTGAACCACCCGGGTCGAACCGGGTTTCAAAACATATCTAGCAAATTAAATACAACCAATTAAAACAATTAATACAAATCACAAACAGGGTTGACCCGGGACGCTTCAAACCAGACGGGTTGGATTGGTTTAATTTGACCCGTTTTCGTCCCAACCTAGCAAATTGACCCGGTTTAAATCAACCAATTTTTCGACCGGAACGGTTCAACCGGTTAAACCACCCGGGTCGAACCGGGTTTCAAAACATATCTACCAAATTAAATATAACAAATTAAAACAATTAATACATATCACAAACCGGGTTGACCCGGGACGCTTCAAACCCGAAGGGTTGAACCGGTTTAATTTGACCCGTTTTCGACCCAACCTAGCAAGTTGACCCGGTTTAAATCGACCAATTTTTCGACCGGAACGGTTCAACCGGTTGCACCACCCGGGTCGAACCGGGTTTCAAAACATTATGTTTAATTCCCAAATTTTCAAACTTTTATTATTTTTTATTTATAACCTATAAACTTTTTTTTATCAATAAACTATTTGCTGCTATAATATCCCGTTGCTATGCACGGGTACTCGTCTAGTAAAACAAAAATGATCAAAGTGAAAAATAAAAAGTCTAGAAAGTAATATGTTGAAAAAATTAAAAAGGAAATGTTGAAATAATTAATTATGAGCAAGTGAAAAGTTGAAACTAAAAAAGTAAATGTTAAAAACATATGTTTCAAAAGGAAACTATTAATACACATCGAAAATCTGGTCGATCCGGGATGCTTCTAACCTGACGGATTGACCCGGTTTATTTTGACCCGTTTTTTCGACCAAACCTGTCGGGTTGACCAGGTTTAAATTGACCCGTTTTTAACCGGAACTGTTCAACCGGTTGAATCACTCGGATCAAACTTGGTTTCAAAACATTATGTTTAATCCTCAAATCCTTAAACTTTTATTATTTTTCGCTTATAACCCATAAACTTTATTTTATCATTAAAACTTTCTGCCGGTATAAAATCTCGTTGCTATACACGGGTACTCGTCTAGTATAAAGAATGAGAATTTATATAATTTTGACCAAAAATGTTATGTTGCTTGTGGTTATATTGGGTGGTGCTGTTGGTGGTTATGTTGCTACTGATTCAGGGTTTAGTTTGACTGCGTATTCGTGGGCATTTGCATATTTGGTTACTATTACGACTGAGATGGTTTATATTAAACATATGGTTACGAATCTTGGGTTGAATACGTGGGGGTTTGTTTATTATAATAATTTGTTGTCGCTTATGATGGCTCCGTTGTTTTGGGTTATAACGGGTGAGTATACGGATGTGTTTGTGAAAGTGGGGGAGAATGGGGGGAATTTGTTTGAGATTGTTGCGTTTACTGCTGTTTCGTTGTCATGTGTGTTTGGATTGTTGATTAGTTTCTTTGGGTTTGCGTGTCGGAAGGCTATTTCTGCTACTGCGTATACTGTTACTGGTGTCGTGAATAAGTTTCTTACTGTGGCCATTAATGTTTTGATTTGGGATAAACATGCTAGTCCATTTGGGTTGTTTTGTTTGCTTGTGACGATTGCTGGAGGGGTATTGTATCAGCAATCGGTTACTGGAGTTAGTAGTGCGACTTCAC